>OY747705.1:29927797-30527797 GCA_963556495.2 Valencia hispanica | reverse complement strand
CTACATTGGAAACAAAGAGACAGTTAGGGGTCTAGGAATGACACCCTGGGGTTACTTTTCTGGTTAGTAAGTGAAACATAAGGGTGCTGTTTAGACAAATGGGAAAGCCTTATTCCACTTCACACTGTAGCTCAGTCACAGAAGATGTGGTAATCATTTACCACAAAGCCATCCACATCTTGAAAACCCTGGAGATCTTTTATACACCTTTCTTGGAAGTATAACATAAAAAGAAAAATCAAATTTCTATAACTGTGTGCTAATAAACCTACGTTTCTATCAAATACAGCATCTAATGAAAAAGATGTTGTACTCAAATTCTATGTACTGAAGGAGAGTCAAATTTCCCCACAGGCCTTATCTTCTTCTGAGTCACAAGAAAATACTGAAACACTTTAATACAGACAAGCGGGCCAGAAAATATTTAAAGTTCAAAATCTCACAGAATCCCCTCAACCTTAAGCTCATACACAAACCGACATGATTTTTCATTTAAATTGAAATTGAATTAGGATGCATAAATTAGACTTGGATACATTTGTAGCTCTGCAACTATACAACACAATGAACAGCAATTTGATAAAAGTAATCCTGGCTATGATAGTTGTATGTTTGCTGCCTGGAGAAAGGCTCCTGTGAAGATTTAACGTGTATATTCTTTCCATTTTTAACATATGATAACCTTCTCTTCATTCCAATAAACACATCCGAACACACAAGTTTGTATACTCCCTGATGTAAACATTAACTTGAGCCATACAAACAGGAAGGGGTGATTCTGTTTTCTCAATAAAATGTTTCTGACAAGGCAATACCTCACATCAGCAGCTGTAAAGCAGTGTTTAAAAATCAAAGTAGTCTTTGACTCATGAATTATTTCCCTGGGTTACTGAAGTCTTTGGCACTTGATCTGCTTCTCTGTCGAGAGAAGGGATTTGAATTGATGTGACTAATGTTGTACAAGGCCAACTGTCAAATGTAAGCCAGTCACTGCTAGTGCACTTTTGCACCCTCCATTTCCAAGGCATAATGATGCATAGCCATCAGAGTAAAGCCCAGTCTAGAGCCTACATATGGAAAAGGTGTCAGTTGCAGCGAAGGAAATTATGCAGTCCACTAGTTCCCTGTCTGGCGCGGATTCTCAGCTGCCCGGCTCTTTCTCTGAAAAGAGATGACATGTTTATGAGTTATTCCCAGCCAGGGACCTACACCTAGAAATAAAGTCTTGTCCTTTACCCCGACTAGCCCTCTGAGAGAAGTCTATTATGAATAGCTGAATAAAAACTCCCAGAAAGTTTTCTTTTCATTGAGCTAATTATCACAGCAACCAGAGTGTTTAATGATATTTCAGAGAGCATAATTCGACACTGAAGAACTATAATCACACACTTATAAAAAGTGAATTAACCTTGAGGGTTTGATCGTTTTAAACATGTTTTTTTTTACAGTATGGTTTGTCAAATTATGGGAGATGGATGCAAAATAATCTTAATTGATTATAGCATACATTTTGAAGGAGATCTACTGTTGTGATAGTAAGTGTTAGGGAGGCCTGCAGATTTTGTGTGAATGTTTTCAGTATTTTCCGATTAGGAAAAAAAACCCTCAGGGCTGTTAGTCTTGTCCATTTTAAAGTGAATCATCTATGTTTCACATTATTGTGAATTCCCAATGAGTAACCAATTTAACACAATATTTGGTGCTGGGTTATAAACCAGCAAAAAAATCTACTCAAAAATATATATATTAGTGGTTTGTAATCATGTAGAAGTATTAAGCAATAAATGTGAACTAACAACATGTTATCCATATACTGATGCAAAGTGTTTTAGAAAGAAAGACTTTGGATATTGTGGAGTCCTTCATGAATAACCATAGCTTTTGAAAAGAGGAGGAAAATAACCTGTAATAATTTGTCCCTCCAGACGTTGGGGGATACTGCTGTGGTGTTCCTCTATTTGTCACTGTCAGCCTCCAGACTGAGGATATGAGAAGGCGGCAGAAAGAATGGGAGCGGCGTGGGGGGGCAGTTGTGGTGAGAGGAAGGGGAGTGTGAAGAAAATGCTGAAGTATGTGATTAAGAATAATGAGTAAAAAATTGCATAAAGCTTTCTCCCAAATCACATATCAACTCCACGCTTGGCATTATCCCTGAAGCATCTCATCAGTCCTGGACCCGGTCCTCGTCGTTTGTGCTAACACACGTGCGCCCACCCACGCACCCGCATACACAACCATCACAGTCCATTAGCAGCTAACATTTGAGCCAACATCTCTCTCATTTTTTCCTTTCGTTTTCTCCCACTTTCTCTGTAGCCATCTCTCTCTCTCTTTTTCTGTCTATGTGGATCTGTATTGTCTTGGGCCCGGAAAGTAATGGCACGAACAAAACTTGTCAAGTCTCATATCAATATGGTGACCCTCCGTCCTTTGCTGCTGTTTCACCACTCCAGCAAACACGGCCAAGCCTGCCAGTTATCTTCAAGCCACTGTTTGGAGAGGCATCTCTATCAGAACAGTGAGGAAACATCCAATGCATATCAATTGAACGACTTAGATTTATATTTGCTCTGCATTTGCTCTGTCTTGGTATAGCAAACGGAAATGGAGTCCACTGTATAAACTGTCAAACATCTTGAATCTTGTAAGACTTTAGAAGGGAAATTCAGTCTATAAATATAGATTATGAAAACCACTTTTTTTCTTTTACTAAGTTCCCATCTTGCTACCCCTCCTATGTACAAATAAAACAATTCTATTGAGCCTTAATTGCTCATCTGAATTTTATTTGGAAATATGTAATATGACTTCCATTTCAAAGAGAAACATTTAAGCTTGTGTGAAAATATTTCGTCATTTCGATGTTGCCACTAACTTTATTACATACAGCTGTTCAACTGCTTAAAAACACATATATCAAATAAGCCAATGACTTGGAAGCAACTGAATGCTTTTTGGCATTCGAATGTGTGATTTCTATCTCTAATACTTTGTTTTCCGCTGGGGTTCTGACTGCAGCTCACTGCATGGCTAGGTGAGCATAGAAGAACACCAATTGATCAAGTATATAACTGTGTAAAATCAAAGCTTCAGGAAGCTTCTGTGTTTGTGTCATCTGACACGTTTACCAGCAGCGTATCCGGTCTGACGGTGGTTTTTGGTCTTGAGGGTCCGTTGGGAGACAACCCAAATAAGGTCAGTCGGACAGCAGCGCAGTTTATCGGTCATCCTGGTTTCAGCTTTTCAACTCTGGACAACATCGCCCTAATAAGGCTCCCCTCAGCAGTAACTTTCAACAACTGCATTTCACCTGTCTGCCTGGCGTCATCAGAAAGCACCTTCTATAGCGGTGTTAACTCCTGGGTCAACAGCTGGGGCAACATTGGCTTCTCCTGGTGGTTCAGAAACTGCTGATCTACTTGGATTTTAAAACCAAAGTATATCTCTGGTTTACAGAGAAGGCTTCAAAAAAATTTAATTTCCATTTAGGAGCAGTTGTGTAGACCAGAATATTATGCTGATGTCAAAAGTCAGAGGAAAATAGGCAGCATTGTCAAAAAATGACAGAAAGGCAAGCATAGCTTAACAAACCACTTGTCATAACCAAGATATGCAGAATATAATCTCTGATTGCATAATATGTCCAATCTTAAAGTAGATGGGCTACAGCACCAGAAGACCACAGCGGGTGACAGTCCTGTCAGCTATGAACATTAAGAGGAAGCTCCAATTTGCACACTTAATAAAATTGGATAACGGATTAGAAAAAAGCTTGTATCCAATGAGTCTCAATTTTAGCTCCAACAATACAAAGTTGGTGGACATGAAAGGATGGATCCTGTATCAAAGATGCAGGCAGGGGATAGTTGTGTAATAGTGTAGGGAATATTTTTGTAACTCACTTTGAGCCCCTTTGTACCAACTGAGCATAATTTAATAATCAATGCCTTCCTAATTATTGCTGCTAAACATTCTCATCCCTTTATGAGCACAGTGTACCATCTTCTGACAACTACTTCCAGCTGGATAATGCACCATGTCACAGTCAACAGTCAACAACCTTCAGTCCATTAAAGAACCTTTGTAATGTCATAAACAGGAGATTCACATGAGTGATGTTGAACACATGCATGTGAAAGTTGAAAAATTAGAAAATCGTGCACAAGTTAATTTATTTCAGTAATTCAACTTTTAAAAGGTAAAACTAATATATGGTGTAGACTCATCACATGCAAAGCAAAATATTTCAAGCCTTCTTTTGTTATAATTTTGATTATTATGGTTTACAGCTTATGAAAACCCCAACTTCAAAATCTCAGAAAATTAGAATATTGCATGAAATCAATAACACAAGGATTCTAAATGGAGAAATGTCAGACTTCTGAAAAGTATAATTATGCATATGTACTCAGTACTTGGTTTGAGCCCCTTTTCCATCAATTACTGCCTCAATGCGGCATGGCATGGATACTATTAGTCTGTGGCATTGCTGAGGTGTTATGGAAGACCAGGATGCTTCAATAGCGGCCTTCAGCTCTTCTGCATTGTTAGGTCTCATGTCTCTCGTCTTTCTCTTGGCAATGCCCCATAGATTCTCTATGGGGTTCAGGTCAGAGGAGTTTGCTGGCCAATCAAGCACAGTAATCCCATGGTCATTGAACCAGGTTTTGGTACTTTTGGTAGTGTGGGCAGGTGCCAAGTCCTGCTGGAAAATGAAGTCAGCATCTCCATCATGTTTGTCTGGGGAAGGAAGCTTGAAGTGCTCCAAAATGTTCTGGTAGATGGCTGCGTTGACTCTGGACTTAATAAAGCACAGTGGACCAACACCAGCACACGACATAGCTCTGCAAATCAACACATACTGTGAAAACATTACACTGAACTTCAAGCATCTTGGATTGTGTGCCTCTCCATTCTTCATTCAGACTCTGGGACTTTGGTTTCCTGATGAGATGCAACTGCTCTTTTAGAACAAGTATTAGGGACATGCACAATCAGTTAGCATGGCTTCATGTAAAAAATTTAATCAAGTATTGTCTTATTAAATTCCTAAAAAATATAATTATTACAAAAGCACCTGAAATTATTTATGATAGACTGACCTTCTTCACGGATGTTCAAATTTTATTCCACTTGCCAATCAAGTGAAGGGCATTTTTTGTTACTTGCCTGTCGAACAAATCAACTTAAGAGAACATTGTGTTATAGAGCAATGGTGGCATGGAACTCCCTCCCACAATTCCTCGTTTCAGAGATTCACAATGTTATTTTTTAAAAAGACTTAGACTGTATGCATTTACTTTGGAGTAACTGGAACATCCATGCAATAACTTTGTAATGAGTTATGGTAACTGAAATGTAATTGGCATATTTTATTAGACCCACAGAGAGGTAATATTTTGTGCATGGATGAGCTTACATAAGATTGTGATTGAAAGACTGCGTAATGTTCAGTGTATATATGTTGTGTTTTTGTTGTGTGTGTGTGTGTGTGTGTGTGTGTGTGTGTGTTGGGTGCACTTCTGTATTTATTTTCATTGTTGCACAGCCTTGATGTTAATACTTGTTTAAAATTGTTAAGACCCCAGGAAGAATAGCTGCTTAATTGAGTAGCTAATGGGGATCTAAATAAATAAACAGATATACACAACTCTGGGACTGTGGTTTCCAAATGAGATGGAACATTTGCAGTTCTTTTTTTCTTTAGCCCAGGTAAGACGCTTTTGACTTTGTTATTGTTGTTCAGGAGTGGCTTGACAAGAGAAATACAACATTTGAAGCCCATGTCCAGAATTCGTCTGTGTGTAGTGGCTCTCGATCCACTAGCCTTGGTCTACCCCTTGTGAAGGTCAATTTTGAATGGCCTTTTCCTGACAAGCCTCTCCAGGCTGTGGTCATCCTTGCAGCTTGTGCACCTTTTTCTTCCACACTTTTCCCTTGCAGGTAACTTTCTATTAATGTGCTTTGATACAACACTTTGAGAACATGCAACTTCTTTCGCAATAACCTTTTGAGGCTTTCTCTCCTTGTAGAGGGTGTCAATTATGGTTTTCTCCACAACTGTCAAGTCAGCAGTCTTCTCCATCATTGTGATTCCTACTGAATCAGACTGAGAGACCATTTAAAGGCTCAGGAACCCTTTGTAGTTTTTTTACTATTAATTAGCTGATTAGAGTGTGACACTTTGAGCCTAAAATATTGAACCTTTTCACAATATTCAAATTTTCTGAGATTTTGAATTTGGGGTTCTCATAAGCTGTAAGCCATAATCATCAGATTTATAACAAATATACGCTTGAATAATCTCACTTTGCCTGAGTCTCTTGTATAAGTTTCACCTTTTAAGTTGAATTACTGAAATAAATATTCTATTATTTTAATTTTATTAGTTTCACCTGTAATTTTGCAGTAACTATGTGATGCTTGTCGTGTTTTCGTTACGGGATCTGACCCACATACAGAAATCCACACAGGAGAACAATGAATAGTTAAAAGGTTAATTAAAATAGTGATTAACATTGGTGGTATGAGGATGCAATTGTGGAACATTGGAGGGCGGACAGGTTGCTTGAGGAGGTGGACAATGGTAAGAGGTATTTGGAGGCTGCTAGTCCGAAGGTGATGATCCAGGAGTCCTACCTGGTAATAGTAAGGTGTACCTAAAAAGTACCTTGTGGGTGTATATTGAGTCTAGGTCTGGGCAATGGGACATAAAAATTATATAATTTTATATTTGGATCTATCACAGCACACAATACATTAGAATATTGACATTTTTTCTTAATCCTGTTGTTTTTTGACATATCTTCCTTATTTTAACTCCTAGATCTGGAGCTGTTTTCCTTTGTAAACAAATCTTTCATCTATTAATGTAACATCTATAACACTGTAACTCTTGTCAGGCTGTTGAATTGGTTTTGCCTTGCTGCTCCCCCTTATAAATTCAGACATTTCACATTAAATAAAGCTTTAGATATCAACCATATGGTCAAGAATTAGTTTTTAGGTCAGATCAAGAATATATCTTTGTAACAATAATAATTTTTACCAATGCTGACACTTCCCCTGCACCAAACAAAATTATTTATACAAAAACATGTTTATGGTGGCCTTATATGTATGTAAAAGACAGAAATCAACTGGGTAAAAGGTTATTATTATTGCAGTCTCTAAACTGTCCCTGCATGTTGACTTTGATTATAACAATACAATAATTAACCCTACAGATGAGTTTTATTGTTGTGAGTTACTCAACAAAATGTTTATGTCATGTTTTGGTTTTCAAAGGAGGATCCAATCGCAGAAGAATTAAGGAGGTAGATTTTAATGAAAACAAGAAACAACTGCACTTAAAAAAATCGCGGGGTAACCAGGGAACATGGAGACCAGGAAACGCAGGAAGACGACAGGGAGGATAGACCAGGGAAGATATGACAACGAACCAGCGAGTAGTGACTGAATGAGAGCTGAATATTTACTGAGGAGGGAATGAGGAAGTGACAGAGAAGACTAATGACCAATTAGGGAAAGCAGATGCAGGTGAGGGCAATGAGTGAAACTGGGTTAGGAGCAGAGTGGCAGGGAGACAACAAGAAAGGCAAGGGAAACAGAAAACTCTTAAGAAACTAGAAACTATCTAAAAAATAGGACTAAGGAGGACTCTAAAGGAAACTTTAAGGAAACACTGGAGAACAGAAGGAAGAATTAAATAAGGAGATTAACTAAGGAAACACAAATGAGAAGTTGGACATAGACAAAGGTGAAAACATCAGAGCAAGGAGGAAATGTGAAAACAAGGAAGTGCATGAATACCAAAGAGTACATGAAAATGATAATAAAACTGAATAAGGAAAATAACTAAGTTTAAACACAAAACCTAAGAACTATGACAGTTTAGAGTTTAAGGTTCATGGTCAAACTGCTGCATTGTTTCCTTTGTCAGCCTCAGTTGCCCTTCCATTGATGATTGGTATTTGAGAGCTACAAAAAATAATCAAGGTTAGACAGGTCTATTTCACCAGTGCATTACTGACATTTTTCAGCCTGCTGTCTGACTTCTGTGTTCACTTTTCAATTTCTGATTAGAATGTTGCCTGGAGCAGTAGTTGCAGCAGATATGTGCCAATATGTATGAAGAATGAGGCTAGTGAGTGAAAGTCATTATTACAGGGCTATCACTGCAAGCAAATGCTGTAGGTCACATCAGTTATCTAAGTCATTGGCTGAAAGAAGTATTTTTTTTGTTTATGTTTTTCATGTGCTTCAATTTTTCCGATTTGTATCCACAAATATCTTCTCTCTCGAACCAATCACCTGGGGAGGACATCATGTTTTTTGAGTGTGAGAGGACACTATATCTGTCAACTTCATTCTCTCTCCCATGCTGTCAGTGCAAACTGCGCCCCCTCAACAGCTCTTTTGGAGGCTCTTCGCCTTCTTTTTCTGTCACCTACCATTTTTTCTTTCATTTAAGTGAGATTTTCACACCTCAGGAAATGGCAAAAAAATCTTACTGTTTGTCCTGTTATACTGCCCAGTGCTGTACAACTGAGACTTGAATTTGGACCAGGGTGAGAATAAAGTTGCTATAAGAAAGATTAAACACTTGACACAGACTTGTTTGTACACCTAATTTTATGTCTGTAATAACGACTTTAACTGCCCAAATTACTGTGTACTGCAAAGGTTCATATACTCTCAACCAATTCTAATTTCCGGCGCACCTCTCCTTCCTACCATATAATGCAATCAGGAAATGTGAAAAACACTAGTTCTAAAGGAAACAATGCAGGTCAACATAAAGTTTATTGTAGCCGACTTCTGTGAATCCTTCAAATAGCCACCTTTAGTTTTGATCCCAGAGCCAGACATTTTGAATATCCTGGCAGTCTTTGAATGCAGCTCACCATAATCCTTCTCCATGCAGTTTGAAGACATTCCCAGTCCAGCTGTGCATTTGTTGGCTGCAGGGTTCATAACCCGGTCAAGTTCTACCCCACAAGCAGTGCTTTGTGCAGTAGACATGGAAAACATGATTCCTCCATCCATGGAAAGTAAAGTTTTGGATGAAAAGTGAAACGTGAGAAACAATATGTTGATCTGTAAATGTGATTGAGGTTGATGAAATAGGCTAACCAAACTTGATTTCACCATCTTTCAGGAATGCTGAAACCTCAACATGAAGGTGATCAATCCTTGTCATCACAGACATGACTACAGTTGTACCACTTTACAATGTTTTTGTTTAGGGAATTATGTCTTTCTATTATTTCTTACACTGCAGGAGATAGATGTAACTTCAGGGTGGACTTCAACAAACAAAAATAACAAACAAAAGGAAACTAGTTTAAATATTAATCAAACTCAACATCAAATAAACCAAAAGACAAAAACTTACCTCTGTAACTTTACAAAAACTTTAGAAAATGGATGGTAAAATATAAGGTAGTGTAACCTCTACAAAATTCATGTAAACATTTACAAACGGATTGTAACTCAAGAGTTCTCCATTGGTTGAATGTGCCTGTGATAAGCAGAGGATGAAGGTTGCCTTTCTTGAGTAAGATCCTTGAAAAGATTGTGCACAGTCAGTTTATGAATTTTCTGAAGAATTATAATGTTTTAGAGATTTTTCAGTCTGGCTTTAAACCATTTCACAGCACTAAGACAGCATTGTTAAGGGTCATAAATCACATTTTGTTAGCATTGGACCAGGGTAATCCTGTACTGCTGGTATTGCTGGATCTGACTGTTGCTTTTGACACAGTAGATCATGATATTTTGATTTCAAGACTTGAACAATGTGCAGGAATTAGAGGTTTAGCACTTGAATGGCTAAAGTCTTATCTCACTGATCTGAGTTTTTGTGTAAAACTGAGTTCTAGTGTATCCTCTGTGGCCCCTCTGCAATGGGGTGTACCACAGGGCTCCATTCTTGGGCCTCTCCTTTTTCTCTTTACCTTTTGCCTCTGAGTGCGATTCTAAGGAAAATCTAATTTCTAATTTCATTTGTATGCAGGTGATTGTCAGTTTTATTTTCCTCTGAAGCACTCCGAACCCTCTGTGATTATGCCTCTCCTAGATTGTCGGGCTGATACCCAGTCTTGGATGGCTTTTAATGTTTTACATTTTAATTCTCGCAAAACTGAAATTATTTTAGTTGGTCCAAATCGTCTCTTCTGTCCCAAAGATTTCAATCTTGCTGTCCTGACTCCATATATGAAGAGCTGCATCACCAACCTAGGAGTACAATTAGATAATGCTCTGACCTTTGACCGCCATGTTTACTGGGTGGTAAAATCTAAATTTTTTCATTTCCGTCGACTGTCTAAGGTTAAGCCATTCTTGTCTAACTGCGATTTGCAAACAGTTATCCATGCCTTCATTATTTTGCGATGAGATTACTGTAACTCACTGTTATTTGGTGCTGGGCAGGGCACTATAGCTCCCTTGCAACTGGTGCAAAATGCAGCGGCACAATTTTTAACAGGTACACAGAAATGAGCATATCACTCCAATCTTGGCATCTTTGCACTGGCTTCCTGTCCAGTTCAGAGGGAATTGTACTGAAGGTGCTTTTATTTGTTTTTAAATCTGTAAATGGTCTTGCGCCTGTGTATATCTCTGGACTTCTTCAGCCTTATGTCCCCTCTCGTTCTCTTCGGTCAGCTGACCAGCTGCTCCTTAGAGTTCCAAAATCTAGATTAAAAGTTAGGGGTGACCGTTCCTTCTCTCTCATGGCTCTGAAGCTCTAGAATGAACTGCCTCTACATATCAGACAGGCTACTTCGTGAAGGTTTTTAAATCACGTTTGAAAACCCACTTTTATTCTTTGGCTTTTGAATCAGTGATATCTTGTGACATGTTATGTTTTAACTTGTTTTGTTGTTTTTATCTTTGTTCCCACTGTGCAGCACTATGGTCAGCCATGTGTTGTTTATTTAAAGTGCTATACTAAAAAATGTTGGTATGTTATGGTATGAAGGGCGGTTTGCAGCAGTTTTATCTCATAGGTCGTCTACCGTAAGATAACCAATCTTCATCAGCAGGTCTTCTGGTTACACCAATCACAGATAGGCCCATGATCTCTGAAATTTACACGCAGTAAAAGAAGCACTTATAGTTTAGCACTTTATAGCAACAGTCATGACAATTTGATTAAATCTGGTTAAGACCTAAGGACTAAAGATTTGCTTTTTTCTATGTTAACGAAAATCAAGGACCAGCCAGTTTTAAATAGTCATAAGAGTTGTTCATGGATGTCTAGTGCTTGGTAGGTTTCGGTAAAAGTCAGGTGGTTCACCACATCTTTCTAGGTAGACTGCACATCATTGACAACAACGTTAAAATAGAAATTTTAAATGTGTATAAAAAACTAATTTTCTAAATGTACTGCATGACAATAAAACATTACAAATTAAAAAGGGTATGTCAGGAGTGTGTGATGTATGGACCCAAACGCAGACGCCGATAGCAGGTGAAGGATGTTTATTAAAGGTGGAGGAGGTGATGGTGGTGATGGTGATGACGGCAGGAACGGAGAGGCAGCAGGACGACACACCATGGAGACGAAGACTATACTCCACAAAAACACTACAATGATCCGGTGCTGAGTGAAGGGAAGTGACGGGTAATAAAGGCAGAAGGTAAGTAGACTCAGGTGTGAGTGATTGGAAAGACATAGGTGAGGACAATGATGAGGAGAGGGTGATTAGGGCAGCATGACAGGGTAAATATTACCTGATATTGCTGTGAAAAAGTATTTTAATAGCTGACAATGCTAACCGTCGTAAGCACAAAAAGCAGTTTTCTAATAATTATTTTACTAATTTAGGGAAAATGCGATCCAAACCACCCTAGTCTGTATAAAAAAGTAAGTGCCATCTTTATTATATCTCAAATTAACTGTGATTAATCACATTTATTTGGAAAGTTTCAGGTTTCAAGTTTCAAGTTTCAAGTTACAGGTTTCAAGTTTCAAGTTTCAAGTTACAAGTTTCAAGTTGCAGATCATTTTTTACCATATTTGGCTTGCCTAGAAGTGCTAAAACACTATATTTAAAGTCATTTTAGGTTTGTTAATATTTGTATTGCAAAGGCTGCAAATTCAGATAGGAGGAGGTCCTGTACTCAAATCTAAAATGTAGTTAATCCTTTACTCATAAAAATAGTTATAAGCATGTCCAGAAAGTATAACTGACTTTTGTCCTCTGTGGTATAAGTTTTGAGATTGATAACTTTGCCTGAATTAAAGCTAAGCTATGAATAGCAAGGGGAACGTTACCATAGCAACGCTTAGGCACACTCAACCCAGTAAATTTCTGTTTTGCAGTAACGTGAGGTTACAGACTTAAGTACATTCTTTATGTTTTGTTAGAAATCAAATTTGGTAAACTTGAGCTCTGCTAATGTTAAAACACGCAGACGCCCAGATCACACAACATCCACGTTTTGCCCTGTTGTGTCCAAACCAACTTTTTCTTCCAATTTTATCTTCAAAAGTATAGCCTAGACTTTTGTTTTTAAAATGAATTTTCTATTTTCAACATGAATTACTTTGCCTTGAAACTGTGTTTTGCAAATTCAGCACTCAAACTTTAACTTTTCACCTTCCAGTTTCATTTCATAAATTCAGACTTTGGGATTAGACATTCATGTCCTTGAGAAGTAATCCAGCACAGAGTAATGGGCTGACGGGGTTGGAGAGATAATCTGCCATTTTTAAGGATTGACTTCAACCTTAGGGCCAAGGACTCAAGAAAAATGGTTAAAGTGCCCTCTAATGGTATATGAACTAGTATATAGTAAATTATAATACATCTGTTACATTTTGAATATGCTGGCATCATACAGACATACACACACACTATATATATATATATATATATATATATATATATTTAAAAGGTATATATATATATATATATATATATATATATATATATATATATATACCTTTTTTTTTACAAAACAAAGTGGCACAACCTAACATGTTTGCTTTTACATCAATGCAGGTCATCTCAGCAAGCAGGCTTCTCCACAGCACTTTTTCACAGCAATATCAGGTAATATTTACCCTGTCATGCTGACCGGGCTGGCAGCAGCCATGTTGCTTCAGTTGTGCCTGAGGGTGTTTCTCAATGTCAAGGCGCCTCGCCTACCAAGGCAATGCCTTGGTAGGCGAGGCGCCTTGCTTACGAGGACAGTGTCCTTCCTTGGTCAAAGAAAACAGTTAAATGGAACAGACTTACATCACGTGACCGCGGCTGCAAGCTTCCAGACAACTGCAAAGCTGCTGAAACACCTAGTTCTTTTAAATCACAACTTAAAACTTATCTGCTTAGAGCTGCCTTTGAGTAATGTTTTCATGTCTCATATGTTTTGTGTGTGCTTCTCTCCTTATTACTGTTTTTACTTTATATGCTTTGTCTTTGTTTTAATGGTATTTCTGTTTTACCCCTTAATCACGTATAGCACCTTGAATTACCTTGTTGTTGAAAGTGTGCTATACAAATATTTTTTTTTGCCTTTTCTTCCACTTGCAGGTATAGTCCTTGTTGATCCTGATCTTGGGTAATCAGGAGGTCCCTTTAAAAGAGGAGGGGTGCCATAAAGCAGACTCCAGATGGTTACGCCCACAGAGTGGTAAACAGGCCGAAGACAAATATTTCTCTTACCTGCGTTTGTCTCCTTTTCTGCAGTCTTCCTTGGCGGTTTCTGGCCTCCTGGATTACACCTCTCACTTGCTACGTTTACATGGACACAAGTAATCGGATTAAAAGCCTAATCGGAATAAAAATGCTTAATGTAAACACGGCATTCGGAATACTCTGATCTGATCACACTCATTCGGATCAAGATTTAATTCCGATTGAGACGGCTGGGTTATGCCGATTGTTAATCCGATCGCTGTTCATGTAAATGGTCATTATTACGCATGTCAGTGACATCACACACATTACTTCGGCATAAAACAATAAAGAGATTCGGATTAGAATTTGACTGTTTACACAATAAAGGCTTGTAGACGTAAAACCGTGAGCAGAAAAAAATAAAAAGCACGCTCTTAAGAACATTGTACCGCTCCATTTTAAACACTCGCAGCCATGTTTGTTTACAGCGGAATTCTGCTACTTCTTCTTCTACGGCCGTTTCCGGTATTTTAGATTCTGCAGTATTTTAGAGTTCTGCGCATGTCAAAATGGTGGATGTAAACACTTGTTTCAATCGGATAAATTTTTTCAGGGCCCATGTACACAGTCAAATTCTTATCCGAACTGTGGTCCAACTAAAGACATTTTGCACATGTAAACGCAGCCAGTGCCTGCAACTCCGAGTAACTGCTTTCATCGTCTCCCTGGCTCCTCCACTGGTCCTTGGACCACCTCCTCTTCGAACCCAACAGCTGGAAGTCAGTTCGCTCACCTGCCTGTCCACTCTCAAACTCTCACACGGGGTTTCCCACCTTGAAGGCAATTCCTCAGTGCCTTCCCCACCACGTTCCATGCTGATCAACCCATAGTGCTGGACCTGTTCTCCCTCTCAGGATTTCCATTAAGTCAAGAAACAGTAGGATTTAATATTTCCTTAGTTCTGTACTCGATCACGATCAGCAATTACAAAACAGGGCTCACCTCTCTTCCAGTGCTTGCCGGAGCAGTCACGCCATCGCAGACATCCTTGATCCCGAGTTTAATCCTTGTTTGTTGAAACAAAGAGAAAATAAATCTTTCAGAATCTGCCCTTTGTGTTCGTAGTTGTTGCTTGCTCCAGAGTCGTAGTCAGCATGACATGGCAAGTTTATATATATTGCACCATTAATATAAGGCACACAATGTCCTGTAAGGCTTTACATCAGTGGTCCCCAACCTTTTTTTTCGCCACGGACTGGTTTGATATCAGACAATATTTTCATGGACCGGCCTTTAAGGTGTGGGGGATAAATAATAAAGGACGGTATAAAAACGAGGTATTTTTAAAATTATAACAATAGACGTAGATCCAATGTATATTCGCAGCTTTACTAACAGTGCCCTCCTAACATCAAGCAGACAACATTACACGAGTAACATACACTCAGCCCCCTAACGCTCTCTGGTCGCCACTGTAACACTTAAACATACCTTTAATAATTCAAGATTTACCACAAAAACAAATACAAAGTGCATGAAAAATCTAACTCACCACAACGCTGAATCAGTGAGAGCATCGGGCCTTTTCCCCTTTCCAAAGAAATGACCGAGAGACATTTGTTTTTTTATCCATCTTGCTAGCTTGTTTGATTAATATTAGTGGTAACTATCACGTGGCCAATACAAGCCTCTTGACGTGTCAAGACCTATATTATATCATATATAGACCATATATGTCTATGGTCAAGACTGAGCTATGTGACGGGGATATACGGTCATTTTTCAAAATAAAACAGCGATTACACTCAGATAATAAATAAAACGGAAAAACTGGATGTTATTTATTCTTTCTGTGTGGCCCGCGGCCCGGTACCACATGACCCACGACCCGGTACCGGTCCGCGGCCCAGGGGTTGGGGACCCCTGCTTTACATGAAAAACTTTCTCTCTCTCTCTTCCTTTCTTTCTTTCTTTCTTTCTTTCTTTCTTTCTTTCTTTCTTTCTTTCTTTCTTTCTTTCTTTCTTTCTTTCTTTCTAATTCACTAAAATCCTTTATGTGGTGTATTTATGGTGTAACTTTTAATAGCTTCACCATTATTATTATTATTATTATTATTATTATTATTATTTTCTGATACCGTGACTAGAAACATTTCATGATCTACTTGATTTAAATAAATGCAGTGATAGTTTACCTTTGTTGTGAAGCTTTTTAAAGACCTGTTTTTTGTACAGTGTACAAAAAGCAAATGATACATTTTTTTTTATAGAGCAAATGAGTCATTGGTCCTAAATATGTCAAGACTATTCTGTGTAACAAGTTTGATACAACTATTTCAGTTAATTTGTTGTTTGACAAAATGACACACTGGGACATTTTATTTCTTGGTTTGAAAAAGTTATAAAATCTTGTCACTCGAATTTCAAATCAGCCATAAATGTGGTCCTTCAGAGAGCTAACAACCTTGACAGACCTGTTAATTTTTGTTCATATTTGAAGTTGCAGTAGGGAAAATTTAAAATTTCACCTTGGAGAGAAGCTTTACAGGTCAATGATTGTTTTGGACTAAAACATTTCATGTTCGATTCACACAGTTCAACACCTAAGAAATGCACACTGACTTGATGAAATGTGTCATGATATAAAACCAAACCCCTTATTTTTATGCTTTCTCAGATTTTAGTACATTTATCAACTACTGTCACAGTTTAACAGCTCAACACTTTCTTTGGCTCGGAGAGGGAAAACATGTTTAGGTGCTTCATCAAACTCTAAAATGTGGGGCTTTGTACCGTTATTTGACAAAAATGAAAAATCTTATTTACTTGCTTGTGTTAAAGATTTTCATTTGACAACTTTGCAAGTTTTTTGCAAGAAGTCCGACCAAAAAAACACTACATGATTACTAGAATTGCATAAAATAAGACAACCTTTAACACAACTCTTTAATCTGAAGATGAATAGGATTGGATCAGAATTTCGCTGTAATTTGTTTTCAGCGCATGGTTAAATCAGACAACTATGCTTGACATTAGAGAAAAGAAAATCAAACAGGTCATGCTGCGTGACCTTAAAAAAAGATTATCACTATTCATGGCTGACATGAACACTAAGGCCTGAACAGTTTTTTTCCTTCAATATATTATTCCACTTCAACCAAGTGCATCTGAGTTGCAAATGTCATGGTTGTATTTGTTTCACTGTTTGGATGTGTGTGTGTGTCTGCAAATGAGGTAGCGAGTATTGTATGTCATTGTATCCAACTGTCAAAGAGTTTGTTGCTTCTGCTATAATTGACTGGAAAGATTCTCACTATAACATGGAGCAAGACAGGCAGCTCGATGTCTTACGGAGTTGAACGATGCAGGACTAGCTTCGTTTACATTCATAAGGACTCTGATACAAACATACACGCAGTCACACACTACGGTGTCAAGAATGGAGTTCTTTATTTCTCTATTGCATCAAAGCAACAACAACAAAAAAATAATGTTGAATGTTAATGTTACCTTGATTGGCTTCAATTGGTCAGATTTTTTCCCTTTTTATCTTACTAAATGCATCAAAACTAAGACCCCTCACCACTCTTTGTCGATGGACACATCAACAAATTACATGTACTTTTATTTGTATGTTTGTTAATGTTTTTGTTTGCATGTTGTTAATTAAGATAAGGTAAAAGTTTAGAATGTAAGCTTTGAGGCATAAATACGACTCTTTTTTTGTTTATATCTACTACATCCATTAAAGAGCATGCAGTACATTATTTTCTAATGTATGTGTGTATGTGTATGTTTTTTCTGGATGAAATTCACGTAGATTTAATAGATTATTCTTACTGTAAAAACATTGAAACTAATATATTATCTTTAGATGCAGAAAAAGCATTTGATAGAGTTAACTGGAAATTCTTATTTGCAACCTTAGATATATTTGGCTTTGGAAATAATCTTATAAATTGGTTGAAAACATTACACAGTTCACCAACAGCATGTATCAGGACTAAGACCCAAATATCATTTAGGTTTTATCTTCAGAGAGGTACCAGGCAGGGATGTCCACTCTCTTCCTCCTTGTTTGCTATTTTTGTTGAACCACTTGCAGCAGCAATCAGGCAAACTAATAAAATTAAAGGCATAAAATCCAATAACATAGAACATAAAATCAGTCTTTATAAAGAAGATGTATTACTTTTTTTTCCAGTATTCACAAACCTCTCTCTCTCATGTAATCAGGTTGATAAACTCTTACTCAAGATTTTCAGATTATTCTATAAATTGGTTAAAATCTACGGTTCTTCCAATCAATTGTTCTTTCCAGAATGCCATTAATACACAACTGCAGTAAGGGAATATTACTTATTTAGGTATCAATGTCTCACCAAGACTGGCAGATTTAACAAAGCTAATCTACATCCCACTTTTAAAAAAAGTGGAAGATGATCTTGCTAGATGGAAATCACTACCCATATCACTTATAGGAAGTGTTGCATCAATAAAAATCATGGTTTTACCCAGAATCAATTACTTATTCACAATGATCCCAAGCAAACCATCACCGGACTGGTTTAGATCTCTGGACTCTTCCGTCTCTACATTTCTTGGCATAAAAATACTGCAGAAGACCAAAGATAAAGGTGCTCTAGATCTACCAAACTTTCATCCTTATTTCTTAGCCAACAGGCTCCAATACATCTCAAGATGGTTAAAACATAGCTACCTAAATGAGTCCTGGATAGACGTAGAACAGACATTATGCATTAAGATAAAAAATTCAGACCTACCATTTATTAGCTCAAATATAAAATGACATGAATGCTTTAAAAGCATCAATATCAGCTCCTCTCTGACAGCATGGTGGGAGTTTCTAAAAATGACAAGGTCCACACAAATCCAAAGCAGACGTAAACCTATCTGGAATAACCCCAACATCCTAAAAAAAAAGTATGATCAATTTTTCAGACTGGATGTGTAAAGGAATTGAACCCCTGGAACATATATTTGAAGGAACAGACTTTATCACATTTAATACATTAAACAAGGGATTGACAAAAATACATTTTTAGAATATCAACAAATTAAATCTATTATAGGCTCAATGCAGTTGAGTTACAAAAGCCAGCAAGAGTTTTTGATTTTTTCATTTTAATTCCCCCAAATTGCTGTCTAAAATATACAGGACATCACCTACATTAGATGAATCAATAGCCCTTCCTATTTCAAAATTAGAAGTGGATCTAGCAGTCAGCTTGGACTAAAACTTCTGGTCTCAAATATGTTTAAGAGCCTTCAAAATAACTAAAAATCCCAATTTACAATTAATACAATACAAAGAGTATCATAGAGTACACTATACAGGTCAACGGATGTTCAGGATGGGTTATATGTCATCTAATACCTGCTTACAATGCAGAGCAAATATAACAGGAAATTATATCCATGCGCTTTGGTTCTGTCCACCTGTTCGGAATTTCTGGTGCCAGAAATGTGAGGACTTATCAAAGTGTCTGAAATGTAATATTCCACCTTCTCCCTCAGTTTGCTTGCCGGGAAACTTAGATGGTGTCTCCATAAATACTAAGTTAGTTCAAATGGTTTACATTGCCCTATGCATCGCTAAGAAAACTATCCTCCTGAACTGGAAAAATAAAAATGCTCTTAATATTAACCAGTATTGAGATCTCTTGTTGGACCAAATTGGTCTTGAGACAGCCTCTGCCTCCAAATGTGATCAATCTCTTTGGGCCTCTTTTGATCAGCTCCATCACCTAGTAGGGGTGGGTGGCCTTTGGTTTGGTTTTATGGGATATTGTTGCTGATGTGGGGGTTTTTGGGGTTAGTGGCGCCTGGGGGAGGTCCTTGGAGGTGGGATCGCGAGGTGGATCAAATGCTGGGTCTCATGGCCCCCGCCTGGGACATGGCTTTGGTGGCTACGGGTGGTAATTCCTGGTGGCTGCATGATTTTCTTTTTACGCAGACCCGTGAGGGCGCTTTTGCGCTGGGCCCTTGGCTAGATCTCCAGGTCCTGTTGCAACATTAGTCCTTAGTCCTTTAATCCTAGAAATGTTCTTCAGGTGATAGAAGGCTGACCTTGTTATTGCCTTTAGGTGAGCCTGGAGGTTCAGGTCTGAGTCCATAACTATACCTAAGTTTCGTGCCTGATCAGTATTTCGGTAGAAGGCATTTTGTCCCCCAGTTCTTCCTTCCCCATCTCCGGACACCTCTGTCCGCCCACTCCATCACTCTACCACTCATGTAGGTCCTTGGGGTGTATGCATGTCACTGGGGTGCGGGGAGGGATTTCCATCTCCGCTACCCCGTGGCTGCCTGGGTCCCAATTTTACTGTAGACCATAGATACTCTCACTTATAACATTCTCATGAGACACACATGTAGGGACTTCAAGGTGGGCAGGCTTTTCGGCAGCCAGAGGAGGAGCTGTTCAATCAGCTTCACCTCTGGTGCTGGTGCATATAGACACTGAGGGCTCAGGGTTGGGGGATGTGTGGCTGCCTTCCCCACATCCCACCCCTCTGTTTTAAATGCACATTATATCAACACGCATCAACAACTCGAGCTGGAGGAGGGAGGCTAGGGGTCTTTCCACACCCCTGTTCGCTATTGGCCATCAGGGGTTGGGGTCAGAGAGGAGGAACATGCGGTCTGGTAGGGGCATGGGCTGGTAGGCTGCATTGCCCCTGTGTTGGCTTTGGCGGTCTGCTTGTCTCCATCCTAGAGGGTAGGGGGACCACCTCCTGGGTCCGGGGGCTGGTTGCTCTGCTGGGGTATCAGTACCTGGACCTGGGAGTATAGAGTGTGTATGGGGAGTATGAGTGGATTTACAGCATTCTTTGTTGTGTGTCTTGGTGTGCAGGTGAGAGTGTATGTGTATAAGAGGGAGGGAACGTATGACTATCTGTGCATTCCTGTCTATACTTCAGGTTAGGTCTTGGGCTGCCTTCTGGCCTGGCACATCTCAGACCCCTCACCAAATGAGGGGTCTATTTCCCCTCCATCACTCCCTGTCAGTGACTGATGCCTCTACCCACCGGTGCGTTGATGGCTCTCTGTGTTCGGGGCTTGGTGCTCGGGTGGCATGCCGATTCATCCCTGGTGCCTGCCTTGCTTGGCCTGGGTGGACCGGGGTGTTGGTCGGTCTCCGCACCGAACTGGCCCTGTTTTGGGAGGGGCTAGTGGTGGTAGCTGTCGGGTGGCTCTGCGGGGGTCAGGCCCGGCATCTCCACTTGGTTTTCATGTTCTGTGCTTCATGCTTGGTCAGCTCATTGGTGAATTTGGTTGACCTTGGTTGCATGCTTGGTGCTCTGGGGTGTGCAGGAGTGACATTCGGGAGCTGGTTGAGCTAGGTGTCCGGGTGCTGGCTGGTTTTGGCCGGGAGATGCTGTCCGTTGATGGGGCTGTTGGCATGGGGCGGGGGTCCATTGGGATGTTGGCTATGGGGATTGGTCTGGGGTGGCGGCGGTGCATATTGGCCATTGGCTAGCCATTGCCTCTGCGGCCTGGTGGCCCTCGTCGGCCAGTCCCTGGTCGGGTCCCTGCTGGGGGGAGGGGTGCCCTTGGGCCTCTGGGCCCTTGGCTGGATCTGCTCTGGCGTAGCCGGTTGCCGGCAGAGCCTGTGGGCTCGTCGCTGCAGCCCCCCGGACCCCCTGTATTATAGCTCCTGGATATTCCCCCAGGGCTCTCCTCTGCTCCTCTCTTGGGGGTTGTTATTCATAGTGCAAGTCACTTTCTGTTGGAGAGCATGTCTTTGGAGAGGAGTTGGGCACCTGCTGCAGCCCACACACCTGCAGGTTATTTCTCTAATGTGCTCAGTGGGTTCTTAAGCAGCAGCAGGAACCATTCAACGCCTGATGGTCATACCATACTGGTAGACTTAAGCCTCTGAGATCTCCTGAAGCTGATCTCTGCAAGCTGCATTTTTGCTCTCTTTGAAATTTCAGATTAAGTTTATCTGAGACCTGTCCTGTTTTCAGATCGGAGAAAATGTGCTCCTGACGCCTGTTTCCCTTATCTACCTCCTGGCTTCCTGCATAACTCAACCCCATTGTACCATCCTCCTCCAAGCTGCCTGCCCCGCTCTCCATCGATCTCTCTGCTTCGGATTTCGGGTCAAAACACTGCTGTCCACTCCTGACATCTGGCACACTGGATCACACTCCTTCCGAGCTGTTAGGCAGTCACTGCTGCGGTAAGTTTGTTCTGCTTTCCCTCTGATCATCTCAGTAATCAGCTGCCAATTAATCACAAATCTGCCTGCAGACACCACAGGAAGCCCTGTGCAGAGGACCTCCGTGAACCAAACTCCAGCTCACTGCTTTATTAAAAATTGTTAACTTTCTCTTTGTGCCCGTTTGTTTTTGCATGTGGGTTAAACGTCTGCCTCCGATCATGACACCTGGGGCTCCTTTAGGTTTCTATGGCTCCTATCTCCTTCATGTCTACGTCGATTCCTGGGAGGCGGATCGATGGCTCCTCACACCAGCTTTTGAACACTCGTATGGAGAAACCTAACATGCACCAGCATGGTCATGCACACACACACACGTACACACACACACGCACATAGGTATGGGGTTGGTGTTTACAGATACATACTTGGACTTAGGTTACCATTACTAAATCTTGTAATAATCAGTACCATGAGCTTTTCAGTGATGGTGTTATTGTATTCATATATCTGTTTGTGAGTTGTGGTTGTGTAGTTTTCAATTTGCATTGTTTTTGTTTTGTCGTTTTTTTCCCTCTCCCTGCTGTCCTGCTAGTGTGGAGGGAGACTGATTTTTTTGTGTTTTCTTTATTCCCCTTCCTTTTTTGTATCTTCAGCTTACCCTCTCCCTCTTAACTTTTTTCCTTACCTTTCTTTATCTACTTTCTTTCTTCCCCTTTATTTCCCTGGCGCATCAGAAAAAAAAAAAAAAAACCACAGTCATTTCTAAGAAAGATTTCCTACACATATATACAGTGGCTTGCAAAAGTATTCGGCCCCCTTGAACTTTTCCACATTTTGTCACATTACAGCCACAATCATGAATCAATTTTATTGGAATTCCACGTGAAAGACCAATACAAAGTGGCGTACACGTGAGGGTTGAATGAAAATCATACATGATTCCAAACATTTTTTACAAATAAATAACTGAAAAGTGGGGTGTGCGTAATTATTCAGCCCCCTGAGTCAATACTTTGTAGAACCACCTTTTGGTGCAATTCCAGCTGCCAGTCTTTTAGGGTATGTCTCTACCAGCGTTTGTGAACAGCAGTTTTCAGATCTTGCCACAGATTCCCAAGCCTTGAACATCCCATGGAGCACTGTTCAAGCGATCATTCAGAAATGGAAGGAGTATGGCACAACTGTAAACCTACCAAGACAAGTCCGACCACCTAAACTCACAGGCCGAACAAGGAGAGCGCTGATCAGAAATGCAGCGAAGAGGCCCATGGTGACTCTGGACGAGCTGGAATTGCAGCAAAAGGTGGTTCTACAAAGTATTTACTCAGGGGGCTGAATAATTACGCACACCCCACTTTTCAGTTATTTCTTTATAAAAAATGTTCAGAATCATGTATGATTTTCGTTCCACTTCTCACGTGTACACCACTTTGTATTGGCCTTTCACGTGGAATTCCAATAAAATTGATTCATGTTTGTGGCTGTGATGTGACAAAATTTGGAAAAGTTCAAGGGGGCCGAATACTTTTGCAAGCCACTGTATCAAGTGAAGTACTATAGCAAAAGCTGTAGTGCTCCACTTGTGATAGTAAATCTGTCGGGCTTTTACTTGGTACTCAGACACAAATTCTGAGCTCCACACTGCCAGACAGGACACGTGTTAAAAAAAAGAAAAAAAGAAGAATGAAAAAATAGCACCATGACTTAAACTTGTGTAATGAACAGAAAAAAAAGCTGATAGCAGGTATTATTTTACACTATGTGTGAAAAGCTTGCAGGTATATTTGGATACTATGCTCGTTATTGACCAAGAAATTGCAATTTTCATAAACAAAGTCTATCGGAACCAATCATGCAGGCAGAAGTGAATTTTACTTTTAATTTCAATGTTATTCAGTTGTAAAAGTTTCATTCAGTTAAATCTTAGCACCATTTATTGTGCACTTGTTGGATGTATGTGTGTATAGAGGCATGTGTTGTAAAACACAACCAGTTTGCTCATGCCTGCTAACCCTAATGCAGCGTTTCAGAGCAGCAGCCCAGCATACTAACGCCTGTCTGGGGAGCCTACAATCCCAGTTGTGTCTCACATGAGCAGTCCAGTAAAATTAGTTGATGATTGATCCTACTCTCGTGGGAGAGCTCTGTTGTATGTTTTTCTTATTCCTACTTCTAAATAGATATTTTATTCAAATAGAAAAAAAGCCATTGACTCTGTAATTCCTGTGCAACTGGAGCTGATGATCAAGAAAAGTCAAGTGTTGTATTTGTCAGTGTGCCACGCTTATCTCCTCAGGTCCCTACAGGGTCTGGCTTGTCAATGTCTGTAGCTTCAAGCTACGCTTAACGGCTTCTGATAATAAAGAGCGCTATCTCTTTGGTGGTCGTTTGGGGAGACAGGTTCATTTTTGATTGCAACAAAAATGCTTTCTGCTATAATATTGTTAAGAGTTTTCAACCATGTCAAGGTAAATGCCTTAACAATGGAATGTGTGATAAATACAATAGTCTTGATGTCAGCACATAAGTTTCTCTTTTTCTTGGTGTTTTTAGAGTTTTCTTTTTTGCTCTACGTGTATTGTCATATATATATTTTGCAATACTTTTTACTGTGATCATATCACCAAATCGAGTAAATTAAAACATAAATGTGCCCGGGAAGTATATATACTTGTTTATGACAAATATCCCTTTTAGCTGGTTCTATAGGTTGTGAAATTTTAGTACAGAGTTTCATTATGTAAAAATTTTAAGATTGATTCAGTCTTTCGAAACCCTACATTAAAATATTTTTCCCCGCATGCGCCAATTAAGCAGTAATTACAAAATAACCCAGTTTTATCTCCACTCATGTGAGTCCAGTGGTCTGTTATGTACCTATTAAAGTGAATTATCTCTGATAATCATTCTAATCGGGGTTCAGCTCATGTTAGCAGACTTCCTGCTGGGTGTTAATGTCTAATTACACTATAACATGTCTTGATGGGAAGGTTGCCTTGCAGCCTTCCAGCTCTGTGCTACGCAGGTTCTCTCTATTCTCGCCTAATCACATACTGGAATGTCAAGTGCGCATCTTGCCCAATCACTAATGATAAGCAGTTGATCAAAGCAACCAGGGTGAATTGATCAAAAAGACTTTGAGATCTGGGAGAGGTAGAGGTGCACTCCTGTGAGATAATTTTTTTTTATCCTGAAGATGACCTTGATGTCCTGAGAAAGAGTCATCTGTACATCGTACTGCTTTATCTGCATTAACTGTGTGTGTATGTCCATCTTTGTGCATGTACTTACAGTGGATCTCAAAAGTGTACACACTGATCATAAATAATTAAAAAACTTTTCTTTACCTTTAATGTGACATATATTCTGTACACTCCACCTGAAAAAGAAGCAAACATGGGAAGAATATAATAAAAGTATTGAAAAGGCTGCAATAACTTGGTTTCATTATTATTTTCATTCACCATTAGATCGACTTTTAGCACTTAGTCTTTTTGGTTACACATCTAACATCAATTATAGTGAGTCTGATTTACTTAATAACCAAGGCCGTAATTTGCAGAGAGGTTACAAAGAATCAAAATGATCTTATTGTACAAGGACATCAGTCAGGATTAGGGTACAATAAATTCAACAGCATATCATTTAGGATGTGATATGCTGATAAACTTTTACATAAGAATACTGAATGCAGGATCTGAATCAAACGCTGCTTCGGTAAAGTATTACTTATAGTGTGTGCGCACTCATGGAACTAGATTCCTGCTGTTTTTAAATTTTTTATCCTCATAAATCTGTTTGTTTTTTAGTTGAATAGTAAAGCACATAGAGTATTTCATATTGAGGCGAGAAAACATTTTAAAATGTTCTTATCATTTTCTCATTTTGTTGCTTTACAAAAACCGGCCATTTTAGCAGAGGCTGTGTAACCTTCTCACATCCACTGTATATGGGATATAAAATGAGACATTCACCTTGACGTATTCTTTCCTGATGCAATAAAAAGACTCTTGAATTAGTTTTTGGTTCATGTGACAGAAACACAAAAAAGGAAACCTAAGGTCTCTTCTTACATTTGTATATTTAGAAATATTAATATTTTTCAACAAACTTTTGTCCAGGATGGAGATTTTTATTTTCTCTACCGTTGTCATTCATAAAATAAATTGAGTGGAAATCCGCTTCCAAGGTAGGTCATTACCAGAGGCAGGTAGAGTGATTTCATGGCAGCAGATTGGAAAATGGCCCTTTGTAGCAACTCCATTTACATAGAGAAATGCTGATGGTTCACAATAACAAATGTGCAATTGTCGACAGAGAGCTCCTCTGCCCGTTGTCTTTCACTGACACATAGTAGTACATGCACAATTATGCATAATGCACTAATGCCGGTTTCTCATAACTGTCAGAGAAGCATTGGGTAAAGTGTTTTCTTTGCAGACAACTTTATGCTAGGTCTAACACTGTTTGATTTTGCTGACGCCAGTACCCTTGACAACAAAACAGCTCTGTATCAGCTGAATGTCTGTTTCGGTCATCCTTGCAAAGTTATTGAAAAAAATAATTAAAACAAAAATTTTTATTAAAAAATTATCACTACACTGGCAAAAAAAATTTAAGAAAATGAGTCAAATAAATTATCAAATTATTTGAGGGAAGGAGGTATTGTGTTTTTTTTTATTATGAGGGAGTAAAATCTTTGTTTTGACAGGCATAAAATGTAAAGTTTCTGGAAGTATCAGGCATGTATCAGACATCAGCCAAACATATAAGTTTTTATAGGGATGTATATTTCATGCTGACTGGTCCACAAGGATTGAAGTACGACACATTAATGGGCAGAAGCAACCATTATAACAGCAGGCTCATGAAAAATGTATTATGTTTTCTTGCTTAACTCTGTTAACTATATCAGTAGGTAATTAGTGACAAAACATTTACAGTTTGAAATATATTTACCTTGTAAAGAAAGCATTTTCAGAAATTTAATACCTTGGTCTTACTGGTGATTTAACAGCATTGTTTTGAAATGTTAAAAGTGTGATTCATATGTTTTATTATATTTATTCTAAAAAATCACAAACATATTCAAATATAATATTATATCTAAATACACAATACTGCAGAATTGGATGAAAAGTTTTTCTCCCACACACAGAATTTTGAATTATCAATACACAAAACACAAACGCAAAGCAAAGAAAATAAAAATAAATACGTGCAAGAGGAACTGTTTCAAAATTTTATTCAAACTTTTAAATCTTAGATCCTAAGCAATTCCTAAAGTGGCATTTTTCTCTTGTGCCCCCTTCTTGATGACTAAATATCATGAAAAAAAGAAATAAAAATAAAAATAGACAAGATTTTTGTCTGCTGCACCAGAATCACATATTTGGTCTTTTTTTCCAATTGTTTACATCTTACATCTCAGGTATTCAAACCTGAATAAATTTTTCTGCTGGCTGGCATCTGATATTATAGCTTTGGTCAGAAAACATGAAAGGAAAAAGCTTTTTTGTCCTTTCTAATTGTGATTATGTTGACAAAACAAATGAGATGTTCACCAAATTTTGTCAAAGGTTTTAAATCTGTTTAGTTCAAGTTAAAAGTACAGCTCTAGTTGCCACAATCTTCTTTTTCTCTCAGAGGGCTGTGGGGAATGGATGTGAAAATACAAGTGTTTTAATCATTGCCACAGCAATTTACTTGCCAGTGTCTCATTAAGTCAGTTGTCACATAAAGAGCACTCTGAGTGGCGTTGCTACCAAAGTACTGGATTACAAAGACGTGTTCCAAACACTGTGGTTCATACCAGAAAATGTTATGTATTTATTCAAGCCCTCTTTCGAGTCCAACTCTAAAATCCAAAAGCAAAACTCTGGGGGTATAATGTTTCTGGGTAGTTTCTACCCTACTGTTGGGTCTTCACATAAATTTCTCTGTAGATTTATTCTTTGCAGCTAATCACTTGTTACTTGGATCGAATGAATACAGTGAGTCACACTTGCTTGGACTTTCAGGAGAAAAGAAAATAACCATGACTGAATCGCAGCCCGGTGCAGGGTGCTTCTCTCTAGAAGTGATAGGATTTCATCAAATATATAAGCACTTCATTGCTTTTTAATTTAAGATTAACTTTACTTTTTCTGTCTCGTGCTCTGAAGTTCAGCGCAACTCTCTTTTTCTCGGCTCACTGTCTTGCCCTCCACCTAATATGTTTTGCTCGTTCAGTACCATCAGTTACAAGTCTGCCAAACATCACACGTCGTCAACTTGCTCCCAATGACATCCCACTGTTCTGACCATTGATTGGCAGGTCAAGCAGCGAGCACAAGCAGGAAATCAATAGCAGAGGACCTCTAGACAGAACATGGGGAGCCTTCAAGGAGCTGGCCCACTGGACACTGCCAATCACCAACCACAAAATGTAAGGCCAGCCAGCCATGAACAAAAGCTATCTCCAGGCAGAAACACCAGCTTGGATTGCAGATGGATTTATGTTGAGGGAGACGTTTTCTTCCATCGTCTGAGTGGAGGAAAGGAGGACAGGCAAAGTTTTCTGGAAATATATTTGCATTATTTACAGTATGCTCATTTATATGCTAAAACTCAAGTGGGATCTGGGACCTTTGGGATTTGGCTTTACCAAATGTAGGCTCTTTATCTTAACATGCAGTTGCACCAGGTCTGACTGTCTAAGCATGACAGAGCAAGCTTATTAGCATCAAGTCAGCCATTTCCTAGCACTGGAAGACACAGGAGTTACAAATGTAGTGTACAACACTATATTCACCCTTTAGCCTATTTAGAATATGGCCTAAGGGACCCTTGAGGCTTAGTGCAGTAATTTCTTTGTCCTCCTTGGTGATGCTTTTCCCATTTCTCTCACACATGCTTTTGGTTGCTGCTGGCACATCACCAAAACAAACACCCAGCTCACACCAGTTGCAATTATTCTGGCACTGATTCTAAATAAAACGTCAAAAAGAAATGGCAGGCCTGTAAATTGTATACTAACATATTAGAAACAGAGGGCAAACTTTCTTTTCTCTTTTAAAAGACGTACCTTCAAAGTGCTCTTGAGAGTTGCTGTTAAAACCAAAATCTCTCCTCTCTTCTTCTTTTCCTTAATTTACTGGAGGTTAGTTATGTTCCACCACCCTTGCAATTTCATCCACACTCACTGCTCTCACAATCAGTGACCTTTGAACCTGGTCATTTATCTCAGTGGTCAGAATCTATTGAGATGATTCATTGTGCAGTTCTCAAGGGTGTGAACTTGATGAATCAATGAAACAAAGAACACTGTACATACAGTGCTTTGCAAAAGCATTGAAACCTCTTAAACTTTTTCAAATTTTGTCATGTTACAATCACAAACTTCACTGCATTTTATTAAAATGTTGTCATTGATCAACACGAAATAGTGCATATTATGAAGTTGAAGGAAAATAATAATTTTCTAAATTATTTTACAGATATTCACATATTTATTCAGCCCCTCAGACAATACTGATTAGATCTGCATTTTGCTGCAATTGTAGCTGAAAGTCTTTTTAGGTATGTGTTAGTTCATAACATAAAATCCCAAAGAAATACAGCAATTTGAACAATTTCAATGCGTATGAATACTTATAAATAACACAATATAACCTATAAAGTTTTCTTTTTTTAAAGAGTAAATTTGAATTTTTATTTAAGTAAAACAGTTCATTCTTTTTCATTTGTGTTTAATGGATTTTCTTCAAATTACAGGGAATTAAAGATAATTTATCTGCAAATGATGCTGAAATGCTAACTCACACCTCATTCAGTCACTGGCACGGCTGGGAAGTTTGTAAGCAAACTTTATTCCTTTGAAATAAGAATAGAAAGGCTGTGACCTTGCATCTTTGGAGCTGGCAGTTTTCTAAGTATTTGAGTGTGTTTCAGTTGCTGTCACCTTGGGTCCCAGCTATGCACCTGCTCTTCGCAGTTCACCTGACAAAAAAACATGGAAAAAGTAGTGCATTTCTATGATAACTGTTTAAATTAAAAATGCATCAAAACTCTTCAATGCAAAAAGCAGACGCAATGACAGCTTGTATACTCTGAAAGAAATGTACCACATTACGGCAGTGATCGGAACGATGACTCCTTCAACATGCATACAGCGGCATACTAACAATCACATACACACATCATCACCCTTACCTCACCTCTCTTGTACACTGAAAAATGAAAAAGCACTAAGCATTAATTCAACTGTTACTGACAATAGCTTCTCACTACCATGCCCATCTTTTTATGGTCTCTTGTATCTACAATACTAATGCTCTGTAGAAAAAGGTACCCTGAACTCTTCCTTTCACCCAACATTTTTAACTTGGATGTTTGTGAAATGGACTGGAATAAAATACTAAAAAGGGGGAGGGGGGGAGAAGGCCTATGCTTAACTCCCCCTTTTCACTGTATCCTTGTTTTGCTTGGTTTTCATTTACCTTCTTCATTCACCTTGACGATTAGTGATGAAATGACCAGAATTTTATATGATGTCTTTCCTTCATCCACATGACTGTTCAAGACATGATGGCCTCTGAAATAGGTAAAACAACACAGACTGCAACAGAGAGGTCTATAAAGCTGCCATTTAGGCTTTGCATGCTTTTTACATTTGCAGTCTGAAAGAAAGCAAACCTCAATTTATTGTTCAACTTCTCTGAAATATTTAGTATGTGGTTGTTATTTCAATATTCCAGTATCAGCACACTCTATCTGCAATTGTTTTAAAAAGATCCAGCCTCAGCAGCCTCTTAGTTATTTTCGTTGAGTTAAAATGCAAATGCAAAGAGCAAAGCCTCAGAGACCTTACATTTGATAGCAATTCTACCAAACCTTTAAGGCATGATAAGACTTCATATTTTGGTTGACAATTTTTCCAAGTTGTTGGAGATGTATGACCAAAGTCAAAACACTATGAATAAATGAATGAAGAACATTGATATTAGACAGCTGTCTGTGACTATATGAATACTTAAAAATTTGGAGGTTTAAAATATTGTTCACAGGAATCACAACAGTGATCCAAGCAATCTTTTGCTTTTTATATGACACTTTTGTTATTCCTGCAGTACAATTTAGATGTGTTGGAGAATCAGTGAGAATTATTTAAATGTATATTAAAAATTACAGCATATTTTTTGGCTTATATAAATTTATCATTGTTTTAATTAAAGTAGTTCACTAGCAAGGACCACGCTACAGATCAGAATTTAATAGTTCATTGAAGGCATGGAGGAACAGAAGGTCTGGGGAGATGTGCTGTTGAAGGTCAGGACAAAGACTCAGTGTGGGGGTGCAGTCTTCAGGAATTCGTCTTTTCGAGCCTGCTCAGGACCCCCCCCCCCAGACGGAACCTAAAAGAGAGAGATGTTAGACGACAAGGAACGGGAGCGAACCAGAGTGAGAAATGGGAAGGCTGCGCCTGACAATGGATGCTATGAAGGGAAGGGAAAAGCGGTCGGTGGGACCCGAAGGGAAGGGGGTCGGCAGGACCCGAAGGGAAGGGAAAGGGGTTGGCGGGACCCGAAGGAAAGGGGTGAAATGGTCGGCAGAGCCTGAAGGAAAGGGAAAGGGGTGAAATGGTCGGCGGGACCCGAAGGAAAGGGAAAGGGGTGAAATGGTCGGCGGGACCCGAAGGAAAGGGAAAGGGGTGAAATGGTCGGCGGGACCCGAAGGAAAGGGAAAGGGGTGAAAGGGTCGGCAGGACCTGGGTAGCCTAAAGGGGTATGGTTGGGCCGGAGAGTGGGTTGGGTAGGGAGGGCAAAATGAATGAGACGCACGAGGAACGAAAGGCAGGCAGAGTTTATATATTGATTGCTGAGCGATTAAAGATGTGAAAGAGGCCTGGGGCGCCGGGTGTGGTGAGTTAGAACTGATTATGCAGTACGAAGCAGGTTTGGGGCGTGGTCCTGCTCCAGAACTTAAGTTAAACTGTTAACTCCATTTTGCTTTTTTAGTGGAAATGACACATGTATATCTAAAAGATAATAAGACAATGACAAGAGATATCCTTTCCAATAAAAGGAATTTCTCTGTTTATATTGACATTGTAACAAGAAATTGTCATTTAAATTTTAAATTTTTAAATTTTTAAATTTATAGACCGCATACCAATCAAATGTGTTTTAGAATTGTTGTGGGTCTGCTTTTTGCATTGAGTGTCTAGTATTTTTGATGTTTCATTTTTGTTGATGAGCTTAAAGTCGGAGTTTGGAAGTTTGAAGTATCCTTGCCATCACCCTGATCTTGAACTCCCTCCATAGTTTTTCTATTGGCTGTTTCTAATATTCCAGTCAGAAGAGACATGCTTAAACTAAAAGATTGCTTTAAAACAAGATTTTTCCAAAGAATGAATAATTTTGAGCATATTTGCTTTATTTAAAAATGTTCATCTATCCTTTGTGAACCGTTTATACTGATCCTACTTTTACTGCATGTTGTTTAAACCAATGATAAGTTCAAATAGTTGAGTAAAGATTTGAAACACAGGCTTTTTATGTACCTGTTGGATAGAGAAGCAAGGTGTTTCTGTAGTAGCTGAAAACCACGTGAATTTTGCTATGTAGTTGCTATGTATTTTAAAAATGTAATTAATTTTTTACATTTATTTTACATTTACAAGTAGGTGGAAGGAGGAAGTAACATTTCTACATAATATTCTTTTCTTCTTCATCACAGATGAAGCAGCTGGTGCCTGTACACTTCCCGTAATTTCAGGTAAATGTCATTTATAAGACTAAAAAACTAAAAATTACTAAGTATAAAAGAAATTGCCCATCTAAATTTGTATTACTAAATACATATTGTGTTTTATTTTTGCTGTTAGGTGAATACAATAATTGCCTAACCTTTAAGCTGTTTGCCTTTTGCAGAAAATTTTTATTTATTTTCCCCCAAGGTAAGAAACAACAACTGCATCCAAAATTGAAGACTGGGACATGATTGAAATATGGTTCATGCTTCAGTTGAGTGTCTCCGGACAAATGACTAGATCTGTTGAATTGGCAGTTATATTGAACCTATTTTTAAAATATTAATAATATTAAATTGATCTTAATGTTGTGGTAGTTGGCATTTTCTCTGGGTTAAGCTTGTGTACTTGACATGTTTTGGATTTTCTCTGGGCATTCAAGCTTCTTCCAGTTATGTTTGGGTATTTAACAGGACTGCATGTGAGCATGCATGCTTGTTTCTGAATTTGCCCTGTAATGGACTTTTGCCCCTCAGCAACTCTGCAAAAGGCAATACTGTAAACAAGTGAATGAATTGTTTGAGTATTGCATAATGATAATATATGATTATCACTGCATGAAGATGTCTCGCAATGTCATTAGAATAGTGCACATTTAAAGGATATCTTAGTGTTGGCAAATAGTTTCTCCAACTTAATTGGAAATGTTTATTAATAAGTAAGTCAAAAAGCATTGATTTTGACAGGAGGTTGAGTTTCTTGCTGGGACCTAGCTCGAGCTCCCGCTGTTTGCTGCAAGCAGAACTCTTGCTGTGTAGCAGTGATTGCAACATATCCTTGTGATTACTGTCAGTGAATGTTATTAGGTGTTTTCTGATTGGGCTTGCATTGGCGGCAGGGTTTACTCTACAGGCTTCATGGTAATATGCAAAGTGCTTTGGAAGTAAACTCCCATCCTAAATACAATGCCGCTGCCACCACTGCTTTGCCTTTGTGGGTATAATTTGACACAGATGCTGGGTCTGTCACAAAGGCAGTGGAAAACACATTAGGGATGGAAAAACCAGCATGTCCCTTCACCCAAAAACAAAGCTATTTGAGGTTTGTGGTACAATCACCAGAGGATGCCACTTGAATTTTCTCAATACCATTGCTTAGTGCTCCCTAGTTCTTAAGATGCGTTTCGCCGCACGAGTATGAAATCACTCAACTGAGAGCACATTTCTGGACACTCTTTAATAATGTGGCTTTTGAAGGACTGTCTTGTTTGGAAGTTGACGCCTTTCTGTTGATCCCGTTGTCAGGCTCTGTTAGTTGCATATATGAGAGAAAGTTGCTGTAAATAGAGAAGAATTCAGCATGTCTTTTGTTTTGTTGTATTTATTTCTACACCAAAAAATGCGCTAATTTTTATCTTTACAATAAAGACTGTTTCCAATATGCAAAGTTAAGACATGTTTAAGGATACATGAAACTCTCCGCAGACTTTTATATTCCTGCTATTTTTTTTTTATTTTTTTTTTACAGGATGTGGGTGACTTGTCTTGTAAAAGGTCTGGCCTGTATACAGTGTCTAGACTTAGCAGTCATACATTGCGAGAATGTTGAGTAAGTCTGGCCCTGACTAATTCAGAGACTCTTGTGTTGGGCCTCAAATCTAAGCACAATTTGGCCAATCAATTTAATGCTCAGCGAGACAACAGAACAAGAAATGGCTGCTCTCCAGCCTTCATACAGATCTGTTGGGACAATTTGTTACTGATACAGGCAGTGTTTCCTAGATTTGGATACAGAAGGTTTCTAACATATTCTGACAAACAAAAGGATACAGTTTTTGTTCAAATGGATATTGTGCAAGAGGAAACATTTGTGCAGGCCTCAGCAAGGTTAATCAGTCAGGTCATATTCAAGGCTTTTAGCCTTCTAGTTTGTCAGGTATTTATTTTGCTGAACTGTTGGTTTAAGCTGCTTCCAGTTGCAAAAGAAATTGAGAAATTTGTTGAGAAAACACTGGATTTATTTTGTTTCCTGAGGTAATTATTTTGGGCAACATTTCAAATACCTTTTGAAGTGTTGGAAAGTGAGGAGAAAAGGTTTCGCAGGGAAAAAAGGGTAATTAAGAAACAAAAGATTAAAGAAATAGGATGTATGTCTGTGAGGGAGGAGATTTTGTCCTGATTTGTTGGGCAGAGCTATTTCAAATCTTCATTAAAAAAGTAAATAGGTAGGATACATATCTTAGTATGCTACTTCTTTAAAGTAAAGGTCTGATAGAATAAATACAATAACAAATGTAATTTTTTTTGGTAGGATGTGGCTGTCATAAAACTTAGTCAAACAATTAGTGCTAAATTTGCCAAAATATTTCTGTTAACATTCAGTCAAGCAAATTAGGGCTGATTTATCAGAAATGTGTGTAAATTAGAACACAGAAATTATCACACAACAAATGTTGTTAGCCTATCTGAGCATAAGAAAAATATGGATAAATATGGTGATTTAAAGCCTCATCCAATGGTGACGAAAGTGGAGGAAAAAGCATTTTAGTAAGATTTTAAAACATTTTATTTACATTTTGCCAAGCATGAACACTTAAAATTTTAGAAGTATTCCTGCCTACATCTGACAGCTCTTAAACTCATATTAAGTAAATTCGCTGCTTAGCACCAAATAAAACCCAACTGTCTAGTATTATATGGAGAACAGCACAAGCCGAATTATGTCACACACCTCAGGTATGTACACCTCATTTTAGCTAATCCAGTACAGTTTCCTGTATTGAAACAGCATTCCACCATGGCCCATGTTCAGTGTGGACAATGGTGTATTTAAAGGGGCCATATGCAATTTTCTGAATTTAAACTCGTGACTGACCCCATGTGGCCAAAAACGGAACTGCTCTTCCTTTCTGCTCGCTTTTGCAGCACGCGCAAGTGCGCCGGTCACTCTCAATCTTCTATCTTTTTCGGACACTTGTCAGGGGTTTAACTTTCTTAGTCTTATGTGGAGTTACTATTGGTGTCAAGGTTGTCCTGGGTCTCTTCTGTGTGTTCGCACAATCCATTTAACTGCTTGCGAGTGCTGCGCGCTTGACGTCACATCCGCAGACAGCGCGGGAAAATCGGACCCGACAGAAAATAGAAAAAATTGGACACAGGTTTATATGTGAGCTGACAAGGTGTCAGTATGCTCATCAGGAGATGTTTGAGTCATAAATGGTCAAATAAAAAGACTATTGTTACGTTTATTTTGGGGAAAAAGTTGCATATAGCCTCTTTAATATCATGTGGAAACAGTCAAAGAAGACTCCCACACAGACTAAATTCATGGAGTAACTTTGCTTTAGGTACAACAGCCAATTTTCAGAGAATTACAGAGCTCAGTCACAGCTGTCTTAAAATATTTTGTATAAAAAAAAAAAAACTACATATAGCTGTTTTTCTGCTAAAATATAATAGAAAATTTAGACCACTACATTGACATAACCTTTTCTACCCATGAAACACTTATGCTAGGTTTTTCCAGACTTTTCTCTATTTTTAGGTGTTTGATAATAAACTAAACATGCAATGTTTTAATGACCCAAGGCAGACAGATATTTGTAGAAAAGTAATTCAACACAGATCTGAAGCCTAAAGAGTCCTACAGGCTTGCATTCTCAAGCGAAAGGCATGCATTTTTTTAAAGGACTGTTTCTATGTGACCTGTCCAGGAAGTATCCTACCTCTTGCCCAACGAGGAAATACGTACCAGTCAAACCCCCACATAACCCCCCACTACTGGGACACACCTCGGACAGCTTGGTTTACAGCACTGCAACTCCAAACTGGCATAAAATTGTGTGCACCATATAAAGCCCGGGGTACTGTTTAAGCATATCCTAAGATCACTTCCAAACTGCCGAAATTTATGTGAAAATGATTGTACTCCAATTTTTCTACTGTATGCCTGTTTGCTAACTGATAGCTTTTGAGATCTCAAAAATACGTTGTACTTTGGCTTGTGGTGCTGGTATTTCTGCTGTACCAGTGAGAAGCAAGCAAACAAAGTATATTTTCATCACTGTGAGTGGTTAACAAATTATTTCTCCATTTGATGGGAAGAGGGAGGGTGTACAAAAATTTTAAATGCTTGTGGCCACTTAACATCTTATTCTCATCTAGACCAATCTTCAGACAATATATCATTTAAAATGAGGCTGTACAAAAATACAGCTGCTGAAATTGTCTATTGGGTCATTTCAAGTAAAACAAAATAGAAATTAGCCATCACCTTTTCTAAGTTCAGCCTCCAATTGTTCATATTCCTCTTGTGATTGCTGTTTTTCATTAGATTCATTGTCTCCTCTTCCTCTTTTCTTCAAACCACATTTTTTCCTTTGTTGTATAATTTTGCCAACTATGTCCTCCACTGAACTCCGTTTGCAAATGAATGTATTTATGAAAGCATATCAAAAGCAACGTAATTATTGCACTTTTGATGTGAGACCTTGCCTTCTCAGGAGCAATTAAACTGAAGTGTTTTTCCACTATTTCATCCACGCAGTGAAGGCAATGAACTTATGTGCATGGATTTGATGATCATTTCCTCCAAATGCACTCTGATAGACTTGAAATAAAGATATGTTTAAGTTGTCTGTGCTGACTCGATGATTGGGTTAGTGTGGGGAAAAGTAGATTCCTGTTTATCTGGTGTTTGAGAACCAAATGCTGCAGTTTGTCCAAACTATTCAACATCAGACTTGCAAACGAGCCTCACTGAATATGATCTGTGTGCTCTTCTTCGTGTAAAGGATGTTTTAGTGCATGCTGTTGATGGTTTCAGGTAAAGCATCATCAATCTCCAGTCTTCTTCTGACGTTAACTTTTTTGTCAATGCCACTGTCTCCAGTTTGTCTGCAGACTGAAAGATTTGAGAGGCACTTTTTATTTGCACGCTTTTAACTGCCTTGCTGAGGTAATGGAGCTGGTTGTGTGCAAGCAATTAATGCAACCACAATCCCAAAAGTGGTGATTTGTCATACACTGGTGATACATAATCATTATATGGAATGTAACGCTGCTAAACTACACAGCCTTTTGGTTGATGTTGCGATTCTGTCTGTCTTCAGGTATCTTTATGGCCTTTCCCAGTACTCCCATTTCCTCTTGCATTAAAACAAACAAACACACACAAAAATGAAGATGCTTTTGTGTAATGTTTGTCAGTTATTTTGTGCTTCACATTAGCTGCAATGGCCTTTCACTTACACAGCTCACTTATCCTCATTCTCTCTTTCGCAACTTCGTTTCCCCCTCTAACTGTAATTAAATTGCAGACATTTCCTGTCATTTCATAGTTTCTTACTGTCATCTGTTTTGACATTATAAGCAACAGTGGTGTTAATTCATCATACCTCTAATTTTAACTCCCCGGACTCCCTACATCCTGTCTACCCTTGCCCTTAATATGAAGGCATTTCAATAGCAATGAAGCCCCTAGGCTGACAACCAGGAGATTAGTATGAATGTATTACCCCCTTGGGTGCCATAGCCTGTAATAAGTTCCCCATTAATAGTATCCGTTGGGGAAAATTTGTTTAGGCCTTAATTACATATCATTAAAATTGTTCTTGATTCTCTGAGATTTAAGCTTAGAATTTGACTGCACATTTTCTACCTTCTTTGGCGTTGGCCATTCCACAAATTTATGTTACTTTGCTCCTTGCAACAGTGTGATTCCTCATTGCATCTGTTATTGCACTGTTTTCCTGTTTGTTAGGAACAACTATCCCTCACCTCCAGAATTAGGATTCTATATTTTAATTAATTAAAAGCAGTCTTTAAACTTGAAATAAATTGTCACCAGTCACATTAAATAAAGTAGAAACTATTATAAACACAATTTCATCATGCACAGTGTATCAGACACTTATAGTTCCATATGTTGCATAATGTTATAAGTTTGGGAAATGCTAATAAAACTATCATAACGCCTCAACCCACAAAGCTCTTCCAGATACACAAAAGGATAAAAAAAAGTAACAAAAAGACTAGTGTACTCTTACATAGGTCCTGAAGTGTTCAGAATTAGGAAAATTAGAATTAGAAATAATTTTAGATTAAAAATATAAACTTCCAAACTAAGTCCAAATGTTATTCCAAATTAGATAAAACAATACGGGTGTAACAGTACACATAATCCTACAGAAAATGTTTGGTACGGCTCTGTTGGTTTGGCATGCACAGGTACCAAACAAGTAACGAGTTTTGTATACCTGAACATACGCAGAAGTAACTGTGTAATGCGGTGTTGTAGCACAATTTTAAAGGAGTCATGACCTGTAATTTTCAGTTTTCCATGAGAAGAAATGTATGTTATGATTACCTAACGATTATACACTGCCCGGAAAGCCGATATTTAAAAGTGAAGCGTTTGTTTACCCCTGGTTTCGTAAACCAGCCAACGTGCACGCGCACTCAAATACGTGGTTTTAATTTCTGGCCGACTTGACGTCAAGTTAGCGCAGGATATACCATATATAGACATCGTAGACCCACCTATGCTGCAGGAAGCCTGCCCTCCCTCTCTCCCCCTTGCTCCTCTCCCCTTCATATTCAGTCGAGTGCCGCCATTACTGAATTCTAGTGATGGGAATTCCAGTTCTTTTGGCTTGGCTCACCCTAAAGTGCCGGCTTTTTCGGCTCCTCAGATTTTCTGTTGCTTAAAGTGTATTTATTACCAAAATTAATGCAAAACGATGTGTACCAAATGTACCAAAACCAGCAGGGGGGAAGGAAAAAAAACAAAAAACGGCTCCCATCGTTCACTTCAAAGAGTTAGCTCTTAGAGCCGGTTCGATCGCGACCGACACATTCGAAGTACGAACTCCACCATGAAAGATGCAGAAAGTTTCTTCACACAATGATGCATGAAGAAGATATATTTGTGTCAACCTTTTATTTTAATCAGCTAAATCAGCTAAAACCATGTCTACCAGAAACGTAGTGCACACGTGAGTTGCTCTGTTGTTGACTGCCAGAATCAACATGGAAATATTTTTTCCATTTTTTTTACGCCGGAATCGTTTACAAATTTGGGACAAAATCGGGCGAAGTTGCCATCGAAGCTCCGTTTGGAAAAAGGGGCCATTCCAACTATCAGAGACTTGCAGGCAATTGAAACGGTAAGGCTTTGTTTTTATTGCTCTACTATGTGTAATAAACAGCAGCTAACTGCTAATGTGGCTATTGTATGCTAGCGGGAATAGTAGATATGGGTTAGATATGCTGAAGCGTTACCTGCAGTGTCAACCCCCCTCCTTCCTGCCACCAATCAACACGCCCCTCATTTGCATTATTACAATGCCCGTCCACAACAGCCAAAGTATCGCATCAAATCTTGCGAGACAATAATGCCTTCAGAAATAAGGGTCAGAAGAGCTCTGTGTTTATTTTTTTCACTTTCTTTCAACTTTTCTTTTTTAGAAGGGCTGAAAGACTATAATAGAGCATGGGTATCCAAGATAATACTAGGTTATGACTCCTTTAAAAAGTGACGCCAAAACAAAACAAAGACAATTCTAATCTATCACTTAACTTTGCTAATTTGCAACATTAAGGTTTCTCATGAAGCTACAAAGGAGAGGGAAAGGTAGACAGAAACAAAACTTGATTTCAGCGTACACATTTTTCAGTACATAGCTTGCTCTGCACCTAATTATTCACATGAAACAATGTCAAGCTGGATGTAAACATCATTGGTAGTTGAGAGCGAAATATCAGCTAATGTTCAAATAGCTATCTGTAGCATCCTATAAGGCCAAACTACATTTATGGTATAAAACGCAATTCACAGGAATCTCTCTGTTGATAAGGGATTTTCCCAGCAGCTGGCTATGCGTGCTTAGCCCTATGCTACTTTATTAATTGATCTAAAAAATATTTTTTTTTTATTCCACAGTTTTTTCCCGTTATTTATCACCCAGTGCTACTACCTAGTTCCAGTCCTGGGGTTCTGCTCTCCCTCTGCCAGCCCCGGGAGGGCCCTGCACTGAAACCCAAGTCTCCTTCATGCTTGGGCAGTGAGCAGGCCCTTCTTTTCACCTGATGGGGCATGGTTTCCCCAGCTGGACGTAGCGCGTGGAAGGATCACATTATTCCAGCCAGATCCTCCCCATCCCTTCAGGCGACCCGGCCGGCCAGGAGGAGGCAATATATAGCCCCAGGACTAGTGCATGTTTTTATGGGAGTAGCTCACATTAGCTTCTCAAGGGAACACGCGGAGAACATGCAAACTCCACACAGAAAGGCCCTTTCGTCAACCCCACCCAGGGTGTGGGTGCCGATGATGCGGGGGAACAAACACACCCTCAGCACCCACAGCATCCCCGGCGGTGAGGTAAGCTTCTCTACCAGCTGCGCCACCGTGCACCCAATCTCCACTTAGTTAAAAAAAGTATACATTTATATTTATTTTTCTTGATTGAAGTGTACCAAAAAAAACTGAACCGTGATTTTGAAACTACAGTGACTTTGAAACTGAGATACGTATGGAACCGTGATTTTTGTGTACCATCACACCCCTACAAAACAAATATAAACCTATGGCCCTTTTCCCCTAGTACCTACTCAGCCTAGCCCGACTCGGCCCGGGTTCCATGGATTTTCCACTAGCATAAACTGGGCCAAGTCTGTTCCATGTTTAGCACCAACTTCGCTGTGGTTCCATAGGGGCAAAGCAGGGTCTAAAAAGCAACATCAGAAGGTGTTTGTCACTGATAGGCTATTGGAGTCACTGGTTGCATAGCATGACGGAATCAAATAACATCAGTCAGGCCCGCCATTTTTAATACTTTCACTACAGTGGCTGGTGGGCTGTTGAATTTTACCAGCATGACAACATTGAAATCACTGCTGTAATCCAAACAGAGGTACAGGTCTTTCTGTGCTTGTTGGCTGAAGAGCACATTCAGATGGAGCTGGATGGAGCTACTCGGAACAAGAAGGTGTTCAATGAGGTGTCTGAGCTGATAGCCTCTCATGGGTACACTGTATAAAAATAAAAGGTGTGAATTTACGGTGAATTACTGGGCGCTGTGGTTTCCAGAATTTCCCCATGAACAATAAAGTGTAAATGTATAAAGCACAATGGTAGCGACCTGGTGGGGAGGCTGTCACTGTCTAGCTACAGGTGCTTTCCCCCTAGGGGAGCCACTTGGATGGGAGAGTTGTGTGGTGGGAGGGGGGCTGAACTCAACCTGGGTGTCTAATGTCTTTTGTGTTTTTATAGTAGACTGAATGTTGGGGTGGGTATAGATCTTCTTCTTGGATGGGGCCAGGGGGACTGCCGTGGGCTCCGTAGGGCTTTGTGGTGCTGCAGCCATGGGCCCCAGGGTGGACGTCCCAGGGCCTCCCTCCCTTGGTGAATCTTGGTGAACGGGGGTACCTATTGGAGACAGTGAGGGAGCTGGCTCCCTGGGAAGGCATTTTGCCCCCCAGTCCTTCCCTCCCTATCTCTGAACACCTCTGTCCTTGCACTCCATCACTTTACCACTCATGTAGGGCTTTGGGGTATAGGTATGTTTCTGGGGTGCAGGGATGGGTTTTGAAGAGATAAAAATTCTGTAAATGTTGTATGAGGGTTTAATCCTGTAGTGCATGTGGAAACACTTAGAAACAGTGAACAACCAAGAAGAATGTGGTACATCATGTGTTCCTTATGTGAAGAAGCTGTGACCATTATTCTATGAAGGAAGATCTATGTGGGAGGAGTTTCATGCAAACTCTTGTTTCAATAAAAAGTCTATGGTGACGTAGATCTGGGCTCAATTAATAGAACTGAGTCCAGCGCACGACGTCTCGCTGTTAAAATACATAATTGCTGTTTGTTGTTCTTATTGCTCCTTTTTACAGAAATTAACGAGCACACTGGAAGGTGAAATAAGAGCCCGAGAGCCCAGAGTCATTAAATTAAATGGGTGTCTGTTCCTTTAAGAGAGGCTTTAAATTAGAGTGAAAACACCTTTCCACCAAAATGGTGACCCCAACATGATTTCTGGAGGAGAAAAGGATAATGTGAGTTTGGAATAATAGAATTTTGTTGAAATTGTTGTGATCGACAGATACTGGAGATCGGAGGACGGAAGTGACCCAGGTCTGAAGTTATTTGGTAAGCGCTGCCACACGAGGCACAAAATTGACTATTCTAAAATTATGTTCTGTCTATAGTTCTCGGGTAAATGTTGATTTCTGTTTCTGCTGAGGTAAATAGACGCCGACGGTCGGTGAACTCAGGGTGTGGCCTGCCCTAAGGTAAGCTAGGACGCTTCAGACTGAAAGCTTGCGTGTTGGACACCAAGAAGGATGAGTGTGGATCAGCTCGTGGATTGAGAAACCACTGAATGTCTAAAAAACAAAACCCAGAGATCAGAGAGCAATTTTAACCCTGGCATTTCTTGTTCCTTTGAGCAGGATCCCAAATCTGACTGGATCTCCGGGAGGAACTGCAGGCTGCTGAGAGCCTGTGTATGGCCTGGTCTAGGACCAGCTAGATCCTGGAGCCCTCCAGCTCAACGTGGAGGCCGTCAGATCCCGGAGTTCCTCCCGGAGCAACAGTTTGATGACGGAGTCTTCCTTCACAGGGACAACAGCCAGTGAGTACAAAATTTGATGCGTGAAAGAATAAAAAAATAAGAGAAAAGATAAATAACTAGGTCCGGGACCTCTTTAATAAAAGTTTGTGTTTTTGCAAAAAAAGATCGGGGATCTTTGCGTGATGGCGGGGACCTCACAATGAAAATCCATGGTAAAATAAAATATGACTGGGGATGGACTCCAAAGCGCACAGAGGTCTGGGATCTCAATTAGAAATAGGCCTAATAATAAATAATATATAAATAATAATACTAGTAATGAAAAAAAAAAAAGATAATAAATACATAATGATATTAATGTGTGATAAACCGGTTGTGTGACTGTGTGTGTGTGAATGGAGATTTCTTCCTTTTGAAGCAGCTGAAGTAGGCTGAGAAGAGTCTCATGGTTAGAAAATTGAGTAAATAAAACTGCGATAAGATAAATAGATCAGATAAAAGAGAAATATATGCTGAATTTACTTCATTAACACGTGAATGATAAATATTTCAAAATGAAAAATAAAAACAGCAAAATGTAACTTATCGAAATATGGGGAAAAAATAGCAAAGAAGATTTAAAGGAGATGCAAAATGTATGTAAGAGAAAAGACAATACAACATTTTTTTTAAATAAATAAAAGATTATGAATTTGAAGGACGATTAACTGAGGAATTTCACGCACTTCTTGGTAGTTGCGATCTAAAATAAAACTAAAAAGATCAAAAATTGAAGAATAGGCATTTGGCGTCTCAAACAAAGGAATTCCTCTTAAAGGATAAAAGCAAGAAGAAAAGGGGGTTGTTGGGTCATGATGGGCGACTGGAAAAAAAAGCAGATGTGTTTTTTAGCACTCGGGAGGATGAAAAATGTTTTAAACTTTCGGTTTTCTCCTAAAGTTCCACCGAAAGAAAGTAAAAGAGAAAACTCTCATTTCCATATTTTTAAAAAATCCTATGAAGAGCAAGGTAAATCGCTTTACCATGATCTAAATGAATTATCTCAAACAAGCGACCCCCTTCCCCCCTTCCCCTCAAAGAAGGGACGTTCTGATAATAAACAAGACCCCACCCCCTCTATCCCTCAACAATGTTGTTCTCTTAATAAACAAGCCAACTGTGATGGGGTGCTTCAGCACCGGTAAATGCGCTTTCTGAGAGAAAAGACTTGTTTGAAACCAGATACATCAAATTGTTAAAGGTTATCCAAACTTGCCAGTAAACGGCAGGAAGGCAGAAGGGAAGGAACACACCTCCCCCCGTTAGCTGATAATGAGGGGGATGTTTTATGAGCTGCGTGCAGCGCTGTATACAAAAGGTTGGGATTTCTTAAGTGCAGCGGCAACTGTTACTCTATAATATTAATAAAAAATAACTTGGCTAATATTTTTAATGATATTCATGGGATGTCTGGGAAATCTCTCATATAGTAGAAAAGAAATGGTTTAACAATGACGGATTATGAGTGAGTGATACTCAGGCAGATGTCTACAGGTTCTGTGGGGTACACAGCTGGGTGGCTGCGTGGATTTACTCTTTGTAACAAGCGGCAGCTTCAATTGCTTGCTTCTAACATTTTAATGACAGATAGATACCTGTTGAAAGGAAACAATCTTGTAATGCGCTGGGTTAGAGACTGCAAAAAAGAGAGGAATTTTTCGTAATGGGATTACTGTAGTACAGAATCTAGTAACGCAGTCCAAAATTCAACTTTAGTTACCGTAGCACACTGAGTGTAAGCACACTTCAATATTTACACTCAATGGAGTTGTTGCTAATTGGATGAAATTAAGGGTCTGATTAAGCAGGAAAGATGCCTGGACCTACATCTGAGATTGGGAGAGGTTGCCGGCCATTGCCCCAATCTGAGTTGGATAATGGTACCACGTAGACGCTTCCACATATAATCATAATAATAAGCTAATTTGTAGAATCTTAATGAAGGAGCAGATAAGCAGAGAGCAAGGAATATAGATGTGATGTTTTATTGTGGAAATATCAGTTGCTGATTATCTCATTGATAGAATTGGAGGAAGTTATTGAAGTCCGATGGGAAGAAATTAGGAATTTAAAAGAAGTTTGTTTTCCACAAAAAAAGAGAGATTGAGTTGTTAGGAAAATGAAAAAAAAATAATAGATTTAGCTACAGGAAGAATCTGTAGTGGTAATTATATTATCTCCAGATTGTTTTTTAATTAAAGAAAAATTTAAGTTTTAACTAAAGTTTGTAATCAGATGAAGATAAAATAATCATATTATTGCTAACAGAAGATCCAAATTGAATCTTACATGTTTTTGGCATTTGGCCAACAATGGGGAACAGGGGTATGGTGACCTCTAGTGGCGAACTAATAAGAGTATTTCTTACGGACAATTCAATTCTCAAACCGATTAGTATGTGGACAAGAAGTGTGTCAGACATGAAAACAAAACAAAAAAAGCTTCTCATATAAATTAAGAAACAGCTTTCAGCAAAACAAAAGCTGTACTGAAGAAGCTCGGTTTAGTTAGATAATATAATTTCTCCAAATGGATTGAAAGGTTACCAGTGAAACATTTAGATACACTAACTGTTGTAGAAATGCAGAAAACTGGTCAACAGCCAGGTGGAAGGGGCCATTCCAGGTGTTTTTGACCACACCGACGGCTGTAGAGACTGAGTTGGATACACTTAACCCATTGTAGAGAGCAGAGACCATCACTAGATATAGGGAACGCAGTCTAAGAAAAGTGGTGTTTAAGACTGATTACAAAGGGAGGTGAATACGATAGGGTTCACTTGTCTCAACTTCAGTGAAGAGAACCAGGAGAGCCACTTTTCTATAGAGACTGTTTGAAGGGAGAGATAGTAACTATGAAGGTTTTTCTGCTATCTAGTACTTTTATTTTTACAGCTTTTTGGTGGTGTTATTTCATAGGAATGTTAGGACTCACAGAAGAATGACATATAGCACATGAGAATACGGATTTATTGTCTTGGTTCACTCAGAAAGGGACACACAAAAACCCATTTGAAATTAGTGGATGGGGACAATATGCAAGATATCTAGCAAATAAATGAAGCATTATTAACTGTTTTGTTTGTTCTCAAATGCCATATTCTGTAGGACATTTACCCGTATATGTAGAAGCTTTCACTAATCTTAATGATCTGTTTCCAGATGTTGCAATCCTCTCCAGGATTTGGACAAATTCTGAGCGTGAAGTACATGAATGAACAGGAAGTTATATGGGTAAAAATGTATATACTTCCATGACAAAAGATTGGAGACTGGGGACGACATGGAAATTAATCTATTGAACTAAAACAAATCTCTCCATCACAGGCTGCGAATCTAGTTACACCTGATTAACAGAAGACCTTTATAATTGGATGTTTCTGAAACAGTTCTGTTTCAGAAATAAGAGGGAGATCTTTGGGCAACTTAGATTTCAATTATTTTTTACCGAACAAAGCCTTTCAATTTGTCGCTTTAAAAGCATTTCAGATTTTAAAAAAAAACAGCATTTGTTAAGGGTTCAACAGTCTTTTGGTTAAATAGGTTGAGATTATAGCTTTCTTTTATAAGTATTAGGCTTCATCAGTTCAGAAAATGATGTGGTAAAATCTTATAAAACTATAGGTTTAATGAACTTAGGCTGTTAGCAGTGTAAATGAATAAAATTAGACTGTGATCCTTTTCTGGGGGTTGAGCTTTAAAGCAGCAAAGCAATTTTTCTTTTGAGCGGTCTCACATGCTCATCATGCCATTTGTACAATCCAAAAAACCAGATGTTTCCTGTTTTCCATCCTGTTTTGGCACCTTTGTGCGGTTGGTTGTTTTAGCACACAACCCATTCATCTTACCTTGTGGCATGTTTATGCATTTAGTGTTAGTTTGGAAGTTTTTATTTACATTATATATTTTGAAGAAAAATTCTTTATGGTCTAGGTTGTTCCAGTGTTGTTCATTTTTGATACAGGATTTTTAGAGTGCACTTTGTGTCAATGATGATTTCTGTGATTTCAACATACAGCAAGAGTAATAGCTTTTTCTACAGATAGACCTAATGTTTGTAGCAGTCTGGATAATAGTTTGTTTTTGTGTTAGTGCAGCCAATCAGTGCGGCGCTACTTAGAACTATGGGGTGAGTGAGGGATTTAATAAAAAAAAGGACAAATGCATAAGAAACTGTGGTGGAAAATTGTTATGCAATTAGGAATTAAGTGTCAATTCTCTGTTTAGTGAATGCATCTAGGGTAAAATGACAAGCTTATTGTTCCAGCATAATGTTATGAGAAAGATATATGTGTCAGGTCACCAGAGAGACAGACGCCGGGCAGTAAGATAACAGTCTGGCCTTCGGATGAGCTGCTTTATGCGTTGCTATGACTCGCGTGAAGCGGTTACTCTGGAGGCGGGGCGTGAAGGATGGAGAAGACATCTACAGAGATAAACAATGATTGCTGAATACTATTTAAGCGGTTAGTTAGAAAGGTTGGTTAGGGTGATACACGAGTAACTCTGTCCCCTCCGTGTTCTGGCCAGACATGTTTGAATTAAATACTCAAACGCCTTCTTGGACTCAAGTCTTCTTTATTATGGAAACCCTGAGATACTATTTTTGCCATTACAAAACTAATCTCAAATTAGATGCAATTATGGATAAAGCAAACAGGAAAAAGGAAATTAGTTGCAAGCTGTTCTTTTAGGCTTTGTTGACCTGGTGAGAGACCAGCAGCCAACCAGACCACGATCTCTCAGGTAATCAGACTAAAGAAAAGGGCTGGAGCCAATGCACTCCCACTGAGGAGCCAGGATGCACCTGAGAGGACATCCAGGAGCAGCAAGGTAGAGCGGGTGCAAAACAGCGACGAGCAGACCACACAACCTACTTGAACCCTCTGCTGAGAGGTTTCCAACTTCAGCACACCTGCACCATCGGGTGGCAGGGCGGTTTGGAGCACAGAGCTGCCCAGCTGGGGCAGCAGGGTTCGAAGGAAAATAAGCTGAGACCCCTGCCAAAAGGGGCAGAACAATCCTCTGGTCTGCGTGGAGAGTCCTGAGAGTTTTCAAACTCAAGGCTACTGAAAAGATACACTTTAGCTGCATATAGGTGATGTGCTGGCAACCTCTCACCTTAGGTCATAGAAGAGCGAGCTGGACAACCACAATTCCCGGCCAGAACAAGATGACTTGACTGCTGATCCGAAAACTTCCAGAGAAGAAGGACTCAAAATTGATATGATTCTATAAGTGTGATGCCTGACGTTTTCCTTATATATGGTGATCTCTTATTATTGTAAGAGATCAAAAGAGGGAGATGAAGAGATAAAAATTCTGTAAATGTTGTATGAGGGTTTAATTCTGTAGTGCATGTGGAAACACTTAGAAACAGTGAACAATCAAGAAGAATGTGGTACATCATGTGTTCCTTATGTGAAGAAGCTGTGACCATTATTCTATGAACGAAGATCTATGTGGGAGGAGTTTCATGCAAACTCTTGTTTCAATAAAAAGTCTATGCTGACGTAGATCTGGGCTCAGTTAATAGAACTGATTCCAGGGAACTACGTCTCGCTGTTAAAATATATAATTGTTGTTTGTTGTTCTTATTGCTCCTTTTTACAGAAATTAATGAGCATGCTGGAAGGTTAAATAAGAGTCCAGAGTCATAAAATTAAATGGGTCTCTGTTCCTTTAAGAGAGGCTTTAAATTAGAGTGGCAGCCTGGGTCTTGGGCTGCGCTCTCGCCTAGCGCATCTTAGGCCCCCCACCAAATGAGGGGCCGCTTTCCCCTCTTTCACTCCCGGCCGGTAACTGATGCTTCTACCCGCAGGTGTGCTGATGGCTTCGGTGTCCAGGGCTGGGTGCTTGGGGGGCATGCTGGTTCATCCCTGGTGCCTGCCTGGCCGGGCCTGGGTGGACTGGGGTATCGGTTGGCTGGTGTGCCAGGCCGATGTTCTGCTTTCAGTGCAGTTGGCCGGGATGCCTCTTTGGGAGGGCCCGTTTTGGGCATTGTGGGCAATCCCGTGGGCTCGTTGCTGCAACCCCCCAGGCCCCTGCATTGTAGTTGCCGGATCTTCCCCCAAAGCTCTCTTCTGGTCCTCTCTTGGGGGGGTGAAGTCAGCCCTGCGTTGGTCTGCCTGGGGCTCCTGTGCTCTGGGGGTCCTTTGGATGTCTATGGCTCCAATCTTCTTTGTGTCTGCGTCAATTCTTGGGAGGCAGATCGATGGTTCCTCACACCAGCTATTGAACACTCGTATGGAGAAACCTCATATGCATCTGAATGCTCATACACACACACACACACATGCACGCACACAGGTGTGGGGATTCCAGTGTTTACAGATTAGGTTTTCAGTGACGCTGTGTATTTATGTATTTATGTATCTATTTGTGGGTTGTGGTTGTATAGTTCTCGGTTTGCACAGTTTGATTTGTTTTGTCGTTTTTTTTCTCTCTTCCTACCATCCTGTGGGTGTGGAGGTTGACTGTGATGTTTTCTTGTGTTTTCTTGTTCCCATTCATCTCTTGGGTGTTCAACTTACCATCTCCTTGTTAAATTTTTTCCTACCTCTCTTCATATTCTTTCTTTTTTCCCCTTTATTTTCTGTCTCCGTGTCCATAATATCAGAAAAAAAACCCACAGCAATTTCTAATAAAGATTTTTTTTTCACATATATATCAAGCGGACTACTATAGAAAAAGCCTTAATGATCTACTGGTGAAAGTAAATCTGTTGGGTTTCTACTTGGTACTCGGACACCAATTCTGAGCACCACACTGCCAGATAGGACACGTTAAAAAAAAGTAAAAGGAAAAAAAACCACAATGGTATACCATTTTGGTAACCAGAAATTTCACAGCAAAGGAATGTTGTTGTTTTACAGTAGATGTCTATGAATTAAAAGAAATACTTTAAAACTGTTAATGGTGATTCATGTGAAAACAGCAGACATGCCGTTAAATTTATTACAGTCCTCCACAGTTGGATCCAGTGAAACTGGAAAATATATGGTAATCTATTAAAAAGTTCAATATTATAGTAATTTACTGGCAGTTGTTATTTCCAGAATTTCACAGTGAAAAAAAATGTGTAAATGTAGAAAACACAATGGTATACTGTTTTGGTAACCATAAATTTTACAGTAGATTACCGTGAATTAAGATAAATACTGTAAAAGTGTTTATGGTAATTCATGTGAATACAACAGAAATACTGTTTAATTGATTACAGTTTCCCATGGTTGAATCCAGTGAAACTGTAAAACATTTTATTGTAATCTATTAAAAAGTTCAAAATTTAATAAATTACTTGCAGCTGTGGTTGCCAGAATTTAACAGTAGAATTTATTGAGAGAATGTAGAATACATCTGTCATAATTTCTTTTGCTTTCCTGACACATAGAGAACATAAATGCAAACCAGAAGCAGATTTAAAAAGTTTGTTGAAGGTAATGTAGATGGCTGGAAACCAGGATGACCTTCACAGAGTGAGTGGACAGGATACACTAAAGACAGGTAAGCGGAGAGGTAAGATCCAGTTGAAGATATTGAAGGATAATTGAATGAGGAACTGCTTATTGATGACGATGAAACTAGAAGCCTGAGAAGGGAGAAAGAAGTCCAGGTTGTCAGTGGATATGTTATGGATGGATCCAGGGAAGCTGCACACCGGAAGTTGAAGGTGGAGGGTGGACAGGCAGAGGAGATGACTGGAGGTAGGAGTTTACAGGCTGTCTGATTTAGATTGTAATCCGGAGACTCGAGGAGCGAGGAATAACTCATGGAGGACTTGTAGATGAACAGGTAGGAATCTTGGAGAGTGAACACAGGTAGGTTTTTCAAGGGCAGGAACATAAAGAATAATTAAAGCTCAAGAGATTCACTGGAACATGGAGGGCAAGAGGTACCAGCCAGCTTCTTAAAGAGCAACTCAGCCCCAAATAAACTATTTCTGCTGATAGACTGTATAAATGAGTTTCTAGTAGTGCTGTCTACATGTTTGGTCATTATTTTTTGCTATTTTAGTACATTTTAGTTAAAATATGCATTTTCCATCAAAAACCATCAGTGTGGCACCCTCTTAAGGTTAAAACTATCCACTGCACTTGAATTTAAATGGGACATTGCTGTTCGCTCTGCCATGATGGCTGACATCAGCCATTCTGCCGCTGTGGGGTATAAAACAAGCTGAGTTTCGGCCACGCCTCCATGGGAGTTGAAGTTGGAATAGCAGGGAAGTGTTGACGCTTCCCAGCCCTCTCCCCCCACCGTCCCTCGGTCCGCCAGGCAACACCTCCTTTTGGCGCATTTTTCAAAGAGGAAATGGGGGTGGAGTTAGACACTGGTAGGGGGGCCGAGTTGCTCTTTAAGAGGCCTGCCTGATGAGCTTGAATGAGCTGCAGATGTGCAGGTTCTAGCAGCAGGAAACTCCATCCGCCAACCCAGGTAGATGGATCCTCCTCCGGGGGCACCATCTGGTGGAGAAACTCCAGAGAGCACAACAGACCAGCAGCTCGTTTCTTCCCACCGGGATCGTTTTAGATGCGTATCACTTGTGAAAGCATTCATTCCAGCTGGTCCCCGGAGATCACGAAATTACAGGAGAATTGTAATTGCATAAATTAAAGGGTAGTATGCAGAAAAAACAACAACTATGTTAATAAGTTAACTTAAAGGGTAGTATGCAGAAAAAACAACAACTATGTTAATAAGTTGCACAAACTCACCATCCTCTCCCACAACTGCAGGTATTTCTGTCCAGGTATTTCTGTCCATGCCTTCTACTTTTTCATGTTGTCCTTGTAAAAATTATCTCTGGTATCATATAAACTGGGTGATTCTCCACATCAAGGATAAAACAATAAACTAGTCCCACAGACCGAATTACTTAAATAGTGTCACAGGTAGTGAGGTTTTATTTTTTCATAGTTAAGCAATTGGAAATCTCTACGTGTCTTTTATTTTGAAAATTTCTGGATTCTTTTCACTGCTTCTGTGTTTAATTTCCTGTCTGGCCCGATTTAAACTGCTGAGCTTGATGAGTTTTAGAAGCATAGAATGTAAAAAAATAGAACTGCCACGCTGTGGCGTCTCTGCATGGGCCCTACCAGATGTCACTGTGGAGCTCTTTGCACGGCATGCATAAATTAATCAGTTGAACAGGATCGTTCATTACAAAGTAGTATTATATAAAGACTGATTCTGTTACCAAGAAGATTCTATTATAAACATCTGTGCATAAATATCTCAGTCTTTGCTAGAATACTGACAAGCTCAGTAGGCTAAATCCTCTTGAAACACAGATTTGTGGCCAGCTCCATAACGTTTGCTTAAATGATGAAAATCTAAAATCACAGTGGGCATGCGCAACGTGTGCTCAGTAGACAGCCGAGGGGCACAGATGCCACGGCCCGCTATCTTCCTTGATAGACAAAGGCAGCAATGCGCCATCTGGCATGCAGTCTGTCGGAAATGTATTATTATTATTAGAAGAAGAAGAAGATGGTTGTGCAGCATAACCATATTAAAATCGAATATCCTTGCTAGCTACCAACACAAAGAAAAAAGAACGAAGTATACTTTTTGATTAAGTCTAAATTTAGCACAAAATGAAACATTTAGAACATCACCAGCAGTGGATTTTAACATCGTTCAAGGACTTTAAAGAGATTATTATAGATTTAAAGGGGATTATTTGAAAGATTATACAGTTATTGAACATTTTTCCCAGATTAAAGATTGCATTTTTTCAAGGATAACAACACTGGTGAGTGACCATTTATTTGTAGTTTTATGTAGGCTACAAAAAAGGTTTCATCCTTCAATTACATGTAATGTAGTTTGTAGTATGTAGATGTGTGCTATTTCATGTGGTTCATTTAATATTTAATTAATATTAAAATAATCACAGAAAATAGCAATCAATGTTATTGATCAAAGTCAGTTTGTATGCTTCACAGAATAAGTAGTTGCTGCTATTAGGTGTCGAGTTGCTGTGCCCCACCTAACTTATGCCAGAGACTCCACTGCTGCCGCATAAATTTAGGAGAGGGCCGCGACACAGCGCTTCTGGGATGCTTCTGATTTGCACTGCTTCAGGCCCGGTGGAAATGGTCCCATCAGCTGCATATTACGCTTTGCAGACTTTATGCGCCACTTGCGCCTCTGGTGGAAAGTACGGTTTAGGCCAAGTCATGCGGAATTGAGCCGGGGAGAGTAGGCACTAGTGGGTACCCCTTTTCTAACCCGAATATTTGGTCATGTAAACGCATATTGGCAAGTAATCTTAGTCTTTTAAGTAGAGGAACTTCTTGTATGAGCACAGAAAAACCCGCGTGCAGTATATGGAAGTAAACAACAAGTAGAGGTAAACATGGCGAGACGCAGCCCACCACCACACTTTTGGAGCGAGGAGGAACCCAGTTTCTTTCTTAGAGTGGTGAAAACCGTGAATATAACGTATTTTGTAGCAGAAAGTACCTAGGTACCGTTTACATCGGGATATGCCAATTGATTACAAATTCCATGTATACAGGAGTAACTCTCTCTGCTCACCCATGTAAACGGGTTATTCAGAATGTTTTCTTAAACTCAAATAGTGACCTTAACCCGACCATAACCCAAATGTTGGCTGCATGTAAACGTAGTGAATGTAAACCTTTTCTGGCACTTTAGGTTTGTGCTAGCCAATTGGATTGTTTCATTTCTGTTTAATTTTGACAAGACTTAATTAAATAAAACTGAAAAAAGCTATGTTACAACTGTTACCTTAAGAAATGTGTAACTTAGTCTATATTAATTTGCAGAACGTGTATATAAACAAAACATGGTTATCACATTATTTTCTTACACCTCTCCTCAATCAAAAAATACCACAATTTAAAACTACACACCATAAATGTGTTTAATTCAATAATCCATACACTCAGAAGCATTGCAGGGACTTGATAGGAAAGGCAAGGCAATTTTATTTGTATAACACACTTTCAACAACAAGGTAATTCAAGGTAGACTACAAACAGCATTGAGCATGTGCCTTGCCAAGTTTTCTTGAAAGCATCATCCATCCATTTTTTGCTGTCATGAACACTCTGCTCCTTTATTTTGCCTGCATTTGTCATCTCCTCACTCGCCTGCTTTACATGCCTTGCTGCATGAAGTCATGAGAACTGCTCCGCAGGCAGCATTGCATACTTTTCATCAAAATTTTCAAAACAGAATAAATTGTTGCTATACAGTGACATCTGGAAAAAGAATATGCACAATGTGCAAAGAAATAGATTACAACAACGTTGCAGCACAGTATATTTTTTAAGTACTGTACTGTTTGTGTTACACCCATTGTTTTTTCGTTCCGGGCTTGTTATTTTAGTTTCCATGGTCTCGTCACTTCCGAAGAGTAGTGCCCAGGCTGCTAATAGCTCAACTACGCTGTGTTGTGAATCTGCTCTGACCATTCCTGTAGACAGTATCAGTATGTGAACACCCAGGTACCATAAGTTTTTGTGCACCTGAATATAAGCCACACCAGCTAAATTTTAAAAGAAAACAAATTTTGTACAAAGATAGGCTGCACTTGAATATAAGCTGCACGTTTTCATGTTGTAACATGATATATTTATACAGAAAGATGGTACACAGAAGATTTGTTTAGTCACCTCTGCTCTCTGTCTGTCTGTTGGCAACATAACTCAAAAAGTTATTGACAGTGTGGTGCCGCAGATATGTAGGATTTTCTATTTTCTAAATAAAATCCCCTTAACTTAAAGAGAAGTTGTCTGGGATTACTTGGAGTGATGCGTACAATTAATGTCCACAGCGTAAGAACCAGAGGTGTGGACTCGAGTCATGTGACTTGGACTCGAGTCAGACTCGAGTCATGAATTTGACGACTTCAGACTCGACTTGATAAAATGCACAAAGACTTGCAACTAGACTTGGACTTTAACATCAATGACTTGTGACTTTACTTGGACTTCCTCCTTTTGACTTGAGAAGACTTGCTACTTCCCATGAAAACTGGGGGAATTTTTTTTACACACCATGGAGGCTCAATGTTCCCTTCTAAGCTGTGGGCCTGCGCGCACAGAAAATCTGCTCTGCGCACAAAAACAAAATCTAACCGGAATTGAAAAAAACAACAACAAACAAAAAATTGATTCTGTGCTATTTTACAGTAAGAATCAATGAGCCTATGCACCGATTTACAGTTCCAGCGGTGACCCTGCACCGGTCCAATTAGAAAAACACACACTTGCCTGAACCCGTTATCCATGGTTATTGCCATCTCAATGCGGCAGAGACCCGGACACTGACACAACACAGATTAAAGACAGACACGGGTATCCAAATAAGACTAAGGTAAAAATAACAAATTTATCCAGACACAAACTCCGATCCTCCTGTTTATATAGGAGTGGAGCGCTTTCGTCTATGCACAGAGCAGCTGACAGCGCCAAGTTCGTGTGCTGTGAAATGTGCTTGATTTATTTAGAAAGTTTGTAGTGTTTTGGTGGAATTTTCTTTAACAAATAGAGGATTATGGAATGTTCTGAAAACATCTGAAGTTTTATTCCACTCAGAAACGTGTTTAATCTCACCGTTTGATTCTGCATTTGGGTTAAAAGATTTCACTTCAAGACAATAACGTTTATGTCACTGAGTGACCAGCGGCTGGCTGCTCCAGCCAATGATGCGATTCACATCCGTATTTACGCAGCTAATCAATCGATATTTGTGCTACATTTCAAGCATCCAGCACAGACTGTGAGAGAGGCTTTAGTTTAATGAATCGTATCAAAACAGCATCCAGATATTGTCTTGAAGTGGACCATGTGGATCAGCTGATGCACATAAACTCAAAGCTGCAAGCAGATGAGGCCATCAAGAGCGTGTACAACCACTGGATACGTGAGAAGGACAGACGACAAAAATAAAGTTAAATTTAAGTTCTTAATCAGATTTGTGCTTATCTAGTGTCATGCATTTACAATGTTCATTTATGAAAATTGATCATTAAATACCAGTTTGAGTAGCAGAAATACAGAATAATCGTGTGATTATATACTCAGTGGCGGATCTAGAAAAATATTTATGGGGTGAAAAGAAAGGGGCAAGAATTTTTCAGGGGTGGCACCATATGCCAGATAATGGTTTTATTGATCAGTCAAACACATGCTTCACCTCTTCACTCCCCAGTATTTACATATATATGATAGATACATACATATATTTCTACATATATGATAGATACATACATATATTTATTTTGCTTCAGGTTATTTAAGCACATTAAAGCTGCATTGTGCAATATTTTTGTTAAAATATATATATATTATTTTTATCTATAGTCAGTTTTTTCATCTTCTGACGATACAATTCAATCAAGTGCTGTAGTTTGCTGTAGTTTGATTCTACTGCGGTTGCGTGTAGAGGCAGCAATTCCATTTATTTTGAGGTGGTTCAGGGTGCCCATGTGGGCTTGTGAGAGCACGTAGCGGGACGTAATGATGCACGTACGTACCCATGTACGCGGTCTAAGCTAGCTTAGATAAGTGTAGCTAGTAAGTCAAAGAAGAAAAGAATTTTATCCAGCTTTACAAAAAGAGCAAAAATTGCCTCTGACCGTCGCAGAGCTCGTAATAATGAGCACATGCCTGAAAGTCATGGGAGTGAGCATTTTGCTGATTGCAGTTTGTCTAACGGCCACATGGTGCACTCTCTGCAGCACTTTCAGCAAACTAGCAGCTTTAAAGGTTCACCAAAGAGAATATAATGCAACGATTTTAATGAGCTTCAAGCTCCTAATGTCCAATTTTACCCCCTTAACATTCCAGCAATTGTCGCCCTACTTTTTTTTTTTAAACGCATACCCAAAATCAACTTAAAGCTGTTCTTAAACCATTTTGAGTAGAGACATGGTTGGGTCTCTTTGGAAAGCAAACACAGAACTGTGTTAATATCTCTGAGTGCTATTGTTACCAAGCAATATGAATTTTAATACACTGAAAAATAACTTTTTTTATGTCTGATTATTTATTTTATATAAATACATGCTGTAAAAATGGCTTTAAAAATAGGTTGGGACCTAAAACCCACTGTGGGAGTAAAGCCTAAAGTATTATTATTGAAGTATTATGCACACCCCACTTTTCAGTTATTTATTTGTAAAAAATGTTTGGACTCATGTATGATTTTCGTTCCACTTCTCACGTGTACACCACTTTGTATTGGTCTTTCACATGGAATTCCGATAAAATTGATAAATGTTTGTGGCTGTAATGTGACAAAATGTAGAAAAGTTCAAGGGGGCCGAATACTTTTGCAAGCCACTATATGTTCCTGGAATCCACCGGGATGGTGCCCCCAAACTTGGCAAAATTTTACATAAAATTATTTATCTTATTAATAATTGCCCTAGGCAATTATTCATGTTTATTCATAGCCAAATCCTACCTATCTGCGGCACAACATAATTGGCGCAACCCGTGGGAGGGACATAGAGTGGAAATAATTGTACTGCATACATATAAGTAACGCAGACTGTGACATTTTCTAGAGTTATTATTCCAAACCTTGAAGCAGACAGGTGTTTTTAACTCTTAGAAATTTCCTCTCTTGACTTTGAAGCTCAATTAAGCTACATAGATACATACATATTTTTTCAGAACCTGTAATTCTAAATCTAAACCTCTATTGTGCTTGGGTAAACACAGCACTGTGTTCTAACTAGCAGTTAATTTCATGGTAACTTGCATTTATTTAAATTGCATTTAAATGAATCACTCAGATTTTCAATGCCTGTGCTCATACAATTAAACCGATTTCAGTGTGCTCTGTGTTAACTGCAGATCACAAGCTAGGTTAGCTTGCAGCTAATCCCATATGCTGCTATCACAGTGACCTAGCCTGCAGTTAATTCACCATTTCACTTGACATTTCTTGGAGAGATTTTGCAAATATATGGTGTTTGTCTTCCCTTGTGTGTAACCTTTTAAGCATGTATGTTGCCTGAGTTAACTTCCAGAGTTAATTTGATACTGGCTAATTTACTGCTAATCTGACTAGAGAGAGTGATTTTTCCTAACTGCATTGCTGAGATTTCCTTAAAGAGTAGGAAAAGCAATTTTAATACTTACTGTGGGTGATAAGTCATAGACTGATCTGCCAGCCTAAGCACCAGTTCGACACAAATAGCAATTTTAACACTAATCAGTGTTGGGTAAGTCACAGGTTGATTTCATAGCTCGGGACCTATTTAACCGCACATGACCACATCCATATATGTATAGGAGAGAGTGCATATTTATAGGAGGTGTTTTGAAGTGTCCCTTGACGTGCATGTTGTTGCTATTCAGCAACTCTTTTGACAGCTAAGGCTTGGTTGCTTTGCTGTTGTGGGTTGTGTTGCTATTCAGCAACTCTTTTGACAGCTACGGCTTGGTTGCTTTGCTGTTTGCTGTTGCTTTTCAGCAACTCTTTTGACAGCTAAGGCTTGGTTGCTTTGCTGTTTGTTTTTGCTTTTCAGCAACCCTTTTGACAGCTAAGGCTTTGTTGCTTTGCTGTTTGTTGCTTTTCAGCAACTCTTGAAAGCTAAGGCTTTTTTGTTAGTTGTTTGTCTTTGTAGCTGTTGCTATTTAGCAACTCTTTTGACAGCTAAAGCTAGGCTGCTTTGCTGTTTGTTTTCTTGTTGTCATAGCTTTAACAGATATGGAGAAATCAGGTCCCCAGGTATCTGCAGCTGTAACTCCCAAAGAGTTCACAGACTTAAAGTTGCAACAGATCATTGGTAACATCATCAGCTTGTCTTCAGAGGAACGTGTTTGCTTAGATAGCTATGACATTGTTGAATGTGAAGAAAGAATACAGGCGTTGGTGGAATTCATGAAAACGACAGATAAGAAGGTTCCGATTACAGATGTGTTTGGACAACTTGCCTTGCTCTACCAACGGAGAGTGAAATTAGAGGCTGAAAGATGTGCCAGATTGACTCAGGAACGTGATGAAGCCCTGGACAGGGAGCAAGCAACTAGAATAGAGCTCTCCAAAGTAGAAGCAAGGGTTGAACTGGCTGAGAATAGACTGAAGGAGCTGGTTGACACTGAGAACACAGAAGAAGGGATGGAAGAGCAGACAGAGAAACCACCTGAGGTGGGTCAGGTAGAGCTGCATGCTTGTCCAAGGTTTTCACCCCACATTAAAGCCACACCTCTCATCTCCACAGAACCTTGAGTAGGTATTGACGCTAATTTGACAGCTGTCACTGTCAGCAAGCCACAGAGCCTGGGCTCTGCAGGGGGCCCAAATTGGATGAGCAGCAGCCTGTACTTTGAACCAGTGTCTCCTCAGAGACGACCAGAGGGCCATCCTTGGGACTCAGGTGGACCAGACTATCCTGATTCCGATGAGGCAGGCCAACTCAATCAGTATGGCATGCGAATAAGACAACTGGAATCGTTGGCACAGGACATAGAACGCTTTGATCCAAGTGATTCTACCTCAAATGTTGACAATTATTTAAGAGAAGTAGAAACATTGCCTCCTAGACCTGCCCTACCTGTCAACATGGGATAAATTAAAACTTATTTGGAAAACAACTTTCATGGAAACCTTACCCTCTGAGATCAGAGACTGTTATTCTACCCTCTGTCAAACCTTGAGGGTAGAATATGCTATATTTACAGATCAGGCCTCTGAAACATTAGCTGCTTTCTCTCTGAAACAGAAGAAACATGAACCGCCGAGAACATTTTACTGTCGCTTAAGAGTTGCATATTTCCAAGGACGCAGCGCTCCTGGTTTAGAGGAAGATCAGACTTTCAAATTTTTATTTCTTCATAACCTGCACGAATCTATTCACTTCCAGGTGAATATGTACAGCAGGACGAGGAAACTAAGGATGCAGGAAATCCGAAAATACGCTCAGCTGGCCTGGGAAACGCAGGTGCGCCCCAACCATGCAGATGCTGAACCCAAAGTTCTGCACATTCAGGCAGCAGAGGAGAACCTCCCACTGGAAGGCAGAGAAGCTCCTCCCACTCCAACCATGGCTGGAGATGGACCTAGGAAACAACATAGAATTGCATCACAGAACCAAGGGGGTGAAAACTGGCATAATTTGAAACCAAAGCAGTCAGATTATTATTGGTTGGATAGGAAAACATCCCATAACTACCATGAAAGAGAAACGTTTGATGGTAGAGTTCAGAATGAAACTATAACGAAGGGAGATGTTGAGGATGCTTGTCGCAGGTATTTGTTTGAAGCAGTCCAGCGTTTGATGGGTCCATCCAGATCATCAGAGGCATCCAATCCTCCAGGTAATCCATACTTTGACCCTCCATCTGTATGACTAGGCATGGTTCCAGTTCGCACAGCTGCCAAGGGTGACCTGATTAGCTGGAGAACTGCTTTTGAGAGACCCCAAACGCTCCTTGTGATCTTTCCAGTAAAAATACCACAAACATGTTGTCTGACATTTTTATGCAACTTACTTCACAGAAAACTTGCATGTCACCAACACTGTAAGATCTTTATAGGAGGGTGTGTCCAATTTAAGTTTCTCCTTGACACAGGATCAGAGATTAGCTTGATGTGCTCAACCTTGCCTGAGGAGGGAACCAGAGCCATGTAGTCTCCTGGGAAACCACTCCAGCTCAAGGTCTGTGACCCAAGTGCCACCAGCCACAGCCAAGAACGGAACCTGGTGCTCTGCAGCCGGTCCAGACCAGGAGCTGACCGCAGAATCCTGTGGGATTTCCAGAAACGATGGCTCCCTCTCTCACAAGTCGATTCTGTTGGCGCCCTCTCCTGGCGGATGGGAATGGAAAATGCACACCCCAGGTATGAACCTAAACATTTTGACGTGGTGAAGATGCAGGAGCAAGATCCAAACTTTCACCTCATCCAGAAGCTGGTGATTTACCGTTCACCACCAGGCATGATGCTGCCACCACCAGGTGCGACCCATGAGCTAGAAGCTTTTTCTTGCAGCCTTCCAGATCTTAGGCTGAATACAGGTCCATTTGTCTACGCCCACAACGAGCGAGGTCCGCCTCCATGGGCTGACCTAACAGACCAAAGGCGGGGTCATCTTAACCCAGACTCATGACTTCCTTGCAAGTGACCAGAAGAGCCCCAAAACCTCATGTGACATCTTCCAACAGGTGACATCCTGGCTTTCAAAGGCTCACATGACCGAGACCTGCACCCAAGGATGGTTATCCTGCTGTCAGCTCCATGCATTTCAGCTACTCAGCAGGGATCCTTCTCAGCGAAAGGGGGTCATATTCCCTTGGCTGCACCTGAACCCAGCAGGAGACAACAAACACCTGCTGACAGTCACATGCAGCTTCATCAGAAGTGATGAAGCCCCTCCTAAACTGAATGACACAGCAGTCAGGACTGCTTCTCTTTTGCTTAACCAAAGTAAGTTCTACCTCAAGCTCTCATCCTTGGAGGCAGAGCCTGTCTCCACACCAGTGGAAGGGAGGGGGGTGGGGGTACCAGTAAATGGTCCTAACAGAACAGGTGCATGTTTCAAAACTCACCTCTAGCATGCACTAACAACTAATTGCATCCATATTTTTTGTTTTTTTTTAGAGTAATCTGCAGATGTGTAGATTAACACCTTTCAGGCTACAGTAGTAACTGTAAATACATTCTAAGTGCATTAAAATATCCCTTTCAGGTTTGCAGTTTCTCTTTTGGGAGTGGTTAAGTGACACATTGGTATAATTTAACAAAAGACTTCGTTAGAGAAGCTGATTTATCTGCACACTACCTCACTAAGTGATTGATCCAGATTTATTCGAGACGTGATTTAAAATTCCTGAAAACCACTACAAGTCTGCTACCCGCACAAACCCACCTGACATATAGCCTGAACACAGCTATTTCAAGGTTTGTTAATAATAAATAATTCAGTCTTTTATCCATTGCATTATATTTGACTATCTCAAAGTCCCTAAGAAAAGCAGATTGTACAAATTCACATTATGTCCTTCATAGTGGTTCTTCCTGTAATTGAATGGTCGACACTGCAGTAGTGTTGCACACCTCCTGCAGGCGATTTGGACAATTACAAGCTAGAACTAACTCGTTACATAAACTTAGTAAAAAAAGAAACGTCCCTTTTTCAGGACTGTGTATTTCAACAATATTGTTGTAAAAATCCAAATAACTTTACAGATCTTCATTGTAAAGGGTTTAAACAATGTTTTCCATGCATGTTCAATTGACCATAATCAATTAATCAACATGCACCTGTGGAATGGTCGTTAAGACCTTAACAGCTTACAGAAAGTAGGCATTTAAGGTCACAGTTCTAAAAACGCAGGACACTAAAGAGACTTGTCTACCGACTGTGAAAAACACCCAAAGAAAGATGGCCAGGGTCCCTGCTCATCTGCGTGAACATGCATTAGGCATGCTGCAGGGAGGCATGAGGACTGCTGATTTGGCTAGGACAATAAATTGCCATGTCCGCTCTGTGAGACGCCTAAGACAGCGCTACAGGGAGACAGGAAGGACATATGATTATCCTTGCAGTGGAAGACCATGTGTAACAACACCTGCACAGGATCGGTACATCCGAATATCACACCTGCATGACAGGTACAGGATGGCCACAACACCTGCCCGAGTCACACCAGGAACACCCAATCCCTCCATCAGTGCTCAGACTGTCAGCAATAGGCTGAGAGAGGCTGGGCTGAGGGCTTGTAGGCCTGTTGTAAGGCAGGTCTTTACCAGACATCACCAGCAACAACGCCGCCTATGGCCACAAACCCACCTTCGCTGGACCAGACAGGAGTGGCAAAAAGTGCTCTTCACTGATGAGTCACGGTTTTGTCTCACCAGGGGTGATGGACGGATTCATGTTTATCGTCGAAGGAATGAGCGTTACACCGAGGCCTGTACCCTGGAGCGGGATCGATTTGGAGGTGGGGGGTCCGTCATGGTCTGGGGCGTTATATCACATCACCATCGGACTGAGCTTGTTGTCATTGCAGGCAATCTCAATGCCTTGCGGTACTGGGAAGACATCCTCCTCCCTCATGTGGTACCCTTTATGCATGCTCATCCGGACATGATCCTCCAGCAGGTTAATGCCCCCAGCCATACTGCTCGTTCTGTGCGTGAGTTTCTGCATGACAGCAATGTCAGTGTTCTGCCATGGGCAGCGAAGAGCCCGGATCTCAATCCCATTGAGCACATCTGGGACCTGTTGGATCGCAAGGTGAGGGCTAGGGCCATCCCCCCAGAAATGTCAACTTGCAAGTGCCTTGGTGGAAGAGTGGGGTAACATCTCACAGCAAGAACTGACAAATCTGGTCCAGTCCATGAGGAGGAGATGCACTGCAGTACTTCAAGCAGCTGGTGGCCACACCAGATACTGACTGGTACTTTTGATTTTGAGCCTCCCTTCATTCAAAGACACATTATTCTATTTCTGTCAGTCACATGTCTGTGTAACATTTTTAGTTTATGTCTTATGGTGTTGACTCTTTTAGTGTTCATACAAATATTTACACACATTAAGATTACTGAAAGTAAAAACAGTTGAAAGTCAGAGGACGTTTCTTTTTTTGCTGAGTTTATGTTATATGTTTGTTGGTAGCTCCTCCCATGCTAACGGCACAAGCCGAACCCAGTGCCGGATGGGGCTAGCTAATCAAAACTTTACCCCAAATGTCATACTCTTTCCTGTCCTTTCCCTTTTCCATCCTTGCAAGCATTGATGAGGAATCAAACCGCGAGTATGATGTTGACAATGTTGGTAATTTTTTATTTTTTTTATATAAGCCTTACAATTTTAAACTTTTATTAGTTGTAGGTTAGTCAGGTAGCCCTTCCCAGACACACCTTGAAATAATGGACCCAGTGTAGCTCTAAAGACTGTAAAGACATTCCATCCTTCAGATCTAAAGGGGGAGATGCTGGGACCAATATATATATATATTTTTTTTTCGTTGTTCTTCGAATGGACTTGTTGTGCCACAGATAGGTAGGTTTTGGCTATGAATAATTATGAATATTGCTTAGGGCAATTATTAATCAGATTAATAATTTTATGTAAAAATTACCTCGTTTAGGGCACCACCTGGATTCCAGGAATATCAATAGCCAAATTGTTCAGTCTCAGTTTATGTTTATGATTACCTGCCTGATAAGGCTGAGATAATTAAACAATATATGAAGGAATAAGTTCTTGGCGTTCCTGAACAGCAAGTTACTACACATGTAGGTGAAATAACAACAACAGTTTTCCAAAATACAAGAGTTTATTACAACAAGAATTCACTTTCAGTTAACATACTTTAATCAAAAAACTCACCAAACTAGTAAAACACAACTAAACTACTAAGAAAAGAATAACGATAATAAAACTCACTCCGAAGTAAAACAGTAAAAGTGATAAAAATGCACAAAAATAGAAACAACAATAAAATGATAATGATGTCAAATGATAATGATGTTCAGAATGAATATGTTTGCTCAAAGACCAAGGCTTGTATTGAACAGTGTTGGGAATAAAGCTAAGATTAGTTTAGTGTTCAAACTATCCGTTTTAAAGTCAATCTCTATTTTGAATAGCATTAACGGCAGTCTTTATTGTTCATGAGTAAAATACCATCAATGGCGGGCCCACGTGGTTCACTAGAGCATGTAGCTTACAGCTAACTCACGTGGCGCTGCTTAAAGTCGCTCTGGTTCATTTATTAAACATCAAACCAAGAAAAACTGTCGGATTAAGTAACTCAGGTTGCAGGGTATAAAACGATTTTCCATCGGAAACCTCGAGAATCACTGTTTAAACCTCCAGGCCGATCGGCCTGTTTGTACCCGAACAATAAATGAAATCTTACACAAAGTAACAAATCACAGTGAAAATAAACAACCCTTAAATCTTGTTTAAACTAACCTAATCTCGCCTCTTCCCAGACAGACCTTATTGAACGGTTAAAGTTCTCCAGGTTGCTCCGTGGATGAGGGGCGAAGCCAAAACAACGTTAGCCGGCAGGCTACCCACAGCTACGGTCCGTTAGCAGTGGGAGGATTATAGCTGTTGAATCGCGGGTAGCATTAGCTCGGAACGTCGTGTTGTCCTCTTCGGCTTGCGAAACAGCGATCAGCTGCACCTCAGTTCACCGACACAGTACCTTCTCTGCAGGTTCAAGATAGCATTGTCCCAGGCTTTGTCGCGGTGGGGTAACGCTCCAGTCTCGACCCGGTTCTGTGGCATTCGGTTGCTGTTAGCGGCTCGCTTCATACGGCATCATCTGTTCAGAAAGCAGGGCTCAGGGCGGAACAGTGGGGTTTATCTCAAAACACTGGGTTTGATTCACCTGATTGATCAGCAGTATTGTCGTCCTCGGAGTGAGTTCCTCTCAGAACTCGCGTCTTTTCCCTCGCCAGCGAAGGAAACATGGATCTCTCCTGGCGCTGTTTGGCTGAAAGCCAGAACTGGAGAGGAATTGGATATCTGTAGCGGTGCCTTATATAACCTCTGGTCTTCTTCTCCACCTGTCAGAGCTAGAATGTGGGTTAGCGCCACCCAATGGCTGTGTGTCCCCAACAGACTGAACTGTTAAACCTTCCTTGCCGCAGAAGGACAGCAACGTTTCCTGGTTCACATGGAAAATGAATCAACTTCTAGTTCCAAAGACTGAACATTGGTTCAATGCTTCAGAACTAAGGGGGGATGTTGTGATTACATTTCTCATAAGATGAACTGAACAGACTTTTTGATGGCTGGGAGCTATTTCTAAGATAGACTGAGCAGACCACATTTCCCAGCAATCCTAGCAGTGACCCCCAACACACTCCTATTGGTCCTTGACCACCTATGGTGACATCGGAAATGACATCATGGCCAAAGGGGCTATAAGAGTAGTCGTGCCCATTTTCAAACGGTTCTCAAGCCAGATGTTCTTGGATGAACTACTGCTAAACAGAGGACATCTCACCGGTGAAGATTCTCTTTTGTTCTGACCCGCTGGACCAGGAAGAACTCATTTCAAAGCTTTGAAGTGCTCATTCGGTTCGTGTATCTCGTTTGAGCTATATCAGAACTGTTCCAATATAGTTCGTTAGACGTCGACCTACAGGCTATCCAGGCTGCATTTGGGCTACACGGTCCTTAAATCCTGTACAGGTTTTTTTTAATAACTTTTCCTTTTCTTGCTCAACTAAAGTGTCTTTAAGCGCTGTACCTATTTGCTTGTTTTCCGTCGCCGCATGCATAAGTTTAAGCTGTAATTGCTGTGTTTGAAACTGTTTGTCTTATCCTGAGCGGATCACACCTTTCTTTCTTTTTTTTCTTCCTCTCCATTCCTCTCTCTCTCTCTCTCTCTCTCTCTCTCTCGCTCCCTGATCACCCAGGCGGCAGAGTCGAACTCGTTCCGGCCTGCGTTAGCTGGTCTTAGCTTAAAGTTTAACTCCATTGTCTTTGGTCTGTGGCTAAAGCAGAGGCCTTCCACATGGACGCTTCAGCCCATGTGCTCTGTCCATTTTAGCCAAAGCTAGTTTATGGCCCTTTGTCTTCTTACACTACATGCACCCCCCCTCCATCTTGGCACAGAACTAAGATTTATGACTTTGTATCCTAGGCTATTTGTGATTTGAGCCCCCTGGAGTGAGGGTCCCCCTCAGCTGTTCTCACTGATTCATTTCATGTTCATTGTGTTTAATGTTCACCTATCATGGTTGTCTAAGATCTGTAGTAGTTTTGCATGCTTTAGAATAGATGGGATTTTCTATTTTCTAAATAAAGTCCCCTTAATTTAAAGAGAAGTTGTCTGAGATTACTTGGAGTGATGCGTACAATTAATGTCCACAGCGTAAGAACTTATTCCTTCATCTATTGTTTAATTATCTCAGCCTTATCAGGCTGGTAATCATAAACATAAACTGAGACTGAACAATTTGGCTATATGTTCCTGGAATCCAACAGGATGGTGCCCCCAAACTTGGTACATTTTACATAAAATTAATTATCTTATTAATAATTGCCCTAGGCAATTATTCATATTTTTTCATAGCCAAATCCTACCTATCTGCGGCACAACAACAGATTTCGATGAAATTGACGAGAAAATGTCCACAATGGGACCAGAAACAACGTATTAAATTTTGGACAAGACATGAAGTGCATATTCACCCACCGACCAGTGCAGGTACCGTCCATTCCTCTCCCATGTCAGAGAGCTCTCAAGCAGCTCACAAGAAATATGCATTTCTTTGTGTGTTTTATACAATGAAGGTGTGTGCATGAAATCTACCGGTAGCGTCTTCTTCGGTGCATATTCTTTCCCCACATGTCTGTCTCACTTTTACACTTCCTGCTATAGTGCCCCCCGGAGGTTGAGTAATAAAAATCTAGAAATTAGCTGCATCGCTGTATAAGACGCAGGATCCAAAGCGTGTGAAAAAAGTAGTGGCTTACAGTCTGAAAATTACAGTCCTTATTAGAGTCAACTGTCTTAAAGTCCACTCCCTGGATATTGTGGATGACTTTGCCAGTAGAGACGAAACTGAAACCCTTAATGAACTCATTACTCTAGCCATTAGACTGGACAACGTATTCCGTGAGCGACAGTTATCCAAGACAGCCTGTACAAGTCATTCTCCCAAATCTATTCCTAGTGCTCCATCTAGGAATATTTGTACCTCCTCGATTAGTCCCTCCAGAACCTATGCAGATTGGTCGGGCTCGACTGACTCCTGAGGAAAGGCTGAGACGTCGATACTCAGGAAGTTGTTTGTACTGTGGTACACAGGGACACTTCATTGCTTCTTGCCCGGTTTGCCCAAAAGAGTTCACCCGTCAGTGAATTTGGGGGTCCTCATGGGTCCTATTAAGAATAATTCTAGATTCGTGATTCCTTCATCCATCTCTTTTGATAAAAAAAAAACCCTTTTCAGTGTGCTGGTTTAATTGATTCTGGTTCCAAACAGAATTTAATTCACCCAGTTCTTGTTAGAGAGTATGACATTCCCATCACCAAACTTGATCCTACTATTCTTGTTAAAGCTCTCGACGGCAGTCCTATGAATACCATTTTCTAGAATTGCGCTGCTCTGGGTGGCTGCATGTTGGAGTGGCTCTGTTGGCTACATATTAAGTTTTGTTTTTTTGTACATTGGTTCCTCTTTTTTCTTGAGGAAAATTTAAAAATGTTTTACCTGTATACCTTCTTGTTTTTGGTGCTGTGAAGCTGGAAGGATTTTTGCTGTAAATGTTTAACTTTTTGACAACTTGTTGTGATGCGTAACCATGGCAACAATGTGGTTTACAGGTGGGAGCAGCTGATTAACATCGCAAAAGCTGAAATAATACCTCAACTGAAGCCACAAATCCCTGATGAGTTGATAAGGAGGAGACGTGGATGCAGAGCAGGAGCGAAAAGGAGACAGAGAAAGAGGAAATTCAAGGCATCTCTTCCATCGATCATAATGGGCAACGTAAGATCACTGGCTAACACGACGGATGAACTCAAAGCCCTTACAAGGACTCAGCCAGAGTACCGGGAATGCAGTGTTATGTGTTTTACTGAGACGTGGCTGCTGGATCATATCCCCGATTCCAACATCTCTCTGCCAGGCTTCCTGACTGTACGAGCAGACAGAGATCTGAAAACAAGCAGGAAAAGAAAAGGAGGTGGAGTAGCAGTGCTTGTCAACAACAGATGGTGTCATCAGGACATGTTACTGTGAAGTGTCGTCTCTGAAGCCCAGATGTCGAACTCTTGGCAGTAAGTTTTCGTCCATATTATTTACCGAGAGAGTTCACCAGTGTAATTTTGGCAGTTGTTTACATTCCACCTTCAGCCGTTGCCGACAATGCATGTGATGTCATCAGTTCCATTGTTGCTAAGCTACAGACACAGCATCCCAATGCATTTGTGGCCATATCTGGTGATTTTAATCATGCCTCGCTCTCTACTACACGTCTAACATTTCAACAGTTTGCCAGCTGCTCTACAAGAGAAAACAGGACCTTGGATTTGTTTTATGCAAATATAAAGGATTCATACATGTCCAAACCAAGACCTTCTCTGGGACAATCAGAACACAATCTTGTTTTTCTTTGTTCAGAATATAAACCACTTGTTCAGAAGCATTCTGTGACAAAGAAAACTGTGAGAAAATGGTCACAGGAAGCTGAAGAAGCCCTGCTGGGTTGTTTTGCAACCACAGACTGGATGAATCTTTGCCAAGCACATGGAGAGGACATCAATGCCATGACTGAGTGTGTGACAGACTATATAAACTTCTGTGTGGACAACATCATCCCCACCAGAACAGTGAGATGCTTCCCTAATAACAAACCCTGGATCACCAGTGATCTGAAGGAACTGCTAAACAAGAAAAAAGAGCCTTCAGGGAGGGAGACAGGGAATTACTGAGGAGTATACAGAAGCAACTTAAAACATTTTACATCCTCCCGGGTGCTAAAAAACACATCAGCTTCACGCATGAACCCCTCCTTTTTCTCTTCTTCGCTCCTTCAAGAGGAATTATTTTGTTTGAGACGTCAAATGTCTATTCTTCAATTTTGATCTTTTAGTTTTATATTATATCGCAACTACCAAGAAGTGCGCGAAATTACTCAGTCAATCGTCCTTCAAATTCATAATCTTTATTTATTTTTAAAGAAATGTATTGTCTTTGCTCTTACATACATTTTGCATCTCCTTGAAATCTTCTTTGCTTTTTTTCTGATAACACTGCTCCACCTTTGCCATTTTCAACTCTTCCTCCTTCCTGTCCTTCTTCTTTCCCTTTACAGCTGCTACTTTCGCTTCCAACTGACATACTAAACCTTTCCACTGATCACCTTTCAACTTTCCATCAACTTTATATTTCCTGTGCCATTTCCTCATGAACTTAAGAAAGTCAGGGTTTCGATTGTACATGTACTTAAGATCTCCCTCAAGTTTGTCTGAGGACAGATCATTCCCCATGGTTGCAACCAAGACTAGGGGTTTTTACTTTAGATGGTAATATTCACGGGTTTAATGAAATCTGGAGGCAAAATGCGAACAATTTCGAGAACAATTATGATTATGATTATTATTAGACCTAAGGAAAACGCGCAAACCAAGAAATCAATTTTATTTCTTTATGTGAGTTCAGGCATCGATACCTTGTTTTGGGATAATTTTATTCAATTTTGAAGCGCAAAATTGGATCGTATAGATTTTTAAAAAATTCTGTTTTAGGTCTATTTGTGTAAGTACTTTAAATCACGCTAAGACTTTTAACCAAGAAATGTTCCTAGGTCCTATAAATCCGCACAGAACGTCTCTTGGATTGCCCGTCAAACCGTACGTTAACACCGTCAGGTTTCAGGTTGGACTGGCATCCATAAAGATTATGTCCGTGCCTAACTTCCTTGATCCACCTAGGGTGCGATCATCTGTTTTGTTCTGCCGTTTGTGTTTTTACACCCAATCTCTGGCGTTCTTTATATCCCAGGATGGTGGTTGGGTTCGCAAACCTTACAACCGTTACAACCTTTTTTTCATCAAATAATTAACGCATTAATTATTTAAGGATCAACACCTGATTTCATCAGAGGTTCTAAGACGTCTTTTAGAACCAAACGGCAGAACTTCCCTGGCTTGACTCAAATATGTTTTTGATGTAAAATGTAAAGGAAAACGTTCTCACAATCTCCCCCCTGTACGAGTGATTCAAACCGAATCGATCGCACAGGAGCAAACATTGGTGGTCTCCGGAGAAGCTACGCAGCCGGCCAGTGAGGCAATTCAGCGACCTGGACTTGGTGGGGAGGGGTAATTGAAAACTTTGATGAGGGCAGTCTCAGTACTGTGGTGAGCACGTACACCAGACTGAAAAACATCAAAGCGGTTGGTCGTTGTTATGAAGCTATTTAACTGCTGAAACACAGCTTTTTCAATATTTTTACTGAAGGGAAGATTGGAAATTGGCCTGTATTTCTGCATTAACGTGTTGTCCAGATTATTCTTTTTTAGCAGTGGTTTAATAACTGCTGTTTTTAAAGCCTGGGGGAAGACACCTGACACGAGGGATGAGTTAATTATTTGAATCAGATCAGACCCAGTGAAAGGGAAAACTTTCGTGAAGGGGGGGTATTATGCTTCTTCCAGGCACATATTACCTTTCTATAGCACACTCCAATAAAATTGTCACCTTAAGTCTTTTAAAAGTCTGTCATATATCCAAATCCACCTTAAAGAAATTTACTTCCGTGTTGGACACCTTGATATTCGCCTGTGCCTCTCTAAGACCCTCCTACTCTTTGTGACACTCCCCCTTCAGTTCGTGCATGGTGCGACGATGCATGGTATGTGAGAGAGTCGGAAAAAAAATCCCACAAAAGATGCGCAGCTGCAGCAGGTGTGTTATAATTACTGCACCTGGCACTCAGCGGGAGTTGTGTGAGGTGGGGAGGGGCAGGGGAGCTCTGCAGGGGCGAGGCTCTCGGCTGAGTACATAAGGTCGGAGGAGGAGATGGGTGGAAAAGGTGGGGATAGTTGGGAGCAGGCGTTTCAGCAACCCCGAGAACTACCAGCAGAGCACTTCAGGCATGTATTTAATGAGGGAAAGACAGGTTCTCAAGATATTAAGGTTTAGAAAGTCAATTTTGCATAATACCCCCCCTTTAAGGAAAGCTGTGGGTAGGATATCAAGGCAGCAAGAGGAGGAGCTTAATTGATTATTGATTTCTTTGAGGTTTGTTTGGTTTAAATCATGAAATTCAGACATTTTTTTCTACATTGGTGTTATTTGGGTATAACATTGGTGGTCGGTTTGGTGCTGCGTTACAGACCAACCGTCTAATTGTTAGAATCTTTTGAGTGAAAAAGTTGGCCAATTCATTGCAGGCCCTGGTAGAGTTTAGTTCAGGGGCTACTGTCACTGGAGGATTAGTTAGTCTTTCCACTGTTGCAAACAGAGTCTGTGCATTATTAACGTTTCTGTTAATTATTTTAGAAAATAATGATTCCCTTTCTTCTTTTAAAATTAAGTGATATCTGTTCAGTCTCTCTTTGTAGATCTCATAGTGAACCTGGAGTTGAGTTTTCTGCCATTTTCTCTCGGCTCATCGACACTCCCTTTTTTCACTACGTACCAGTGAATTGCTAGTCCACGGAGACTTCTTTCTACCTGGGAGTACTTTTACTTTAGTCGGAGCAATGGAATCAATGATGTCTGAGATTTTCATGAGGAAATTATCTACCAGCTTATTTACTGAGTTGGAGTTGGGAGATGAGGGGGATGTGGTGGAAGGGTTAATACTTTTAAAGGTTTCAACAGAACTGTCCCCGAGAAAACGCTTTTTTACAGTTATCTCACTGTGGCTAGATAGTTTAGCAGAGATTTGTTACGCTGCCCTATTCATGCCTCATTGTCTTCACCTGTCTGTCCAATCAACCACACCAGATCCTACTCACCACCTGCCTTTCAGACCCATCACTTCCTTTCACTCCAGGCCGGATCATACTACTACTACTTACTATTGATGTCTCGTGTGCCTTCCCTGCTGTCTCGTTCCTGCCCGATGTCCAGTCTCTCCGTTCCTGCCGTCGTCGTCTTCATCATCATCATCATTATCATTATCATCGTCACCATCACCTCCACCTTTAATAAGCATCCTGCACTTCCTCAGCGTCTGCGTTTGGGTCCATACTTCACACACATCCCTGACAAGATTTTTGGGGGGTGGCCGGACGACTTCTGGAAGACGGTGGGAGTGGGTTTACCGTCCGGTTCCCTTGCACATCAGATGTCCGTGATTACCAGTTCAGGCATGGGCAGAGTACATCCAGTGTTAGTCCCAGGAGACTGATGTAGTCCAAGTTTCGGTGTTAGTTTTGATCCAATTCTAATTTGTGCTTTCAGTCTGTCTAAGAAATCTCTAAACGGAGAGTCATTAGGTGTCGATAAGTCTGATGACATTGGAATACTTGCTGGAAGTATTTTTTCTATTTCAGTCTGTACAGCTGTCTGTGGTTTGGTGACGAAGTAATCTTCGTAACAGAAGTAATCTTCAGTTTGTCTGTGTCGGGAAATGTTTGTTCTCTGGAAGTATCAACAGGTCGTGCTCCAAGGTCAGTTCTGGGGTGACTGACGCAATCTGCTGAGATTCCTTAAATAGGAAACTTTTTAACTGATTGGAATGTTTGTATAAATGTATTGAAATGACTTCTTGTTAAGTGCCTTGAGATGACATCTGTTGTGAATTGGCGCTATAAATAAACTAAATTCAATTGAATTTATTCAGATAACAAAACATATTTGAGGTCAACTGTCTCAGTCTAGCTCTTTTAAGATAATGCTCATTTGACTTGAACAAGTGCTTTGGACATCAAAATATTTTAAAGTTATTAATAAATGGAATAAATTTTTCTAAAGATTTTCTCTTGAACCATTTATGGAGCATGCGAAGACGACTGTACCTTTCATCATTCCCTTCAGGGATTGGTCCGCTGATAAAGATGTTTATGTTAAGTCCACCAAGTCTCTGTAGCAGATCAAAGAAGTCTGCTTTGAGAACTTAAGATTGCTTTTTGGCTACATCATTTACACCTGTGTGGATAACACGCTTTTCCAGGTTGGGATGTTGATCCAAAATCTTCAGGATTTTTTCTGATATTTCTCCCATTGTATTTTTGGGGCAGCTGATGACGCTAGTGTTCTGGCTACAAAAATCTTCAGCACCATTAATAGAGCCGTCATGTGTGATGAGAACTTTTAGTGGCGGTGGTGGGGGTTGGGTTCTTACTTTATGTGTCAGCTTCGTGTGGATGGATTTCTCCTGGTGGCCTTGACTGGTCCCAGGGGCTGTGATGTCTTTCGAGGATCTGAGGGCTGCGAATCTGTTTCTCAGCGGGGTTCCAGAGGGAGTGATATCTACTGCTCTGGGTTGTGGGTTCTTTCGTTTCTTCTTTCTGGGAGCAGAGAAAGCAGGTGTAGATTCAATGCGCTTCAAATCCGGCCAGTCTACGTTGAATTGGGAATGGGGTGTTCTACCCGTTAAACGCCTTTTGGCTGCAGTAGCATTGTTCTGTGGCTTCTGTGTGAGACTGTTGGACCGAGATAACACAGGGCTGCCAGGTTCTTCCGCCCTGCATGTAGTCATCGGTAAAGTTATCTCATTTCCATATCCAGTGTTTAGATCAAAATTAATCTTAAGATGGTGTAGCTACCGCTCGATTGTTTCAATTCTCTGGAGCAGTTTCTCAAAGTCCTCAGCTGAGCAAAATGCCATTTTGGTAATCCACAGTCCTTTAGAAAGTAATCCAAGAAAGAGATCCGGTCTAATAAAGTGACTTCAGAGGCTGGGTGTTTAAAGTAACTAAGAAAAAAGCCAAGAAAAGCTAAGAAATGAAAAAAAAGAAGAGAGAATACGGCTAGAGATCAGGAGGTGAGGAGAGGTTGGGAGAGGCCCCAGACCACTCAGGTCCTCTAATTCCAGTCTACTCAACATCCCTAGAATTACAACCAAACATGGAGAAGCAGCTTTGAGTTTCTATGCTCCTCTAATCTAGAACAAACTTCCAGACAACTGCAAAGCTGCTGAAACACTAAGTTCTTTTAAGTCACGGCTAAAAAACCCATCTGTTTAGAGATGCCTTTGAGTAATGTTTTCATGTATCATATGTTTTGTGTGTGCTTCATGCTTTATTGCTGTTTTTACTTTATCCTAAATTCATGTCTGCTTTTGAGTAATGTTTGTACGTATAATTTGCTCTGTGTGTGTATTATGCTTTATTGCTGTTTTTCCTTTATCCCCTAATCATGTAAAGCACATTGAATGACCTTGTTGAAAGCGTGCTATACAAATTAAATTGCCTTGCCTTGTCTTTCTCACATTGCAAACTTTATAGACATATAGACTGACGAAGTTGGGCTCTATAAAGTTTGCAATGTGAGAAAGACAAGGCAAGGCAATTTAATTTGTATAGCACGCTTTCAACAAGGTCATTCAATGTGCTTTACATGATTAGGGGATAAAGGAAAAACAGCAATAAAGCATAATACACACACAGAGCAAATTATACGTACAAACATTACTCAAAAGCAGACATGAATTTAGGATAAAGTAAAAACAGCAATAAAGCATGAAGCACACACAAAACATATGATACATGAAAACATTACTCAAAGGCATCTCTAAACAGATGGGTTTTTTAGCCGTGACTTAAAAGAACTTAGTGTTTCAGCAGCTTTGCAGTTGTCTGGAAGTTTGTTCTAGATTAGAGGAGCATAGAAACTCAAAGCTGCTTCTCCATGTTTGGTTGTAATTCTAGGGATGTTGAGTAGACTGGAATTAGAGGACCTGAGTGGTCTGGGGCCTCTCCCAACCTCTCCTCACCTCCTGATCTCTAGCCGTATTCTCTCTTCTTTTTTTTCATTTCTTAGCTTTTCTTGGCTTTTTTCTTAGTTACTTTAAACACCCAGCCTCTGAAGTCACTTTATTAGACCGGATCTCTTTCTTGGATTACTTTCTAAAGGACTGTGGATTACCAAAATGGCATTTTGCTCAGCTGAGGACTTTGAGAAACTGCTCCAGAGAATTGAAACAATCGAGCGGTAGCTACACCATCTTAAGATTAATTTTGATCTAAACACTGGATATGGAAATGAGATAACTTTACCGATGACTACATGCAGGGCGGAAGAACCTGGCAGCCCTGTGTTATCTCGGTCCAACAGTCTCACACAGAAGCCACAGAACAATGCTACTGCAGCCAAAAGGCGTTTAACGGGTAGAACACCCCATTCCCAATTCAACGTAGACTGGCCGGATTTGAAGCGCATTGAATCTACACCTGCTTTCTCTGCTCCCAGAAAGAAGAAACGAAAGAACCCACAACCCAGAGCAGTAGATATCACTCCCTCTGGAACCCCGCTGAGAAACAGATTCGCAGCCCTCAGATCCTCGAAAGACATCACAGCCCCTGGGACCAGTCAAGGCCACCAGGAGAAATCCATCCACACGAAGCTGACACATAAAGTAAGAACCCAACCCCCACCACCGCCACTAAAAGTTCTCATCACACATGACGGCTCTATTAATGGTGCTGAAGATTTTTGTAGCCAGAACACTAGCGTCATCAGCTGCCCCAAAAATACAATGGGAGAAATATCAGAAAAAATCCTGAAGATTTTGGATCAACATCCCAACCTGGAAAAGCGTGTTATCCACACAGGTGTAAATGATGTAGCCAAAAAGCAATCTTAAGTTCTCAAAGCAGACTTCTTTGATCTGCTACAGAGACTTGGTGGACTTAACATAAACATCTTTATCAGCGGACCAATCCCTGAAGGGAATGATGAAAGGTACAGTCGTCTTCGCATGCTCCATAAATGGTTCAAGAGAAAATCTTTAGAAAAATTTATTCCATTTATTAATAACTTTAAAATATTTTGATGTCCAAAGCACTTGTTCAAGTCAAATGAGCATTATCTTAAAAGAGCTAGACTGAGACAGTTGACCTCAAATATGTTTTGTTATCTGAATAAATTCAATTGAATTTAGTTTATTTATAGCGCCAATTCACAACAGATGTCATCTCAAGGCACTTAACAAGAAGTCATTTCAATACATTTATACAAACATTCCAATCAGTTAAAAAGTTTCCTATTTAAGGAATCTCAGCAGATTGCGTCAGTCACCCCAGAACTGACCTTGGAGCACGACCTGTTGATACTTCCAGAGAACAAACATTTCCCGACACAGACAAACTGAAGATTACTTCTGTTACGAAGATTACTTCGTCACCAAACCACAGACAGCTGTACAGACTGAAATAGAAAAAATACTTCCAGCAAGTATTCCAATGTCATCAGACTTATCGACACCTAATGACTCTCCGTTTAGAGATTTCTTAGACAGACTGAAAGCACAAATTAGAATTGGATCAAAACTAACACCGAAACTTGGACTACATCAGTCTCCTGGGACTAACACTGGATGTACTCTGCCCATGCCTGAACTGGTAATCACGGACATCTGATGTGCAAGGGAACCGGACGGTAAACCCACTCCCACCGTCTTCCAGAAGTCGTCCGGCCACCCCCCAAAAATCTTGTCAGGGATGTGTGTGAAGTATGGACCCAAACGCAGACGCTGAGGAAGTGCAGGATGCTTATTAAAGGTGGAGGTGATGGTGACGATGATAATGATAATGATGATGATGATGAAGACGACGACGGCAGGAACGGAGAGACTGGACATCGGGCAGGAACGAGACAGCAGGGAAGGCACACGAGACATCAATAGTAAGTAGTAGTAGTATGATCCGGCCTGGAGTGAAAGGAAGTGATGGGTCTGAAAGGCAGGTGGTGAGTAGGATCTGGTGTGGTTGATTGGACAGACAGGTGAAGACAATGAGGCATGAATAGGGCAGCGTAACAAATCTCTGCTAAACTATCTAGCCACAGTGAGATAACTGTAAAAAAGCGTTTTCTCGGGGACAGTTCTGTTGAAACCTTTAAAAGTATTAACCCTTCCACCACATCCCCCTCATCTCCCAACTCCAACTCAGTAAATAAGCTGGTAGATAATTTCCTCATGAAAATCTCAGACATCATTGATTCCATTGCTCCGACTAAAGTAAAAGTACTCCCAGGTAGAAAGAAGTCTCCGTGGACTAGCAATTCACTGGTACGTAGTGAAAAAAGGGAGTGTCGATGAGCCGAGAGAAAATGGCAGAAAACTCAACTCCAGGTTCACTATGAGATCTACAAAGAGAGACTGAACAGATATCACTTAATTTTAAAAGAAGAAAGGGAATCATTATTTTCTAAAATAATTAACAGAAACGTTAATAATGCACAGACTCTGTTTGCAACAGTGGAAAGACTAACTAATCCTCCAGTGACAGTAGCCCCTGAACTAAACTCTACCAGGGCCTGCAATGAATTGGCCAACTTTTTCACTCAAAAGATTCTAACAATTAGACGGTTGGTCTGTAACGCAGCACCAAACCGACCACCAATGTTATACCCAAATAACACCAATGTAGAAAAAAATGTCCGAATTTCATGATATAAACCAAACAAACCTCAAAGAAATCAATAATCAATTAAGCTCCTCCTCTTGCTGCCTTGATATCCTACCCACAGCTTTCCTTAAAGGGGGGTATTATGCAAAATTGACTTTCTAAACCTTAATATCTTGAGAACCTGTCTTTCCCTCATTAAATACATGCCTGAAGTGCTCTGCTGGTAGTTCTCGGGGTTGCTGAAACGCCTGCTCCCAACTATCCCCACCTTTTCCACCCATCTCCTCCTCCGACCTTATGTACTCAGCCGAGAGCCTCGCCCCTGCAGAGCTCCCCTGCCCCTCCCCACCTCACACAACTCCCGCTGAGTGCCAGGTGCAGTAATTATAACACACCTGCTGCAGCTGCGCATCTTTTGTGGGATTTTTTTTCCGACTCTTTCACATACCATGCATCGTCGCACCATGCACGAACTGAAGGGGGAGTGTCACAAAGAGTAGGAGGGTCTTAGAGAGGCACAGGCGAATATCAAGGTGTCCAACACGGAAGTAAATTTCTTTAAGGTGGATTTGGATATATGACAGACTTTTAAAAGACTTAAGGTGACAATTTTATTGGAGTGTGCTATAGAAAGGTAATATGTGCCTGGAAGAAGCATAATACCCCCCCTTCACGAAAGTAAATAATAAATAATAAAAAAAGTCCTCCTGCCTCCCTTTTCTGCTCTTTTGGAGAATAAAAAGCTGATATGTCACCTGCCTAATTAGCTAGGTGTTCCAGCAGCTTTACAGACATGCCATCATAGCTTGGTCAGACTTCTTTAACTTAAAAGCAAGACAGTTCTTTTCATGACCAAAGTAATATCCTCATACTCCTATTCTGTCTGCCTTGTGAACAAGAGATGAGTGCAGGAACATTCCAGTCAGCTGATTGGCAGTGCACAGCAACAAGTGAGGGAAGGGCAGTGCTCTGCTAGTTTTTTCACCACACAGGGGGACTAAATTCCAGTAACTGTGGCACTTTTTCTGGCCACATTAAGAAGACAAGAAATTGTATGATGGCAAATATTTGTGGTTTTAAACCTTACTATACCTTGGTACCGACAACAAACCTATTCTTTTCTGCTAAGGGCCTCTACAAATTAACAGGACAGAAGATAAGAGATGCATCAACATTCAATTAGTCAAAGGGTGGAATAAAGCATAAAGAAAAAGAATAAAAGACCTTAAGAAAGCCTGAAGTAATAACGATCTAGACCATTAGAAGCGAAATATATATAACTGAAGGAACGTTTTATATAGTATATTTTAAAGAGTATATATTTAAGAACAAGAAAGAGATTATTTGATCTGTACTACCTAGATGAGTATTTATACTGGGCACTAAATGTTGTGCTTCCCTGGTAAGAAATTTGGGAAAGGCAAGAGTCCATTCATTCAATCTGCTGATGATTTATCAGACTACTGGGACAATTTTGGGTTGTAAAACATAAGGTGAAGCCAAGACCATTAAGCTATGTAATCAGCCATGGTGAGCTTGATCCCACACTCCAATTCAATGCATTTATGGTCCCATGACCAAAGCACATACTTGTTGGTTGTTACTACAGCTTTCAATGTTTCCTCTGTTTACTTAGCAGCTATTTTTAAAGCTTGTATAAGCCTTATTTGTACAACTCGGGCATGTATAAGAAAAAAAAGCTATCTTGAAAGAAATTTATTTTTGCTTATCCTCTCATTGCTTATAATAAAACCATTTCTGTAAAATAACGAAACATAAGAGACTTGGTTTGATAAATAAAAGCAGAATTATGTTTACCATCTGTTTGTAATGCATGCACATAAAAACATTATATAGAAGCTAAACTTAACATCTAACTTACTCTGCAAGCTTTTGTCAGAGATTAAAGCACGATAACTGGTTAATTGCTTCAGTCTTGGGGAATGTTCACATGCACTGTTAGGCAGTCCTGTTCCACAAGTTATTGTCCAAGATGGATTGTATTGACTTATTTCCTATTATGGATCTCAAGGAGACCATTGTGTTTATAAGTAATTTTTCCCCATTACTGTGACATAATGGCTTAACTTTTATGGAAACTAGTCAGGGCAATTGTAATTTGTCAAATACGTTTTCATCTTCCCATAAAAGATTAATTTTTTATCCCTGAAGACTCCACTTTTCAGTTAGCAAGCTATATGTAATGATGGTGTGGTGTAAAATTGCTATGCAATTAGGAATTAAGTGTATATTCTCTGTTTAGTAAAATGACAAGGTTATTGCTCCAACTTAATGTTTATGATGAAGATGTGTCAGATCACCAGAGAGAAAGATGCCGGGGCAGTAAGATAACAGTCTGGCCTTCGGGTTGTGCTGTTTCATGCGTTGCTATCAGACTCGCATGAAGCAGCTGTCCAGAGGCAGGGCGTGAAAGTTGGAGAAGACATCTACAGAGATAAACGGTTAGTTAGAAAGGTTGGATAGGGTGATGCACGAGTAACTCTGTCCCCTCCATGCTCTGGCCAGACATCTTTGTATTAAATACATAAACGCCTTCTGGGACTCAAGTCTTCTTTATTATGGAAACCCTGAGATACTTTTTTTACCATAACAAAGGCATTCAGAAAAACCTAAAGCAGATATTCCTCTCATCATTAAAAAACCAACACTTTAAACCAACAATGAACAAGATCTAACTAGTTAAAAACTCTATTTTCTCTACTTATCTCTGCCCAGACACCAGATTAGCATAAATGATCCGGTTCAGTCCTACTTTGCGTTGAGGGAAGTCCGGTCCATGAGGAGGCGAGCAAAATTTGTCCCTAGTTGAGCAAGAAAAGGAAGAGTTAGAAACCTGCGCAGGATTTTAGGACTGTGTCCCAACTGCTGGCTGGAGGTCGACGTCGTAACGAACTGTCTTGGAACAGTCCAGATATCGCCCAAACTAGAAATGCAGACAGCAAGGGCACTTCGAAGCTTTGAAATGAGGGTTCTTCCTTGTCCAGCGGGTCAGAACAAAAGAGAATCTTCACTGGCTAGATTTCCTCTGTTTAGCAGGAGTTTCTGCTAAGAACATCTGCTGGGAACAGTTTGAAATTAAAAAATTTTAAGTGTCTATGAGAGCATTGTATCCTCTCTTCCTCATCTTTTTTTTTATTTCATTTTTTTTATGTTTGTGTTTTTTGTACTGCCATTTGTATGTTTTAGGTAGGGGAAAGGGGGAAGAGAACAAAAAAAGAAATTTGAGAACGTATCTGTATGAATACTTCTGCCATCTGACATTCAATAAAAATATGTAAAAAAAAAAAAAAAAGAACTGTTTGAAAATGTCCACCACTCTTGTAGGCCTTTGGCCGTGATGTCATCACTGATGTCACCATTGGTGGCCATGGACTAATAGGAGTGTGTTGGGGGTCACCGCTAGGATTGCTGGGAAATGTAGTCACCCTAAGTTATTCCTTCGATGGCAACATAAAAGTTGCATTGCTGTTAGCCAATCAGAAGAGAGCCGTTTGCATATCATGAATATTAATTAGTTAGACAAGTTATGCTGTCCTTTCCCCCCTTCCACTCCTCTGACAAACTTCAGCCTCCTGAAACAGGAGCACCAGAGCATTTTTTTTCACATAAAACAACTCACAGAGCATTTATTCATATTAGAGACCACAGTAAATTTACTAAGAAAATGAGTGAATGAGACCTTTAATCTTACCATTGACATCTGTTCATGTTCACTAAAGTATTACAACAATAATTGTTCACACACTACATATATTACATTGTACTGTAAATTGTGCATAAAAGTTGAAGACACTGTACAGAATCTTATTCCTGTTGAAGGACCTTACCAACTCAGCAAACTCTCAGTTCTACTTCGCTGTGGCTGCAACTCAAAGAGGCGACACTATTTCTGTTTTCATTTCGAGAACAAATGGAAACCTTTTGCATCACTTGAACCTTTCACAATGATTGAGATTTTTAAAGCGAGGACCAGAATTGATTTGATTCTGATTCTTGCTGTTGAGATTTGATACAGAATCAATACCCAATTCAAAACAATTCTTGATTTAATAAAGAGAAGAAGGGTTCAGCTCACTGTGTGTAAAAGCATTGATCACTGTTATTTGCCCACTGAGCTGGATGAAGGGGGTAGCAAGAGAGCAGCTGTGTTAATAACATTTGGTCCTGCAGCCATGGAGTACAGCCTCTACGCTGCTCAACTGTCTATAACAATATAACATTGTATGGAACAAGAGCTAATGCAGTCATGGTGTGTTAAATCTGAAAGCATTTACCTGGATTGCACAAGAAATATGCATACATAATTGAACTAACCAACAATATATGCTAAATAGTGCCATATGCAAGAGTAATTTAACACTGCTGTTACAACAGGATTTTCAATTTCCAAAATTTATTTTTTGCTAATTTACATGGATTGTTGAAAAATAAAGATGATCTGTATCCTTAGTGGAAATGATGTAAATCACTGAATGCTCAGAGTATTTATTCTATTTTCATTTGATATATGTTAATTTGGCCTTACTTGAGGATAGCTTCTTCCTTACAGCTGTGGAGGTCACCGACAATAAAATAAACATGCCTCTCAATAGTGTTCACATGTACAGTTGCTGTATATTCTTTGCAATCAGAGTAAAGGTTTTTTAATTTGCATCACTTCTTATCCGAGCATTGCTGGGTATATATTCACCTTTGCTTTACCAACTGCAAATGTAACACAGCATATAAAACATATTTAAAAAGTGATAATTCCCGTTGGATATTTTCTCATTTTGTCAAGTTAGGGCTTTGACTGGGCCATTCTAACTTGAACATGCATTGATTAAACCCATTCCATTGTTGCGTTGCTGCATGTTTAGGATTGTTTTCTGGCTGAAAGGTGAAACTCCACCCCAATTTTAAGTCTTTTGCCATCTCTAACATGTTTTCTTCCAAGGCTGTCCTATATTGAGCTCCATCATTCTTCCCATCAACTCAGGAACTTTTGGTGTCACCATCTTCACAGCACGATGCTGTCACCACCAGATTTTAGAGTGGAGATGGTGTGCAGTGTTAGTTTCTAAAATAGCATTTTTGTCTGTAGGTCAAAGGCATACATTTTAATCTCACTTGATCAGAGCACCTTCTTACTGTCTGTCTGCTGAAGGAGGAGCAGCTGCTCTCTGTCTCTCTCCAGATCCGTTCACTTTCTTTTCTTTTCTGTTTGCTTTTCTTGTTTTCTTTCTTAACCCTTTCTTAGGTACTTTATTTTCCCAGCCCCTGGAGTTACTGTATTGGACCGGATCTCTTCTTGGATTACTTTTTTATGGACTTATCAACATGGCTTTTTGCTCAGCTGAGGATTTTGAAAAACTGCTCCACAGAATTGAGGGCATCGAAACGAAGCTACGTCGTCTGGAAATTAATTTTGATCTCCACGCTGATTATGGACAAAATGACACAACTTTACCTTTACCTTTGAATACAAACAGCCCTGTGTTACATCGGTCTAACCGTGCCACAGAGACTCCCTACAGGCGTCTGAGCGGCAGAACTCTGCATTATAATGAAAACTGGCCAGCTTTAAAACGCATGAAACCCCAGCCTGTTCTCCGAGGAAGAAAAAACAAAAGAAACTCCGACACAGAGAAACCTCTGAACCCAGAACTGCCGCTTCTGCTAAAAGTAAACAAAAGAGGTTTCAGCCAAAAACAAGAGATATTTATCCACATGGAATCCCGCTGAAAAACAGATTCGCAGCCTTGAGTTCCCCGAAAGATGACGCAGCCCCCAGAACCAGTCAAAGCCACCAGGAGAAACCCAGCCGCATCAAACGGACACATAACAAAGTAAGAGCGCCCCCAGCAAAGACTGTTATCATACAAGACGGATCAATTAATGGAATTGAGGCTTTTTGTAGCAAGAATACCAAAGTTTATAGCTGCTACAAAAATACAGTGAGAGAAATATCAGAAAAAATCCCTAAAATCTTGGACCAACATCCTGCTTTGGAAAAGCTCGTCATTCACGCTGGATCAGCAGATATCGCGATGAGACAATCAGAGATTCTGAAGAGAGACTTTTCTGATCTCCTACAGAGACTTGATGGACTTAACGTAAACATCCTCATCAGCGGACCAGTCCCTGAAGGGAATGATGAAAGATTTAGCAGACTCCGCATGCTCCATAAATGGTTGAAGAAACAATCAGCTGAGAAGTCGTTCACATTTATTAATAATTTCAAAGTATTTGGAAGTGCTAATCATCTGTTCAAAGCAGGCCGTTATCTTAACAAGGCCGGAGTAAGGCTCCTAGCAGCAAACATTTTTTCTTATCAAAATCAGAAAGCAAAACACTTGCTCCCAAAAGCTGACCTTGAGGCGCCCATGGATATCAGAGAACAAAAACAGCAAGTCTGGATGACACCACAGGACCGAACAGATAAACAACCATCAGAGATTAAGTCTTCATCTTCCTGTGACTCAGCCACATCAAATGAGTCTCCATTTAGAAACTTTACAGACAGACTGAACGAGCAAATCAAATTTAGGACACAATTAACACCTAAACTTAGACTACACCAAACGCCTGGGACTAGTGTCAATAAGCCTGGGAGCTTCCCCCCACTGATTATTACAGATATTTGATATTTGAGGGAACCGGGCAATAAATCCACCCCTACCGTCTCCCAGAATTCACCCGGCACCCCTGAGGCTATATCAGTGATTATCAGCAGCAGGAAACATAAACCGTTAACCACACGCTCTCATATTAAACAAAATCTCAAATTGATAACCTGTCAGAAGGTTCAGCTGCCCATCATCACAATACTTAAGTTAGCTTTACTAAACATTAGATCTCTATCCGGGAAGTCTTTTCTTATCAATGACTTCATCACTGAGCATAATTTACACGCCCTTTTTTTATCAGAAACTTGGCTAGATGAAAATAACGAAACAACTTCATTAATAGAATCCAGTCCTCCAAATTATAATTTCTTAAGCGAGAACAGAAAACACAAACGAGGCGGAGGTGTAGCCACCATCTTTCACAACTGAATGAACTTTAAAAAGGTAACTCTGGGCACATTTGATTCTTTTGAATACCTAGCCACCCAGATAAATGAGCCTAACAAAGCGTTATTTCTAAGTTTATATAAACCACCAAAACTTAACTCCAAATTCTTTAATGATTTCAATGACCTTCTTTCTGTAATATGTATCGACTATGACCAACTAATCATCGTGGGGGACTTTAACATCCATACCGACAACCCCCAAGATAGACAAGCAAAAACGTTAGATGATACTCTCCACAACTTCGGACTGATCCAGCATGTCAAACAACCAACACACAATAAAGGACACACTCTGGACTTAATTATCAGCAAAGGTTTAAATATTTCTGACATCTCTGTAATTAATATTGCATTATCTGACCATTTCTGTATTTTCTTTGAAAGTACCATCTCTGCTAAATTATCCAGCCACAGTAAGACCACTATAAAAAAGCGTTTTCTAGGGGACAGTTCAGTAGAAACCTTTAAACGTATTTATCCTTCCACCACATCCCCCTCATCTCCCAACTCAAACTCAGTAAATAAGTTGGTAGATAATTTCCTTGCGAATATCTCAGACATCATGGATTCCATTGCTCCAACTAAAGTGAAAGTAGTCTCAGGTAGAAAAAAGTCTCAGTGGACAAGTAATCCACTGGTACGTAGTGAAAAAAGAAAGTGTCGACGAGCCGAGAGAAAATGGCGGAAAACTCGACTCCAGGTTCACTGTGAGATCTACAAAGAGAGACTGAATAGATATCAGCTAACTATAAAAGATGCTAGGGAATCGTTCTTTTCTGAAATCATCAACAGAAACATTAATAATGCACAGACTCTATTTGCAACAGTGGAAAGACTAACTAATCCTTTAGTGACAGTAGCCCCTGAACTAAACTCTACCAGGGCCTGCAATGAATTTGCCAGCTTTTTCACTGAAAAGATTCTAACAATTAGACGGTCAATCTGTACCTCAATATCGAACCCACAACTAGTGCCATCCCCAATCAACAACAATGTAGAGAAAATGTCTGAATTCCACGAATTAAACCAGAACAGCCTTGAAAAAATCATTATCCAATTAAGCTCCTCCTCCTGCTGTCTTGATATCCTACCCAAAGCTTTTCTAAAGAAGGTTCTTCCTGTTATTGGTTCTGATCTTGTTCAAATAGTGAACTCATCACTGCTATCAGGTGTCTTCCCTCAGGCTTAAAAACAGCAGTTATTAAACCACTGCTAAAGAAGAAAAATCTGGACAACACGTTAATGCAGAACTACAGGCCAATCTCTAATCTCCCATTCATCAGTAAGATTATTGAAAAAGCTGTGTTTCAGCAGTTAAATGGCTTCATAACAATGACAAACACAAACAATGGTTTCCGTGCTCACCACAGCACCGAGACTGTCCTCGTCAAAGTATTTAATGACATCCGCATAAATACAGACTGTGGAAGAACCACAGTGCTGGTTCTGTTGGACCTCAGGGCAGCATTTGACACTGTTGATCATGATATTTTATTGGAACGACTGGAGAGCTGGGTCGGACTCTCTGGTACAGTACTTGGCTGGTTCGAGTCTTACCTAAAGAACAGGGACTTCTATGTTTCAATAGGAAACTTTTCATCAGAACGAACAGAAATCACATGTGGGGTGCCCCAGGGCTCCATCCTGGGGCCCCTCTTATTTAATATCTACATGCTCCCACTAGGCAAGATTATAGCAACCAATAACATTAGCCACCATAACTACGCAGATGACACTCAGCTCTACATTACAATGTCACCAGGTGACTCTGAACCCATTCAAACCCTAAATCAATACATTGACCAAATAAATGGATGGATGTGCCATAACTTTCTCCAGCTGAATAGAAACAAAACTGAAGTGATTATTTTTGGACACAAGGAGGAACGATCAAGAGTCAGCACACAGCTTCAATTAATACAGCTAGAAACTACTGATCAGGTTCGTAATCTAGGTGTAGTAATGGACTCAGACCTGAACCTCCAGGGTCACATAAAGGCAATAACAAGGTCAGCGTTCTATCACCTGAAGAACATCTCTAGGATTAAAGGACTGATTTTGTAACACGACCTAGAAAAACTCATCCATGCGTTTATCTTTAGTCGGATTGATTACTGCAACAGCATCTTCACAGGTCTGCCTAAAAAGTCAATCAGACAGCTGCAGCTGATCCAGAACGCTGCCGCTCGCGTCCTCACTAGAACCAGGAAAGTAGAGCACATCACCCCAGTTCTAAAGTCCTTACACTGGCTCCCTGTAGCTCAGAGAATAGACTTTAAAATACTTTTACTAGTTTATAAATCATTACATGGCTTAGCACCAAAATATGTTGAAGACCTGTTGTCATGGCACCAACCACCAAGACCACTCAGGTCCTCCAACTCTAGCCTACTAAACATCCCTAGACTCAGAACTAAACATGGAGAAGCAGCTTTCACTTTTTATGCTCCCCTTATCTGGAACAGACTTCCTGACGAGTGTAGAGCTGCTGAAACTCTGAACTGCTTTAAATCGAGACTAAAAACCCATCTGTTTAGAATTGCCTTTGAGTAAATGCTTGATGTCATATGTATTAAATGTGTTCATGCTCTCTTTCTTTTTTTTTTTTTCTCTTGCTTTATTGTGTATCATGTGTAATGTGTGTTTCTTTTATGTGTTTCTTTTAAATCACCAAATCATGTAAAGCACCTTGAATTACCCTGCTGTTGAAAGTGTGCTATACAAATAAAATTGCCTTGCCTTGCCTTGCCTTCTTGTTTTCCATTTCATCATCCTCATTTGAGGCAAACGCTTTATGATTTTATTATAACAATGATTTCCTTCTTGCAACCCTTCCAGAGTTGTGGAATGCATGACTAATAATTCAATGCTACAGATTCTAACACAGGAGCTGTAAAGTTCTGCATCTTCTTCAGCGTTAGCATGGACCTCTTTGATGCTTTTTTGACTAATGTTTGACTAATAAGCACAAAATTACTAAGTGAGTTTACGTGAATAATAAAGTCTTGGTAGATTTGCAGTGGTGCCAAACACTTTTATTTTGGACTGATGATTGACATTTTGTTGCTCTGAATTGTATTCCGTGGTATTAAGTTAGGAGGGGACTAGAATAACATACTATACTTTTCAGCTTTTAAAACGTAAACATTTGAAAAACTGCGCATAATTTGAAGTTCATGTGACAAAATGTGTGACTGCTTTCGAAAAGCCCTGAATTCTAAACGTGGACCAAAATCTAACCTCTTAGAGTTACTGGCAGTCAACATTTCGCAGCTGTTGAAAATATCAGTGATATAATAGATGGATACATCTCTCTTCTTTTCAATTTTAGTTTGAAAAGCAAACTAATAGCAAAGATGACAACATTCAGCAAATACCCCCACGCCCAGTACCAGCCACAACAAGAACCTACAGCCTCCATATATCCGGCACCTGGTTAACCAGTACTGCTTCTAGTGATTTAGATAGATAGAAAGATTTAATGCTGTTTCATGTATGTGCATCATAGGTTTTACTCTAGAAAATGAAACAGAATGGTACAACTTAGCATAAATGTAATGTTTTAATGCAGTATTTTTCTCAATCCCTGAATTTTCCTTGTCTTATATACATATATCTCTAATACAACCAGGGTAATTTATTTAGAATGTTTTGTATGTACCACTGAGCCAAATCGTCTCAGTCTGCCATCCCCTCAATCCTGCGAGGACAGAAAACTTGAAAAATCACTGTTCCTACACACCATCATAAAGGAGGCATTTTTATTTTGATGTCAGTGATCAGAGAAGAGAGAGATGGAGGCTACATTGGACCATCGGTTGCTTATGAAAATCTGGCCATATGTTTAACACGGCTGTATGGGAAATGGGTTGCACCAAGCACAAGTATAAATGGTATATGGCCTGTACTTGTGTAACGCTTTATTTAGTCCCTGAGGACACCAAAGCGCTTCACACTACATTCAGTCATTCATGCATTCATGCACACATTCACACACGGCAAGCTACATTGTAGCCACAGCTGCCCTGGGGCACACTGACAGAAGCGAGGCTCCCGAACACTGGCACCACCGGGCCCTCTGACTGCCACCAGTAGGTAAGGTGGGTGAAGTGTCTTGCACAAGGACACAATGACTGAGACAGACAGTTACAAGACGAACTCCTAACTCCTGAGTCATAGTCACCCAAAGTTTATGTGAAAGTCTTAAGGAAGGATCTACCTTTGAGAGGGAGGATATTTAAGATAATGTTCCTCACATCTGTGTTATACATCACTTTTGTTAAGTATTGGCTAGAGCAGAGCAAAGCACTGCGGATGGGAAAAGTTCAGGTAAATTTCTGGTACTTCAAATGTTTCTGGTACAACTTTACCTACTTCCATGGTACAAAGACAGGAACAAAGATCTGGTGAGGTAAAGACTCTAACAGGACTTTAAATATTAGGGAACAACTTTTATTTTTGAGGTTTGTGACTTTATTGTTTATAGATAGAGGCCTTTATCAGGGTTATGACCCTGATGAGGGTCAATAACTGAAATGTGTTTGTCTGCTGACAAAGTTGTTCCCTAGTATTTCAAGTGTTCCTAGAGTCTTCTTTTCACCTAATTTGCAGTATACAAAAATATTGCTTATATTCAATTACCTTTTCTGTAAAATATGTTTTTTTAAATGCTTTAAATCTAAAGATCTGCATGGAAGAATGGACCAAAATACCAGCTATAGGGTGTGCAAACCTGATGAAGACCTACAGGAAACGTTTGACCTCTGTCATTGCCAACCAAGGTTACTTTACAAAGGATTGAAGTTACCTTTTGTTATTGGCCAAATACATATTTCCACCACCAGTATACAAATCAATTCATTAAAAATCACACAATTCAAAATTCAATTCAAATTAAAAAATACTTTATTGATCCCAGAGGAAAATTAAGTGTTGGTATAGCTTATAAAATTAATTCTTTAAGAAGTTGTTGTAGATAGTGATAGCTGTGGGCAGGAAGGATTTCCTGTAGCGGTCTGTATTGCAGCGAAACTGAAGAAGCCGCCGACTGAAGACGCTCTGTTGTTGTATGACAGTCTCATGAAGAGGACGCTCAGGGTTGTCCATCATTTTTTTATTTTATGAAGAATCCTTCTTTGCATTATCATCTTCAGATGCTCCACAGTTGTCCCAAGAACAGAACCACCCATCTTTATCAGGTTGTTTAGCCTTTTTAAATCCCTGGCTCTGATGCTGCTACCCCAACAGATGACGGCTGAAGAGATTACACTCTCCACAACAGACTTGTAGAAGATCTGCACCTTAAAGGACCTAATGGGATTTTCTGGAGGTTTTTTTACATTCTGTCTCTCACAGTTGAAGTGTACCTATGATGAAAATTACACACCTCTCTTATCTTTTTAAGTGGGACAAATTGCACAATGGGTGGCTGCCAAATACTTTTTTGCCCCACTGTATATAGGCCACACCTGAATACAACCCGTACCTTTTAATGTTGTAATATGAGATATTTACACAGAAAGATGGTACACGGAAGATTTTTTTAGTTACTTTTTTAGTTAGTTTTAATTTTTTACTTACCTCCACCAGGAGGCAATTTTTTCTGTTTGTCTGCCTGTCTGTTAGCAACAAAACTAAAAAAATTATAAACAGATTTCAATGAAATTTTCAAGAAATGTCCACAATGGGGTCAGGAACAACTGATTAAAATTTGGGGTTGTTCCGACATGAAGCGCGTATCCACCCACCGACCAGCAGTACTAACCTTCACTCCTCTCCCGTGTCAGAGAGCTCATAAGCGGTTCCCTACGCGCAGCAGCCCCTAATCTCCTCTCTCTGCTAGAGGAGTGGAGCGGTAGCACAGACACAGCCGTTCGTCTCGTTTTTTGGAAAAGTACCGACATTGTTAGAATTAGATAACACAATGGGGAAGGGGGATGAGTGGCCCTGGTGGGGGTGTTTTCTAGTTTTAATTTTAGACTAGCTTTTTTTTTTTCAAACTCCGTCTGAAAATTGGCAGTAGGGCGCCAACACGGCATCAACACAACACAACAGTAACATGCCTGGTTAGAAAATAAAACATACTTTATCCTACCAGAAAAGTCTTTGGTCACTATCTTCCACATCTGCTTCCTAACTAAAGCTTCTGAAGTCATCTCTTCAGTGTATTTACTTCCTCTGAAAGCTTTTGTCGTCTTTCTACACTGACTCAGTTCTTCCCACTGCCTTCACCAATGCCTCACCATTAAGTCATTGATGCCAAGCTTACGTGCATTAGAACTCTGTAGTAGCCTATATAACTGCCATGATCCTGCTGTGTGTCTGTGTGAATGAGCAAGGTCTTTGAGAGCGCTGCTTCAGCAGCGCACCTGCTGCTGATCTCTGCAATCAGTCGACCGAGTTGTAGTTACCCGCTTATGCTGTTAATAAATCTTTTAGTACAATTTGACTCACATTTTATTCTGCATGTGGGTTGAAAGATTTCCATTCAAGAAAATATATTTTTGAAAGGAATTCTTTTTTAGCTGAACTTTCTCTAACATAGGCCTACTGAATATATCATATTACAATGAATCATTTCCATTTAATTTTCCAGGAATGTTGTTACCGCTGCCATTTATTTGATCCACAGATAGGGGTGCAAAAACAAAACATGGTCCACAGTCTGTGGTTTAAAATGTTTTCTCCAATCTTGAATCAGGAATCCAGCAGAAAAGTCTCTCTCTCGTTGGCTGCGTTCAGTTCTGCAAGATATATATATAGTCTGTTTTGATATTGTTTCCAGGCTGCTATCAGATGTCAGTAGCTCTCATCGTTTTTGAAAGGTATGGGGCTTCATAATATAGGCCGCCACAGTCCCTGATAGTTTGGGAGATTTTAGAACAGTTATTTTCTCACCTGCGACCCACCCGAATTAAAGACACTTGCACCCACACCCACTCCCTTGAAACAGATTCTGTTTCACGGCTCTGTTGCAGGACTCTGGAGTGCTGTTTGTGTAAAAAACAAAGATATTCATGTGAGCACCAATGCGCATAGTCTCCTCCCTTTCTCTGATTTTTCCATTGTGGCAATAAAGATATGGAAGTGTGGAAAGCAAAATTGGAAAACAGAATTAGGATGATTAGCAGAGAAAATTTTGTGAAAATTAGCCTCAAAGTCTCTTTAGTGCCCTTGATGTTTTTTTCTCAGTCACATGTATTCTCCTTTCTGTACAGACCCTCTTTGACCCTGTTGTGTCTTTATTTGTCAGTAAATATTTTTTCAAATGTGTGAGAGTAATAGTGAACACAAGTCCATCCATCCATTTTCTGTACCCGTCCATCCTATGCAGGGTTGCCGGGGCTGGTGCCTATCTCCAGCAGTCACAGGGCGAGAGGCGGGGTACATCGCAGTCGCACTGTGTTGCCAGTCCATCGCAGGGCAACACAGACTGGCATTCGAACCCAGGACCTTCTTGCTGCATGTCTGTGCAGCCCAGTGAGCACAAGTTTTGCACAGAAATTAAAGAGGATTGGGTTTATTCTTAGCATGAACTGACTAGTAAGGAGAAATGTAAAATAGGCAGCATTAGTATTGTTAACTAGCATAACATGATATATTAACATGTGTAAACTAGTCATTATTTAGCTCACATAATCTGAATGCAACAGTACGAACTTACAGCTTGTTTGGAAAAACAGTCAAAGGTTTTTTTGCCTTTTGCTAGCTCTGGATTGGTTGCTGAACAAGCTGCTTCACTGAGCAGCAGCACCTGTCTGTGATTCACTGCTGCTCGCATTAGCTTGTGTATGCCAAAGGTGTGTTTAAAGTCAATATTAACAGATTAAATGGCTGAAAAAACTGCAGGGGACAGAGGGCACCAACATGAAAAGTGTGAGGGACATGTCTCAAGCGTACTCGCATCTGTTATACTCGCATCAGTCATATTAATAACTTTTTAACATCAGTGAATATAGGCATAACACGGGGTGCGCGTGGGACATGCAGTGAAGGGGGGGGGGGACGGGGTGTGTATGTGTCTTGTGTGTGCTGAGAGTTTAACTGGTTGTGTATGATTGATTTTGCTTTAAATGTGATTTTTTGTTTTCTGTTTTTATCATGTAAAGCACTTTGTGGTGATTTTATCATGAAAAGTGCTCTACAAATAAAACCTGATTGATTGAACATAATAATAATAACTAGAAAAAGTTGCATTTCCAAAAATGCAGTGTGAATGCTGTAAGCTGAATTTATTTGCAGAAAATAGCTGAAGTATTTGAAATCAACTGTGGAAGACTTTCTGAAGTGTAAGTAGAAGAATAAAAAAAATCTGCCAACCCTACCACATAGCAAAACTGTCAAAATTAGCTAAAATGCCAGTGTTATACTGACATTATGGTTAAAAAAAACTTGATCCATTCAGTAAATTAACAACAAACTATAACACTAATATTACTTCAAATTAGCTAAAATTCTAATGTTAGCTAAAATGTTAGTGCTAGCATGTTGACAAACACTAACAAAGCAGTAAATATTACATAATCTATTCTGTAAGTTAACTTTAGCTGTTATGTCAAAATTTTTCTAAATACTGATATTAGCAGAAATGCTAATGTTAGCTCAAATGCTAGTAGTTGCATGTTGACAACACTAACATGTATGTTAACATTAGCTTAGTCCACTCAGTATGTTAAAATATTCCTACAAATGAAATGTTAGCTAAAATTAGCTTAAATGCTAATGTTACCTTAACCTTTTAAACCCAAGGGTCCACATCGGCCTAATTTGAAGCCTGTTTCTCAAAAAAAATTTACCCATTAAAAATTAGTATATTTCAGCAACCAAAAGGAGTATTTGAACCATTTTGGTGTCATTGTAAAGGTAACATTGAGTAGAATTGATAGATGTATCATTATGCATGTTATCTGTTACTGGTTAGGAGAAACTGAAGATAGAACACAGCAGAAATTTGTTTGTTTTTTGCTCCGCCTAATTATATTGAAAAACTCTATGGATGTTGCTTGAATGGCAGTGGTTACTCAATAAAATGTAAATACATCATGTGGACATTATCTCTGCAAAACTTGATATTGATTATGTGAAGCAGGACAAAACTAGAGAGGTTTTAGTACAGGCAAGTCAGGCGAGGTGTCCAGTTTGGCACAGTTTGGCACAAAGTGCCATTTCTATTTATGTCATGTAAAAGTTATATTTTTTTATTTTAATGTCACATAGTGTTCAGTAGTCCTAAAAGAAACACTTTTGAGGATTTTTGGAAAAAAAAAATCTGATAATAATGCAATGTATATTTTTATCCTGTGCGCTGTTCGCCCTCTTGTGTAATGCGCATGCCTTGCCGGCTGGTAGTTTTATTTTAACCAAAGACCTACCCTCGCAGCGGATTGGTCAATTTTGATGAGCGATACCTTGTTGGATTCGTAGAAGCCTATAGAATAACGCCAAAACTTTCCAAACAAGATTGACAACACAGTCAGCCAACCAGAGAGCCGAGAACAGAGTACCAAGAAGTGCCAGCATTCTCAGCGAACAGACGACAAACACTTTCTAGGAGCCACAAATAAGTAAGAGAAACGCCCGAAAAATTCTGAATGGTGCATAAGACATGGAAGTATCAGAAAATAACGTTTATTTGCCTAAGATATCATCTTTACACGGCAAAACAGCAAAAGGCAAATTTTACTACAGCGATTCTGAAAAGCGATTTCCTGTTGTGTTATACTTTGGCTTATATCTCCGCGGTGCTTTGGTGTAGCGTCTTGGCAGATGTATCCTTGGAATCGGCTGGTTCTCTGCTTTCATTTGAGGGGCTGCTTGTGAATTTAGGACAAAGGATTGCTGCGGTAGAGCCAGAAATGTGGCGGCTGGGTTGACAAAACTATGATGTTAGGTTGACAAAACTATGATGTTAAGAGTTTGTTCGCAAATAGTTATTTACGTGGCATCTGAGTTGTGTTTGTGGTTGGTAAAAATAGTTTAGATAGCCTTGTAGCGCGTGGTCTTTTGTTTAATTTGATGTGCATTATGACTATTTTTTCTGTCAGGTTGTGTTGTCTCAAGCCTGTTGAAAAAAAGTAATTCCCTCGGTCCCCTCGGGTTTAATGTTAATTTTAACTTACATGCTAGAGATAGCATGTTTGCAAACTCTAACATGTTGGTTATCAGTAACTCAATCCATTCATTATGTTAATTTTAGATAAGTCAAAATTAGCTCAAATTCCAATATTAGCTTAATACAGCTAAATTGCTATGGTTAGTTAAATTATTGGTAGCATGTTGGGAAATATTAACAAATTGGTTTACAATAACTCAATCCATTTAGTATGTTAAAATCTACCTAAAAACTAAATGATAGCTAAAATTAGCTAAAATGCTAATATTAGCTTAAATGATAGTTTTAGTATAATGGATAACAATAGCAAGTTAGCTAACAATATCTTACTTCATTTATAATGACTACGATCGCCTACGAGTGCTCTTTAAAAGTAATCACTGTTTTTCAGGTGTTGGAACAGTATAATGGCCGCTGTTGCCTGCCTAGTACCTATGAGACTGCAATATATATTTCATCAGATTTCACAGAGTAATCAAAAGTCCAGGTAAACTGATTTGTATTAATTCTACAAGTTACTTGAAATGTCTTACAATAACTCTGAAACATCAGTTTCACAGTAGAGGCCATAATGTATAGCAATTATCTTTTCTACCACAAGAGGGAGCTCCAACTAAAGCCATGAAAAGACCTTCCCTTCTTTAACCAATCAATTCAATTCAATTCAGAAATACTTTATTGATCCCAGAGGGAAATTAAGTGTTTGTATAGCTCATATGATTAATTCTTTAAGGAGTTGTTTTAGATGATGATGGCTGTGGGCAGGAAGGATTTCCTGTAGCGGTCTGTATTGCAGCGAAACTGAAGGAGCCTCCGATTGAAGACGCTCTGTTGTTATATGACTGTCTCATGAAGAGGATGCTCAGGGTTGTCCATCATTTTTTTGATTTTATGAAGAATCCTTCTTTGCATTATCATCTCCAGATTTTCCACAGTTGTCCCAAGAACAGAACCAGCCTTCTTTATCAGGTTGTTTAGCCTATTTAAATCCCTGGCTCTGATGCTGCTACCCCAACAGATGATGGCTGAAGAGATTGCACTCTCCACAACAGACTTGTAGAAGATCACCAGCATCTTGCTGCAAACCGTGAAGGACCTAAGCTTCCGCAAGAAGTACAGTCTGCTCTGTCCCTTCTTGTAGATGGTTTCACTGTTGCGCCTCCAGTCCAGTCTGTTGTCAAGGTGAACTCCGAGGTATTTATACTCCTCAACCACCTCCACTTCTCCCATGATGGAAACAGTTTTTGACTTATCCCTGTTTCTTCTGAAAACTACAATCATCTCCTTTGTTTTGTTCACATTCAAGGTGAGACAATTGTTTCCACACCATGTCACAAAGCGGTCCACCAGCTCTCTGTATTCAGCTTCTTGTCCATCTCTGATACACCCAACAATTGCAGAGTCATCTGAGTATTTCTGCAGATGACAGGTCTCTGATTTGTACTGGAAGTCTGAGGTGTACAGAGTGAAAAGGAATGGTGAGAGTACGGTCCCTTGTGGTGCTCCTGTGCTGCTGACCACCTGGTTTGACACACAATTCTTCAGTTTCACAAATTGTGGTCTGTTGGTCAGGTAGTCATTGATCCTGGCGATTGTTGAGGGCTCCACCTGTGTCGTCAGGAGTTTCTGACAAAGAAAATCAGGCTGAACTGTGTTAAATGCACTGGAGAAATCAAAGAACATGATCCTCACAGTACTGCCTGCTTTGTCCAGATGACAGTGGGTTGGTTGAAGTAGGTGGATGATGGCATCTTCAACTCGAACTCCACAGCGATAAGCAAACTGGAGTGGGTCCTGATACGTTCTTGTTTGCTTACTCAGGGGTGCCAACAGGAGTCTCTCCAGGACCTTCATGATGTAGGATGTCAGGGCAACGGGTCTATAGTCATTGATGACTGATGGGTGAGTTCTTTTGGGTACTGGAACAAGGCAGGATGTCTTCCACAACACTGGAACCTTCTCCTGAGTTAGGCTAAGGTTGAAGAGGTGCTGCAGAATCCCACAGAGCTGCTCTGCACAGGCCTTCAGGACTCTGGGGCTGACACCATCTGGACCTGCAGCCTTTTTCCGGTTCAGTTTCTCCAGCTGCCTGTTCACCTGACTTTTGGAGACAGACAAGTGGGAGGGGGAGGCAAAGGGGGTAGCAGCATTTCCTGACTTGGTTGAAGTCAAACTTGTGGAATTAGAAGAGTCCATGGCTGAGGTGAAGGATAAAACATCCGAGGTGTTACACGAAAGCTGTTGATCAGAGGAGAGTGGGATGTCTGTTTGGTTGGCAACAGGAGAGGGGGATGCTGAGCTAGTTCCTGAACTGAACCTGTTGAAGAATATGTTCAGTTCATTGGCTCTGTCCAGACTTCCATCTATCCAATCTTTCCTGTCCTTAAAACCTGTGATCTTTCTCATTCCTGACCAGACATATCTGATATTGTTCCTCTGTAGTTTGTTCTCCAGCTTCTTCCTGTATGCCTCCTTGCTGTCTCTGATCTTGACCTTAAATTGCTTCTGTATACTCCTCAGTAATTCCTTTCCCTCCCTGAAGGCTCTTTTTTTCTTGTTTAGCAGTTCCTTCAGGTCACTGGTGATCCAGGGTTTATTATTAGGGAAGCATCTCACTGTTCTGGTGGGGATGATGTTGTCCACACAGAAGTTTATATGGTCAGTCACACACTCAGTCATGGCACTGATGTCCTCTCCATGTGCTTGGCAAAGAGTCATCCAGTCTGTGGTTGCAAAACAACCTAGCAAGGCTTCTTCAGCTTCCTGTGACCATTTTCTCACAGTTCGTTTTGTCACAAGTTGTCTCTGAACAAGTGGTTTATATTCTGAACAGAGAAAAGCAAGATTGTGATCTGATTGTCCCAGAGGAGGTCTTGGTTTGGACATGTATGAATCCTTTACATTTGCATAAAACAAATCCAAGGTCCTGTTTTCTCTTGTAGAGCAGCTGACAAACTGTTGAAATGTTGGAAGTGTAGTAGAGAGTGAGGCATGATTAAAATCACCAGATATTGCCACAAATGCATTGGGGTGCTGTGTCTGTTGCTTAGCAACAACGGAACTGATGACATCACATGCAGTGTCGGCAACGGCTGAAGGTGGAATGTAAACAACTGCTAAAATTACACTGGTGAACTCTCTTGGTAAATAATATGGACGAAAACTGCCAAGAGTTCAACATCTGGGCTGCAGAGACGACACTTCACAGTAACATGTCCTGGACGACACCATCTGTTGTTGACAAGCACTGCTACTCCACCATCTTTTCTTTTTCTGCTCGTCTTCAGATCTCTGTCTGCTCGTACTGTCAGGAAGCCTGGCAGACAGACATTGGAGTCGGGGATATGATCCAGCAGCCACGTCTCAGCAAAACACATAACACTGCATTGCCGGTACTCTGGCTGAGTCCTTGTAAGGGCTTGGAGTTCATCCATCTTGTTAGCCAGTGATCTTACGTTGCCCATTATGATCGATGGAAGAGAGGGCTTGAACTTCCTCCTTCTCTGTCTCCTTTTCGCTCCTGCTCTGCATCCACGTCTCATCCTTATCAACTCATCAGGGATTTGTGGCGTCAGTTGAGGAATTATTTCAGCTTTTGCGATGTTAATCATCTGCTCCCGGCTGTAAACCACATTGTTGCCATGGTTACGCATCATAACAAATTGTCAAAAAGGGAAACATTTACAGCAAAAATCCTTCCAGCGTCACAGCACCAAAAACTAGAAAATATACAGGTAAAAAAAATGCTATCTTCTTTAAGAAAAAAGAGGAACCAATGTACAAAAACCAAAATTTTATATGTGGCCAACAGAGCCACTCCAACATGCAGCCACCCAGAGCAGCGTAATTCTAGAATGACTGTAGCTGGAAGACACAGCCTGAGTGCAGCATGTCTCTTGTGTCTCTAATTTATCAGCCGTACCAACCCTACCATTTTATCCGAACACATAGGGGAATGCTCTCAAACCACTCAATTTCTATAAATATAATATTACAGGCGTAAATTGTTGTCGAATATGTTGATAAATTTCATGGAAAGATAAATGTGTCTTTCCTTGGTTCTGAACTATGTCCTCTTACTCGGAAAATATAACGGCTATCGAAATGATTCTTTCACTGTACGTATCAGCAGGCTTTGATGAATAATCCTGGTTTGTTTCGGGTGTGTTCCTCAATCTGTCTTGGAGCAGTGACTTTGTAAAAATTAGCATTATTTTTCCCTTTTTTAATCTAAACCGTTTCAGCGAAGAGCAGATTTGTTACACTGAAACAAATAAAACTTATGGAGCAATTGTAACAGATATCAAAAAAGTTGTTGAATCATGAGCATTAGGAAGGTCTGAAGTTATATTGGCACGAGGCTCATGTTTCTACGTCACATCATTTATGAGATAGGACTTTACGAATATAGGTCAGAATCCAGCTGTCCTGCTCTGAATTTTTGCTCAGTCCCAATGCAAAACACTGACAACCCAGGGTCCAGACCAGGAAGCAGAGTCGTAGTTTAACCCACCTCTCTGCTGTTTCTGTACTGTTACCCACCCATTACCCTATAGAAACAGTGTCTTACCCACGGCCAAAATTAAATGGATTAAAAGTTAAGCCAACAAAAGCAAATTATGGAAATCTCATAAAAATAAATACAACTTTGACTGAACAGAAAAATAAATCTATTAAATGTGGTTTATTAAACATAAGATCTCTCTCCTCAAAGACTTTGTTAGTAAATGACTTGATTTGTGATAATCACATTGATTTCCTTTGTCTCACAGAAACCTGGTTGCAGCAGGAGGATTATGTAAGTATAAATGAGTCAACTCCTTCCAGTCATTTAAATTTTCACATTCCTAGAAATACTGGGCGAGGAGGAGGAGTTGCAACCATTTTTCGTTCTGATTTACTAATTAGTCCCAGACCAATTGATAGCTACAGTTCTTTTGAACATCTAACCCTTAATTTTCCTCATCCAAGTTGCAAAACATTAAGACCATTTTTGTTTGTGGTTTTGTATCATCCACCAGGCCTTTACTCTGTGGATGGCAGCCATTCTATCTCTAACCCTTCAGAAATTGATGGTCTGGTTCACAGCGTTACGTCCTCATTGCGTCTGGCATTAGATAGTGTAGCCCCCTTAAAAGAGAAAGTGGCTAGCCATAGGAGGCTGACTCCTTGGTTCAACGCAGAGTTGCGTACTTTAAAGCAGAATACTAGGAAGTTGGAGAGGAAATGGCGCTCTACACACCTAGAGGATTCCTATTTAACCTGGAATAACAGTCTACTGCTGTATAAAAAAAACCTTCGACAAGCTAGAACAGCATATTTTTCATCATTAATAGAGGCGAATAAAAACAATCCTAGGATTCTTTTTAGTACAGTTGCCAAACTTATACAGAGTCATAGTTTTGTTGAGCCAACTATTCCCCCAGCTCTTAGCAGTGATGATTTTATGGGATTCTTCATAAATAAAATTAATTCTATTAAAAATAAAATCATTGGCATCCTCCCGAACATGATTACTTCTTCCTCAGTAAATGAGGCAGTATCGGAAAGAACTGTAGAACCTCAGTTGTGCTTAGGCTGTTTTGATTCAGTCGAGCTTTCGGAATTATCAAAAATATTAGCCTCATCTAAACCTTCAACTTGTATGTTGGACCCAATTCCAACCAAATTATTTAAAGAAGTGTTCCATTTGGTTCCTGGCCCCATTTTGGAGATGATGAATCTATCCTTACTAAACTGATACGTACCACAGGAATTTAAAATAGCCGTGATTAAACCTTTACTCAAGAAACCTTCCCTTGATCAAGATGACTTACTGAATTACAGACCTATATCTAACCTTCCTTTCTTATCCAAAGTCCTTGAGAAAATTGTTGCTAATCAAGTCTGTGAGCATCTAAACAGTAACGACCTGTTTGAAGAATTTCAGTCAGGTTTTAGAGCTCATCATAGCACTGAAACAGCACTGGTGAAGGTTACTAATGATATTCTCATGGCCTCAGATAATGGACTTGTGTCTGTTGTGGTTTTGTTAGATCTCAGTGCTGCTTTTGACACAGTCGATCATAATATTCTCTTAGAAAGGCTTGAACATGTTGCAGGGATCAAAGGAACAGCACTAGGCTGGTCCATCCATCCATCCATCCATCCATTTTCTTCCGCTTATCCGGGGTCGGGTCGCGGGAGCAGCAGCCTAAGCAAAGAGACCCAGACCTCCCTCTCCCCAGCCACTTGTTCCAGCTCCTCGGGAGGAACCCCAAGGCCCTCCCAGGCCAGCCGAGAAACATAGTCCCTCCAGCGTGTCCTGGGCCTTCCCCTGGGCCTCCTCCCGGTGAGACGTGCCTGAAACACCTCACCAGGGAGGCGTCCAGGAGGCATCCTGACCAGATGCCCGAGCCACCTCAACTGACTCCTCTCGATGTGGAGAAGCAGCAGCTCTACTCTGAGCCCCCTCCGGATGACTGAGCTTCTCACCCTATCTCTAAGGGAGAGCCCAGACACTCTGCGGAGGAAACTAATTTCAGCCGCTTGTATCCGTGATCTCGTTCTTTCGGTCACCACCCAGAGTTCGTGACCATAGATGAGGGTAGGAACGTAGATCGACCGGTAAATCGAGAGCTTCGCCTTTTGGCTCAGCTCTCTCTTCACCACGACAGACCGGTAGAGCGCCCGCATAACTGCAGATGCCCCACCAATCCGTCTATCGATCTCCCGCTCCATTTTTCCCTCATTCGTGAACAAGACCCCCAGATACTTAAACTCCTCCACTTGGGGAAGGACCCCATCCCCGTCCCGGAGAAGGCACCCCACCCTTTTCCGGCTCAAGACCATGGCCTCGGATTTGGAGGTGCTGATTCTCATCCCAGCCGCTTCACACTCGGCTGTGAAACGCTCCAGCGAAAGCTGTAGATCACGTTCCGATGAAGCCAACAGGACCACGTCATCTGCAAAAAGCAGAGAACCGATCCTGAGGCCACCGAAACGGATCCCCTCGAAGCCTTGGCTGCGCCTAGAGATCCTGTCCATAAAAGTTAGGAACAGGATCGGTGACAAAGGGCAATCTTGGCGGAGTCCAACTCTCACTGGAAACAAACCCGACTTACTGACGGCAATGCGAACCAAACTCTGGCACCGGTCGTACAGGGACCTAACAGCCCGTATCAAGGGGCCCGGTACCCCATACTCCCAGAGCACCCCCCAAAGGCCCCCCCGAGGGACACGGTCGAACGCCTTCTCCAAGTCCACAAAACACATGTAGACCGGTTGGGCGAACTCCCACGCACCCTCCAGGACCCTGCTGAGGGTGTAGAGCTGGTCCAGTGTTTCACTAGGCTGGTTTAAATCATATTTGTCTGATAGATTCCAGTTTGTTCATCTAAATGATAAATCTTCTTCACTCTCAAGGGTTACTTGTGGAGTTCCACAGGGTTCTGTGCTTGGACCAATTCTGTTCACCATATATATGCTCCCAATTGGTAGAATCATTAGACAGCATGGGATCAATTTCCACAGCTATGCAGATGATACACAACTATATTTATCCATAAATCCTGATGAACCCAGTCAGTTAGGTAGATTACAGGCATGTCTGGAAGACATAAAAACATGGATGACCCTAAACTTTTTGCTTTTAAATTCTGACAAAACAGAAGTTGCTGTCTTTGGACCCGAAGTTCTTAAACAGAAACTGATTAGTCAATCACTTCACCGTGATGGCATTAAATTGGCCCCCAGTAATAACGTAAAGAACCTCGGCATTATTTTTGACCACGACATGACATTTAAATCCCATATTAAACAGGTTTCTTGGATTTCTTTCTTTCACCTCCGGAATATTGCTAAAATTAGAAACATCCTGTCCAAGAGTGATGCTGAGAAACTAGTCCATGCATTTGTTACCTCAAGGCTGGACTACTGTAATTCTTTACTATGAGGTAGTCCACAAAATGCCATTACAAGCCTTCAGTTGATCCAAAATGCGGCAGCAAGAGTTCTGATGAATATTAAAAAGAGAGATCACATTTCTCCTGTTTTAGCTTTCCTTCATTGGCTCCCTGTTACATCCAGAATAGAATTTAAGATCCTTCTTCTTACATACAAAGCCCTTAATAATCAAACTCCATCATACATCAGAGATCTAATTGTTCCATATGTTCCTAACAGAGCACTTCGCTCTCAGACTGCAGGTTTACTTGTAGTTTCTAGGATTTCTAAAAGTAGAATGGGAGGCAGATCTTTTAGTTATCAGGCTCCTCTCCTGTGGAACCAGCTCCCAGCTTTAGTCCGTGAGGCAGACACTCTGTTTACTTTTAAGGTCAGGCTTAAAACTTTCCTTTTTGATAAAGCTTATAGTTAGAGTGGCTTAGGTCATCCTGAGCTATCTCTGTAGTTATGCTGCTATAGGCTTAGACTGCTGGAGGACAGACTTACCAATTTTCTTCACTCTGCTACTTCCTTTTCTCCTACGACTCTCCAGTTGTATTACAGTACATTCTGTTATTTCGACTGTTAACTTTGTGTTCTCTCAGTGTTTTCCTCTCCATAGAAGATATACCTGGTGTGGTATCCTGCTTGGCTGCAATGCCCTGTTGGACGGGGGGCATCGACTGGGATGATCCTCCCAGTAACTGAACATCAACTGTGTCCTGTTATCAACTTTTACTTTCTGTAACATAGAAAGTTCTCTTACATCAGATCTTCTGTTCCTTCTGTGTCTCTGCTCTGTCTTCTCAAACCCCCAGACGGTCGTGGCAGATGGCCGCTCCTACTGAGCCTGGTTCTGTTGGAGGTTTCTTCCTGTTAAAGGGGAGTTTTTCCTCTCCACCGTCGCTACATGCTTGCTCAGTATGAGGGATTGCTGAAGGATTGCTGTGGTTGGAAAGTCTGCATCAACGGGGCCCAACCTCACGCCAATGACTGACGCAATCTGCTGGGATTCCTTAAATAGGAAACTTTTTAACTGATTGGAATGTTTGTATAAATGTATTGAAATGACTTCTTGTTAAGTGCCTTGAGATGACATCTGTTGTGAATTGGCACTATATAAATAAACTGAATTGAATTGAACTGAATTGCCCTATTCACTCCTGGGTGACGCCAAGTTGCTTGCCAGTTTGCCAAAAGTCTGTAACTGTCTCTTCAATTTTGGTCACATTTCTAGCTTATCATAATAATAATACATTTTATTTGATAGTGCTTTTCAGGACACCCAAGGTCGCTTCACAAGATAAAAAAAACAGTAAAATACAGTAGAATAGATAGGATCAATTAAAAACAACAGTGAAAACAAAATCATAAATTATATGCATCAAACAGATGAGTCTTGAGTCTGGGGGGCTGTTTACATGACAACGTTGCCGTTTTAGTTTGAATATGCAATGCATTTGCACGACAGGGCGCGCAATGGAAAATGATGCAGTACACATGTCTGGGCTTTAGATGGCAGTGTGCCATGTGTATGCAGTGTTCCAAGGTTTCCCCCTGACAACCCGGAAAAGAAACATTTCATGATAACTAACAATGGCGTTCTCTGCGTGTACAACTGTGGTGTGGACTGATGAAGAAGAGGAATTACTGCTTAATTCAACATGGGACTATAAATCCGGGAAATATTTGGACAACATTGACTGGGAATCATGCTTGACTAAATATGTGGATATTCATGAAGTTTTCTTAAAGCAATATCCACAAGAACAACCATGGGAGTTCCCCCACTACGGCGAGGTCATCACAAAAGCCCAGGTTACAGGGAAGCTAAAAGCTGTGCGGTCAAAATATCGGAAGGTGGTGGACGCAGGCAGGCGAAGTGGCTCTGGCAGGGTTGTACTTTTGTACTTTGAGCTGTGCGAGGACATATGGAGCGGTTCGCCAGCTACCAAGAACATCACAAATGGACTGGAAACAGATGACGTGGGTAGTTCGGAGAGTGCATCTCCCATCAACCCCACCACGTCTATGTTGTTTGACTCTACTGAAGATTCCTGCTCTAGAGTACTAGAGTACTGTCTCCCTCCTCCGTGTTGAACAGTCAACGAAGCATGCTCCAAGTAAGTGTTTTTGTTTTCGAATATAATGTATATGTATATATATATATATATATATATATATATATATATATATATATATATATATATATATGCATACCTCCATCAATAAGGGGTTGGGGTTGTCGCTGTTGAAAACCCTCATCTATCAACAGCACCATCCAAGTCCATATCCTTTTGGACATGGTAGTGCATATGCAGACGTTCACACAACACTGACTGGTTTCACACAACGGTCTCACTATATACCCAGCCCTATGCAACATCGACCATTGGGCTTCATACCTATTAATCAGCATAGCACGCCTGGCCCCTCTACTCCCCCTGCAAGGAGCCAACCCAGCTCCAGCACAGTCATTTCGTCGCATGTTGCTGCAGGACGACACAATGGAGGAGCAAGACTGAACTGTTCTAGGAACACTTTTAATTTTGAATATAGACTACTGTTCACTTTAAATGTCTGCACTGTTGCTTGCACTAAACCTTTGTTTTTGTTTTATTACTGATATATAATTGGGGTCATGATGGTCTCCACTATTGTTTACATTTTTGTTCCTGACACTTTACTACCTCTGCCTTAACCAGCCTTTAAAGCTTGTGTGTTTGTGGGTGCGTGTCTGTGTGTGTGTGTGTGTGTGGGGGGGTGAAAAAAAAAGGCAATTCAACAAATAACTGTGTGGTTGATTTATGAAAAAATAAAAAAATAAAAAATAAAATAGAATAAAAATAAAATAAATACACAAATTAAACAAACACATGAGGAAAAGGTTTTACAAGCCTATGGATCAAAAAACTTTGTAACAACTCTTCGGACCAGCTTTCCACCCCCGTCATTGCAGTCTATTAGGTAGTTGTTAGTCTGAGTTGGGGTCTGACATTCTTGGTCACAGTGCACTGTTTCTGCAATAAGGCCCTCAATTACCTTTTCTTTCATACACTCACTGTAGTTATGCAAAACAAAACATGCATAAATTACATAAGGTAAATCAGTGAGATTTATGTCCATTGGCCGCCTTAAGCATGAGAAGGGCTTAAGTCGTCCAAATGCGCACTCAATGACCATGCTAGCTCTACATAAACTCAGTCCAAAGTATTGCTCTTGAGCAGTAGAACCACCATTCAAGTACTCCTTCATTAGGTACAGAAGGAGAGGATAGGCAGGGTCTCCTAATAGAAAAATAGGAATAGGCTCTTCATCATCCACAATCTGTTTCCGCAGCGAGGGGATTTTGCCCATCTTCAGGTAGGCTTTCACTTTAGAATTAGCAGAAATTTGTGCATCGTGTACACTTCCAGGCCATTTAATGACAACTTCCATAAATCTACATTTGTAATCACACACAGCTTGGATATTTAGAGAGTGTTTACCTTTTCTGTTGAGGTAGTTGTTGGAAATATTTCTGCAACATAAAAGAGAAAAAACCTTGGAGGAAGAAACTAGTCACAGACAAGAGTCAAATTTCATGCATGCATGGAAAGAACATACACCCACCAAGACTGATGCGTTCTCCAAAGAGCTGTCTCTCCCCAAGCAGTTTTATTTCTTTGCAAGGTTAGAAAACAGGGCGTATGCAAAACACATCCACACCAAACATGTGTGGGTGTTGAAATCTGTTTGAGCTGATCAAACAGGAACAACAAAGTACATGTAATTTAATTCCAAAAAACCTGAAAAAATTCCGACACATGCATTTCTGTCTCAGGTTCAGTGAAGGGCATCTTGATGTACTTTGGACCAAGGTGGACAGTGATGGCATGGTATTGTCTGCCGCACAACTAGCAACACAGTCGGCTTAGAAAAACCGATCGCATTTGCGGTCTTCCGTAGTCTCCCTTTGTCGCCAAGATAGTATAAGGTGCAAGCAACATTTTTTAAAACTTCCACTGGTGACCGCATGTTCGTCAATTGCCCCTCTATGTAGGGACGAAGTTGCTCGGCAAGAGCCAGCAGGGACTTTCTCGACATTCTGAAATTTTCCCTCCAAGCCTGCTCATCAACAAGGCCACTTTCAAAATTGTCCCACCAGCGACTAGTTCTCCCGGGTCTTGTCCATAAACTTCTTGTAGTTCTCCTTCACTTAAATAAAGGCGCATTGATTATTTGACGCACGTACTGTATGGATTTCCGTTGGCGATCGCATGGAAGCCTGATGATCTTTAAGTTTTATTTACAGCGACCAAATAACTTCAGAAGCTGCATCAGCAGTAACAACATACCTGGATCCACCATAGTTGTTGTTTTTCTGTAGAAAGGCAGAGTGTGCAAGTCCAACATGGCTGTAGGCGGCTGACAGTGACGTCATCGTTTTCAAAAGTCTCCGGTTTGCGTTTACATGACAATGAATCACCCAGGGTTTACAGAACTCTCCACTCTGGAAGCCGTTTTCAAAAAGCTGCATTTTCGTCAAAAACTAAACTAAACTAAACTAACTATTGATGTACTGGACCTCAGAATTGCTCTTTCTGCATAAGAAGAACTTGCCACCCCTCCTTTAACGTATATTCAGTTCATCTTCAAAGCTCAGAAACTAAAAAATAACATTAGAACAACAAAGCTCGAGTACAGACAAGAGGTCTCACTTTAACATAAACTCTAGGTTTATGTCCTTGTCTGGTAAATTTTTGGTTAAACGTGCATGTTTTGATTCAGTGAAATTTTGTCACAGTAGGTTGAAAAACCAGACGTTTTACTCAAGTAAGAGTAGGGATACTTTCTAATTACTTTTACTTAAGTAAAACTACTCAAGAAGGCTTACAGAGTAAATGTAAGTACCCACTTCTGGTCATTACAACATAAAAACTATTATTATTATTATTATCATGTTAAACATGTTAATATAATTGGTTGCATAACGTTATTATGCTGTTATACTACCAATACAAGTATTTTGGTAGAGTTATTGTTATACTTCCATCCTTTGTGCGGTCCAGTAAAAGGCCTCTCCGAACCAAGCTCTTGGGCTGAATTTCAACACCCCCCCCACCCCTGATCACAGCTCTAGAGAAAATCTGCATGGAAGAATGGGCCAAAATACCAGCTACAGTGTATGCAAAAACTACAGGAAATGTTTGACCTCTGTCACTGCCAATCAAGGTGACATTACAAATTGAGGGGAATTGTTATTTATTGCTCAAATACTTATTTTCTGCACCATTATACAAATAAATTCTTTTAAAAAAATCATGTAATGTTATTTCCAGGATTTTTTTTTCTTACATTCTGTCTCTCACAGTTGAAGTGTGTCTATGATCTCGCACAATCGGAGACTGCCACATACTTTTTTTGCCCCACTGTAAGAACCCCTCTCCACCTTCTATCTACTGCCGATCATTATTTACCTTTCGTAACCACTTACTGCTCATCGTCAGTGCTGTCCTGGAACCACCCTTGGAATCCAAACAAATCTCAACTCCAACCACACATTACAATAAACTGTTTTAATCCTATGTGCTGAATTCTTAGTTGTTGCTTGCACCGGGATTAATTAAAACCTTGACATAACATTTTGGCCATTTTCATACATGTTTTTCCCCGCAGTTTTTTTTCTGATCATTTAGGCAATGTAACAGTTTGTGGCATGACTTTTTGAAACTCTTTTTATCAAATTGCTACTCTTGATTTACCAAAGGAGACAGAGCTTTTTCAGTAATAGCACACACACTCTGGAAAACTCAGCCCTTGCAGTGGCACTGTATGGATTCCGAGTAGCTCTTCAGGAAAAAGCTTGAGACTCATCTTTTTAAACTGGCTTATCATTAGTATTTTTATTGCTTTATGGTATTTTTATTTTCTGCATACCTTACCTTTTCTCTGTACAGCATTTTGTGATCTATATTGCGAAAGGTGCTATATAAATAACATTATTATTATTATGCATGTATAAACACATTTGTGACAAAATTGTACCGGCATTGTGTTGTAATTATTAATTTAAATAAGTAATATTTGTCTGGTTTATCGGAGCATCAATAATTATAATCAATACATTAGTATTAATATAATTATTGATGATGTTCGAGTTTAATCTGTTTACTAAAGATCATCGGGGCACCAATCTCAGATTCGAGATACTTTTAAATAAACCAGACCGTCAGTCTCTTCTGAAAGGCGGAGTCCGTCCGCGAGGATTTAATTAACTTTAAAGGAGCAGGGGAGCAGCAAGTAACTGAAGCCAGCCGCACGGGAGCGCGCACAAACACTTCACAAAAAAACATACCTCTTCACAGTGACATACTTCTTTTTCTTAGTGCCACTTTTTAGTGGTCTGTGAGTCGTCCTTGGTTGTTTCCCAGTTGCAGAAGAGAAGAATCCATTCTCACAATTAAATCAATGGAGTTCTGCGACCATTTTTCTTCCTCTTTAAACCTCGTAAGCCCCACAGACCCGGCGCCGGGTCACTGTGGGGGAAGGGCGGGGAAATGTCCGAATTGAATTGACCTGTGGTCACTGATTGCTAAGCATGTCCTATCATTATAAACCTCAGAATCTCAGCTAAAGACTCATAAATATTTTCTGTGACCTCCAAACCCAGAACAAATAACAAGCAATTAAAGGAACAGTTGTGCTATTTTGCGATTTTTACATGAACACATTCAACCGAACCTGTCGGTCACCCTGCCGAACAGAACCGAGCAAACTGTGCCTTCCCTGGAAGCCAGCATCTCACAGATTCTAAAGCTGCAAGTCTCATCACGCTACGTGCAAATTTCAGCAAATGAGCAGCAAAATAAGGCCAAAAATACGTACAGCATTTGAAAAACAAGAGGATAAATTTTTCCTAACCTTTGTTTTTCCATGCTAAAAGAATAATCCACCGTGGTATGACTGTATTTCCAGAATAACTAAAATATCCAGTGTGTATTTAGAAAAGAAAAAGTGAATAAAACGTAATCCTTTGCCATTATTTTTTACATTTGATTCGAGGAAGCTCAATCTTGTCTGACATGCGCACTGTGAACTTTCCCCACGTAAACATTTGCTTTGTCCAATCTGCTTCAAAGTTCTGATGTCAGCGTGATTCTATAGGATCTTACGATTCTAACCATATATCAATCATCCAAATCGGCCAATAGAAACTGGAGTTACAGGTCTGCGTAATTCTAAAAACAGATATTTTGTTTACCTTGGGGGCGAGCGCTGTGACGCAGTTACACGCAGGTGATCAGTTGAGCAGGTGACGATTCAGCTTCGTTTGTTTGCATTCGAAAAATGGCGCTTCAAGAGAACAGAATTATCACCGACGAAGCCCTGGCGATTATTTGGAATGATAGTTCATCGGAGGTTTGTGTGGAGGACTCGTCATCAGATTTTACAGGAGGAAGAGAGGTATGTCCCAACTAGCTAATGCTAATAGCTCTGTCAGCCATTTTATATAGATGTTTTTTTGTGTGTGTGTGTTCTTAGATGTTTGTATACAGACAGTTCTTGTAACTATTTCGTTCACATCTTTTTGTGCCTGTGTGTGTGCGTGTGTGTGTGTGTGTGTTTATATATATATATATATATATATATATATATATATATATATATATATATATATATATATATATGAGAGAGAAAGAGATTTGGGAATTCATGTGTGGATATTTGTGTAGATATGTGTACAGAGATGTGTGTAAACATATTTGTGGGTTATATTTGTAGTTTCTGTATATTTTTTTCCAACTCTTTTTCTGTCATAATATTCTTTTAGTCACCTCAGCATTCATCCTTAGCTTACTCATCAACGTTTCACCATGCTCAAGCAGACTGCTGGGACGTCATACAGAGAGACACAGCTGCCTGTATATATATATATATATATATATATATATATATATATATATATATATATATATATATATATATATATATATATATATATATATATATATATGTGTGTGTGTGTGTGTGTGTGTAGACATTTCCATGTAGATGTGTATTCATATATTTATAATTTTTCTATTTTTCTGTTATCTTGTTTTAGTGAGGATGAAGACTAAATACCTCCAAGGCCTTCAACTAAGCTAAGGCAACGGCTGTCCAAAGAGGTCTGCTGACACTCCAGTGGGTGAAGATGACACAGACATGAGGAGGACAGCACTCCTTAGTCTTTTAGGTTCATTCTCACGAGGCCACCGGGCCCTACATACATTTGACCAAGCAGCAGCATGGTCTCCCCTCTCTCTCTTCCAGTTCTTCTTCAGTTCAACTGTACTTTGGAGAATTATCAACAATACCAATGCTACAAAAAGGAAAGAGAATGGCAGAAAGTTCCTTTGGACTCCCCTCACTGTAACAGACTTATATGTTTTCCTATCCATCATTGTATACACAGGAGTTGTGGCTGACTGCTGGGTGAGTGGCCATATAATTTTAAATTATCCCATAACACTATGCAGAGAAACCAGTTTGAGGCAATCTTGTGGTCATTGCACCCCAGCTTTGTGAATGAGGACAATGAAAAGAAACAAAAACCACCCCTGATTACAGTCGTCTGTGCAAAATCAGGCCACTCTACGATCATATTATTACTGCATGCAAAGCACATTACCATCTATATAACATTTGCATTGATAAGGGGGGGGGTTGTGAACAGTTTTGTTATCCATTTCATATGTATATTTCACAATTTTGTTGTATTTGGAATTTGAATAAATGTTCTTCAGTTGGAGTCAAGCCTATCTCTGTGTTATAGTGTTATTTAAATAGGGTGATAAATATGTTGGATATTTTACCAAAAAATATGAAAAAAAACACTTAGTTTTCAGGCATATAATTGAACTTGAATGCAATCAGTAGATCAGGAACTGAGAAATTGAAACTTTCACTGTTTGTGCCAAATTGTGCCGAAATGTGCCAAACTGCAAAAAAACTAGCTATTTTTTCACTAAAACCTCTGTAACTTTGCTCCACTTCACTTCATCAACATGAATCTTGGTACAGGTAATCTACACATGTTGGTTATGATTATCTGCAGTTTATATTCTACTGGAGCATATTTTCAATGGTTTATATACTGTAACATGAGAAACCAAATAAGGCGTGAATAAAGAATCTTGTAATTTGTCTATGTTCAAGCTACAATTACTTTGGCACAGTAACATATGCTGTAATTTTCACACCTCTGATTAAATCTCACAAGCATTGGCTTCATTTTGATACTACGATTGTTTACACAAAGTTTGTTTTTGCAGAGAAAAACAAAATTAATGTTGGGCATGTCCTATTCGAGCTAGGAGCTTGGAGAGACCCTGGGGCTTAAGAGGTTAAAGCTGTCGAGAACGCGCAAGCCGTGTCAATTGACGTCACATCCGTAGGACAGCGTGGGAAATTCAGGCCCCGAACTGCAGCACATTTTGCAGCACACAGCCAGTTTAAGAAAATAGAGCGATACGTGGGTGGGCTCATTCTTTTTGGTTTATAATGCTTCATCACCCAACAGCATTAAAAAACTGGACATAGATGTTTATTTTATTTACAAATCCTGCCCCCTGTTCCTTTAAAGCACACACTGAAGAAGAACCAGAAACTTCTCGTTTTATTAAGAAAATTAAGAAAATTAATTAAGAAAATAGATCAACCTTATTGCCAAACATTTCATTTATAATTTCTATCCCATCTAACGCATGCAAAAATATAGAACAAAACAGTTAATGTTGAGAGGAGGGGTTACGGCATGTGTGTAGGTGTGTGTGTGTGTTAGCTTCAATTAGCAATGGTGGCTTGGACAAAGGGAAGGGGGTGATAGTAAAAGGGCATCAGTGCGAAGCCACGCAACGTGCCTGACAGCCACGCGAGCCAACCGCAGCGGACAATACAACAAGCTGGCAAATAATACAAGCTGGCAAATAATACAATATACTGCTTCTGGTTGCAACCAACAAGTAAAATAATAATAAAACACAAAGCATGCAACATTCGAGGCCAGCGTATGGCGACCCTAATTGACCAAGAATAACAGTGGTTAACAAGTTTACAAACTTATATCAACCAACAGAAAAATGGGATCTAACCCATTGGACCTAAATCTCCTCTACCCAGACTCAACATAAATAAACCAGGTTTATCCGACTTGGTGATGACTCTCTTCAAAGTCCACAACGAATGATGTAGAACGGCCTGAGAGTGTCCAGTTAAAGAGGAGCGGTTGCGCAAACTGAGGTCAAAAAGCGGACATCCAATTTTAGGCACTGAGGGACTCAGGCCTGTTTTCAATAGAGCTCAGAGGCCAGCGGACTTCCTGGTTGCATGGACGGGAAGTCTGTTTGCTTGGCCGGTTCACTTCGAAGTTTAAAAAGGGGAGTTTTTTCCTGGCCCAGCAGGTTTGAACGAAAAAGGGGAAAGTTTGCTAGCAGTGAAGTAAAGCGTCTCTTTGCGGCTCCGCGGGTAGAAACCAAAAGATGATGATTTTAGTTTTTGCGCCCCCTTTATCAACTTTGTGATTTCCTCACTGGCCACAGACCAATGAGAATGGGTTGAGGGCGGCGCAACGGATGCTGGGAGATGCAGTTCGATTAATAAAAGGATGCTGTGAGATGCAGTTTGTCCAGTAAAAGGCAATAGCCTCAACAATTGATTACTGCTGTTTGAGCTAGTACAACAGTATTTTAAAAGCTGACATAAAGAAATTCTACAGATTTAATTTCTTAACCTTTGTGCCCTATTCAAATTGACTATTTTACACTCAAGTTAAGGCAAATAAATCCCTTAATTTAAATAGCTTGATTAAAACTACCAAAGAGTCAGACATGTTCAAACAGTAATATTCCATCTATTTATTATATGTACCCATCAATCCTATGCAGGGTTGCGCCTGGTGCCTATCTCCAGCAGTCACAGGGGGAGAGGTGGGGTATACCCTGGGTACACCCTCCAACACAGAGACATACAACCATGCACAATCATACCTAAGGGCAGTTTAGAGAGACCAATTCACCAGTAATGTTTTTGGACTGTGGGAGCAAGCTGGAGTACCCAGAGAGAACCCACGCATAGGGAACATCCAGAAAGACCCCAGGCCGGGATTAGAACCATGGCCTCCTTGCTTCTTACTAGTAACTGCGCCACTATGCAGCTCTAGTAATATTCTAATTTATAAAATTTTTAAGCAGCAATAGAATAAAAACATTTAAAAAGTGAGCAAACTTTTCTCAAATTGTTGTCCAATGTAACACTTTCAGAAAAACTCGTTTTATTTCAGCAATCTACTGGTCTTCCTATTTCACCGTGGGGGGCTGGAGGGCTGTGGAAGGAAGCCTTTTGTGGTTGACTTGAAATAGAGTGCAATCCAAGACCTTATCAGCATGTGGCTGCTGCAGACAATGGAGAGTACATGTGTTCGTGAATGTGCTACATGCCGGATCATGTCCATCAGCACGCCCATCCATTAGCCCTCCATCTTCTTGCTGGGAGACTTAAAATTACACTTTTTTATTACCAGAAAAATATGGGTGGGTAATAAATGCCTTGGCATGTTTGGGTTGGGAGTAACTGTCAAGTTCATCTGTCAAATAAATTTGGACCCTGCAATGACCCAATTCTACTGATAAATTTCCAAGCTCTGAAAATACCTATGATAAGCTTCTGTATAAATCCAAATATTTCATGTGACAGCACCTTATTTGATCCGACTCTGAGCTGGTGCAATGCTTGTCCTGCTGGGTTTAGTGATATTAAGACATGCCTTTTGCACAGTTTGCCATACAACCTTTTTCAACTGTGTCCAGATGGCCAGCAGTCATGGATTCCAGCAGGAGGCTTGGCTGCTGTGGAAGTCGATGGCCTCCTCTGGGAGGAGAAACAAGAGAACTAACAGGAGGAATGGTGATCCACCTACCCACTTTGAGTTAGAACAGTAAAGGTGTCAGTCTGGATATGTTCAAGGCCTTCATTTTAAATTTGCCATAAAAAAAAGTTTCAAGGCTTGCAATGAATGGAACATGACTTAAAATATTAATCATATTGTGTGACAAATTGACAAACAGACTAACAGGCAAACAAAGCCTTGCAAAAGTGTTTGTATTCAAGTTGCATGTCATTTATAACTAAGGAAAAAATATCCAACTCCTCTTTGTGAATACTTTGAAGACACAGCTGTGCCAGATACAGTTGTTTCGAGGAATGTCTCTTTGCAAATCTATAGATCAAAATGTTTGTCCATTAAGACGCTAAAATAAGTTGGACTTGTTAGGCCATTCTATATTCTTGTATAACCTATAAGCTCTCTCTAGTCCTGCTGAAAGGTGACGCTTTACCCTAGTCCCAAGTTTTTTTTACAGTTTTATACAGTATATAGCTCCAACCAGCTTCCCTGTCTCCCTGTGAAACATTCCCACAGTATGATACTGCCACCATCTGTCATGTTTAGATTTAGCTTTCTGACCCACATTCAGGACAACACTAGGGAGACCAGTTGTGAAAATTTATAAAAGTGTTATTGAAGCAAAGGATTGAGGATTATGAAGATGGGGACTGCAGGACCCAGAAACACTGTATAGGAAAATAGAGATGTGAAGAACTGCAGGAAGGGGAGTTCAGAGTTGAGGGAGAATCTTGATATGCATTAAACCGTTTGAGTTTACTCAGGTGCAGTTTACTTGACAGGTGATGGAAAGAAAGGTAGGCAGAAAGAGCTGGGACTCCGGAATGTCTGCGGAAGCTTCCTGCTAAGTCCCAGGTGAAAGTGAGGAGGTGGATCCAGGGAGTGAGGACTGAGTATGGAGGCCGGGGAGGCAGAGCACGGAGCTGGAATATGGATCATGAAGGAACTTGGAGCTTGAAGGCTGTCAGACGTGTAATGAAGACCAAGGTCTGCAGTCCAGTTGGAGAACTGGTCATTAGGAGATAACTTGCGAGGAAAACCTTTGGAAGGAGCACAGATATGTGTTAGAACATAGTCTCAGGAGATAAATAACCCTAGGACTCTAGAAAGACACAAAGGGCTAGAACTTTACGAACACTCAGGCACTGAGGTTCTGACAGTCAGCTCTTTTTATCCAGCCAGTGATGAGCTTCAGTGAGCTGCAGCTGTGAAGACTTCAGAGTTCGGCTCCACCCCAGGGTTGATGGACAGGTCCTCAGCTCAAACAGGACCCCTGGTGGAACTTTCATGAAAAGTGGAGAAAAGCAGGTAGACAGACAAGGACACACAAATAGACAAACACTCCAGACTCCTAACACCACCATTTTTCACTGCAGGAGGGTACATTCAGTTTAATGTGCAGTGTTAGTTTTAAACCACTCATACCATTTTGTATGTATGCAAAAATATTCTTATTGTTTTGATCTGAACTAACTAGGGCACCTGTTTCCTCATGTTTGTTTTGTCCCATACAGGGCTTGTGACAAACTGCAGCAAGCACAACTAATAGTTGATATGTCAACAGATTCTCCTACCTGACTCCTAACTCTGGATCTCTGCAATCTATATTATTTGAGTATATCAGAAGAATTGCGCTCAATATAAATGCGTGACATACATTTTGAATTTCTATTTCTAAAACATTGTGGATATAATGCGTGATTTGTAAAGGTGATCCTTTACCTTTACAGGATGGTTTTCCTTTCTTCATAGCACTACTTTGGATGTTTAACACTAAAGACTTCACTACTTTATTTTTATAAGCCAATATATGTACTGTACATAAACGGTCACTGTGAAACAGACAAAAACAACAGAAAACCATTATTTTAGAAGAATTTCTTTTAAGAAAAAGACTAGGTGGACTGACTTTAGACTAAAAAGTGCTTGTATTCTGTGTTTTGCAGTTGTGAGTGTTGCTTTGTCATAAGTAAGCTGATCAATGTATTTGATGTGTCTCATCCAGCTTCCTTTTATCCAAACCTCAAAGGTTATGCTCTTTATTTAATAATCAGTCTTTTGTAAATATTAATAAATGAAAAAAATAATATTATTACCTGCTCTGAATAAGGAAAAGGTGGTTTATTGTTTTAAACCATCTTTACAATAGCTGAGGCTTTTGTTTTAATAAGAAACATTTCATCAGAACAAACAAAAATCACATGTGGGGTGCCCCAGGGCTCCATCTTAGGGCCTTTCCTATTTAATATCTACATGCTCTCTCTAGCCCAGATTATAGCAACCAATCACATTAGCTACCATAACTACACAGATGATACTCAGCTTTGCATTACAATGTCACCAGGTGACTTTGAACCCATTCAAACCCTAAATCAATGCATTGACCAAATAAATGGATGGATGTGCCATAACTTTCTCCAGCTGAACAGAAACAAAACTGAAGTAATTATTTTTGGACCTAAAGAGGAACGATCAAGAGTCAATAGAAGCACACAGCTTCTATTAATACAGCTAGAAACTACTGATTAGTCCCGAAATCTAGGTGTAGCAATGGACTCAGACCTGAACCTCCAAGGTCACATAAAGGCAACTACAAGGTCAGCCTTCTATAACCTGAAGAACATTTCTAGAATTACAATGTCACAACAGGACCTCAAAAAACTCATGCATACGTTTATCTTTAGTCTGATTGATTACTGCAACAGCGTTCTCACAGGTCTGCCTAAAAAGTCAATCAGACAGCTACAGCTGATCCAGAACGCTGCTGCTCGTGTACTCACTCGGACCAGGAAAGTTGAGCAGATCACCCCAGTTCTACAGTCCTTAAACTGGCTCCCTGTAGCTCAGAGACTAGATTTCAAAACTACCTACCTACTAGTTTATAAATCAATAAATGGCTTAGCATCAAAATTTGTTGAAGACCTGTTGTCACCGTACCAACCACTGAGACCACTCAGGTCCTCCAACTATAGCCTACTAAACATCTCTAGACTCAGAACCAAGCATGGATGAGCAGCTTTTAGTTTCTATGCTCCTCTTATCTGGAACAGACTTCCTGACAAATGCAGAGCTGCTGAAACTCTGAACTGCTTTAAGTCGAGACTAAAAACTCATCTGTTTAGAATTGCCTTTGAGTAAATGATTGTCATATGCAATGTTCCCTCTAAGCTGTACGTAATTGTGCACTGCCGATACAGTCGTCGCGCGCAGAAAATCTGCTCTGCGCACAAAAAAAATGTAACGTGAATTGAAAAAAACAACAACAACAAACAAATAATTAATTCTGGGCTATTTTGCAGTATGAATCAATGAGCATATGCAGTAACAGTTCCAGCGGTGCCCTTGCACCAGTCCAATTAGAAAAAAACACTCGCCCGAACCCATTATCCATGGGTATAGCCATATCAATGCAGAGACTGAAACAACACAGATTAAAGATAGACACGGGTATGCAAATAAGACTAAGGTGAAAAAAATTATGTTATTAACTAATCCAGACACAAACTCAGATCCTACTGTTTATATAGGAGCAGTGCGCTTTTGTCTATGCACAGACAGTGCCAGGTGTGTGCGCTGTGAAATGTGCTTGATTTATTTAGAAAGTCTGTAGTGTTTTGGTGGAATTTTCTTTAACAAAAAAGGGGATTATAACATGTTCTGAAAACATCTGAAGTTTTCGTTTTATTCCTCTCAGAAACGGGCTCATAATTGTTGGTCTTAGTTTGTAAGCAATCAGCAATCAGAATTGAGCATTTAACCTTCAATGGGAACATAGCAGTGGTGCTCCTGCTCCTGTCAGTCAGCAGGGCTAGAGTTTACCTGCTCATATAGTGTGTGAATAAATATTTTAGTGTTTGATTCTGCATTTGGGTTAAAAGATTTCGCTTCAAGACAGTAACGTTTATGTCACTAATAATACCTAATGAATCGTATGAAAACAGCATCGAGGAAATCGTCTTGAAGTGGACCATTTGGATCAGCTGATGCGCATAAAGTAAAAGCTGCAAGCAAATGAGGCCATCAACAACGTGTACAACCACTGGACACGTGAGTACAGACAAAATAAATAATGTGAAATTTAAGTCAGATTTGTGCTTATCTAGTGTCATTTATTTACAATGTTCATTTCTGAAAATTTATCATTAAATAGCCTACTGTCACCAGTTTGTGAGTCGCAGAAATACAAATAATTGTGATTATATCCTGTATTTTGCAGACAAAGAGTTACAGGACCGTCTCCCAGACCACACCAAGACTCTCTTACCCAGTGCAAAGGAGCTTTCAAGAGTTTCACAAAATGGCTCATGCTTATAATACAAGTCAGACCTTTATAATAAAAATCTTAAGTGTGTTTTCAAAATTTGAGTTTATAGTTAGCTTGGGTTACTTGGCAGTTTCTCCACAGTTATAATGAAATATTTATTCTTACAATAGTGTTAACACACTACATAGGTCATGAATAAGATCTTTGTCATTTTCATTGCAAGTAGGATAATGTACTTAATTAAAAAGTATTTTCACAGAAATTTGTCACGGTGTGACTTTTGTCCCTGTCTTTGTCTGTCTCTGTGTCCTGATCACCCCCAGCTGTTTTGAGTTTCCCCAATTACATCCCTGTGTATATAGGTTCCCCTGTGGCCTCATGTCTCCGCTGGTTCGTCGTCAGAGTTCGTCAGAGTGGTCTGAGTTCATCAGATGTCGTCAAACCCAGGTCCAGTCCACGTCTTGTGTTGTCCCGAGTTTTGATTTTGGAACTTTATTAAAGATGAGCAGAAGGAGCTCAACCCGACACTCTGCATTTGGGTCCTCCTTTCACCAAAACATGACAGAACGAACCAACCAATTGGACCCAGCAGAGTACAAGCATTCGGAGGAGGAATGGATGGAACTTGTCAATTGGTGCATAAGCCGAGGACTGTCTTCAGACTCACCTTATCTGGGTTCCCAGTTGGCCTACTGTCCCCCCGGTGTTGGTCCTCGGAGGTATGAGGCTGTCCGATCGAGGGCCGCTCCTAATACTTTCCAGAGGGGCTTGGTCGACGACCTCCCTGTTCCCCAGAAGTCTGTCCAGCACCATAAGTTTCAGGCCATCCAAGCTCCTGACCCGGTTCCTCTGAGCTGCATTTCGGCGGCTAATGCTACCTGCGTGCAGCAGTCTTTCCGGGATCCGCTCCTGCTGCCTAGCTCCGGTCCCAGCGCCCCGGCGATCTCAAGTTCCGGTCCCAGCCTTCTGAGTGTGTTCCAAAGCTCCAGCCTTCCGAGTGTGTTCCAGAGCTCCAGTCTTCAGAGTGTGTTCCAGAGCTCCAGCCTTCCGAGTGTGTTCCAGAGCTCCAGTCTTCAGAGTGTGTTCCAGAGCTCCAGTCTTCAGAGTGTGTTCCAGAGCTCCAGTCTTCAGAGTGTGTTCCGACGGACACTCTCATCGTGTCCCAGGCGCCGCCAAACTCCAAGCCTTCCGGTCCCACATCGTCCATGTGGTCCTTGGACGGGTTGCCTCCAGAACTTTGTGCCGGATTCCTGCCGATCCACGGTCGGCCTCCAGAACTTTGTGCTGGATTCCTGCTGATCCACGGTGGTGGGACTTTTGTCCCTGTCTTTGTCTGTCTCTGTGTCCTGATTACCCCCAGCTGTTTTGAGTTTCCCCAATTACGTCCCTGTGTATATAGGTTCCCCTGTGCCCTCATGTCTCCGCTGGTTCGTCGTCAGAGTCGTCTGAGTTCGTCAGATGTCGTCAAACCCAGGTCAGGTCCACGTCTTGTGTTGTCCCGAGTTTTGATTTTGGAACTTTATTAAAGATGATCAGAAGGAGCCCAAGCCGACACTCTGCATTTGGGTCCTCCTTTCACCAAAACATGACAAATTTAAACCCTGCCTTGCCTTGCCTTGCCTTGCCTTGCCTTGCCTTGCCTTGCCTTGCCTTGCCTTGCCTTGCCTTGCCTTGCCTTGCCTTGCCTTGCCATGGTTTTGTTAAGGTGCCTGAGTCCTTGACTCCCAGGAGACAAGATAGATTTTAAAAGTTTATTTAAAGGAGTCATGAACTGTAATTGTCACTTTTCCACGAGAAACAATGTATGTTATGATTGCCTAACGATTGTACACTGGCAGGGAAGCCGATAGCGATGGTTTGAAGCGTTTCTTTACCCTTGGGTTTGTCAACAAGCCCACGTACACGCGCATTCAAAAACACAATGTTAAATTTCTGGCCGACTTGACGTCAAGTCGGCGCAGGATATACCATATATGGACATCGCAGACCTATGCTGCAGGAAGCCCGCCCTGCTCCTCTCCCCCTCATATTCAGTCAAGCGCCGCCATTACTGAATTCCGAATAGAAGTACGAACTCGAGCTTCGTTTGGAAAAAGGGGCCATTCCCACAATCAGAGACTTGCCTGAGATGCTATTTGAAAGAAATTGTGATGCCATACATTCTAACAAGGTTTCTATGGGCTTTGGATGAGAAACAGGCCCACAGCATCACAGACCCTCCACCAAGTCCGCATACAACAACTCCCCTGAAAACTTTTCTTGTAAAGTACATTGAATTGCCTTTTTCCTCAAACGTGCAATACGAATAAGCTTGTTTTGTCTTACCTTACCAGATCCATCTTAAGCTTGGTTTATACTTCTGCGTCGCATCAGTCGCGTAGGTTACGCCATAACCGCCGTACCCACTGCTGTGTTTATACTTCTGCGTGGGGCTGAAAGTGTTGTGTTGCTGTTTCATTTCCAGACCTGCAGGTAGCAGTAGGCTGGTATCGGTCGCAAACTCCACAGGGCGGAGTCTTTCTGATGGTTTGCTTATGTTTGCTTCAGTTCCGGCAAGTATTTCCTGTTTTAGAACAACGATCGCGGTCGACTTGGTGCAGTGTCTTAACGAGATTGTGGAAGCAGACGAACAAATTATCCTTCTTTTGAACACTTTGCAACGCAAGCAAATGAGAAGACGGAGACATAGAAGATGGTACGTGCATACGTAATCTCACTGACCAATCACAAGGGAGTACTTCCGTGTCTCTGCGTCGCGTCGCCGGGCTGCACATCAGGTCCGAGGAGGTGCACGTCAACCCTCTGCGGACCTACGCAGAAGTATAAACCGGCCTTTAGTCGCATATGACCAAAGTAAAACATTACCATTAAAGTCCAAGTGGAGTTCAGCAATCTTCACTCATATGTGTTGTGCGAAAGGGAAAAAAAAGGGGCTGTTATCTGAGATCACTTTAACCCAACTAGTGCAAATGTAGATAGTGTATCATGTTGTTATTGTAAAGATTTCCCTCTTTACTGCAGTTCTCTAACAGTGAGTTTTGGAAAATTTTTTAGTTGCCTTACCATTCTGCTCACTGTGCCTAGTAGCAAGACAAATATGCGCCTAGAGCCTAGAGGCCAATAGTAGTGGGCCACTGTGTCATATTTCCTGTCCAGCAAAATAATAATGGACTACAAATAGAAAGTTCCTTAAAAACTCAAATTGTGTTGAAAAGGAAAGAGAAATGTTAAAATGTGTACATTTCAGGTGCATTAATTTTATAGGGATTTTTCAATAAATCCCTATACCAATAATTACGCCACCAGTGATTTTGTAGAAAAACAAATTATAATGGGGTTATTTTTCCAGCCTAATATATAAACTCAAATTAAAGGTTAGATTTTTGTTCCTTTTTTCAGTGTGACCATATGCTACTACAAGTTAAATGTAGGTGAAGTTATTTGTATTTTATTAGTGAGGGAGCCTGTGATTAATGGACAAACTATTTACTAGTGCAGTTTTCTTAGAGAAAACAGTAATTTTCATTCTGAAACCCCTGCCTAATTTCAAATCTACCTCAGAACTTGTCATTCTTTGATTTAGGGAACCGTTTTATCCATTCTGACAAGACAAAAGTCACACTGTCTATTCTAGTCACCCAGAAACTGTCATCACATTCCTCCCATCTCTGCGAGAGAAAAAGCGCTAATGAGTGAAACCCACCAGATGGACAGTAATTATTAAAACGCTGAAACAGTCAAATAAAGATTTCAACCCCAGCTTGGCATGTGACATGGGTAGTTTCGTCAACTGAACCCACTGGAGAGCAAAGTATGGTCAAAATAATAAGGTAGTGGTTGTTACTGTACTGTCTTCTTTCGGTAAGGGTAATGAGAGGGGACCTAAGTGGCTCTAACAACAAACACGAGCTTTTTTCATGCAGGGAAGGATTTCATATAGTGACACATGTAACAAACTGCAAACCATTGTCTCAGCTCCTTTTGCAAGTTTTGTTTACAGCATTCAGAGGAAGTTACAAAGTTTCATTCCCCGTTTGCTGTTCTAGTAGTTAATGATGTAGTAGAGCTGGGAATAACTTGAGTCTGTACACCTTTATTCATCTTTTACTTTGCTAGTCCTCCTATTTAGAATCATGATGTGCATGACACTGTAGTAGTTGATGAAAGGGGAGAGAAAATACCAGCCAGCATGTTTTATTTATGGAATCAGTAACTTTTCTTTCTTTTTTTAACCAGGCATAGCTTTGGGCATTCTGGCCACCAGTAAATTTATTCCATGCGCTCTAAAATGATGACATACACCAGGCTTTGTTGTTGGATGGGAGTGTGTTTACTGTGAGGCAGTAAGCTTCCCTGTGCTGTTGTTTGCTCTGACCTCTCCTCCCTGTCTGTGACATGCCATTAACAACTACACACGTTCTCTGTGCACCTACCATCCCTCGTCAACGCAGGCTATACATTTTGTTTTGTTTTTTTTCTGCTGAAGGTGGTACCACCGCTGTTGTACACCCCAGGTCCACTGCATACCACACAGCATGTTAATGGGCCCTACAGATGTCCTTCATTTTAGTTTATTTTGCAGTCATGTCACATTGCTGTTCCTTATGAACTGATGTTAGCTGCTGACAGTTGCAATTATGTGTAAAATAACATGCTGTTTCCTTTTTTGTCAAAGCAGGGGGCCTGGGCTGAATGTTTTCACCCGAGAATTGCTGCAGGGGTAAGTCTCCTACACTGGGCTCTTTTAATGGAGATGCGGAACTTTCCCAACAGGCTTGCAAAATAGAAGTACTCTCTAGTTGACTTTTTGTCTTTTTTTGTGTCTTACGATGTGACACCTAAGCGGTTCTGTCTTCACTATCTCATTGTGTCAGGAGAAGGCTAGAAGCTCATCTGACACTCAAGCTGAGATTTAATGTAAAAGTGTAATAAGAGCTTTGAACAGAGTCAGCTCGCCTCTAAAATTCTGTCCCCTCAGAATTCACTGTTTTTGGTGGGTATTGTTATGAGTCTTTGAGGCACGGCACTTCTCTCTTGTGAGTATGGCATCCAACTTATTGGCCTGTCGTCCTTGGTTATGATAGAGACCAGGTTTTATGAGAGCTGTGCTCTAACTGAAACTGAGAGGTGTTCCTGGAAAAATGGGAGATGGAGGGGGGTCACTCTAATGGCCCTTTTATTCCCAGTTGACAATCTCAACCTTCATGTGACTGTTTGGGTTCCAATGGCATCAAGGAGAGCAAAATGACTTTTCAACATCCAGACCAGCAATATGCATTTCTCTCATGGCTTTACTGTCAAATTGGTCTTGCATCCTTCAGAAAAACCTTCCTTTTTTCTGCAAATACCTTGGCAGCCTTTTGTTGCATGAAAAACACCAACAGACCTGAGTATAATCTTTAGTGGCCTTATTTAACTTGCTTAATGTTATCTTTGTTGTATACATTTGTATTAGAGAATAACAATGAAAATCTAATCTATTGTTCTAGGCAGCAGAAGAAAGGTGCCTCAAAGCAATTGATCATAAATAACTTTGTAAATACTTACTTGCTCTGCAGATTATGTTTTGATGGCATGCTGAAAGCAAACTAAATCTGTCAAGATGCATTTATTTCTCCCTTTTCTCACTAACTATGATCTTCCTATATCTTCAAAGCCTTAAGAGTCATTGGAGTGAGCCTGATGAATGCTTTAAACCTTTATGATCAATGTATGATTAAGAGTGAAAAATGAATGCTAGCTCCGTTGTCTTTTGCAGCTATTCTACATTTACCACCCCAGATTAATTGTTTACTTTTCAAGTGTGAACTGTGGAGAAAATTAATGGTTTGGGCTATCTTTTAATTAGTTTTTTGGCATTCCACTGCTACTCAGAAGCTGGTAAGACAGAAGAGTCAAGGTCAGAACCTATTAATTACAGTTTCATATCAAGACAGGAAAGTTTGGCCAAGACCACCCTGCATTGGGATTATGGGAGATTTAGAGGAAACAGAGGTTCTAAATGGGAAATAAAAGGATAACTCATCAAAGTGCATGTTTTTTTTTCTTCAAAAAGCATTTATTAGGTTTCAAAGAATTTTTGTTCAGCATGTCTGTTTTGGTGAGTCTGACATGTCCTTTGAAGTCCACAAAAGAAGGTTCTCAATGAAAATAAATTATTTATCTCAAAATATATTTTAAACTTTAAAATGTTATTCATTAGAAAATTACATTTCATAAATTTGAGAAGCCACAACCACTTTAAAATGCATTTGATCAGTGTTATAGTAGCCTGGAAGACCATCCTCTCTCTCTATATATATATATATAAATATATAGTCCGGCAACGACTCATTGACGGAGCTCAAGGGGCGGAATCTACTGTTGTCTTTCAAACTGTCTCTGCAGGCAATTGGACATCACTAGGACCAATCAGAGCAACGAACAACGTAACATATTCATAGCGACTGAAATCTGTCAACGGGGCAGTCTGCCATACATTGTCAAAACAAAGGACTTAAGTGCCTATATCTGCTCATCTCTCAAAGAACAGCCCAAGTCTAAATCGTCCAAAGTTGATGCCAAAGCTATGTCAAATCAGCGTTGTTCCTGCCGTCATTGTAAAAAACAAACAAAACAAAAAAATTCTACCGTAATGGTGCAAGCCCGCCCAACGTCTCTCTATAAACATAGAGTGCTGTGATTGGCCAGCCTACACTAAGCCAACCCAATGGTAGAACTAATGAAGCTACAATAGAGCATGGCTAGACCAACCTGCTAAGCAAAATCTTTGCTATTGCTATGGTTTGTCTAGATTTCTAGGCTGGTGTTACAGTGCTTTGCTCACACATTCAAACCCCTTCCACTTTTTTACATTCTGTCACAAACATCAATATATTTTATTGTTATGTTATGTGATGGACCATAAGAAAAAGGTTGTTTACTCATTTACTCAACTGTGTAGCAAATGTTGTTTTTGTTTTTTACAAATAAAAAGTCTAAAAAGTGTGGTGTGGATCTTTATTCAGTTCTCTTTAATTGATAACACTAAATCAAATCGATCTTTGGTCCCTGGGCAGGTTGATGGACTTAAAACACTATAATATTTAGAAATGTGCAGACATAATTCAAGAACAGTAGTTACATAATACAAAGACGGAACATAGGCAAGGCAATTTTATTTGCATAGCACACATTCAACAACAGGGTAATTCTAGGTGCTTTACATAATTTGGTGATAAAGAAAAACAGAATATAACATTGGAAATCAAAAGCAGCAGTTTAGCATGAAACACACAACACATGATACACGATAAAGCATGAACACACACACACCCACACACACACCCACACACCCACACACACACACACACATACACACATATATATATATATATATATATATATATATATATATATATATATATATATATATATATATATATATATATATATATATATATATATGCTTCGCCATGTTTGGTTTTGAGTTCTTCGGATGTTTAATAGGCTAGAGTTGCAGGACCTGAGTGTTCTGGGTGGTTGGTACGATGACAACAGGTCTTCAGCATATTTTGGTGCTAAGCCATTCAATGATTTATAAACTAGAAGGAGTATTTTGAAGTCTATTCTCTGAGCAACAGGAAGCCAGTGTAAGGAGTTTAGATTATAGCAAAACATAAAACATAACATTTACATCAAAGTTACAAATTAAAAAAGGAATCCAATAAAAACAATGTATATCTTAAATAATATTAACAACCATCGGATGTAGCAAACAAAGATGTGAATGAGTTTAAAGCAGGTTTAATCTCCCAAGTTTTGAACATCTTACAAAGGACTGTTCAATCCACCATCTGAAAATGGAAAGGGTTTGGCAAATCAATGGACATACCAATACATTTTCATCTACCTAAACTGACAAACCAGCCAAGGAGAGATTTAATCAGAGAAGCAGCCAAAAGGGCCCATGGTAACTCTAGAGGAGCTGTAAATTATCTTCAGGTAAGGAATTTGGTGATAAGACAATTAATAGACATTCAGCAATTCTGGCCTTCATGGAAGAAGAAATCCATTCTTGAAAGAAAGCTAGCTTGCGAAAAATCATGTAGGGACCACATGAATAACTTGCTCTTGTCAGACGAGACCAAAATTGAACTTTTTGGCCAACATGAAAAATTTCATGTTAAATGAAAAGCTAATACTCCTTGTTAACCACAAACCATTCCCACAGTGAAACATGGTGGGAGCAGGATCATAATATAGGGATGCTTGTCTTCAGCAAGGAGAGAAGAGTTGTTTGGGGTTAATGGGAAGATGAATGGAGTTATTATTACAACACAGCAATGCAAACAATTATAATAGATTGTTTTAGATCAAAGCAAATTCATATGATAGGATGACCCAAACAACATTTTCAAGTAGATCCACAAGACTTAACAAAAGATGTTGACAGATGTTTTCCATCTATTTTTGGAAAAAAAAATTTGAGGCAAACCTTACAGTCTATTGATTAACAAACTTGTTAGAGCTGTGATTGCAGCAAAAGGTATTTCTTTGAAGTATAAACTCATTGGATTTTATTATTTTATAAAACCTTTAAAAAACTTGTCTCAATGTTCTGCCTCTTCAAAACAATGTACTGCTTTGTGTTGGTCTATCAAATAAAATTCCTAAAAGATACAGCAAGATGTACTGCTGTAATTTGGCAAAATGTGAAATACTTTAAGAGGTTGGTATTTGGAAGTCATGCTTCAATGTTGTTCAGGAACCCAAATGCAGAGACAAAGACAGCATGCGCAGAGTGAAAAGGATAGCTTAATTAACAGACTAGGCCAGGAAAACCAGAGTGAGAGGATCTGACCCTGCTCTCCTGATTGGTTCCTGTTGCGCATACATCAGCGTCTGTCAGACCTGCCAAGAACGGCTCCCCAACAAGTACGGGAGCGTCGACTACTTCTCTCCCCACACTATGCCTCCACTCACCTGCAGTCCTGAGTGTGATGACTGCACAAAACTCAGCCAGAGGTTTCTGGAGCTGGAGTAGAGGATTTCAACACTCCACTAAATCCAGGACCACGAGCATGACGTGGATATCATTTTCGGCCGGACTCTCGCCGCCGCTAACAGTGCAAAGCTGGTGGACAGGGCTGCTGCTAGGCTTTTGGAGGCCCTAAGAATAATTGGCCAGGGAGGCCCCTCTCCAAACACAGACAAAACGTGAGTTCCTACTTAACCTGTTGCTATTTATTTTCAAATTGGCATTAAATAAAGATATTAACACGCACATTTAGATATTAAGTAATATACAGCATAAAACAAAATGAACTGCAACAACAGCAGTAATATATAAATAATATATAAGTAATATACAAAACTTTCTTTAGAGCAGCATTACAATACAGTAACACAACTGTATGCTCCAAGATTGAACGAAAATATTTATGCACACAAATAACGTATAAAAGGCAGTAGCATCATCAAAACAAAACATAAAACACATACACACAAACTACCTTAAAGTGCAGTATTTTCCTAATAAAAGAAAAATATTTACCTAAACTATGCAGAACTTTATATAGTATAGTCCTGGTCCTGTTAGTAGCTTATGGTCTTTTGTGCAGGCTACGGGTTTGACATTGACTGTATGCTAACGTGTATGCTCATGTTGAGGTCAATAATATAGTTTTTGACAGTGTTTTCTGTTTTGCCAAAACAATTAGGTCTTGACAAAAACTTATTGTTGCACTTACATCACTGTAAAACAGAGAATTAGGAACTACTGGACCAGTTCTCGGTTCGGAGGAGTGGTAGTGCAATTAAAATCAGAGATCAGAGTCAGGATCTTCACATTAGTTTGAAAATCCTGCTCAGTAAATTATCAGCCGGCAATTTACTGAACATATAAACACACAACATACAGTTCACATTCATGCAAAAACTTGAATTTGTTACTCATGACACCTTTCTTTGTAACCTTAAAGTTAAACTTGTTTCTGTTCTTTCAACCGAATTATTGTTTAAAAAAATGGCCTGCATGACAGACCATGCAGAAAAGTTTAACTCTAACTAACTTAAAAAAAAAGAAAAAAAAAAAAGAAAAGTTTAACTCAAATGCATTTACATAAAATTTACAAACAAAAGAAGAAAAATAAAATCTCTAACACTGGTCAACTTAACGAGGCGGCAGCTTTCATGTCTGCCGTTAAACTTCACACAAAAAAACAGCTGATTGATGCCAAATACAGGCTTATAATGTCAGGAAAACAAAACACAAGGGGTTTAACACAGATATATTCAATAAAGTTATTTACTCAAGTAATCAAGTCTTTTCCTGTTTTACAGACAGAGTTTGAGGCTTAATTAGCTTGCAAACTCATCACATACATTTCCGAAAATAGGATATAACTGATCCTAGGTTAGATGTTTAAAGTCCTGGCGGTACCAGGGGATCAATGCTGACTGGAAAAGTTTTGCTTTTACCCGCAGAAGTCAAGTTTAAACTCTGTGCTTAGCTTTAGCTTCAAACCGCTTCTCCTCCCATTTGTCTCTCACTCACCTGCTGCCGCGGGGGGGTGCGTCACGTACTCAGTTTGTTTTATGTAGTTGTTTAAAACAAAACTATCATCTTTACACACTTCTAAAACAAACAATTAACCATATCACAAACATGTGCATTTATCTAGGCCTACTTATTGTCATTTCCTGTAGTTATTGTTATTATTTGTGAACCCGTTTATACATGAGGATGATGTGGGTTGCATCCTAGACAGCCTATCAAAACATGAACTTACCAGCAAAAGATGCACGGGGGTTATCTCTTTGTTTTTTATTCTTTCTTTTTTCAGCTCCAGATTAATGTTGTCTCTTCTTACCTGACATCATTAGTCATTCAACAACAGAGTAGCCTGGAAAACCTTTGGATGCGAAACGTTATGAGGGCTGTACCATTAGGGTCATGGAGGTGGGGGGTGGTGGGGGTTGTTGGCTCTTTATATAAATTAGATAAAAACATTTAATTTGCCCGAATTGTGAGTGATAGGTTACATAATTAAGATAAAACAACGGTGGGCCTGTTATAACTAATTTATGTATTATATGCAATAGGCTAATGTAAGAATTTTTAAAAAAAAATTTTTGGAAACCTATTTAGGAGGCCCCCGCCAGGTACTTGGGGCCCTACGCGCTCTGCGTACTTTACGTATGGACAGCGGCGGCCCTGCTGGTGGACACTATTCCCTGCCCTGCCCAGGAAAGCTGTGGAGGGGGTATTCATCGCTGGGTCTCCAAGCGGACTCGGGGTGCCAAACGTCTGCATGTCATCTGCTGAGAGGGGGAGCACTGGTTCCAGCAGGGGGCTAAACCAAAAGCCACCATCAGCTCCACTCCGGTGCACCAGGGTGTCCGGTCAACACTCTCCTCCAATCTGCTTGCCATTATCAAACCTTTTCAGCGCCTTGGATGCAGATTTTCCTCCTCTGATAGCCCCTGGTCCCCGTAGCTCCGTAGGATCGTGGCCCAATCCCTCCCAGCAGCAGGAGCAACAGTCTGACTTTGCCAGCCTTCCACATCGCGCCAAAGACCGGACTGCAGCCAGAACTCACTAAGGAGTGCTCCACTTCACCCCGAACCCACGGAGTGAGCCCTTGGTGCCAATTAAACATCACTGCAGTCCTGTGGAGGCTTCTCCACCTGGCATACAGGAAGTCCTGGATGGTGAAAGATCCTCTCTCTTGCGCAAACACCCTCCTCCAGACCTGCTGCCCACCACACTCATTATCGGGAACTCCATAGTCAGAAATAAAAGGATGAGAGGAGCCCTCACTCTGTGTTTCCCTGTAGCCACTGTCATGGAAATTGCTGAACAGATCTCGCAGTTCATTAATCTACACAGATATGTGAGTAAAGTTATGATTCACGTTGGCACCAATGACATTCATAAATAGCAGACTGAGCTCCTGAAGTGTGATTTTATTCACTTTTTTAATCTTTTAAAAAACACACGTCTCGTTTTTTATCTCTGGCCCCACCCCCACTTTCGGCAGAGGAATTGGCTCTTTTAGCAGACTCCTATCCCTGAATACTTGGCTCTCCTCTGCCACCGTCATTCACAATATTGGTTTTATAGACAATTTTAACATTTTTGGGGGCAAGAAGCACCTGTTTGGACCAGATGAGCTCCATCTTAACAGACATGCCACCCGCATGCTGGTATTGAGCCTGCCATGCCCACGCCCCCCGTGACTACCACATCGCCCCCAGTTGCCCCTGCCCTCTCCGCCACATCCTGATGTGCAAATGGTCCCGGCTCCTATGAACTCCCCCTTGATTTTAACAGTAACTCACATACTGGACTTGGACCTTGTTCTACATCATTCATACCTGTTATTATCAGCAGAGAGTGGACTAAAAATCATAAACCGAACAAATGCAACCCCAATAATCTCAAAAAGTTACCAAAAGCCCCACTTTCAGTAAATCATACGCTCACTCCATCTCCAATCACTATTAATATGGCACTTTTTAATGTTCGCTCTGCTGAACAAAACCTTTTTAATAAATTATCTGATTTTAGACCATAATCTTCATTGTTTATTTTTAACAGAAACATGGCTGAGTGCAGATGCCCCTGTTGCTCTTACAGAGGCCTCCCCACCAAATTTTAACTTCACCTTTTCTACGAGGAGTAGCAAAAGGGGAGGCGGAACTGCTTTTATAAGTTCATCAACACTTTTTGCCAAACCTGTTTTTTTTTTTATAACTATTTTACTATTGAATATAATGCAACTGTTTTTAGCACTCCTCAGATTTTGTGTCATACTTTAGAGGCCTCCAAAAAGAGTGCACTTTTTATTCAAAAATAATCGTATTTTTTTATCGATTCTGCACAGCTTGTTTGAAATTATTATTTTAGCTGGTGATTTTAATCTATACATGGATAACCTTTTAGACCCTTTATCAAAAGATTTTTTAAATAATCTGATTTACATGGATTTTAGCCAATATGTCATGCTGCCAACTCACAACAGAGGACACACCCTGGACTTGGTCATCACGTATGGCCTGTCCATCAGTGTGTCCTCTGTTGTTGTCTTGACTGTCTCTGACCATTACTGTGTATTTTAACATCAGCAGTTTTATCCAGCAGGAGACCTCCATGAAAACTGTCAGGAAGCGCAATCTAACCCTTGAAGTGGGTGCAGGTTTTCTGGAAGTTTTTGAAGACATGGAGTTAACTTTCACAGTTATGTTGATGATACACAGTTATACATCTCCATGTCTCCCGATGACACACAACCAATGGATGCACTTTTTAACTGCATTTTAGACATCAAATCCTGGATGGCAGAAAACTTTCTCCAGTTCAACCAGGACAAAACTGAAGTTTTAGTCATCGGTCTTGAGGGTCAAAGAGAGAAACTTTTACCAAAACTACAGTCACTGTCTTTTATTCCTTCTTTACAAGTGAAGAACCTGGGACTCTGAGCTGACTTTCATCCCTCACATTAAAAATATTATTAAAATAGTTTTTCTTTTATTAACTAAAGAACATTGCCAGAGTCCGCCCCATTCTCTCTCAGGCCAATACAGAGACACTGATGCATGCTTTTATCTCCAATAGGATTGATTACTGTAATGCCCTGCTTTCTGGTCTCCCCAAAAAGAGTATATCCAGTTTACAACTCCTACAAAATTGAGCAGCACGTGTCCTGAGGAAGACCAGGAGGCAGGAACCCATTACACCGGTCTTAATTTAATTGCATTGGCTCCCTGTATGTTTGAGGATCGATTTTAAGGTTCTTTTAATGGTTTTTAAGTGTCTCTGCTCTCCTCTGTTAGCTGTTTCCTTGTCAGCCCAAAAGTTAGGACACACACTCACGGTGAGGCGTCTTTCCAGTACAGCGGCCCTCACCTCTGGAACAGGCAACCAGAGGACCTCAGGGGCGTGGAGAACGTTCATGTTTTTAAGACCAGGCTCAAGACTCACCTTTTTAGTCTATCTTTTAACTGACTAATTTTTATTATTTTCTGTTTAATTGCTCTGCATGTTTTACATGATTATATTTTATCAGTGTTTTACTATTTAATCTTATCACATTTATTTACTGCTTATTTTTATATTTTATTTCATATTAATCCCCATTCCAGTGTTCCTCTGTGGGGGCCTCTGCCCCGGGAGCGGTGGTCGGCTGTAGCTGTCTGGGTTGCTCTCCAGGTGGAGGTGGGGGTCTTGGGCTTGCCTCAATTGGGCACCATATGTCAGTGCCTTGGTTGCTGCTGTTGATGTACTACTGCCGGTGGACATGGCTCCTCTGATGGTATTTCCTTGCATGGTTTATCTGCACTCGGCCCAATGTCCTTTTTTACTGTTGCTTTTAACTGTGTGTGTGCATGAGAGTTATGTTGGGGGGAGGGGGGTATAACTGTGACCATGCTTTTAAATCTGTGGGGGAGGGATGGGAATGTAGTTTTATGTTGGGTCATTTTAATCTGTAAAGCACTTTGTGATGCAATTCTTGTATGAAAAGCACTTTATAAAGTTTGATTTGATTTGATTTGACCCAATGAGTATTTATACTGGGCACTATGACTACTTGTTGCTACACAAGTGAGTAAATGAGCAGATGGGGAAACACATGTAAAAGAGCCGGAAACTAAGGCACTGAGGTAAACACAACACAAGTAATCCAAGATACGGGAACACTGAGGCACTGCAACTTTTATTTAAATTAATGTTAATTTTTATCTGGTTAATCTGTATCACTACTGATGACATAAATAAAATAAGAAAGAAGGTAAATTTGGATTCTCAATAGTTTTAAATGTATTTTTCAAGAATCTTTTGCAAGGTACTGTATATATAATAAGGCTGCTGTTCATATCCCAGCCTGGGGTCTTTCTACATGGAGTTTGCATGTTCTCCCTGTGCATGCGTTGGTTCTCTCCAGGCACTCCAGCTTCCTCCCACAGTCTAAAACATGACTGTTAGGTCTCTCAAAATTGTCCTTAGGTGTGCGTGCGTGCATGGTTGTTTGTGCTGTATGTCTCTGTGTTGCCCTGCAACGGACTTACGACCTGTCCATTGCAGGCGGGTGTACCCCGCTTCTTGTCCCGTGACTGCTGGAGAGAGGCACCCTGCAACCCTGCATAGGATGGACGGGTACAGATAATGGATGTTTATATGATATTTTGAGTAAACTGTTTATTTTTCAATGAGAGCACTGCTTTCAATACAGATTTCAACTGTATAATTAATCAAGTTAAACAGTGATTGCATTGATCTAAATAGGACACAACATAAGCCTTTTTGAAGGGCTAAGACCAACCAGGACAGGGACACCGAAGAAACAGTGTAATTTCTTTGCCAAACTCTGGTCCACCTAAAAACCTAGGTCTCTGCTCAGTTGAAGTGATGCGGTCCGATTGTATATGCGAATGCCAAGTGTGCCAGGGGCCATTCTAAAAAGCAGGAAGCAGACTATAGCGTAGGGCATTCCGGGTAAATAAAATCAAAATGACCACGCAAAAACAATTCTGTCTCATTCTCCTTCTCCATAATTGTTTACATTTCACAAAACCGAAAATGTTCCTGGGTTGAGTGCTTCTTGGCGCAGCGCCACCACAGGCAAGGAGGTAAACGTGTTGCTCAAAAGCTTTGGTCGTTTGACAAAGTGCAGTGCGAAAGCAAACTGCACCAGCTAAAAAAAAGCAACTATGTTGCAATTTCTATCCCCAATCAAACAGAGTCTACCAGACTATCTGGTGTGAAAACGACCTTAAATACATGTTCATTTGGATGTGGCTAATTTCTGTTATCGCTATTTAGGTGAATAAAATGAGAATCATAAGAAAAATTGTCTACTACAACACACGGACTATATGTTTTACAGTAAGGTTAAAATATAAGATGTTAAGTTTTTAAATACTCCTTTATGACTTTTACAACTGAATTGCTTAATTATTCATTAAGATAATAAGGGCAAAAGACAATGACTTTCTTTCATAGTCCTGCTAAATCTCACTTTACTGGTTAAAACCCATATATAATCTTGCAAATTTGTTTTCAGCAGTAGTTCTTAGCACAGTTTTCCTTTAAAGTTTTTCTTTGCGTATGCCTGTGTGTCCATGCACCTGTGCGTGTATGCATAATCAGTGGTGCACCTACAACTAGCCATGTGAAAAGAGGTAGCTGAGAGGCACCAAGCTGCGTCAGCCCTAATCTGTCTCTAGACAGTCAAGCCTTATTTTGCAGCGGGATACTTGTATTGATCTGTGCGCCTGTTACACAAATAAATAAATAAGTCAACAACACCACACCTGAGTTCCCAACCTGCCCTTGACAATTCGTGTGAGTAGGATGTGTGGAGAGAAGTGGGTTGTCGAGGTGGAAGGGTTGCAGTTGTGCTGCAGGGGAGCGGATAGTCAGAGAGGGTTCTGCATTGTTGATCCAGTATGACATTGATAGACAGCAGCTGAAGGAAAGCTGATAGCCATGTTTGGGGTGCTGGTTTTTAAAGGACGGACGTGGCTGCCGATCCAAAGTTGACTGAGCATGAATTCAGCAGGCGATCGCCCCAAGTGGTTGTGCCAAAGAGAGGTGAGGGGGGAAACTTTCACATATGATTTGCTTGACTTTCTATCTTTTCCACCATTACTATTCTACCCTTGAAAAACTTGTTTTTTGCCAGGGTTGTTTTTACATGTGCCTGCCTTCTTTTTTGAAAACAGCAACCCTTGTTTCTTACATCATCTCTGTCAAAATATAACACATTTTTCTTTGAAAAAGGTATGTTCTATTGAAAGGAAATCCCTATATGACTCCATGTCTTAAGTTCAAATATCTCCAGAGACTAATGGTGGCTGTAGTTAGTTAATTATTTTTATATTTTAGGTCAAAGCTACATTCAAGTCAGAAACTGGAAATATTTGCATGTTAAATAATCAGGTCAAGATGCATTCATATTTTTTGTGCTTTAATTCTCAGTAGCAAAAACTGTCATTTTACTGGCTAGTTTAGTATTGCCTAACACACAACTTTAGTGAGTTAAGACTTTTTGGATAGTAACCAACAGAGGTGGGACCAAGCCATTGCTTTGCAAGTCTCAAATAAGTCTCAAGTTATCCTCAAGTCTTGAGTCAAGTCTCAAGTAAATACACGCAAGTCAGAGTCAAGTCTCAAGTCAAGGCAAGTAAGTTTCAAGGCAAGGCAATTTTATTTTGTTTAACAACAAGGTAATTCAAGGTCCTTTACATGATTAGGGTATAAAGTAAAAATAGCAATAAAACACAGACAAAGCATACATGAATTTACGATAAAGTAAAAACAGCATTAAAGCATGAAACACACACAAAACATATGATACATGAAAATATTACTAAAAGGCAGCTCTAAACAGGGTTTTTTTAGCCATGATTTAAAAGAACTCAGTGTTTCAGCGGATTTGCAGCTGTCTGGAAGTTTGTTCCAGATTAGAGGAGCATAGAAACTGAAAGCTGCTTCTCAATGTTTGGTTCTAATTCTAGGGATGTTGAGTAGACTGGAATTAGAGGACCTGATTTGTCTGGGGGGTTGGTATAGTGACAGTAGATCTTCAATATACTTTGGTGCTAAGCCATTCAATGACTTCTAAACTACTAAAAGTATTTTGAAGTCTATTCTCTAAGCTACAGGGAGCCAGTGTAAGGACTTTAGGACTGGGGTGATGTGCTCTACTTTCCTGGTTCTAGTGAGGACACTAGGACACAACTGATAGTCAAGTTCAAAGAAATGAAATGGCCTAGACCTTTAACGTGAGGTCGAGGCTGCAGCCTTTCCTGGAGGAAGCGGGGGGGGGTCAAGCCACCAGTGCTAGCGGTGACGGCCCATCTGAGACTTATTATATATTCATATATTCATACCCCAAAAGACTCACACCAATTCTCCTTTCTTGTATAGTGAAACCTAACACAGCGGTCTCACAGCCTTCTTAGTATTGCGTCAAATTTCCACCAAAACAATCTTTAATGAAGTTATTTACGTTGCTACAGTAGGTTTCTGGATAACCCCTCTTTGCAAATTGCCACATGACACCCTTCCTGGGGGTTTGTAGCAGCTGCCGTTTCTCCAAGCAAAACAGTTAAAGGCCTGCTACAAATCCAGCTAGAAGCCCCTGACAAATTAATTTTAAATGGGGGAATGGACTGCTGCAGAGACTGGCAAGTACTTCAGTCTGCACTCCCTTTGGCTCTGCTCAACCTCAATAGCTTTACATTGTTTATTTCTTTCACACCATTTGTCTTATGGCCTTAAGTAGCCAACAGCAACAATGCAATGTTTAATAAAGGTTTCAATGGACACCTTGATTATAAGAGAGAAGTTGATTTTCTAGATTTTTTGTTTTCATAATTATTATCAATATTTAAAAACAAGACAGTCTTGGTTAGAAACCTAGTTTCTTCTTTTGTTTTAAAAATGATTGTGTTGGGAATAAAAAGGCAAAAATATAAACTTAAAACCCATAGGGGTCTATTATCAGTGCAATGTCTACTAAAACTATGTTGAGTGTTGAGAGAAGATTTATTAGCAATAATTTGGAATAAGGTATTTTACATCTACAGTTTTGGTTAACAACTGTTTGGCAGTCATTTAATTCATCTTACTAGCCTATATTACTCTCATTCTATGTGCCTACATGTTTATTAAGACACCAAATGCAGTTACATTTAACAGAGGGATATCTTGGCTTTAACAACCATTTTAACCTTTTCTACTCCAGAACCAACAAACTAATTTTGTTAGGTTCTTTCTTTGCTTTGGTGAAATGAGCCATAGCAGGGTGAGATGTACTGAGTCCTTTATCACTAAATATTTGTACTTAGTGATAAAGGACAGTACTCCATGTAGATAAAGGTGTTTGCAACAAAAAGCTTTTTTTGTTGGTTTTTAGGGAAAACCACAGACTACCCAAACCCTACAGATGATACTTTTTTTTTGGCAAAGTGTCACACATCATCTAAGATTTAATTTTTGTTTGTTCATGGGAATGTAGTATCATATAATGTTATATTAAGTCAATAAAATATTTCACCTACTTCAAATGTTATTTAGTTTATCCAACAGATGCACAAATAAGGCTAACAGAGACTGGAATAAGACAGTTTTCCCTTGATTGACTCTGATCTGCAAAAATATTGACCATATAAACTATTTATTTTCTAAGAAAGGTATCACAGTTAAGAATTTCCACTATTTATCATCTATAAATGCTGTAACCAATAGCATATACCTTTCTGATGTATGTTTATGAGTTTAATAAAAAATTAAATAATAGTTGGTGACATATGACCTAATGCATAAATGAGGGTAGTCCAATAAATCCTTGACTATCTTGGATTCAGTACTAATACATCTATCAAAGAACCTACATGACATATTTTGAATTGTTTTAGTACTCATAAAAAATGTTGCACACAAGCTAAGTAAACTAACATACCTAACATTTTCCTTCAATTTTTGTGAAAATGAGCAAATGTAAACTTTTGTTTACAGGAAGCATGTTTTTCATAAATATGGAAAGTGATGGCTGAGCAATCAGCTTGTTTGACCAATCAACACATGCTTATAAATGAACCGATGACATCCCCTTAGAGACCAATGGATCCCTAATGCGCTATAAAAATACAGACTATAAAACAAGAGCTCAAAAAGAACAGTCATTAGGACCAGAACAGCCACTGTTCCAGTAGTGTGAAAGCACAAAGGGGAACTATCTCAAATGGTAATAAGGAGAGTGAAAATGTCCCATGCGGTCTGAAAGCACCTATGGTCTACAGTTGAATTGAGATTTGTGCTGTTTACTTTGTTATTCTGCTCTTTATAAGTTTGTATTTTCTCTTTCTGTCTTGTTTTCATATGTCGCATCTGTGCCTGCTTTTGAGAGGGGTTTTCCATTGTTAGATATTTCCAGTGCTAGACCAGAGCTTGTAAAAAAAAAAAAATACATTTTATATATGTTTACCTGATGACTATCTACATGTTTTTTGGGACTGTTTGCCTTTCTTTTGGCTGGTGGTGTGTGGATGGGATGGCTGTAGGCACTAAGGTAGGAGGGGTGGGTTGTGAACCACTGTGTCCTCTTGTCTGGCCAGTTCACGGCTGGTGTGGCTGGGCTTGGGGGCCTGCTCTGGGTTTTGGTGGACAGTGGTGGCTTGGGCTTGGAGGGCTGGGGGTGTGGGAGCTGAATAGAGTAAAACAGGGTCTGAGGTTAGGAAGGAGCTTAGAGATTTGTGTTTTGTCCGGTTGGACATTGGGGGTTTGAAGGCTGGGTGCACAAGTTGAGGCCCACTGGTGCCAGAGGTACTGGTTGGTCTCTGGATCTCGGTCTCTCGCCGGTGGGCTCACTACTGGCTGGCCTGAGTTCACCCAGGGGGCGGCAGTCTTGTGGAGACTCCCCCTTGGCATTGTTTAGGATCTCTGAGGGGTCTCCAGCCACAGTCACTGCTGGTGTTGTGTGGCATGGGCAGGATGGGTGGGGGTCAGTTTGGAGACTGGCGCCCTAGCTTAAATAGAACCTGTCTGATCTAAAAAATTAACTCATCATGTCCCAATCTAAAGATATTAAAGAATAGATTTAAAAAAATTCAAGAACACCTGTCAATCTAGGGTTACAGAGCTATTTTAAGGCTTCGGGCCTCTAGCAAACGACAGTGAGAGCCATAACCACAAATGGGGGGGGGGGGGGGTATTGAACAGTGGTGAAACTTCCCAGGAGTGGGTGGCCTAACAAAGTTCCTCCAGGAGTGCATTTATGACTCATCCAGGAGGTCACAAAGAAACCCAGAGCACCTGTCTCAGTTAAAGTCAGTGATAGTTATTCCATGGGAGAGTTCCAAGACAAAAACAAGCTGGACAACTTGCCGTAATGGATAGAACCTTGAATTCTGTTTTCTTGCGGAAAATCCTGAAAGTGAATGTCCAGCCATCACTTCACAGCCTTAAAGTACATTGTGCAAGAACTTCATCCATCTAGTGGTAAAATAACCAACTGAATATTATGTTCTAGCCCCACCTCCCACCCCCCCATTCCGAGCACGTTTTAACTCGTACGGTGGCCGTTTCATGACAAGGTCAACATGGCTTCCAGTACTACGACTTCCTCCAGTGTTCCTTCCAGTGATGAGGTTCCTTTAGAAAACTACATTGCATTTAGTTATATAGTCAGACGTCTGCCGCGTCGTGAGAAGACAATCTCCCTCTGGCATTCGTCACGGTGCAACTGAGTGTAGCCAAAGCGCGAAAGGCGGAGCTAGATTTTCCAAGAATGTCTTTCGTTGGCGAATGTATTTCAAAGATTGAGGATCAACATGGATTCAGCCATTCGTGTAAACTCGTGCGTATGTTCTTGTGGGATAAATGTAATGTTCTGTTCTGTGTAGTTCACATACTGATGGTTACTATGTGTCTCTTCTTTATGATATGGTGACCAATCTGATTATGTGACACTGTATGAATTTAGGTCAGGTCAAACCTGCTGATTCAGACTCTTACAGCCTGGGTTGGCATGGCAACTCTTATACGTCTAAGAACGTCCTGACATACATTGATTATGCTTCTATGTCAAATCTTCTACGCCTAATTAGTCAAATGCCTACCGACTGAGAAATGTTTATTTGTAATGCCATAGGTGATAGACTCTTGATTACTGAACCTATATAATCCTGTGTCTTGTTTTGGAAGGCAGTTCAGTATAGCATATTTCTCTGTTAACGCTGTACCTCCTTGTGTTGATCAACCAAGTCTGTATTAAAACCTCCAAGAATCTGAAGGAATCTCTCTCATCTCTTTTATTAAAGAACTTCGATAACAATTTGGCGCCAACTTGGATTCCAGCGAGCGGATGGACTGGAAGAGAGCCACCAAGAAGTCACAAAAGACCCGGAGAGGAGCAGCCCCCGGCCTTCGAACCTCTGTATAGGCTTTAAGGAGCAGGAAGGGAGTTGGTCCTCTCGTTTCAGACCGACCGCCGCCTGGAATTCGAACCCGGTCTCTCCTTGAGAGAAGGGAAAACGGTGAGAGTGATTCTTTCCATAAACATCAATTAGTCTGTTGGAAAAAAAAAAAGAGGTAGCATTTTTATATACTTTCGCTTTGAAAAAGAATATAAATAAGTGTTTTTCTGTGCTTTGATAACAAGAAAAAGTGCTGACTGTTCTGGTTCTCTAAACAAACTGGGGCTGTTTAATTGATCTCGAGTAATTAACCAGCGGGTGAGTTTTTAGTTTTTTTTTTGTTGAAAAAGAAAGTGTTCCTACAGTTTAAAATATAAGAAAATAGCAGCGCATAAAAATGGGGTCTGTAAACTCAAGTTCTCCTCCTCTAGACAGTATGATATGTCGGTTGATGGCTGAAAAGTACGGGATAGAAATCCTGGACTATGTAAATTTCTGGATATCGGAGTGGAACTTCCCTACCGGGGGCAGTTTAGACGTGTCTGAACTCGAAAAGATTGAAAAAAAAATAGACCTAGAATGGGAACGACTTAAAAACACTATGTTTGTGCGGGGTACTGACTATAAAAAGTTTGAAAAGCTTAAACATTGTTGGGAGACCTGGATGAATGAAGCAAAATGCTGCGAGCGAAAAGCCGGTTTTAGAAATTTAGGGGGTAGTATGGATAATTCTGGCACTGTGACGGGCAGAACTGATAATACATCTTTAAAACCTGATGGCTCCACACGTAAACACAATAAAAAGCAGACACATTTTCAGAAACAACCATCCACGCCAGCGGATCTCACATCAGCAATTGAACATGTCAGACCTTCATGTCCTGAGACGGTTAGATCTATACAAAATTTGCCTACACCTCCTCCACATGTTTCAGACAAGGAGATGATTGGAGATCTACAAGCGTTCTCCATGGCGAAGTGTGATCCGGATCTGGACTGTGCTCCACCGACGCACCAATCAACGACGGCTACGAAAGAAGTGAAGGGAGAAGCAGCCAATCCCAAGCAAGCAGAGGTGGGTAAAAAAGATGATGGGCAGCAGGGACAACCAGAGGCACACGCCGGAAGGTTCAAAAAAGGCGGAGCCCAAACGAGAGCGACAGCCTGATTCACCAATCGCCGATGACCCAGAGCAACAGCCCACCAATCCAAAGTACCGCACATCAAATCAATTTGTAAACAAGCTGCCATCTTGCTCACCTCCCCCGTCTTCCAGAACGAGGGGAAAAGACAGGACAGCAGGGGAACAAAATCTTGCTGGGGTAAGCCTACCACAAGCTGCTAACTATATCTTGTCGGCTCCCATGGTGGAAGTTGCAGGGAATAATGGCCCGATTATGATTTTCCGGGCGTGGACTAACACGGACATAAAGCAAACAATCGGGCGCCTCCCTGAAGTTGTGGGGAACGGGAAAGTCTTCGCTGCGGAGCTGGAGGAATTTTGTTTGTCATTCCGCCCCACGGGAGCAGAAATCAGGCGATTACTAAAGATGAAATTGAAAGCTGCAGATGCTAGCAAATTAGCTGATAGCTTACCTGATCCTAATATCCGCATGAAAGAAATACCATCAGATGAATGGCCATCAGCTAAGGAAAGAGGAGCAAACGCTGAGTATTATGTGGCTATCACGAAACTGTGTAAAGCAATTGATAAAGAGTTTCCCACCAAGCCCAATGTAACAGTTTTACATGCTGTAAAGCAAAGGCCGGACGAGGCCGCGGATTACTTTCTCCACAGACTGGAGGAAGCATTTGGGAGACACAGCGGGCTGACAAAGCCAAAGGAAGTGGGCGGTTCTATCTGGCAATCGATGCTGTACAATCGAGTTCTGGCACAGCTGCTTCCGGAACTTCGGACCGAGGTAATTGGTAAATATATTGGATTGGACCAAGGAATGAACTATTCTGAACTGCGCAAATATGTTTTGCATTCTGAGAGACTCATGAAGAGGAGAGAAAATGACTTAAAGACAAAAAGAGAAAGTAATTTGTATAATGCGGCTCTGATGATGTACACAGCCGTAACACAGGGGCACAGGACATTTCAGAGGTGGACAAAGACACAGACTGCAACACCACGGTCGCCCGCAGTCAGCTGATAAGCGCAGAGTTTCACCAGAGGACAATGACCGTTGCTCTCGCTGCGGGAGACGTGGACATTTTCAAGACCAATGTGGGCAGGCTCCAGCACCCACACGGAGAGGCCGTCACTAAGCCAGCTGGGCTAGCTGACTAAGAAAATGTTCCAGTAATAAACAGAAAGGAGAATTCTCCATTTTGCCGACCGATGGATCTGCAGGTCTGACATGCACAAAAACACACACAGACACATCCAATCACATTGAAAGAGATAAACAAACTGTTTTTGTGATAAAAAACTTGTTGTTGACAATGAGAAATCTACAATTTCCAATGAAAATTCTGCTCTTTGCAAGGAAGAATCAGCTTTTTGCTCTAATGAAACTAACCCTCACAACTTTATTGCAGAAGCCATTGAACATTTAGAGAAACAACAAACAACACCAACTGGTACGTATGCTCATCTCACTTCAGAAGCATACAAGGCCTTACCTATTCTGTCTCTAAAAATTTCAGGATCATCTGTGGAATTCATGGTGGATTTCGGAGCCACGCACTCTATTCTGAAAAATACGGAACTACAACCACATCCAAAAATGAGCGGCAACCATGTTTTTCTATTTCTGCGTCCGGTCAGGTGGTAAAAGAACGTTTTAGCTACCCTCTTCGCTGTCGGCTGGGAGTGGGGCCAGTTTTCAAACACGGTTTTCTGATTTCTCAACAATGTCCTGTAAATTTATTAGGAAGAGACCTGATGTGCAAACTAAATATTGCTCTTTTTTTATCACCACAAGGCATCCAAGTTGTACCAGCTCAGGAGGACTCACTGTTGACGGCAGTGAAATACAGCCCTCACGACCTCAAACATGAATATGAGTGGAAGGTGAAAGAAGGTACAAAAACAAAATCTTTCCTTGATTTGGGGCAGAACCTGGTGAGTCCAGCATCTGTTTTTATGCCAGAAGGAGACCTCCATTGCACATCACACACTTCTACAGGACCGGATGCGGAGTATGAGCAGACATGGTTTAGCTCGGACACAGACACATTGAACATAACTTCCGTGGTTTGGGACACACATTCAGCTGCACTGAATGTCTGCCTCACATCTGAACAGCAAAAACTTTACCGACTTCACGAAAATCCATACATTTCTCTTTCTAAACTGGCTGGGGCGAAATGGAAAATGGTGGAAAAACTTGTTCACCGAGCTCAGTCAGTTTCTGATTGGGAGCAAACACAGCGTGACACCTCCGTTTTTCATTCAAAATCTGCGCACCTTTTTAAACGCCCACTCCATTGCACTGTGCAGGTCACCAGAGTAGGTCATTTAACTGAAGACTCTGAGGAGATGCTGTCACATGCATTTCTACATGAAAAAACCACAGAACAAATGCAGAAATTAACCCCTCAATACCCCTCCCCCTAGAGCAGATCTCATCTGACTTGTGGGCAAAAGATTCATATGATGTGGGTTTAATTAAGGGTTGTAATCCTGTCAAAATCACACCAAAGTCATCCTTTCGTCCAGTTCAACACCAGTATCCGTTAAAGGTTGAAGCAGTTCGTGGAATAAAATCAGTGTTTGATGCTCTGTTAAACTCTGGGATAATTATCGGATGCACGGATTCCCCGGTCCGATGTCTGATTTTTCCAGTGAAAAAAGTCAGAGCCACAAGTGAAGAATGGCGTTTTGTGTTAGATCTAAAACGGACAAATGAATCAATAATTCCTCGCGCCGCCAGTTCGCCGAACCCGTGCACTATTCTGTCACAGGTTCCACCTTCAGCTACTCATTTTTCAGTTGTTGACCTGAGTAATGCGTTCTTCAGTGTGCCAGTAGACCTGGACAGCCAGTTCAGGTTTGCTTTTGAGTATGAAGGGAAAGGTTACACGTTTACCCGCCTCCCACAGGGGTACATCGAGTCTCCTACCATTTTTAACAGCACTTAAAGAGAGTCTGGAGGGAATAGAACTGTCTCCCAGATCAGTTCTGATTCAATATGTGGATGATCTGTTATTGTGCGCACCGTCGGAAAAACAGTGTGAAACAGACACTATTGCGTTGTTGAAGCATTTGCATGCATTTGGACATAAAGCTAGTTTGTCAAAACTGCAGTTTGTGAAATCAGAGGTCACTTTTCTTGGTCACGTTATCTCAAAAAGCTCAAAGTCTTTGTCTACTAAAAGGATCAAAGCTGTGCAGCAGATTCCTAAACCGATCACCAAGAAACAAATGATGTCCTTCCTAGGCCTAACTTCTTATTGTAGGAATTTTATTCCAAACTATGCAGTATTAGAGAGACCATTGTCTGAGCTGATACATGGAAAAAATATGGTGGCCTCTGCGGCCATCCAGTGGTGCCCTGAGGCATTGCAAACATTTGAAGAACTGAAGAGGGAACTGCAATCCCCCCCAGCTCTTGCATTGCCAGACCCACAAAAACCGTTTTTTCAGATGGTTGATGAGAAAAATGGGTGCATGGTTTCGGTGCTCTTGCAAGAACATTGTGGTTTGAAACGTCCGGTCGCTTACTACTCTACAAAACTTGATCCAGTTGCAGCTGGGCTCCCGGCTTGTCTGAGATCAGTCGCGGCAGCTGAAAAGGCTGTTTTAGCCTTGAGAGACATAGTGATGTACTCTCCTCTCACTGTATTTGTTCCATATAACATTGCAATTATCTTATTGGAACAGAGAACGTCGCACCTGTTTGCAGCAAGATGGTTACGGTATTCTTCAATTCTGTTAAATTTGCCGAATACAACAGTGAGAAGGTATACGGGACTTAATCCTGCCGATTTGCTGCCTACGGACGATGACGGGGAACCCCATGACTCCCAGGCAGAATTAGAGGTACTGTGTACACCACGACCTGACTTGACTGACACACCCTTGCAGAACCCGGACTTGATACTTTATGTGGACGGGTCAGCCTTCAGAGACCCGATGGGAAAGAATCGGGTGGGGTTTGCTGTTTGCTCTGATCATTGTACTATGTCTGCAGGAAGCCTCCCGTCTAATTTCTCGGCACAGACTGCTGAGCTGAAGGCTTTAACGAGGGCCTGTGAGCTGAAGAAGGACAAGGCAATTAACTTATGGTCAGACAGTGGCTATGCTGTGGGTATTGTGCATCATTTCGGGGCGCTCTGGAAGCACCGCAGATTCCTCAAGTCTAATGGTAAGCCCATTTTGAATGCACCCCAGGTCGCTGCTCTTCTGGAGGCAATTATGTTGCCCTCCAAGATTGCAGTTATGAAATGTGCAGCTCACTCCTCCGCAGGGGACACTGTTTCCTTGGGAAATTCTAGAGCTGATGCCGCAGCCAGAAGAGCCGCTCTACAGCCTCTGACAACTACATGTGTTGTCATGACACAACTAGGTGATCAACCAGACGTGACAGATGTGGTTGCTGTGCAAAGTTTTGCCACCTCATCTGAGATTTAAGCCTGGAAGAAGGCAGGTTGTAAGAAAAATTAAGGGGTGTGGTTTCGGTTGAAAACAAACCATGTCTTCCTAGACATTTCTTTCCAGTTTTTGCTAAGTTCAGCCATGGACTGGATCATTGTTCCAAAAGTGGTATGTTTGATCTGGTTGCTACACATTGGTTCACAAGAAGATTCACCTCTTTCGCAGAGAAATATTGTCATTCATGCATGGTGTGTGCCGCAAATAACCCAGGGCGACCAGTGTCCACTAAAACTGCTGGCCATCCGACGCCTCAGAGACCCTTCGAGCACTTGATGATGGACTTCATCGAGCTGACTCCTGCTGAAGGTAAAATTTTTTGTCTAGTCATCATTTGTATGTTCTCAAAGTGGACTGAAGCCTTCCAGACCAAACATGCAGACAGTGCAGCCGTGGTCAAGGCTCTGTTGGGAGAAATTATTCCCAGATGGGGAATTCCTGAAAAAATCACCAGCGACAATGGCACACATTTAGTGAACAAAGCTCTTTCAGAGGTGTTTGAATTTCTGGGAATAAAATTAGGGACGCATTGTTCCTATCACCCACAGTCGGGGGGAGCAGTTGAGAGAGAAAATGGAACATTGAAATCCAAACTTATTAAATGTTGTGAGGAAACAGGTCTGGCATGGACCAGAGTTTTGCCATTGGCTCTGTTTTACATGAGAATGAGAAAACGGCAAAGAATAACCCTAGCCCTTTTGAGATTCTTTTTGGCAGACCTCCAGCGATGGGATTGAACCCACCAATAAAACCGCATCTCTCTACAAGCTTGTGTGAGGATGCAATGATCTCTTACTGTCAAAATCTGTCCAAGACTCTGCACAGGTGCACCAAAAGGTGAAAGAAGCTCTACCAAAAGCAGCAGAGGGGCCACTTCATCCTATTCGGCCAGGCGATTGGGTTCTCATTAAAGAATTCAGACGAGGACATTGGAAGTCAAAGCGCTGGCAGGGTCCGTTCCAAGTTCTGCTAGTGACCTACACTGCAATAAAGGTCGCTGAGAGAGCAACCTGGGTGCACGCCAGTCACTGCAAGAGGCTGACAGGACCAATTCTGGACAAGCCCACCACCACTGAGACAAAGGACTGAGAGAAGTAGACTCAGAAAAGTATTCAAAATCAGTGGAATAGACACTTGCTATTTATCTAGAGATCCCATGTGAAGGAAAGAAAAGAAAAATGATGACATATTCTATGAAGCTCTGGGGCTCCAGAGCAAAAATGACTAAGGCATTAATGCTGTTTGTGTTTCGTGTTTTATTAGGGGGCGTTTTTTGGACTCTGCATCAGGGACGGGCGGTCACCTCAGCCAGGATTCATGAGAGATCCGTCGTTCCTAATGTCCTCCGAGAAGGATGGGTTCGAGGGAATTTGTGGTATCAGTTTGCAAATTATTCAGCTAGGTCAGTGTCAAATAAATCGTGTGTCGTTTGCATGGGAACAGCTCTTCCAAAGTATTATGTCTCCATACCGTTTGAGGAAAAATTGAATCAATGTGTGAGTTACTGTGAGACTCCTGGGAGTAATCCTGCCCAGTGGGATTCAGTGCAGGCCCCAAAAATTTATTTCACCCTGGAAGGTAAGAAGTGTAGTGTGTGTGCCTCTCATTGCATTTTAGCTGTAGCAGCAGGCTTGAATAAAGGCTGGGGTAAGCCGTGTGGATTGGATAAAGCGGTTGAAGCACCTGGGTTAATTAACCTTTTAGAGCCAGCTCCAGATGCATCTTTTGTTTGTTATAATGTGACAAGATCGGGAGAGCAGGCTGACATGGGTACATTTTCAGGAAAATGTTCTAAAATATTTAACTTGAATGAAGAAGCGGATTCTTTTTCTGAGTGCTGGAAATCTGACAAGCTTAGAGATGATACAACTGTTGATTACTGGAGCTGTTCTTCTAAGCTTCACCTGCGTAGATGGATTTTGAAACAGGAACAGGCGGGACCAGACGTTTACTGGGTTTGTGGCGACGGCAAGCTGAGATACATTCTTCCGCCCAATTGGGAAGGTATGTGTGCTCACGTGATGTTAGCTTATGATGTCTCAATTGCAACTGATCCATTCCAGGAAAGTGCAGTTTCCTCACATCACAGGTCTAGGAGAGAAGCACCTGTTCCAGGCAGCTTTGACGAGCAGGTTTACCTTGACATGATTGGTGTGCCACACGGGGTCCCAGATAAATTTAAAGCTAGGATTCAGATTCTAGCAGGGGTTGAGTCAATTTTGATTGATTTTGATCGATCTGTGTTGCACCTATATCCCCGGAAACACAGATACTAATGGTAGTGTATCAAGAGCTTTAGAAGGCCTGACAGTCATGAAAGAGGGCCTTGCTAAGAATGCTGGTGTAAACAATAATCTAGGAAGTCTGAGCGACTGGTTGGATTCTGTATTGGGTGAGTGGAAATCACTAGCTATTTCTGTGCTTGGAGCTTGTATTACAGCATTTGCAGTTTTCTCTGTGTGTGGTTGTTGTGTCATTCCATACATTAGAGGTCTGGTGATCAGAGTGGTTGACAGAGCTTTTACACATCAGATGTTAGCAAAATATCTAGCTGGGTCGACCAATGTGAGCAAACCTGATGTAGACGCCAAAAGACGAGATGAAGGGGATGGAGACGATGGATGTGACATGGACACGCTTGACGACCTCGAGCTATATGAGTAATTGAATTACAGGTGTATGGCATTTACGTTTTCTGATGTTTTTTCTTCTATAACAACTCTCTTGTGTCCTCCATGGCAGTTCCATGAAAGTTTAGCAGGGTCTCATCCCAGGTAAAGCAGAGAGAAAAAAGGGTTGATTTTCATTTTTCAAATTATATTTTTATTTTTCTTTCATTAGTAGGTCATTTATGGGATTTCAGTTAGGTTTCCTTTTTACTTGTTATTTTTCTTATTCAATTCCAGTTCATTGTAATTCAACAATTATTTCCTTTTTCAGTTATTTCATTGTTTTGTTTATTCATATTAAATCTATGAATAAGGGGAGGAGATTATAAATTCATTTATGAGCAGTGAATCAGTACTGAAATTGAGCCTATTGTTATTGATTACTACTGATCAGTTTTTTTTGCATAACCTCTTTAAAGGGTCACTGTGGAGCTGACAAACGAGTGACTGATGATCTTTTGATTTCGGGGTTTTCACAAGGGAAGCACATTTAAGGGAAGAGTATACGTTTCAATTTGTGCAAATTTATTTTACTCATTCATGGTGGACTTGACTGATCCTGCCTAAAAAATGTCTTTTTCTTCTCTATTTTGCAGTTATTTCTTAGACATCCTGGTTTTGATGACAAGCGATGCAGAAATGGCTACCTTGGGGGCAAAGGAGTCGCCACATTCCTTTTCACCCAAGATGTCGTGAGACGACAAACACGACCATAGGTTGGAGGTTGATCATCTTATGCCCCTGGGTTTTTTGAATGTGGTGTTGCATCGGGTCCAATAACTGTCATCATTTTGTTCAGAAGTTGACTTACTGTAACATGTAATGCACAAAAATTATTTGCTATTGTTGTTGTTTTTTTTTCACTGCCTGCCTTCTCATTAGTGGTAGTTTCAAGTGAGCCATTTTTAATCATTTATTATTGTTGTTGTTTTGTTTTTCACATATGATAAAGAGGGAGGACTATTGTGGAAGAAATGTAATGTTCTGTTCTGTGTAGTTCACATACTGATAGTTACTATGCGTCTCTTCATTATGATATGGTGACCAATCTGATTATGTGACACTGTATGAATTTAGGTCAGGTCAAACCTACTGATTCAGACTCTTACAGCCTGCGTTGGCATGGCAACTCTCTTTTATGTCTAAGAACGTCCTGACATACATTGATTATGCTTCTATATCAAATCTTCTACGCCTAATGAGTCAAATGCCTACCCACTGAGAAATGTTTGTTTGTAATGTCATAGGTGATAGACTCTTGATTACTGAACCTATATAATCCTGTGTCTTGTTTTGGAAGGCAGGTCAGCATAGCATATTTCTCTGTTAACGCTGTACCTCCTTGTGTTGATCAACCAAGTCTGTATTAAAACTTCCAAGAATCTGAAGGAATCTCTCTCATCTCTTTTATTAAAGAACTTCGATAACATATGTATTGTGATTAGCAGATTCTACACTTACGAGAATACTTTCATTAGTAGGTGGAAGTAATTACACATGAATGAGCACATATTTTTGAAAAAACAAAGGTTTTTTTTGCTAAGAATTAACTCAAAAAAATACACAACGTAGCTTTTTTTTTTTTTTTTTTTTTTTTTTACGTGTCCTGTTTGGCAGTGTGGAGCTCAGAATTGGTGTCTGAGTACCAAGTAGAAGCCCAACAGATTTACTTTCACAAGCGGAGCAGTACAGCTTTTGCTATGGTACTCCACTTGATTTATGTGTGAAAAATCTTTATTATGAATTGTTGGGGTTTTTATTTCCTGATGTTATGGACACGGAGACGGAAAATTAAGGAGAAGAAAGAAGGAAGATGAAGAAGAGAGGTAGGAAACAAAATGTAATGAGAGAGGGTGAGTTGAAAATACAAGAGAGGAAGGGGAACAAAGAAAACACAGGAAGACATTGAAGTCTGCCTCCATACCCACAGGATGGCAGAGAGAGGAAAAAAAAAAAAAAAAAAAAAACACGAAAAAGGAACATCGACAAAACCAACCAAAGAATTACACAACCACATCACACAAAAATAGATATAAAAATACAACAACAATGTCACAGAAAAACTCATGGTACCGATTAATCAAGCTCTAGTAATGATAACCTCAGCCCACGAATATATCCTTAAACACCAGAGACCCCACATCTATGTGTGTGTGTTAGCATGCTGGTGCATATAAGGTTTCTCCATAAGATTGTTCGATAGTTGGTGTGAGCAGACATCAATCCGTCCCCCAGGAATCGATGCAGACATGAAGGAGATCGGAGCAAAGACGTCCAAAGGACCGCCAGAGCCCCAGGCGGACCCGGGCGGGGCCGACCGCATCCCCCAAAAGAGGAGCAAAGGAGAACCCCAGGGGAACATCCAGCGGCCACTATGCAGGGGCCCGGGGGTCAGCAGTGACGGGCCCACGGGCTCCGCCGGCAACCGGCCGCGCCGGGGCGGGCCGGTCAGCGGCCCGGGGGAGCCGGGGCCCAGGGGCACCCCACCCCCCAGCAGGGACCCGACAAGGGACCGGCCGACCAGGGGCCCCCGGCACTGCAGGGGCCGCCACGCGACGCCTCCACCCTAGGCCAATGCCCACCGCCAACATCCCAGCGCCCCACCAATAGCCGCAGGGGACGGACAGCATCCCCAGGCCGGGCTCAGTCAGCATCTGGACGCCAAGTTGTACCAGGTCCCGGGTCCTGATCCCGCGCAACGCAGGGCGCCGAGACCAGGCATCCAACGAGGGCCAGGGCCGGTCCAACCCGCCAATGAACCGGCCACGCACAGTGCGCACAGAATAGGTGATCAAACGAGCAGAGACGCCGGATCCGCATCCCGAAGAGCCACCGAGCAGGCACCACCCAACAATCCCAAACCTGGCACCTCTAAAAGAGGTGCCCCCACTAACCAAAGGAAGATATCGGCCCAGCGCATCGGCCGACCGACACACCGGCCCCCCCAGGCCCGGCCAGGCACGCACCAGGTCCGAACCGGATTGACCACCGGCAGGCAGGGGCCCCCATCACCGGCGGGGAGTGACGGAGGGGAAATAGGCCCCCCATTAAGTGTAAGGCCTGAGGTGCGCCAGGCGAGGGGGCAGACCAAGATCCAACCTGACAGGTAGACAAAGACATACAGACACAGTCATACGTTCCCTCCCTCTTAAACCCATACATTCTCACTGACTAAACAAGACACCCAAAAAAATGACGCTGTACCCTCACTCACACACCCCATGCACACTTTATGCTCCCAGGTCCAGGTACCGATGCCCCAGTAGAGCCACCAGCCCCCGGACCCGGGAGGTGGACCCCCTACCTTCTAGGATGGAGACAAGCAGACCGCCAAGGGCCCCACAGTGGCAAAGCAGCCCGACAGCCCAGGACCCCGACCAGACCGCCTGTCCTCCTCCGGACCCCAACCCCTGATGGCCCGTAGCGAACAGGGGTGGGAAAAGACCCCTAGCCTCCATCCTCCCGCTCGAGTATGGTGTTGATGCGTGTTGTTATAATGTGCATTTAAAACAGAGGGGTGGGATGTGGGGGAGGCAGCCACACATCCCCCAACCCCCACCCCGAGCCCTCAGTGTCTATATGTGGTTTAACAGTGGGCACCGGCACCAGAGGTGAAGCTGATTGTACCGCTCCCCCTCTGGATGCCGAAAAGTGTGCCCACCCCAAAGTCCCTACATATGTGTCGTGTGAAAATGTTATAAGTGGGAGTGTCTAAGTTGTATATTAAAATTGGGACCCAGGACACCACGGGACAGCGAGGAGGGAAGCCCCTCCTCGCACCCCAGTGATGTGCCCATTCCCCAAGACCCTATATGAGTGGTAAAGTGATGGAGCGGGTGGACAGAGGTGTCCAGGGATGGGGAGGGAAGGACTGGGAGACAAAATGTCTTCCCAGGGAGCCAGCTCCCCCACTGACCACAATAGGCACCGCTGTTCACCGGGATCCACCAGGGGAGGGAGGCCATGGCACGTCCGACCCGGGGCCCACGGCCACAGCACCACAAAGCCCCACGGACCCCAAGGCAGTCCCCCCAGCCCCATCCCAGAAGGGGAACTAAACCCACCCTGACATTCGCTCTACTCTCAAAACACAAAAGACACTAGACACCCAGGTTGAGTTCGCCCCCTGTTGCGACCACTGTTGCTCAACGGCCCGGCAGGAGACCAAACCCAGCGCCCCACCCACCTGCCCTGCACGCCCACCACCCGGCCAGTCCACCCGCAAGTCCGACCGATCCCGGCCAAATGCCCAACCCCAGCACCCCACACAAAGACCAAGACCCAGGAGCCAAGTCCAGTGCAAAAAAGGACTGATCCGGCCCAGAAACGCCACCCAGCCGCCACGACCAGCAGCCAGGCACCCCAACCAGCAAACAAGGCGAGACGCCATACAGGGACTGGCGATGACAATCGGCCCAGAGAAAAAGAGAGAGGCGGCCCCCACAGCCAACAGAGACCCCACGCCGGCCGACCCCCAGCCAGGACCACAGCTAGGGGGCGCGGCGCCCCCGAGCCCCGAATCCCCAGGCCCCCCCAGACCCTACCCAGGCGCAGCACGGCCACCAGGCCAGCAACCCATGTCCGCCAGTGCAACCCCCTCAAGGCACCGCATGCAGCCATCAGGAGTCACCACCCAAAGCCCAACCCCAGGCCGGCCACGACGTCCAGCGCCCCATCCGCCCAGTGATCCCACCCCCCGGGGTCCCCCCCAGACGCCTCCAACCCCAAAACCCCCACATCAGCAACAGTGTCCCAAACGACAAAACCAAGTGCCCCCCACCCCCACTAGGTGATGGAGCCGATCAAAGGAGCCCAGAGAGATTGATCAGATATGGAGCCAGAGGCCGTCTCAAGACCAATATGGTCCAACAAGAGATTTCTATACTGATTAATATTAAGAGCTTTTTTATTTTTCCAGTTCAGGAGGATAGTTTTCTTAGCGATGCATAAGGCAATGTGAACCATTAGAACTGACTTTGTGTCCATCGTGACATCATTTAAATTTCCTAACAGGCAAATTGAGGGAGATGGTGGGATGTTACATTTCAGACACTTTGATAAGTCCTCACATATCTGGCACCAAAATTTCTTAACAGGTGGACAGAACCAAAGTGCATGAACATAAGTATCTGGTATATTGCTTGTGCATTGTAAGCAGGTATTAGACGATGTAAAACCCATCCTAAACATTCGTTGACCTGTATAGTGTACTCTATGAAGGAATTTGTATTGTATTAATTGCAAATTAGGATTTTTTGTTATTTTAAAGTTTCTTAAACATATCTGAGACCAGACGTTTTGGTCAAAGCTGGCTGATAAATCCACCTCCCATTTTGAAATAGGGATGGCTATTGATTAATCTAATGTAGATAAAGTTTTGTATATTTCAGACAGCAATTTGGGGGGGGTTGAGATTAAGAAAATCTAAAACTCTTGCTGGAATTTGTAATTCAGCTGTATTGAGCCTGAATTTACCTTTAATAATAGATTTAATTTGTTGATATTCTAAGAATTTGTTTTTATGAATTCCATATTGTGTAATTAATGTATTAAATGGGATAAAGTCTGTTCCTTCAAATATATGTTCCAGGTATTCAATTCCATTGCAACTCCAGACTGGGAAACTTATCATACATTTTTTTTGCAAGATGTCGGGGTTATTCCAGATGGGTGTACGTCTGCATGGGATTATTGTGGACTCTGTCATTTTTAGAAACGAGGAGATGAGCTGATGCTGAGATCTCGCGAGAGCTGTGCGTAAGTAATATGGCGGTAAACTGGTAAAAGAAACAAACTCGGGTAAAAACAAACCATTACATTTGAGCCAAATATAGCAAACGTTTAATAATAATAACCATTATTTTGTATTTCTCCATAAACAAACTGGACGAGGAAACCTTGCACAGCCTGGAAAGCTACTTGGACGAGTGCTTTGACAACATTGTTATGGGCAAGCCACAGAAATCCACCTCTGCTGTGCCAACAAGCACACCATCACAAAAACGCACTCGTTCTGAGGCCAGCACCTCCACCATCTCTCCAGAGAAAAGCTACAGCGATGTCCTGGACTCAATAGATAAGAAGCTAACCAGCCTAGATGCCCGTCTGGGCCTGGTTGAGGTTCTCCATAAAGAATTTCAAGCTCTAAGGGAATCTCTAGAGTTCAGCCAACAACAGGTAGCATCGCTTGCTGCAGAAAACCAAACGCTTAGGGAGAGTGTAAAGAAACTCACCGAGGGGATGACGCAGCTGTCTGGAGAAAGGAAGAGGATGAAAGAAACTGTCTTGGATATACAGGCCAGGGGAATGCGGGACAATCTTGTTTTTTCCGGGATCCCAGAACAGGCTGAGGACGACGCTGAATCCACCGTCCGAGATTTTCTCCAACATCAGTTAAAGCTCCCAAGCGACACGGTAAAAAACATCACTTTTCACCGCGTCCACCGGCTCAGAGGTAAGAAGCCCAACAACAGCCGGCCGCGACCTATTGTTGCTAAATTTGAGCATTACAAGCAAAAAGATAAGGTCAGAGGCCAGGGCAGAGAGCTGCGGGGAACGAATTATAGCGTTAACGATCAATATTCGAAGGAAATCCTGGATAGAAGGCGCGTTTTGTTCCCAATCAGGAAGAAATATATCAGTGAAGGCACCAGAGCTACAGTAGCGGTAGATAAACTGTATGTTAATGGGCAGCTGTTCAGGGACCCCCAGCTTACTCCTTGGCTTTATTAGTCATGTAACACTGGTCAGATAAGAGTTGTTTTATCAGTCAACTATAATCTAATGTTAGCACAGCTCTCAAAAATTGTTTACATCACTCAATGTGGGCGGGGCCAGGGCTAAGCACTGGGTTACTGGCTCTTTTCTCTTTTCTCATCTTCACATGTCTATCACCAAATGTCTTTGTCACTAATTTTTCCTTCTTTTATCACTCACACACACACAGAATTTTTTCATAACATAACTATTTCTTTCTCTCTCACCCTTCAGACCTTCACAACTTTCTTCTATTTTTCTCTTTCTTATATCTCGGCTTTTGGATTTTCAATCAGGCAACCCCAGGCACAAACTAATAATACACCTGTGTTTATCTGTTTCTATGGTGATATGGACTTTACAACTTTTATCTCAAAACTATGACTACTCTAAGGTTTGTCACGTGGAATATTCATGGAGCTGGCACCAGAGAGAAAAGGGTTAAGATTCTTAACCAGCTTAAAATATTGAAGGCAGATGTCGTCTTATTACAAGAAACCCATAAATCTACCTCAGCTGCAGATGATCTTAAATCCCCTGAGTTTCCTAATGTGTTTTCTGCATGCTATAACTCCAGACAAAGGGGAGTAGCAATATTAATAAATAAAAATGTAAATGCTACAGTAATAGATACAGTTACAGATCCAGAGGGTAGATTTCTTATAGTAAAACTATCTATACATAACCAAAAGTTATGTATTGTCAGTATATATGGTCCAAATGTTGATGACCCCTCATTCTTTCATTCCTTCTTCTCTGTGCTCCTTGAACACATGGATTGCTCACTTCTTCTTGGGGGCGACCTCAACTTTGGTTTAAATTAAGAAATAGACAGGCTCAGCCCAGCAGGGACTCAGCGCAGCTGGAAATCTATAGATATAGTCAAACAGTGCATGAGCGATTATGGACTTTGTGATGCATGGCGATCACTTCACCCCAATAACAAAAAATATACTTTCTTTTCAAATGTCAACCATTCATATTCTCGACTGGATTATTTGTTAGTCAGCAGCTCACTGTTGACTGACATTTCAGACACTGAGATACACCCTATAGCTGTTAGCAATCATGCTCCTGTTTCTCTAACTTTAGTAAATAAAACAGAAACACCTCAAAGCAAAAATTGGAGATTTAATATAACCTTACTTAAGGATAAAGAATTTATTAAATATTTTGAAAAAGAGTGGGCTTCTTATTTAGAATATAATGACCTCCCTGGTACGTCGCCATCCATTCTTTGGCAGGCAGGAAAAGCTGTGATTAGAGGTAAACTAATCTAATTCTCATCAAATAAAAAGAAAATGGAAATGGAAAAAAAACGTATTCAGGAATTAGAAGAAACTATTAATTCATTAGAAGCTTCTCTAGAGGAGGAGAGACTAGGCAAAATCCGTAAAGCAAAGCTAGAATTAAATCAAATTATTAATAAACAGACCAAGTTCTTAATTCAAAGACTTAGGATAGAAAACTTTGAACAAGGTAATAAATCAGGTAGATTTTTGGCTAACCAGCTAAAAATTAATAAAGAAAAAACAACTATATCTGCTATTAAAGATCAGACCGGGAATACAGTATATGATCCTGGAAGAATAAACAACACATTTAAAGAATTTTACAAGGCTTTATACTCACCAGAGATAAATCCATCGGATCATGAAATTGAACAATTTTTTGATAACATAACACTACCTAAATTATCTGAAAGTCAAGCGATGGCCCTGGATTCACCACTAACAGCGGCTGAACTCCAGGAGGCCCTCCAAGGCATGCCCAATAATAAGGCTCCAGGCCCAGATGGATTTCCAGCAGAGTTCTATAAAGAATTCTGGAATATTCTGGCACCAACATTCCACAGAATGCTGCAGGAAACCAAGGAAAATGGCCGACTCCCACCAAATATGAATTCTGCCTACATTAGTCTTCTACTAAAATCAGGTAAAGACCCTTTGTTTTCTACCAGCTATCGTCCTATATCCCTCATTAATGTTGATCTTAAAATAATCTGCAAAGCCCTCGCAAAAAGGATAGAGAAAGTAACCCCTCTTATAATACATCCTGGTCAAACTGGTTTTATTAAAGGGAGACATTCATCCACAAATTCACGTAGATTAATACATTTAATAGATTTTTCTAACTGTAAAAACATAAAAACTAATATATTATCTTTAGATGCAGAAAAAGCATTTGATAGAGTTAACTGGAAATTCTTATTTGTAACCTTACATAAATTTGGCTTTGGAAATTCTTTTATAAACTGGTTGAAAATATTATACAGTTCACCAACAGCGTGTATCAGAACAAATAACCAAACATCATCTAGGTTTTATCTTCAGAGAGGTACCAGGCAGGGATGTCCTCTCTCTCCATCCCTGTTCGCTATTTTTATTGAACCACTAGCTGCAGCGATCAGGCAAACTCAAAATATTAAAGGCATAAAATGCAATAACATAGAACATAAAATCAGTCTTTATGCAGATGATGTATTACTTTTTCTCCAGCATTCACAAACCTCTTTCTCTCAGGTAATCGGGTTGATAAACTCTTACTCAAATGTTTCAGATTATTCTATAAATTGGTTAAAATCTACAGTTCTTCCAATCAATTGTTCTGTCCAGAATCCAACTAATACACAACTGCAGTCAGGGAATATTACCTATTTAGGTATCAATGTCTCACCAAGACTGGCAGATTTAATAACGCTAAACTACATCCCACTTTTAGAAAAAGTGGAAGATGATCTTGCCAGATGGAAATCTCTACCCATATCACTTATGGGAAGGGTTGCTTCAATAAAAATGATGGTTTTGCCCAGAATCAACTACTTATTCTCAATGATCCCAAGTAAACCATCACTAGACTGGTTTAGATCTCTGGACTCCTCTATCTCTAAATTTCTTTGGAAAGATAAACCCCCACGTATCAGCTTAAAAACACTGCAGAAGACCAAAGAAAAAGGAGGTCTAGATCTACCAAACTTCCATCATTATTTCTTAGCCAACAGGCTCCAATACATATCGAGATGGTTAAAACATAGCTACCTAGATGAGTCCTGGATAGACGTAGAACAGACACTATGTAATAAGATAAAACTTTCAGACCTACCATTTATTAGCTCAAATATAAAACAATATGAATGCTTTAAAAGCATAAATATCAGCTCCTCTCTGACAGCATGGTGGGAGTTTCTAAAAATCACAACGTAGCTTTAAGCTCAATTGTACTTGGGTCATCTTGCAAGACAGTAAATAATGGACCCTGCTGACTGGCTCAAATAAAAAAAAGTCAAAGTCTGGTCTTGAGTTTGATTGCCATGCTGTGTCATGACCTGGTTCATGCTCAAATACCTTCCAATGCAGTTTAATTGAAGCAATTCTGCAATGAGGGGTGGGACAACATTATTCTACAGAGATGTAAGCGACTCATCACCAGTTATCACAAATGCTTGATGGTAGTCGTTGCAGCCAAGGGTGGCACAACCAGTAGGTTAGGGGGGCAATTGCTTTTCACATAGGACCAGTTTGGTTTGAATAGTTTTATTACCGTAAAACACAAAAAGAAAAAATAATTTGAAAGCTGCATTTTATACTCATCTACACAACACGTGTTCAGCCTTTCAGCTCCACTTTCCAAGTTCTTAAAGAGGCTATATGCAACTTTTTCTCCAAAATAAATGTAACAATAGCCCTTTTATTTGACCATTTATGACTCAAACATCTCCTGATGAGCATACTGACATCTTGTCAGCTCACAGTTGAGCGACCTATAAGCCTGTATCCAATTTTTTCTATTTTCTGTCGGGTCCGATTTTCCCGCGCTGTCTGCGGATGTGACGTCAAGCGTGTTCATGTTAAATGTTTCAGATTACTCTGCCACTAGCAGTAGATAGCACTCGCAAGCAGTTAAATGGATTGTGGGAATACACAGAAGAGACCCAGGACAACTTTGACGCCAACAGTAACTCCACATAATACTAAGAAAGTTAAACCCCTGACAAGTGCCCGAAAAAGATCGAAGATTGAGAGCGACCGGCGCAAGAGCGACCGGCGCAAGAGTGACCGGGGCAAGAGCAACCGGCGCAAGAGCGCGCGCTGTGAGAGCGAGCAGAAAGGAAGAGCAGTTCCGTTTTTTGCCACATGGGGTCAGTCGCGAGTTTAAATTTCAGAAAATTGCATATAGCCCCTTTAATGATGAATCTGTGTTTGTAAATATTCCCCAACATATCCCAGTTTGGGTGAAACCATCATTTATTTTTTTTGTGGGCAACATTTTGACACATGTACAGTAGCTGATGCATGCTTTTTTTGCAGCTGACCCAAAACATACAGCCAACACAAGTTAATCAGGATAAAAGAGTAGATTGTTTTCTAGTGACCAAGTCGATCTCCACTCTTAAAATGGCCGGAGCTGCATTTTACCTCTGACGGAAGAGAATGAAGGATGAAACTCCACTAAGCAAACAGCTACTGAAAGAGCACCAGGAAAAACGGTGTAAAATTGTGATAATGTAAGTATACTACATTTATAATCTGTACTGTAAAACAATCTATTTTAATTTAATATTTTTGATATTAATTTTTGAATATTTTTGATGCCTAGATGTAAATGCCTGCACACTAAACGGAATGTTAGGCTCTTGTTTCCTATTAATCTTTAAATGTCAAAGGAAGTGCAGCACAATAATAAAAGAATTGGCCTTGATGTTCCATTTGTTTGAAGATATCTGTACGTACCACTGCATCCCCTTTCCTGTCCAGGTTAGTTGTGATCACTTCTCTTACGCTCCGTTGTTTCCTTTTTTATGTTTCTGCTAGTTAGAGTGTGTCTTGTGTTGGACAAATGCTTTTCTTCTTGTGATATCATAATTCAGTTATTGGATTTATTGTGTTACAGCAACAGTCCTTACTTCTCTTTTTTTTCCTTAGGTGACACTTATGAAAGATGAAACAATTCACATATAATAGAAGGCTTCTGTGTTTCACTGTCATGTAGCATTGCCTAGTGATGCTGTGTTCACTAGGGACTTTTTACAGAGGCAAGCCAATGGGCAGATTGATGACGGTGAATGAGACAATGGAGAAGAGAGGATGGAAAAAACCTTGAAATAAGAGACAAGCCTCAGTAAGTCGTGTATTCTCATATATGTGGAATGGTGAAGGCTAATTATTTCAAGAGCAAATCCCCAGAGGCTGTAATGACAAATATATTATACATGATGATACCCATAACGCCTGGACCTCTAGAGTGCATCCTACTTTTGTTGGGACTTTATCCCGCCATTTAAAATCAAGAAATCAAGGGAATAAAATGTGTCTTTGTGACTGTGCATAAACAAAAAACTCATTTTTTAATATACATCTTTCTATATCTATTGTCTACATCTACCTCTATTGCTAGACATTTGATATCTCTCTAAGTTCTAACTGAGTAATGTGTCTGTCAAAACTGTCATCTCTGGAGAATCAACATCTTCCTCACTCTCTCACACAAGCTGTCAATGCTGAAGAATGAGGGACTACTAGCTGACCTCCCATTTTACTAACTCTTTCAGACAATGAGAGCAGCACCTGGGCCATTTACTATTTTGTTAAAATGTCCCCCTGAGCACAGTCATCCTACCTTGCCATGCTGAACTGGGGAAATGCTGTAAGTGTGTGGGTGAATTTGATTGGAAGAGAAAGAGAGGGAGAATGGAAAGTCTGGGGAAAAATAAGAAATGAATCTAAATTCAGGGTAGCCTCACGCCTCACCAGCTTCGATGGTTTTACATCCCAAGGGGTTAATACCTCTCACTACGCTGCCCTGCTCCAGTCTAACAATGTCAGGTGACCTCTGAGATGTAAAGCCGATGCTAACAGATGTAAAACTCTGCTCTGTGTAGTATTCAAGACTAGAAAGGTTGTGAATTTTTAAAACACAAACAACTAACTATTTCAGAAACGTTGCTCTGCTTAAGAACATAACATTAATGTTTAATTCATTAAAACTACCACTTAACAGCTTCATGTGTCGATAAATGCGTTCCTTAAAGTAAAAAGCTAAATTACACAGGCAGTACATTTCAACACAAATGACCTATGTAGGGAGTTTTTGTCAACGTCAAAGCCTAATATGTCATGAGTTGAAGTTCTAAACATATGTTAGAGTGAAAGGCCTGCAACACTGAGCAATGTCCGTTTTACACTTTTACAGAAACTGCACTTCTAAGGATCAAACATTTTGCCTTCCTTTTGCATACAGTTTCTGAGGTTGTACGTCCAGTTGCATGAACTAGACGTCTTGCAGTCTCCTTTGTAGTCAGGCCTGTTTTCGCAATGCATCTTTAGGCATACAATTATGGTGACTTTGGTAGCATAATATTGTAATGAAAAGTCCTACTGTTTCATATCATTGGCTGTTCTTTGTGAAGTTTTACATAACGTTTTCTTTTTCTATTGCTACAGGCCCATCTGTAATAGGTGGCCCTGTAGCATCTAACTTTTCAAATTAGATGCTGTGAGATCTCTCTGAATTCGACATTGTTTACTTCAAGAATACCCTGCTCTGTAACACTTGCCACACTTGCCACTGCCAATTGTTTCTGTTGTTTATATTTTATGCATATAAATCCTTAAAATAAACCTTTCACCTATCGTTATAGTAGCTTATTCTAAAACTGAGAAAAAGATAAGTCCAACCTATAATCTGAGTATATTATTTGAAGCAGGAAGAAATCAGAAACAGAAAGATATCTCTCTCTCTCTCTCTCTCTCTCTCTCCATTTGTGGATTGTTATTGGGGAAGACTCCATTGGGAAAATGGGTCATATGCACGACAAATAATAGCAGGTGTAAATGTGACCCCAGCAATATTGTGGTAAAAATCCTTTATTTCCTAAAGTGGTTTTTTTTGTTTCTCTCAATGAACAAAGTGCTAAAATTTGAGCCTGGATTAAAAAAAATATTAGTATGAAATTTTTCACTGCAATATCAGGTTAATTTTTTCTAAACTATTTTACACCTCATTACTAGGAGCGTCAATAAGTGTGGGGATCTTGCAAAGAAATTTATGGAGATTAATACGCAGCTCTAATTTATTGTCTCTTTCTGCCTTCCTGGTTGTCATTTTGGTTGCTCTCTCTTGTCCTTTTAGAACATATTTGTAAGCATGGAAAACTATTCAGGAAAAAATGTTATTCCTTGTGAGATCAACTATAGATATAGTCACATTCTTACTTTAGCTAAAGACATTAATTAGTGTCCTTTTTAATCTTCTTCCCTTTTGGTTACTATAGCTGCATCTGTGGCTCTCTCGTTTTTTTTTGGTTCTATGCTCTTTTCCTGTTCCTTTCCTTCTCAGCTGTATCTCTCGCCATAGTAACAATTTTGTTGAAATAAAATTCTTAAATAGTTGAATTGCTCACATGACTTTTGTCTTTACTGAGCTAGTATCAGAGATAATCTATGTAAAATATTTACATTACTATACTTTGTTACCTTACTGGGTTGCATCATTAATCCCTTTGGTGCCTCCATCTCTTCTTCCCCCCTTCTCTTTCACTTTTTATATCTTTCCAGAATAACTGTTTCTGCAATAGATTGACCAGTTTATAGAAGTTCTTTCATTTCCTCTTCACATTGCATCCACATATCTTCAATGGCTTTAAATATCACATTTCTTGCTGAATATGCATCATGTTTTCTTTTCATTGCTGCTGAATGAGAAACGTCATCTGAGCTGGAGAACAAAACTGATATTTTGTAGCATCGACTGGTAAAAGGCATAGCAAGGTAAAATTTTACAAATTGGGCAGCTTATTTCACTTTAGACCATTGATATATTCTGAATTAGTTAGGCTGTCACATATCTTTGGGCTGCTAGGTAACTTTACTGCCACTGATCTGAGAGAATGGACTTCACCAAGTGTGTAGTGGAAGTGTTCTTCATTTTAGTTTATGGATTTGATGCAAATGTCCACGTTATTACACATCACTGTAATTGAATGTGGAAATTTCCTTCATTATAAAAACTACATTTGCGGTATTCGGTTATATAATGCAAAATAATGATGAATGAATGACATCTGCGTTTTCTGTTACGTGCATATGAAAACCTGCAGCAGAAGCCTGGTATTTTTGTTCCAAATAGACTTTCCAAAAGTGTAAAAAGTTCAAGACAAACTCCTATTCCTTCAGTGCACCATATTACATTCTGTCTCCCCTCAGCCCCTTTTCTTTTACTATGAAAATGCAGTCTGCATGGGGGGAGTCCATGTCTCACTGTTAAATGCAGATAAATTAGGACTTAGACTGGTTGTGGGCAAGGGGGATGTGGTTGTGGTGGGATGTGCTGCTGCCAAAGGGTGTGTCAGGGCAATTTATTAGCTTGGTAAGCACAGCTGTGTGTGAAAGTGTGTGAGAGGGAGTGTGTTCTCAGCCCTTGGCAGCTAAGCAAGCTCAATGGCTGTGGCACAGCTGTACCACTATTCTAATGTGGAGTCATTATGTCCATCCACCCTGCGCCTCCAGATAATTTACAAATTTAAACGTAACACACCAAGTTACCAGCAAAAGCTTGGATGACTATCTTGTGGTATGTGCTTTTTTAGGTTAAATTTACCACAAGTGATGCTATAATTTTGCTCTTCAGACTGGGTTAGTTTATACCACTCAGACTATACAAAACATGTGCAGCTAGTAACAGGTGTTCAAAATAAAAACATAGATTGGTCCCTTAGGGATAGGAGGTTGGGGTATATTCTGCAGTGTGCAAGTGTGAAAATTCTTGGTGTGTGTGTAATTGCATGTTAATGACCCCCCTGTTGTATTCAGCAGCGTGTCTAGCCAAATATCAGGCATCTGATCAGGGTTAAAGCATGGAAGAGCACAGTGTTAAGGTTTACAAACTACCTGCACCTGCTCAACTCCTAACTCTTTGTTTTAAGGCCGAAACAGGTGCAATGTAAACTCACCTTGCAAAATGCAACCAGCAAGACAGGTTCATTGTGTTTAGAGAACAGAAAAGTACAAAATGCACTGACGTCCTTCTTTGTTGCATGTTAACTTTAATATAATTTAGCTGTATTTCTCTAGGTCACTTTAAAATGTCCTTATAGAACATTAGATCTTGTAAAACAAACTTCTCATCCTTGCAGTTGTGGTCCTTCAATTTCAAAAACATGAGGGGTATGATCTTGTCAGTTGTTATACTCAATAGGTTTTGTCACAGTTTATGTAAATACATGTTTAAGATCTTTCCAAATATGGAAAGATCTTAAACACGTATGTGTTGTCTGATTTTATTTATTCAGAAAGCTTCATAATAATTCTTAATTAACCATACATTTGACTGACTGTCACACTTCAACCTCTGAATGGGAACTATGTCTTAGTCATTAGAATGATTATATTTTTGAAATGGTTGAATGTGGAAACAGGCTCAGTCATGAGATAGTTCTTGTTGCTAAAGTGATTAAAGGGGACACATTATGTCAGGCAATCATCACCTCCACTCAGGCCCACCTGTGCTGCTCTGCAACCATTGGTCTCTGATCCATATATAAGAAGCCCTCACTTACCTCCAACTGTTCAGTCATCTGGTCCTCCGTCCCTGAACTCCTTCCCAGTGGTTGTCTTGCCTGCCGAAACCAGCCAACCCTCAGTCCAGCTCTCTCCTGTTCCAGCCAGTCCTGCACCTGCCAGACTTGATCTGCCTGGTCCTCCAGCCACGTCCTTTGCCTCCTCCAGGTTCTGCGGCTGAAAGACTGCTTTCAGTCTCTCCATGGTTCTGACAGGATGACTGAACCTGCTTCAAGGGCTTCAGCAGACCTGGAGACTCTCAGAACTAAGGTCGACGCGCTCCGTTCCATGGTGGAACAGCTCATCTCTAAGGTGGATTCCCTCTCAGAAGCGCATTTTTGTCTGGCGGGCCTGGTCTACAGCAGCTCTGCTCCCCGGTTCTGCATTCCAGAAAAGTGGAACGAAGAGGATGAAAAACCTGACCGGCTACTAGCAGCACTGGACATGCTTTTTGAATGTCAGCCTACCACCTATGCCACCGTTGCCTCCAGGGTGGTCCTCCTGATGTCTCTGCTCACCGGCAAAGCTCAAGAATGGGCGGCGGCTTTTTATTACCAACAATCTCCCCTCTGCAATGACTATTCCCGTTTTGTTGATGCATTGCGCAACACTTTTGTTCCTCCCTCCAGTGACATAGAGGAGGAGGTTCAGCTCCTGCACCTGCGCCAGCGTAATCGGACTGTTCATAAATAAGCTGCTGATTTTTGCTCCGTGGCCTCTCAATTTTCCTGGGGATTCTGCTCTGCGCACTCTGGCCCTGGACATCGATCGGTGCGTCCTGAGCAGAGCCTCTCCACTCTGCCGTTCCCGACTGCCACATCAACACTTCCTCCCCCGCGTAGCAGAGATCAGCTCTACCGCCTCCTACCGGGAGTTTCCTTCCTCGGAAGAGCCCACGCAGCTGGGTCACCCGTCAACAGAGGAGAGGGAACAGCGTCATCGTGAAGGACTTTGCGCCTATTGTGGGGCAAAGGGGCATTGCCGCTTCACCTGCCCAATCCGACTGGGAAACGATCAAGCCAGGTGATTCTGGGGGGGACATCATCTGGCTCAGCTCCTCTCTCATCCTTCACTTTCCTTGTCCATTTATGTCACGGGAATTCCACAGATAGGACCATCCCGGCCTTCCTGGACACCGGGGCTGCCAACAACTTTATTTCATCAAAGCTAGTCTCCGTCGATGGGCGCCCTTTCAAACCCTTGCCTATCTGTCATCGCACCACAGGCATCCGGATGACGATCGGGGAACATCAGGAGACCATTCATTTTCTGGTCATGGCTTCTCACACCACCCCGCTCATCCTGGGCTGCCATGGTTCCAACTCCATAACCTGTATATTTCCTGGACTTCCCGTCGGATTCTACATTGGGGGACCAACTGCCTGTCTCGCTGCCTGCTCCCCGCCTCTAGTGTTGTCTCTACTGTCTCTAAACAGCTGAGCAGCATCCTCTGCCCTACCAAGATCTGGCGGAAGTTTTTTCTGAAAGCAGAGCATCCACTCTTCCCCCACATAGGGAGTACGACATGGTGATTAATCTTCTGCCTGGGACAAGCTCCCACTGTGGATGGATTTACCCCCTATCAGCCGCTAAAAATAAATATATTGAGGACTACATCAAGGAGTCCTTGGACCAAGGATTTATTTGTCCTTCTTCCTCCCCTGCCGCTGCCGGATGCTTCTTTGTCAAGAAGGACAGGTCCCTCAGGTCGTGCATTGATTACCGGGGCTCAGTCTCATCACCATCAAGGACCGTCACCCCCTCCCACTCATCAATACCATCCACGACACTATCTTCACCCGCTTGGATCTGAGGAATGCCTACATTCTGATCCGCATCAGAAAGGTGGATGAGTGGAAGACAGCCTTCAGCCCGCCCAGCGGCCACTGGGAATATCTTGTCATGCCCTTCGGCCTCTGCAACAGCCCGGCGGTGTTTCACCGGTTCCTCAACGACGTGCTCCGTGACATGCTCGGACGTTGGGCTTTCGTCTATTTGGACGATATCCTTATTTATTCATCATACGAAACTGACCACGTCCAGCATGTCCAGGCTGTCCTCCAGAGGTTGTTGCAACACGGACTGTTTTGCAAACTGTAGAAGTACCCTTTCTACCTGTCTTCTACCAGTTTCCTTGGTTACGTCATCTCAGACCGAGGCATCGCTATGGACCCCGAAAAGGTTTCGGCAGTAACAACTGGCCCCTACCTAGTACCCTCAAACAGCTCCAGTCTTTTCTGGGGTTTGCAAACTTTTATCACCGCTTCATCCGTGATTTCAGTTAGATTGCAACTCCGCTCAGCAACCTCACTCACCCCGCTGAGCTGCCCCACCCATTTTTGCTCTCTCTGGAGGCTGTCAGGGCTTTTAAGGAGCTCACTCTGCGGTTCTCTAACGTTCCAACCCTCCGACATCCTGACCCCTCAAAGCCTTTCATAGCTGAAGTAGACGCCTCCGAGGTGGGTGCAGGGGCGGTCCTATCTCAGAGGGGTCCGGACCAGAAAACCTACCCCTGCTGTTTATTTTCCTAAAAAATTTCTCCCACAGAACAAAAATATGGGGTTGGAGACAGGGAGTTGTTGGCCATCAAATGGGCATTAGAAGAGTGGCTTTTAACCTCCTCATTGGCACACCCGATCCCTTTCTCATATGGACGGACCACAGGAACCAGATCCATATAAGACGGGCCTAACAGCTCATACCCCGGCAGGCCCGTTGGGCTCTCTTTTTCTAACAATTCAACTTCCACATATCATACCGACCTGGCTCCAAAAACCGTAAGGCAGTCGCCCTCTCTTGCCAGTATTCATCCACCACACCCACCGCTGTGCCCAACGCCATAATCACCCCTCACGCCATTCTACCTCCATTACAGTGGCCCTTAGAGGCGTCCATCCAAGCTGCCTAGCGTTCTGAGACCGCTCCACCTGAGACCCCACCCAACTGACTGTATGTTCCCCAACAATGCAGTCAGGAGGCTCTGATCTGGGGCCACTCTTCTCCAGTTGCTGGTCACTCTGGACCAGACAAGACACTCCGCTTCCTGCGTCGTGCCCTCTGGTGGCCCTCCATGAACAAGGAGGTCAAGGAGTTTGTCAGCGCATGCACCACCTGCGCCCGGTCTAAATCTGCCTCTCAAAGACCAGCAGGTCGTCTCCACCCCCTCCCCGTACCATCCCGTCCATGGTCTCATGTGGCCATCGACTTTGTCACCGGCCTCCCCAGCGCCGACGGAAAGACTTCCATCGCCACCTTTGTGGACAGGTTTTCCAAAGCTGTCCACCTGGTTGCTCTACCTGGTTTACCCTCGGCTAAGGTGGCTGCTGAACTCTTCCTCCAACATGTAGTTCGTCTTCATGTTTTTCCTGTGGATGTGGATGTGGTTTTCTTCCAGGTTTTGGAGGGCTTTCTGTCACCTTGACGGCGCCGCCCGCAGCCTATCCTCCACCTTTCACCAAGAGTCCAATGGTCAAACAGACCGGGCGAACCAACAGGTGGGCAAGTTCCTCAGATGTTTTGCTTCATCTCTTCCAGTCTCCTGGCCCCAACATCTCTTATTTACCCTTCAAGAACGGTTATGGGTGCCAATCACCCATATTTGCCCATCAGGAGGTGGAGGTGGTGGTCCCGGCCGCCCAAAAGTTCGTACTCCGCATCAAGGGAGCCTGGATTCTTGCTAAAGCCTCCATCATTCGGGCCAACACTGAATATCAGCGACAACAGGAAGTCAGACGACGTCCCAGCCCTGTCTACCAACCCAGTGACGTGGTTTGGCTTTCCACTAAGCACATGAAACTCAACTCCGACTGCAGGAAGCTTACCCCCAGGTTCGGGGGGGGGGCGCTCTGTCAGGCAATCATCCCCTTCCAGCCAGTCCTGCTCCTGCCAGACCTGACCTGCCTGGTCCTCCAGCTATGTCATTTGCCTCCTCCAGGTTCTGCGGCTTAAAGCCTGCTTCTTCTCAATAAATTACAAGAACTGCCTTCAGTCTCTGTGTGGTTCTGACACATTATGTGAATGGCACTTTTTTCATCATTCTCTTCTGCTTCTATAAACACTCCAAACATGAAACAACCTCCTTGGCAGAGGTAGTAAAAACCATCCATCCATGTTTTTTTCAGAAAATCTGAAATCTTGTGCTTCGTTTGGAATAAGTGCCTTTTTGTGACATCGCAACAAGCAGAACTTGCATATAACCGCCCCTCACCTATGAAACCCCGCTGCTTACTTACAAAACCCCGCCCATCACATGTCAAACTCTGCCCCCATAAGTCAAACTCTGCCCACCAATCCATTTGCATGCTATTCTCATGTGTGGCAAATCAGCAGCCTAGCAACAAGATGGAGGTGGGGTCTGCAACTGCTAATTTGTAAAAAAGTGACAGAGCCTTTTAAGCAGCTCATTCTGAAAGGGACTGAAATTGTCAAGAATTGAGCTGGTGAGATCACTTTATGTGAGCGTGATTTTTTGCAAAGAACTTGTTAGGAGTCTGTTGCTGTGTGCTGGTGGATGGGTGGTTTGTTTTCCTGTTTACCTCTCTCCTTAGGGTGTGACTGCCAGGTGTTGCCACAGGTGCGGCACATCAAGCCTCATCAAGTTCCAGTTTATAAGGGGAGCGGCCCCTGGAGGCTGACGCCAGATGGTTCCACTGTCAAACGTGGTACAAGGCTAACTTAGATGCTCTCTGTAGCAGTAAACTTTCCTGGATGTTTTTAGTGGATGCTTACCTTTTGTCTCCTCGCAGTTCCTCTTCCGAGAACCTCCTTAGATCCATTGTTATTCCTGAGTTCCAGTTCTACATCAAGTCCTCGGTTGGAAATCCACACGGTTGGCCCAGGACTAAGAACTTCAAGGTTCAAGTCAAACTCACCAAGGATGAGCTCCTCTTGATTCCCTCCTGGTCAGCCTCCACCGCTCCACCTGAAACATACAAACAGAACTCACCTGAACAGTTCACCGCAGCTGCCTGCCTGTCCACCCTCCAACATCACAACGGAGAAACCTGTCAAGAACGGATACACGGATCAAGATCCCCATCTACAACCTACAGAATCAGTACTTAACGAGATCAGTCATCCACAGCCAACCTCAGCAAACAGTCTACAATTTTACCTTCCTCATGTTCCTTTCTCCTGGCGACCAAGTAAGATAATCTTCTTTTATTTTCACTGTCTGCCAGAATATAAACAATCCAGTAACTACTTACCTGCTCACTTCCAGTCAAACCCCGTATCCCGAGTTCCAGCCTGGTTAGACCTGCTTCCCTGCTTATAACCTGCAAAATAAACTCTTATTTTAAAAAAGAACCTTCTTGTTGTCTGGAGTTGTGCCTGAAATTAGAGTCACCCTGAGAACATGACAGAACTTTATTAACATGTTTTGTACAGACCATAGACCTATTATGACTCGTTTAAAAAGAGTTATAATATGTCCCCTTTAAGTAAATAAAATAGATTTTTGACCATTCAGAGGTGAACATGATTGTGTGTTTCTGGTCATTCTTAATCTCCATGATCTAAATGCACTTGAGCTTAAGGTCCGAAACTGATGGCTGTGCATTCGCTTTTAGGATTTTCTGGTAGAAAGTAGATTTCATGGGTCCATAAATAATTGCAAGTTGTTCAGGTCCAAAAGACATAAAGTAAGATGATAACCATCACACTATTGTTTATACCAGATGAAATGGATGTCCATCAGTTTCTCAAAGGTTCACTTTTTTCTGATTAGTTGAATATTTAACCAAATGTCTCAGTAATCATCAATGTGGGTGATGCAGCTTTTCTTTTTGTTTTTTGTTCAACATAGGTTTTTTTTTAGAAGTCACAGATATATGCCATATTTGCCCAGGCTCCCGTTGTTGAAGCATGAACATTGAACTTAAGTGAGGCAGGTACTTTAGGTGTTGTGTTTTTTTTGTATCCTCCTTGATCTGCTTTAGGAATAAATATGGTACACCGGACACTCCAGTGAAGGTTTATCTCTGTTTCACGTTTTGTTCATTTTGGGATAATGGCCCTTACTGTTGTTGACTGGAATCCCAAAGTCCTAGAACTATCTCTGTAACCTGTTCAAAACTGATAGATGACGTTGTTTCTCATCGGTTAATTGCTTTACATCGGGAAGTTCCTGATTCTGCAGGTTAGACAGTAATCAGGCCAAAATTTAGTGAAACTTACCAGAAAAGGGAAGTAGGAGGTAATTCATGATTTACCGCTTTACATGAGGAAAGGTTGGTTCATATCAAAACATCAATGAAAAACTGTTTTGTATTTATTTAAATGATCTAACAATCTGAAACGTGTGACAAAAAAGCCCAAACATAAGAACTCTGGGGCAAGTATACAAATCCCATTGTGACAAAATTAAAGAAAAATAATTAATGCAATACAAGAGCACCTGCAGATCTTTCTCGAATTAGAAATTTTAATTGAAAAAAGGAAACACTGTGACATGGCAACACCTCTGCAGGTCTACCTACCCTGTTTGCCCGAACGACTGGTTTCGAAGCCCCAGCAGCAATCGTTTGCAGTAATGAGGGACTTTTGGTTCAAATTGGGTGGGTTTACAGTCTCTAGGCTGAGGGTCCTGCTGTCCAGAAATATGAAACAGGTGCAGAGAGTTGTCATAACACAACAGATGCAGGCAACTGCACAAAGCTAGCAAGAAGGGCTTCAGGTCACCATGCGTAGACATATAGCTCCTTTAAAGACCAAACAGATAAAGTCTCTAAATGATTATGAAGCTAAGAAGAACACACACACACCCCACACACTTTGTGATTGAGTAACTGGTTGATTAGGTTTTACAGTAAAAGGCTGCACAACCATTGACAAAACAACCAAAGCTTCTTGTTTGTCATTTATTTTGAAAGAAATCATTGCTCACCCAGGCACACTGAGGTAATAAATATCTATGCATCTTTTTGGAAATATAAGCCATATAATTTTTTTCCACAACCTTTTGCTATGAGAGCAACTGTCCTTAACGATAACACTATCATTTAAATGTATTTTCTTTCCATTTTCCTTGTTGTCTCTCTTACATTATCTTCCCAGTTTGCTACAGTTTTTCCCCCACAACACATTGTTAACGAGCTCCCTTTCTGTCCTATCTCGTGTAGGTGAGACATCTCTGCAAAATGACGGTGAACGGGTGCATGAATGTGTTTATTTACTTATTTTGCAGCGGTAAATCCATCGGTGTGCGCGTTCACTCATACGAAGGGTGTAGCAATGCCGTGCATCACATATGACCACCAGGCACTGTCAGGGCTCATGTTGGCTCTGACGGTAACAATAATCATGGGATTTGATTGCCAGTTCCCTCGCCCTCTGTAATTGATGAGTCCAATATTTACTCTGTTACCTGTATGTTGTAAACATTCATTATGGGTTTCCTTCTCCGATAGGTGAGCAGGAGAGGAGAGTGGGACACGTCCAGCCTGCAGGGACCGGCTGTCAGTTTGACTAATGACAGAAATGAATAAAATCTCATAATTACTTTAGAAAAAAAGGACGGTCTCTACCTTATCTCAGGCCAATATGCATTTTAAAATTTTTGGCGGGTTTATTAAATTCCACCTTGGCCTCCGCTTTGCCACCAGGCCCACCCCCTCCCCTTCCTTGCCCCTTCCCCCCTGTGGTAATATATCACAGACAGAGGCAAGTTCTCAAATTTCAAATTTAATTTTCTACTCACCATACACACACAGTCTCTATAATCAGATTAGGATATTATTGTGTTTCTATTGACATTAGCATTGTTATTATTTTGTATTGTGTAAATATCAGTAACTGGAGTGCATCTGGTTGATCTGCCAGGAAAGGATTATAGTTTTGTATTTATACATTTCCCCCCCTAGAAAGAATGTTCTTTTTAGGATCATATCATGCAGCTTTTACCATCTGGAAATGGCATCCCTGAATGCTCTGACACCATATTATTATTCGAATGTATAGTGTAAACTAAGTTATTTTAGTAAATCTTCTCCATGCTGACTCTATGAGGATGTAGTTTTGCTATAGCTGGTTTACAAAAGCATAGAAACCCCTCAAATCTTGTCACATTTTGCCATGATATGACCACAAAATTCTATTTATTTCATTGAGTTTTTATGTGATGAGCAAATTCAAAACAGTGCATGATTGTGATGTAGATGGAAAAAGATAATTAGATAGTGAAATGTTTTCCAAACAAAAATCTGAAAAGTGTGGCATGTATGTGTAATCAACTTGAGTCAATACTGTTGCTACAATTACAGCTGTAAATCTTTTGGGGGTATAGATGTGATATGTAGAGCTAGAGACTGAAAATATTCCCAAAGGACAGGAAGGATTGGATAGATGGAAGTCTGGACAGAGCCAATTAACTAAACACATTCTTCAACAGGTTCAGTTCAGGAACTAGCTAAGCATCCCCCTCTCCTGTTCCCAGCCAAACAGACATCCCACCCTCCTCTGACCAACAGCTTTCCTGTTACACCTCGGATGTTTTATCCTTCACTAACAGCCATGGACTCTTGGGATTTCACAAGTTTGACTTCAACCAAGTCAGGTAATGCTGCTACCCCCTGTGCCTCCCCCTCCCACTTATCTGTTTCCAAAAGTCAGGTGAAGAGGCAGCCAGAAAAACTGAACCCCGAACAGGGCTACAGGTCCAGATGGTGTCTGCCCCAGAGTCCTGAAGGCCTGTGCAGAGCAGCTTTGTGGGATTCAGCAGCACCTCTTCAACCTTAGCCTAACTCAGGAGAAGGTTCCAGTGTTGTGGAAGACATCCTGCCTTGTTCCAGTACCAAAGAGAACTCAGTCATCAATGAAGCAAACAAGAACATATCAGGACTCGCTGCAGTTTGCTTATCACTGTGGAGTTGGGGTTGAAGATGCCATCGTCCACCTGCTTCAACCAACCCACTGTCATCTGGACAAAGCAGCCAGCACTCAGATGGAGCCCTCAACAATCGCCTGGATCAGTGACTACCTGACAAACAGACCACAGTTTGTGAAATTGAAGAATTGTGTGTCAAACCAGGTGGTCAGCAGCACAGGAGCACCACAGGGGACCCTACTCTTACCATTCCTTTTCACTTTGTACACCTCAGACTTCCAATACAAATCTGAGTACTGTCATCTGCAGAATGTACTCAGATGACTCTGCAATTGTCGGGTGTATCAGAGATGTACAAGAAGCTGAATACAGAGAGCTGGTGCTTTGTGACATGGTGTGGAAACAATCATCTTACCTTGAATGTGAACAAAACACAGGAGATGATTGTAGATTTCAGAAGAAACAGGGATACGTCAAACACTGTTTCCATCATGAGAGAAGAAGTGGAGGTAATTGAGGAGTATAAATACCTTGGAGTTCACCTAGATAACAGATTGGACTGGAGACTGAGCAGTGAAACCGTCTACAAGAAGGGACAGAGCAGACTGTACTTCTTGAAGAAGCTTAGGTCCTTCAAGGTTTGCAGTAAGATGCTGCAAATCTTCTACAAGTCTGTTGTGGAGAGTGTAATCTCTTCAGCCATCGTCTGTCGGGGTAGCAGCATCAGAGTCAGACTTAAAAAAGCTCAACAACCTGATAAAGAAAGCTGATTCTGCTCTTGGCACCACTGTGGAACCACTGGAGATGATGATGCAAAGAAGGATTCTTCATAAAATCAAAAAAGTTATGGACACCTCGAGCATCCTCCTCATGAGACTGTCATACAACAACAGAGTGTCTTCAGTCGGAGGCTTCTTCAGTTTCGGTGCAATACAGACCGCTACAGGAAATCCTTCCTGCCCATAGCCATCACTATCTACAACAACTCCTTAAAGAATTAATTATATGAGCTACAACAACACTTAATGTCCCTCTGGGATCATAAAAGTATTGTTACATTTGAATTTGAATTGAAATGCAAAATGGCTATTCTACCTACCTACTCTCAAGTTATCTGGAGTCTCAAATAGGTTCTTCAGGATTTTCCTTTATTTAGCTCCATCCATCTTCTATCAACTTTGAACTAGTTTCGCTATGGCGTAATATTTCTGCCTCCAACAGTATGAAGTCTTCATCTGAAGACTATTTAAAATAATCTTTCAGTGATTTTCATATTTTCTGATTTTATGTGTAAATTATAAGATAATAGTCTATCTGTGTTTTCGCCTGAGTCTTCCTCCAAAGTTCTCGAAAGAGTGTGGGGCTCTGGCGGTGTGGAGAATCCAGCTTCACGCCACGGTCATACATTTGGCTCTAATTTCCACAAAACTTATTTCATCTGCACCATATCGCATAGGATGTTTACTGGTCCAAACCTTCAGAGATATCAATGCCAAATTTTGGTGGGCATAGTCTAACTTCTCCACTGCACCCCTTAGAATAACTTAAACAGCCAGCCCCCAGCCATATTTTATCTGAAGATTATGTACCTAAGCATACTAATGTAGTGTCTCAGGACCCACAAAGAAGTCTTTCAGAGCCCTGGTCATAACCCCTCAGGAAGTCGGCCATTTTAAATCAAACCCACCATTTTGTGTAAGTCATACACGACATATTTGAATGAACTCCTCCTAGAGCTTTTGACTTGCAGACTTCTAAACGAGCGAGGACAGACTTAAGGCATTGGGGATCAAAATTATCAAAATAATTTTGTTGCATGAAAGCAGGTGTGCGTGGCTTAGCCTCAAAATAAGGCTTCTTCTCGCGCACCCTAGAATCACTCAAACAGTTAGCCCCCAGCCATATTTCATCAGAGGATGATCAAATCCGGCATACAAATGTAGTATCTCAGGACCTACAAAAACGTCTCTTGGAGCCATGGTCCAAACCCCACAGGAAGTCAGCCATTTTGAATCCAGCCCAACCTTTTTGTCCCATGTATATTTGGCGTATTTGAACGAACTCCTCCAGAGCCTTTCACTTACAGACTTCAAAACGAGCGAGGACAGAGTCAAGACATTGGGGATCAAAAGTTATCAAAATAATTTTGCTGCATTAAAGCATGTGGACGTGGCGAAGCCTCAAAGTAAGGCTTCTCGCCATCAAAGGACATGGTGTATTAACTTCAAGGTCACATATTAAATCTGGTTACATTATAGCTGTTCCTTTATAAAAACTCCAATAGGGGATGGAGTTTCCATTCAAGAGCTGGAAGCAATAAACTCCTGAAAATTAGAGACATTAATTTTAACACGTCACATAGTTGCTTAGGAAATGTGGAAATATTTGGAATAATTCACAAAGTAAGCAATTCTATTTGTATGCTTAACTAAATATTCTTAAACTACAAATTCAAGTGTTTATTTTATTATGTTATCCCTTTTGGTTTTATAATGTCAGTCGTTTTTTCAGTATTTTGATTTGCTGTTGTGATTGGTGTTTTTTTTTACCCCAGCAAATGCATTATTTCCACAGAATAGTACGATTAGATGAAAATGACCTGTCTGTGTTAAGCTGGTGGTGTGGTTCATTTGTATGGGAATAAATCCCTGCCATTATTCAAGAGCGTATTTTGTCAATTTCAGAGCATTATTTGTTGTTTTTATGCTCAGATCAGAATCAGAATCACTTTGTTGCCATTGCCAGTAAAAAAAGATATACAGACTAGGAATTTGCTCTGATGTGCAGATATATAAAAAACGAAGAATAAAAGTGAAATTAAGTAAAAACAATAACATAACATAAAATTAAAAAAATAATAATAATTGGTTGAAAAAAATTTTTTTACATTAGCAGGTGCATTGTGAGGCTATTTAACTATTATTTAAGAGTATGATGGCAGAGGGGAAGATGTTCTTGTGGCAGGCAGTTCAGTTTCACAGACTGATGGCTAGAGGTGCAGCAGTTCGTATAAAGGGAGAATAGCAGAGGTGAAAGTACACAGCCCTGAGGGGAGCTGGTGCTGATGGTCCGAATCTCTGACACGTTGTTCTCCAGCCACACGTACTGCCTCCGATCTGTCCGAAAGTTGGTGATTCACCTACAGATGGAGTCAGGGATGTTGAGCTGAGAGAGCCCGTCTTTGAGTAGAGCTGGCAGAATGGTCTTGAACGCAGAGCTGAAATCCACAAACAGGGTATGCAATGTTTTACTGTGGTTTTACTCCCACCAGCAAACGTTTTGCATCCCATTAAACCATTTAAATTAATACAGCCATTATATGGCCATATGGCCATTTTACCTAAAAATAATTCTTACTTCAGGTTCCCAATTTCCGTCGATAGCCATGTTGACTGACCATCAGCTGAGTTCTGCTAAGATGTTAGAAGCGCAATAGACCGTTAGGGCGTAGGTTTCTTCTTCCACTATCAATGATGAGCGCGCCTACATGAGTATATTAAAACAAGCGCACCCCAAAGGAGACTGTGACGAGCTCATTGGTCAGCATCAAATCTGGCTTCCTATTGGCTGGGGGACTTTTGGCAGAGTTATTTTGCCTCTATATACTGATTCAATGAAGTAACCGGAAGTCGAGCCGCCGCCATTGCTGCGGTGACCGCTCCCACTTGGGCAGCCATAGGCTACGCCTGAGGTGCAGTCACAGCAGAGACGTTCAACCTGGCCACCATCTCTTCTCACGGTCACTTTCACATCTCGGTGACAGCGGATGGCTCACTGATCCCTTCAATACGATGTGGTCGTTTAAAAGGCGGTGTAAAATTTGTCCGACCCATCCAGAGTTCAGGTAATTTTGACCCTCGATCAGAGACCTGTAGTTGCCTTTTCTCTGGTCATCGGACGCCAGCTGTTCAATAAAGTGCTCTTGAGTATCTAAAACAAAACACAAACTTGTGTTGTGTTTTTTTTTAAAGTCACATACCCAGTCCATAATGATTAAATGTCACGGTTAGCTTGCTAACTTCTGCTGCCTAACGCATGCTATATGCACAGTGTTTAATGGTACAGTCTATTATCTTCCTGTTAATTGTATTGTTTATTGTTCAAAAAATGATTAATTCATAAATTAATATCCATATTCATTTAATATACCTTTATCAGTTACTGGAGGCCACTGTCTAACATCATCAATCCAGGTAGTCATCATACTGTCAATGTAGAGGGTCGGTTTACAATGACAGCACAATGAATGATTATGGACCATAGACTGTATATAGAGGTATGGACGCTGGTCACCGCAGCAATGGAATCACACAGGAAAAATCAGTGGGATCAGGTTTTGAAACTGCAGAGAAGAGATCTGAACACAGAGGAATGAAGCTCAAACGCAAAGGAGTCAATTGAAGTGCAAGAACACATATTTGAATGCAAGAAGGAACTTTTGGAGTGTGAACAGAGTGTTAAAAACAACCTAAAAACAACAAATAATTCTCTGAAACTGACAAAATACGCTCTTGATCAATAGCAGGGATTTATTACCATTCATTTACATATAACTTAAGTTGCGAGCCCAGACACAGAGCCAAGCGAGCAGGGAGCCAGAGCGATGCATGAGCACAGAGCAGGCAGGGCAAGGAGTTTGTCAAAGTTGAGCGTGTGCCAGAACACTTTAGAGTAAGCGTGTGTGAGACTTAAATACACACGCCTCAAATTTATATTCGTTTACATAGAAATGTGTGCTCAGAACAGTCTCATTGCATGCTCAAATCAGTCTCACTGCACATGCAGATTGATCATTGCGCGCTCAAGTTGGTGGCACAAATATTACGCCATATTTCCCTGTCCCACAACATGATACTGCAAGCTTCCTTGTGTCATGGTGGGTTCTGGGTGAGGTGTAATGTTAGCTTACTGACTCACAGTGCTTTGTATATTGACCAAAAAGTTTAATTTTGTCCTCATTGGAACACAGCACCTACTTCCAAATGTGTTCTGTGTTTCCTACATTGCTTGTCGCAAACTAAAAGTTGAACATGGCTTTAATTTTTATCGCCTTTTTTATTTTACTATTTTTATTTATATTTCATTTTTATTGCATTTCTTCTTGTTGTACTTCCAGAACTCAAGTGCACAGCTTATAGTGTTCCTGTTAACAGATTATTCTACACGGGTGGTGGATCTCTGCAACCTCTCCCGAGTTTCCGTGGCTCTCTTAACTGCTTCTCTGATCAATGGTCTACTTGACCAGCCTATCACCTCTGTCAGATAGTTTTGTCTTTATGTAATAATCCTTCGGTTTTAGAAAGATGACCAGATATTTTTAACATGAAACTGGTTGGATTTTATTTAGTGTATCAGAATCATGTATCAGAGCAAAAGGGGCAAATGCATGGCACACTCAGATTTTCATTTGTAATGCATTTTGAAAAGCATGTTCCACTTTGCTTCCACTTTACAAATATATACTAATTTGTGTTGGTCTATCACATAAAATCCCATTAAAATAAATAGAGGTTTGTGGTTGTGAGGTGGCAGAATGTAGAAAAGTTTCATTAGTTTACAACCACAAAAGTGAATACCTTCATAAGGCAATGTACATTCTTCTGATATAAGACATCAGTGAGATATGTCAAGCAGTCCGACAACAAGCCAGCACAGGTCAGTCCATGCTTTTAGAGCTTCTTGTTGTGTGTATGTGTCGCTAATTAGATAAGTCCTCAATAATGTGCATTTGTTTTTACAAGAGCCCAGGAGGTTCACGGTGCACCAGGTCTTTGGAACAGGCTGCAGTGCAGTGAAGTGCAAAGCTCTCAGCCAAATCAGGTATCCAAGATCGAGGCATGATTAATGGCTACTGAAATGGGGGGAGAGTCAAGCAGAGGGTGGGACAGATATGGGGAGAGACAGCCGAGAGATATACATAATAGGCAAGTTGACTCCTTCGTGCCATTACCCTAACAGGAGGCTGACTCAGAAGGCTGTAGTTTGGAAGTAAAGGCGTGAACTGATATCAGATAAATATGTGCATCTACCTACTGTTTGGCTTTGCATGTGTTTGCACATTTAACTCATTCGTTCTGTCTTTTGTTCTGCAATGATCTCCCAAACACACTTGAAACTCTAAACATCTAAACCAAACTCAGCTTGATTCCATTTCAGGAGCTTCCCTCTAATGTCTTTTTTCTTTAGAGGGTGAAATCCCACATTGAAGCGTGTAATGCACCATTTTTGTGTCTTATGGGGGCAGACAGCTGATCATGTCCATTTATCATGCTGTCAAGTTAATTACCAGATTGAAAAGCAGAATGAGATTACCCCTACACTACCAACAGACACTGACACCTCTACAGTGGGAGCACACATAATATTTCACACGCATAAAAAAACCTGCATAATGAGCGCCATAAGAAAATGTTCAGTGTGCCATTGTAACAACTAACAGTAGAGGAGTGAACAGCAGCAGAACTTAAGAGACGGAAATAGGTGATACCTATAGCTTTTATTGCATATAAAGTATGCGTGTGTTGGAAGGAATGCAATAGAAGATCACCTTTGCGCATTTCACCTTGCAACCATCAAAGGTAAAGAAGAACTATTTTGGCTCTTTGAAGATTATTTTTAAAAGTATTTTTTGCTTTAGTCTTGCTCTCCGGCCTACTGAGAAACTCTTAGCCACAAGTGAAAAGTCATTTTTATGGAGTTTACCTTTTGTGCAATGAAGTGTGTCTGCACTCATATAATCAAAGTAGACACCTCTTTGATTACATGAGTGTGGACTCCAAAAAAGAACAGATCGTTAGTGCACAATGATCTGAGGTACTTTGGGCAGTGAGGAGTGTATATCCTCAATTAGTGATGACTTAAGAAGACAGATTCAGGAGAGTGAAGATTGTACTCGACTCAGGTGGGTTCTCTGTTTCTGTACATAAACAAAGTAAAGTGTACTTCAAATAAAGTAGGCAAGAGGGGTATAAAGTCTTTTGGCACAATAGCACGGATATCCTCTGGTCCTGAAAGTTTTCTAGAGCAATTATGATTATCTGTTAAAGTCTGATCTGTTGAACAGAACAGAACCTGCAAAGTGTATCAGCTCTGACAGTTTATTGAGGTTTAAAAGGACGTCAGCACTTTCATGTTTGTGGCTCACAAACAAAAATATCATAGGGAAGAGAAGTAGTGTTTGATGTGCTTGTTGTGGAATTAAACGAAGTGAATCAGTGCTGCTGCAAAGACGGAAGACAACCCGAGACTCATGGGAGCAAATACAAAGAGTACATGGATATCAAACAGGTTATAAAAGTGAGGTGATTCACTTTTGTATTTTGAATGCACAATCAGTTGAAACTAGATATTTCCTTACAATATATTTAAAAAACTTCTCTTTTTTCTGACATCAAATGAGACAAATATTTGCTGTTTTAAGTCAGTAACAATTACCAAAACAATTTCTGTTTTCTAATGCCAGAATAATGACAGATTTTTCTTATTATCTTGTTCAAAGGCAGACATTTACAATGGCTTTTAACCACTTTTGAAAGCCCAAATGAGCATGGCTTTGTAAGCTTCAATAGGTTGATTTACAACAGGATGTAAACCAAGGGACACCTGTCGTTGTATTTCAGGCAATACATCAAGCACAATGCTGCCTTGTGTAACATGACATTAAAAGGAATCAAAAGAAATCACCCAAAATATCATAAAGAATGTTGCTGACTACCATTCATGGTTTATCTCTGCGTATAGTTTAAAGATGGTGTATAATCACCATGCAAAGGCCCAGCTATCATGTTTTTCAGGAAGGAGATGGGTTCTGTATCCTGGAGATGAAGATCTTTGTGGAGGAAAAAGTGGGTATCAACCCCAGAAAAAATGCAGTGATGATTATTCTGACATTTAGGAAATAAAAATAATACTTGTAATCTTACCTGACCTAAACTATGACCAGCTCACTATGAATGTGCCAAAGAAAGAAAAAAATATGTCTCTTTATACTTTGTCTGTATATGTCTGGTTTTAACAGCTCTCTTTTATTCTGTCTCATTTTAACAGCTACAAGCCTTATCCAGGAGGCCCAAAGTATTTTGTTTACCTGTTTCAGAGCAGCCCCTCTAATGCAACTATTTTCCAATACCCTTGTTGTTCATGTAATTATGATACTGTATGATTATCTCTCCCGCTCGGTAAGGTTTTAAAGAGTCATCAGCTGCCTAGTTGAGATGTGATGAGGATCAGTGAAGGCACCCAGATGGCCAAAGTCCCGCAAGAGTAGCCTCTGTGACATCACTGCAAATGGCGCTTGACAAAACATCGACATGGCGGTTCTGGCTTGCAAAACAATTTGCAATGGACGTAAGGACTGGGCTAGCTCTGTGTGCACATCCAGCCTCGTGGCCTTTTACCCCATTCTGTGCCATCACACAGAGCAGGCCTGCTTTCGAAAAAGTGTCAAGCACGCAGCGTGTATTGCTAAAGGGAAAGCTGCTTCTTGTCAGGTGATGACAAGCAAGTGGAAGGTGAAGAGAAATTAAACACATCAGCCTGATGCGCCCCTCCTCCCCACCCTCTCGTGCTGTCAATTAGCCTCAATCAAACCTGTCTTCCCATCCATCAACGCATAGTAAATACCACACAGAATATATGTTATCTCAACATTTCTGTCAGCTGTTAGCAAGGAAGGCCTTGTGTAATTGTGCTGCCACACTGGACAAAATGAATGTTGCTGCTACTAATCAAAGAAGTTGGCAATACATACCAAACAAAATCTCAGACTGGTTTTCGGTTTGTCAGGACATGACGGTCCCTCAGGCCTGTCCAAAAGCCTGTCGTCTTCAGATGGGGATGTGAGGCACAGCCAGAAAAAGAAGGCAGAGAAAGTCATCTCCTGGAATGATGAGGCATGGTATGCTTCTAACGTCCCTCCTCTCGGCTGTGTTTGACTAAAGCGCGGGGTGAAGTGGTGCTTATCAATAAAGTAAGTCTGCTGCTGTGTATTATTAAGAGATGATGGCGTGCAGGGTTTGCTTGGCTAAAAAGGACTTAAGTGATGTGGGAGCTGCACTGTCAATCTCAGCCTTCCTCTGAGAGTCAATTAGGAGATAAACAGAGCTACATGTCTTTGGCAGTGGTGAGAAGGCTGATAGGCTGTCCCGTGGATGTCCTGGGGCAAGGTAAACTGACAGTACAGCTTTGCCATCAGGGATGGAGGAAGCGGGAACAGCGCGCGAGTGGCCTGCCACTTGAGAGAGTTTGTGGGTTCTTATGTCAGCATGTATGTGAGCGTACATGTGCATGTGTTTGTGTACACACGTGTGTAGGTTTTTGGTTTGCCCACTCAGCTGCCTTAGTTGAAGAAACTGTTGTAATGAAGCCTCTCCAAGATGAATCAGTTTGAAGGGCAATACTGATGATGGTGAAAATGATACTGGCGGCTGCGGTGATGCTGATAACTGGAGCAGTGATGGTTGCAAATTAGTCAGTGCTCTGCCACCATGCAATAATACGAATGCTACAAATGTGCAAGAATGGATTTAAGATGAATAAATAATGTGCCATGCAGAAACACATTCATATGAATGTGCATGCATGAGCAATGCTTTCACACGTTGGGTATTGTGAGACAGAGAAAAAGATGCAAATGGAGAATAGTCATTACTCACATTACATACTGTAGGCAATATATGTTTCCCATTGAGTGCATTGTGAGTGTGAGGAAGTAAACAGATGTTTACTTTTACTGTTTACTGTCAATGACTCATAAAATTAACATGTTGAAAGTATAACGTAAAGTTCCTGAAACATTAAAACTAAAGTCTTTTGCAGATTCTTGTGGCCTGTCTTCCTTAATTGCCCTGCATTTAGCTTCATCCATCCACAATTCTGCCACCAGCATTCAGGGTGATGTGCAGCACTTTTTTTCCACACGAGATCTAAGTTCAATTTTGTTTCCAGATATGGAGAGATAAAAAATATGTATGTCAAACTAAAACACATTGTTCAGAGTAAGAGATTGTTTAGAGTAACACATTTTCATTCCACTTTTCAAATCTCCACCTCATTTTGATTGTCTCTTATATAACATTTCTTCAAAATATACTGAAGTTCGCTGTTGTTGTGTGACAAAATGTGGAAAAGTTCTGCTGGTATTAATGCTTAGCTGATGCCACACCAATGTGCATTTAACTGCATTACAAAAGTGCAATACATTTCACTCAAGGGAATTATAAAATGTTAATTAAGCATATAAATATATTTAGGTTGTGCACCAGCAGTGGCTTATTTCGCATAATTAAGTGTGTCAATATAATGAGATAACTTTCTAATATCTTCTGTCTGCGTGTCATTTAATTTTCGCTCAATTCTTTGCTGTTATAAAAAATCAACAGATGAATTTTAATGAACGGCAGGTCCTTATTACCTTCATTATTTTCTAATTAGCAAACCATATACCGCATCAGCTTAGAAATAGCGACTACAGTGCTGTGCCATAAATGTACCTCCTCTACTATCTTTAAATAAGAAGGAACTCGATACCAGCCTGTAAAGGTCTACATAGAGGATAGATCTTTCAGAGTGCACTGCATGAGAAACAACTCCATTGAGCTGGAATAAAATGCATTAAAGTTAAAGAAGTGGCATTGTAGCCTATACCGGGAATCATTGGAGGTTAGAAAAATATGTGAAATACAGGTATTTATTCTGCAGTGTAACAGAAGGAAAAACAAACATTTATGTTTAGACAGTAGAAAACTAAAATGTATTTTCTCTTTTTTATAGCAACAGGCTATGTCTCACATTGGTACTCATTTTTAAAAGTAAAATGACACCAGTGTATCAAACCGACAGATCTCTGTAAAAGGACTTCAGTTAACGTGCACCAAGGTATAAACAGTTACAAAAGATAAAACAATGCCAGAATGATGCAACGTCTGGCTATTATTTGAAATTGAAGAATTTTTACAGTGTTTAGATTAAATGTGTTAAGACAAAATAGATGTTTGTGTGCAAAAATTGTGTTTAATTTTTTTTTTTTAAACCCACAAAGGCAGTGCAGTTATGTTGATATTTTTATTCTCGCTGAGACTGGTGAAAATAAAATAAGAGCGCCTCCTATCTCCCATCATGACAATTGCCTTTTCAATAAATGAGCCCTCTTTAACAGCCATTTTCAGTTGAACCCCATCTGAGTCTGACCTATTTTCTGCTTACTTGCACAATACATGTCTGAGGGGGAAAAAAATACAAATAATATATATATATATATATATATATATATATATATATATATATATATATATATATATTAACACATCCACTGTATTTGAGTCAGCTCAGTTATTTGGGGGTGAAAAAGAGCCATCATCTGGTGCATATGTAGCGTGAAATGCGAGTGGCGGGCGAGTGACACTGTCAGCTTGTTTTCTCCACCTTGTCTGTCGGTCGCAGAGCATGAGAGCTGGTTGGCTAGACAGGCGGGAGCTATAGGGTCATTGTGTGTGTATGGAGGGATGCGCCGAGTGAATAACCTTTCCTGGTAACAGCTGTCAGATCCACCAGAGCAGAGCAGAGGACAGAATAGCAGGTCTAGCTCGGCCCAACCTAGACACAAGGCTGGTAGGGGTGGTTTGTCGAGCAGGTGGGGTTAGACTACCTTCCAGTCTTGAACGTTGAGCTCAAGGGTTTTGATGGGTAGCCACCACCGAGCCTTGACGGGGGTCTCAGGACCCCTGGCAGCTCATTTTTTAACATGTTGCTCATCTCCTTTATTACCCCCCAATGCAGATTCTATGCACACCAGTGCAGAGCACACAAACCCACCGGTGTCCCGGGACGCCGCCTTTGTCTAGGTGTCACTCGCCAAAGCAGCATCTCAGCATGGTTCACCACTATGCGTGACAGGGGATGCAGACCCCATGAAGGGGGATTAGCACAGCACCCATTGTCTGAGGGCAGTATGGTGCTGGATTTGGCTGCATGGCTATTCAAGCACTGTATTTCTATTATTTGGCACTTGACAGAGACGCTCAGCAGCCTCGCTTTTGTTCCCCCTGCACTATCAGAATGTGTTCATGTCATGCCCCCGGCCGAGTAGCTTATTATCTCAGTTGACATGACAAGGAAAGGTGTGATTCTAGATCCTGTTATTGCTGTCTGCAGCCTGACCTGCAGGTTAGGATGTTTTTCTTTTTTTAATGGCTTAGGTAGAAGCTTGCTACTCATGTATAATTTACTGTTGATTCTCACATCGCTGAAAGGGGAGTATGTTGACCGCGACTTAACCTAAGGTTGAGTTTGATGTTATGAAAGCAAAATTAGGTGTTTTTTTGGGAAGGGCTGTTGGTTCCTTTTTCTTTGCAGTCAGATGGTATTCACAACAAACCCTGTTTTGAGATGATTTGCTTTGGGTTCTGAAAAATGAGATTTCCATTAAAATATATTTATAAAGTCATACAAATGTATGTTTTTTGCTAGGTTAAGGCAAGGCAAATTTATTTGTATAGCACACTTTCAACAACAAGGTAATTCAAGGTGCTTTACATGATTAGGGGATAAAGTAAAAACAGCAATAAAGCATAAGACACACACAGAGCATATGACATTTAAAAACATTACTCAAAAGCAGACATGAATTTAGGATAAAGTAAAAACAGCAATAAAGCATGAAGCATACACAAAACACAACTAATTAGAAAATCTGTATTTTATAGTGTATTGTTTGCATATTTTGCCTGGAATGCTACAGAAACCTTGTGTTATCATAAATAAAACCACTTTGTTTCTTTTTAGCTGAGAGTAATGTGTTAATGGATGGATAATATACCTTTGTATGTGTTCAGAGGCCAGGAACCTTTGCCCAGCCCTATAGCTCTCTTTTCTATGTTGAGAGACCAGTTTGGGCAGTAAACCACTGTGGAAAATGGTGATGGATGGCTCCTTGTTCCCTTAGAATAGAGGCGGTAGAGAGTTTTTTTTTCTCCTTTCTTTTTTTCTTTTAGATTAAGGCAGGAGCTCAAGGAGATACAGGTTTACAGTAACTGCGTTTTTTTCCCTGCTGTTCTCTGGAAAAGCCTTTTAACCCTTTGAATTTCTTCCATTTCTTTTGGCTTTCAGGGCCTCTCTAATGCTAACTTCATCCCTGGCCTTCTTTCATGCCTAGCTTTGCATCTTAAAAAAGCAAAAAACAAAGCAAAGGGTTGTTTAACATTCTCCTCTGTTCTTGTATCATTGTTTTAGACACAATGAAACAATGAGCAAATGTGAATATTCCTCCCTGCTGAGATGCTGTAAAACACTTCCACATGTTCCACAAATTATGTGATTGTTCAGCAACAGTGCCAGCATTGCCAAAACATGCACTGACGCTGATGTTGATTATGAAGTAAACATTGTGACTTTACCCAGACTCAGAGCTGAATTGCAGACATGTGTTTGACTGTAAACAGGCCTGGCCTAGGTTTTTTGTCCACCCCCACCCATTTCAAAATTTGTTAAAGTAAGAAGCTTAGCTCACTGGTGCTATACCAATAGAGCAGTTACCAGACAATAAAGGTCTTGCATACTTCAAAAGTAGCACACATTTGTAAAGAGATATGTATGTCACTTGTCATTACAAACCGAACTGATTCACCACTGCTTCTCGTTTTTGAAACTTTAAAGGGAACTCTGAAATTGAATGTGTGGGCAATACCATCTTTGTTTTTATTTTTCTCCAACTAGTCTCAACTCCTGCTGTAGTGTTGAAGTCACTAAAAGGTGATCAAGTAGTTCATGGGGAACTCAGGGATTTCGCTGGCCTTAATCCCTGTCAGAAAACCATAATGCTGAGGTACCGCTTCCAGCTGGGAGTAATGGCCTTGATTTCAGCCGCCTTACCAAGCTCAACACATGGAGGGCTGACTTTGTCATCATCTTCTTGTGTAGAAAACATCTATCTACATTTACTATTTTTCTCAAGCATTATGTACAGTAGCTACTGTAAATGATGGCAAAGATTGTACATTAAATTATAAGAAATGTGCTGAAAAGAAGATGAAAAATAGTTTGGGATACACTGGTGTCATTTTACTTTTAAAAATGAGTACCAGTGTGAGTTTTTCAGAGTAGGATAACCTTGAGGAACAATACCATGGTTTCAATGTAATTTTTAAAATATTTACAAAATGTATAACATGATCCAAATGCCTTTATCTACAACTCTATAGTTGTCATGGAAAAGAGACAGCTATTCTTATCACTGCTAAAATTGATATTTTAATAGGTTAAAAAACATAAACAACTATGTTAACCATTATTAATTAGTTGTTACAGTTATAAATAGGTTGTCCCTAAAACATTTTATTTTTAATCCAGAGACAGAAGCAAAATCCTAACATCAACACTGACTAATTTCAGGCCTAGTTTTCAATTGATTATTTGGCACAATTTTTGTCGTTTTTGTTGTTCTGCTCTACCTAGAGCAAAACTGGCAGTTTAGAAGGTGAGCTTGTTGGTCGGGCTAGCTGCTCGGGTAGTGAGGTTGTGTTATCTTAAAAAGCTTGATGGATGGTCCACATTTATTTTCCAGACAGCTATATTTGTCTTTTGTGCAACCGAGGAAAAATTAATCAAAGGCTTCTTTTGGCCAGTTGACCAACAGTGCCCAGCAACAAGTGGTGGTTGTGCAATGGGGGGATGCTGCTTTAGTCTATTTAGGCTTTTCAAGCTCTTTCTCCAATATCTCATAAAACTTTTACAACCACCTTTAAACCAACAATTGCACTGTAGGACTTAAAGTTATTTTTCAGGAGTTACAAGACATTATTGCCAATGAAGGCTTATCATGGAATAGTGTTTTTTTTGGGGGGGGCGGGTTGTCTGTCATGGCACCAAGCTGAGTTGAACACTAAGATTGAGGGAGAAATAGAGACAGGCATCCTTAAATTCCAAAGTATGAAACGATATAAATTAAAAAAAATCTGATTCAATAAACGTGTTAAACTGCTGCATGCACAGCTGAAATTAAGTGCAGGACAACACTAAGGAGTGTTCTTCTGTGACCTTGTTGTAGAGACGTTGGAGAGGTTGCAGTGATTGGAGGTATGTAGGTTGGGCTCATTATTTATTCATATGTAGATCTTAAAAGAGCTGAGTAAACATATTCTGTCAGATTTTCTAGAAAGGTCTGTAGCAAGTCAAATAATTTTAATGCCTATCACTACTTCATCTGAAAGTTAAAGTTATTTATTGTTTATCCCCTTTATTTCAGTATTTTATTTCATATTAAAAACAATCAAGTTTGACAATAAGCAAAAAATATGCAAACAAATTGTGCACTCACTTATCTGTGCAGTCAGGCTGCCAGACATCAATTCTCTGTAAAAACGCCACTTTTATTGTGAGACAAAACATCATGTAGTCCTGTTAAAGCCCCACTCTGTAACAGCATAGAGGTTCGGTCTTTGAAGCAGCATCTATACACTGATTTAATACATTAAGAAACAGATGTTTTTTTTTATCTTGTTTTCTTTTCAGTGCTGCTTGGTATAAACTAATGTATTTAAACTGTGTGCTAATATATATTTTTTAATTTGAGAACTAATATAATATAATAATCCAAATATCTTATTTGGAAATTTTAATTTCATACCTGCACATAATTATATAACATTTAATAAGAGACATCTCCAATATTTTGTCTGCCACAGCAAAATAAGGAGTTGAGCACCCAGACTAGACAAAAATCTGGAAGAGATGGCCTCGGTGGTTTAGGTTGTTTCCAACCAACTGGATCACCATTTTCATTTCCAATCAGCCCCATAATTTAGGGGAACCAAACCAGAAATTATCAATCAGTTAATTACTGGTATGCTGCATAACAAATCCAGCTCCTGATTGAATCCCAGTGTGGCTCCCCTCACAAGATGCTGTCGCTTTCCAAACAAAACCAGAAGGGGTTGGGTGACCAGCAAAAGCAGTGTTTATAAATCAATATCACCAGTCTGCCTGCCTGCCTGCCTGCCTGCCTGCCTGCCTGCCTGCCTGCCTGCCTGCCTGCCTGCCTGCCTGCCTGCCTGTCTGTCTGTCTGCCTGACTATAAAAAAATGTTTTAAACGTTTTGAAGCAGAATATTGACTTACCTTTAATTTATTATGTTTGACCTGTGGCTTGGCAGATCTCCCTGTTTAAGGCACTAGTTCCATTTTTTTAGGATTGTGGGAAAATAAATATGCAGAGTAGCATAAAAATGCCAGCATCCCTGTGACTATAAAAGTAGAGGTAATTTAATCGCTGAAGGCCATATTTTGTGGCTTCCTTGTGCTTCAGAGTTGCACAACCCAAAAATAGTCATGTTGCACAAAACATAAATAATGTTGACGTTTAGGTGGAAAAATCTGGTATTTGTTTTAGGTTAGTGATGCATGGCTGTGCCCAGACCCAAAACACTATAAAAATCTGTTTCTAATATTTTCCGTATCATTTCCTTCCTTTTTATTTTTCATATTCAACATATTTATAATATCCTGACTAAATGTTCAATGTGTATTTAATAACTGTGCTCAATTTACTCATAGTAAAAACCCCAAGAAAATTCCATTTCTGCTTTGTTCATTTTCTGCTTTGTTATGCACCTAATTTATTTTTGTCTGTGCATCCCACAGAAATATAAAGTCTCACCCAAAAAGTATGCAGAAGGGCCCGGGTGGAAAACTCTGTAAACCACAGTGTAGAGTGATTCACTTTATTTTTTTCCCACTTATGGAGGAAGAAGAAAAGCAGAACCTGTAAATTGCTTGGTGTAGGAGCTAATTTTCTGTCAAAACACTTTCACTGTCCCTCAAGGCTTCAGAGCATCAAAATGCATTTAAAAGAAGACCTGAGGGTGTCAGCATCTGGCAGCTCATCTTTAAAAATAAATGTTGGCTGTATGAAATTAAAAGCAAAGTCCATGTTTTTTGTTTCTTAACTACCTGTTTGTGATTGCTCTGATAAAAGTGTTGTGACAAAATGGTTTCAAGAGCAAATGGCAATGCAGCTTTACAAGTAGACAGGTTGGGGATGTGATTTTAAACCTTTGTGAGAAAAATTCTACAGTACCAAAACTAAGCATAGACATGAATGAGATTCTCATGGCACAATAACCTTGATTAAAAATACCACAGTTTCAAAGAATCATGTATTCTAAGCAAAAATGTAAAGCTATTAAAATAAAACACTCTCAAATTGTTCAATATTTTTTATTTAACATATAAAAGCAACATTTGGACAAAATTATTCTAAAATAATACATTTATTATAATAACATATATTCAATAATTTTATGTATAGCATTAATTAGTTGTTATTAAGATTTTGATACATAAACGAAAAAAGAAACCCCACTTAATTTAGTTGTAGTTTAGGTTATTGAGCTGGTATCATATTAGACCTGTTGCCCTAATAGAAAAACACAGACATGACATATGTGTGGTTAATGAGCCAGGCTTCCTACTTGGACAGCCAGCCTGCAGTTCTTTAACAATTATGGTCCTAGTGAGTGGTGGTTCTTACATTACAATACCAGCCTGGGTGAGCCTCTTTTTCTGTGCCTTAGTTAGTTTTACAAATATAAATAAAACAGGGGTGGCATGCATTTGTATTCGGCCCCCTTACTCGGAGACCCCTAAAAAAAAACATTTTCCTTGCACACATATTTAGCGACTCCATCAAAATACATGACTTCAGTTAGATTTTGTGTACATCGTGACTCCAATATGCACAAATTGGGTTCACAAGAATCCTATATTAAGTATAGATTTTAGCTATATTTTCAAGAAAACAAAGAATATAATCTCTAATAACATTTTATTGTTTTTAAAAATAAGAGCTGCACATTTGTAGAACTATAAAACATTGAAAGTAATACAGTCCAGATTTTCAGCCCTGAGTATTTATTGCAATTTTCTGTTTGAGGTGGAAAAATCTAACTCAGGTTTCATCAGCCAAAGTATTTAAAACATGTAGAACATGTCAAAATCAAAGTTTTCAAGAAAAACATTAAAAGAACCATTGAGTATTATCAAACAACTATGAACTGAGGGGATTAATCCCTATTAATTTAATACACAAAAAGCTAACAGAAAACACAGTAAGGTTGCAACTGGCAGAACCTTCCAGTGCAGCCCTCTAGCAAAAGGACTGGTTGATAAGCAACATCGCCCATATCAAAATATGCCACTGTAATTTAAAAAAAGCTTTACCTAAATAAAATTAAAGGTGTGTAGCAAAATGGGAGGATTGGCAATGTTCCATTACTCTAAACTTTGTACACTTTGGCAATTTATCTGGCCTCTCATTAACAGAAATGTAAATCATTTCAATGCCATGATGAAAAAATATTGTGTTTTGAAACTAAAATATTCTAAAATGCAGATATCTGTAATTGGCCCATGTCTAGTACAAGTGATAAATTAGGACTTCCACATTATTATGGCCAAGCTCTCCCATTGCTAAACAACAGACATTTCAGCTTATTGGCCTTCGATGTAAACATCTGTATAAGAGCTTTTTTTGAAACGGATGTTTCTCCTTATTTATGCAATTGGTTTTCTTATGGCCTCTTTGAGCGTAACACAACTGCACTGTGGACTCAAGCCTGTTCCAACATTTCTGAAATGACCCCATAGCTGGCGACTTCAGGATGTTCTCTGGGAGCTGCGGAAGCTGGAATACAGCAGGGTCCTCAGCTGGTGGCAGGCATGCAGGAAGGTGTGGGGAAAGAGGAGAGTGGTGGGGGTCTGGAATGATGCTTGAGAGGCCAAATCACCGAATCTGGGCCCAGTAGTTTTGGCAGGCAGCAGAGTGTGAAATTTACAGAATTTCTTATGTTGCTGGTGCAGCTGCCTTTTTGCCCACACCATTGTGTTGTCAGACAGCAGCTTGGAAAAGGACTTGAGAGCTGGAACAAGAGAGTGGAAGAATGTAGATGTGATGCTTTGCCAGTTTTTTTTCCCAAAATGCCACAAAGCATATAGATGAAGAAATTGGTAGGTGACTGATTTTTCTGTGCGTATGATATGACTTCAGCAACTACTTAAGGTATGAATGGCTGAATTCTTTGTGTTTTTCCCTGCATTTCAAGTTTTGTTCCACTTTGTTGCGGCTGGTTTCTCAAAAGAAACAAAACAATCCAAAGCACTAATAAAATGAAAGACAGCTTCGAGAGGAGTTCATTAAAACATAAAAATTAGATGAACACTTGAGTACTGTTATATTCTGTGTCCTTTTTCCAACCTGACCCCATTTACATTTACAGGAAGGTCAGCTGCAAGTCGCAGAGTGTCCGTAAATAATAAGTTTCAGACGCTGTGTTTTTTGTGTTTCAAAACTGCAGTCACATGTCATTTCTTTTTCCTACTGCAAGGAAAAACAATCGGAAAATCTCAATTGTGGGGGTCACTGGTCGCACCCCTGCCTCTGGCTTACTTTACAGTTCATCTTCCTTACCATCTCTGCCTCTGTCAGGATTCTCTGGAACAGATACCTTCTTATTTTTAGTAGCCTTGACGATTGTCTCGGTTAGTTGGGTGGTAAGTTACAAAGGCTATCATACCCATGTTGAAACATGTAGCGCACACACACACCTAAGCTGCAATGACTTCAAGGCATATGTGTTTAAGTTACTACTTGTTAAGGTATGATGAGAATAATCCCCTCAGGTGACTAGTTCATTTGCAGGTAACCAGCAGCAGAGTTTAGTTCAAACCCATTGCCCCCCTTATTCTTTCTTCATGTCATTATCCTTATTATTCATTTGCTACTGGCCTCATCCTTTTCTTTCCATATTATGTTTGCTTTTCTCTTCGCTTCTAGGAAAGAGAATCAAATAGAAAGGCAGAAAAGAAAAACTCCACCAAACTGACAAACAGAAATGTTAAGCCGACTAGAGTAATAGTGCTGCTCTTTGTCTTGCTCTCATTATTTTCCATTTGATTACAATCTGGAGGAGCTCAAGTTACCCTAATTCGGCCGGCTAAGGCTCTGGCTGAAATTGTGCTGTGCTGAGTGATGGTTGAATTGAAGCTGCTGGTAGGTGGAGTGAGTCAGGGCAGGAAAACATGGTTTGATCGGCCGTAAAAATGAAATGAAAAGGATTTGGAACCCAAATCAAAAGAGCAATATTGCAAAACAAGGGGCAACAACTGAAGTAATCACGCAATGAACATGCAGCAATACACAGTAATAGATACAGTATTTTTAAATTCATCCGGCATGGAGATGTAGACGATGAGGCCAACCGTATAATTCCTTCAGGGGCACTTTGATGCCAACAGGACGTCTTGTTTATGCCAGAGTGTCTAGAAATGGTTTTGGTGTTACACAGCCTTCAGTGGATGGTGGAACGAGGAGGCATGCTGGGATTCTCTGGTCAATGACAGAGGTACCACAGGAGGGGGAGGGAGTGCTGAGGGCACCACTGCCTCCGGCCCCAGCAGCTACAAGACACTGAGAACTGCTGAGGCCTAGTGTTCATATAGCCCTAATCACAACCTCCTGCTCCCTCCATATGGTCTTACATTATCACTCCACGGTTTTACCTTAGTCTTTCTTGGGGCCTCTCTATCTTTTGAACTAGTGTGGCTGCATGTTTCTTTCAGGGGTTTTTTCCTTCCTAGTTGTAAAATTACTAAATTAGCTTCAATGTTTAAAAAAAAGGCACAGGCTAAAGGATGGACACAATAAGTTCACATCAAGTGCTAAAAGAATCAAGAAAGCATATCAAGGTAACCACACTATTTGGGATCATATTTATTAACCAAAACAAAGTAGAAAACTGTGTAGTGGAAAGAAAATCATACATGATTTTTTTTATATTTCACAGATTAGAAATGGAAAAGTCCACTACTACAGTAGTATCATACCTCTAAGTAATATCGAGTGAAAAGAACTGCCTTCTCAAGTTACCTAACTGATGAAGAGAGTCTGGGAAATGAGAACATCAGTCAGAGAAGCACCCAAGAGGCCCATGGTAAATCCTAAGAAGCTGCAGAAATCCACAGCTCTGTTCAGAGAATCTGTTGACAAGACAACTATTTGTCCTTCACTCCACAAATTAGGTTTTTATGAAAGGGTGTCAATAGGAAAGCCACCACTGAAAGAAAGTCATGAGAAGTTCCGCTTGCAGTTTGTCATAACTCATGTAGGGGACAGGCCAGACATTTGGATTAAGATGCTCTGGTCAGATGAGAGCTAAGATGAACCTTTTAACCCACATACAAAAGACTGTGTGTTGCAGAAAATGAACATTGAACATCTCCACAAACACACCATCTCCACAGTGAAAGAAGGAGATGCCAGCATCATGTCTTTTGGATGATTTTGTACAACAGAGACGAGAAAGCTGATCAGGTTTGTTGGAAAATGGATGCAACTAAATAAAAGGTTAGCACAAGTATATGCGTCCTTTCTCAGATTTTTATACGCATGTATAACATTTTCAAGCCATATATTATTTTCTTTCTACTTCACAATTACAGTATTTGTTATTTTGTGTTGGTCTGTTTCATGAATACATTTAAATATGTGGTTGTGTAGTCAAATATGGTTTAAAAGTTCAAGTGCAAAGGCCTATAAAATATGTAGCATGTGGAACTTTTAATATATTTTTGTTTGGTCCACAAACTGTATTCATTGAAAATAAAAGTCCTACATGTAGATTGTGCATATCTAGATTGTCCAACTGCTGAACTAATTCAAAAAAATAAATAAACAAAACAGCCTATTGATCTGGAACACATTTATTCAATATGTCACAGCTTTATTTTCCCAACTGTACAATGTTTCTCATGTAATGTCCCTTTTGCCGTCTGGTCACAGCACGTCATCTGATGTAAATGGCAGAAAGTAACATCAGACAGATGTGACTTTTCTAACTATGACGGTATGTCACTTCACTTATCAGCCCTGCACAGTTGTACTATAGCTGCACTGAATTTTGCTGCCCTTAATGATCAGATTAGAGTTACTAATTAAAAAAGGAGAAAAAAAACAATATCACGAGCTGCCCTAACGCTTCTCTGGGTGGTGATGAGTGAGGGCAAAGTTATTATTCTTTTGAACTCCTGCGGTGTGGGGGAAAGCCGGCAGACATTTAAAGCAGCATGACGTTTAGTGTTTGTTATTTCTTTTTTACTTTTTTAATTTCTGGCCTGCAGATTTATGGCCTGATAATCTCTTAAACTTTTCTTTTTTCATTCTTTTTTTCTTTTTTACAAACACTTGGATCAGGGGTGATTCTCATTTACAGGTATTAGATCTAGATTTTCTGAATGTCTTTTCTTTTTGATATTTTTACTGCAATTCAGCCCTTTAATATATCATAACATCTAAGATAACATTTTATGAATGTTTCTAAATACATGAAAAATATTAAGTCTTGTTTGGTAGCACTTACTGTAGCCCCAGTGTAAAAAGGTTCAAATAGCACTTCAGGAAAAAACTGGAAGCTATTTTTATTCACTCAACCAACTCCCTCTAGCATTTTGATGTCTGCCAGGACAAGGCTAAGGATTGTTATCTAAGTTATCTAATTTCTAATTTTTCCAATTTATTTATATAAAAACATAAAAGCAATTGTTATTTATGCTGCTGCTAAAATGTTTCATTAAATAAATTTACTATTTGATACGTAGTCTTTAGCAAAGATTTAGAATAAACACCAAGTTTGTAGGTATGACGTGGATTTTGAGCAAAATATTATGCTCCAGGCATTGTAAACATTTTTCTATGAGAAATCACATACTTCTCCTGATTCATATTTCTAGATTTAAAAAAAACATTTAAAACATTTTCATACACAATTCAGTGTAACTTTGTATCAAATTATCCTACTCAGTTGCACATTTCTTTAAATCTGAGTATGCTATTTTAGCTGGTCTATTACTCATATTATTTGGTTCTGCAATAAACAAAGCCTGCAGTTGACTCCATAACAAACATTTTACATATAGCTTACCAACTTCAGTTTTAAAGCCTTGCCCTAATACAGGGTTTTTGCACGTTTTAGTGAGGTACATTTTAGACTTTTTATACCATTTTAAAACCATACTATTTTAGGTTATAAATATAGCAAAACATAACAGAAATTCCCTTGATAAATTTAGCAATTAAATCTAAATCTAGCCAGAAAAAGTCAACTGAGGTTTTTCAACTGTAGCTTGAGAGAGTCCAATGCTTTTACACCTAGCTTTCTAACTTTAATGTCTTCTTGCAGCATACAGTAGGCTTCCTAAGGGTTATTTACATGTTTTAGTCAACTTTTGTAATCCCTGTATTGCCAAACATGATTAACTATACTCCTATGAGATAGGAGTGAATAAGATTATTTAAACATTTTTTTGCTAATGTTAGGTTAAGATACGACAAGCTGTTTTCAGAACCACAAACAGGTTTATTATGAAAAAGAAATGTAAAGTTCATGGAAGAAACCGCAAACAAACCAAAATGAAATACAAAAATTAAGATTTGGCTCAAATCCACTTGACACCTAGCTCAAAACATCTGGACATATTTAAGATTGCAAGGGTCAACTTTAAGATTCCCAAATATAAGACTTTCAGATTTTTTTAAATCCTGCAAATTAATTTAATTCCGTCTATGTCAATTAGACAGCTGATCCAGAATGCTGCTGCTTATGTCCTCACTAGAACCGGGAAAGTAGAGTACATCACCCCAGTCCTAAAGTCCTCACACTGGCTCCCTGTAGCTCAGAGAATAGACTTCAAAATACTTTTACTAGTTTATAAATAATTAAATGGCTTAGCACCAAAGTATGTTGAAGATGTACAGTCACTATACCAACCCACCAGACCACTCTGGTCCTCTATTTCCAGTCTACTAAGCATCCCTAGAATTAGAACCAAAATTGGAGAAGCGCCTTTTAGTTTCTATGCTCCTTAAAAGTTCCAGACAACTGCAAAGCTACTGAAACACAGTTCTTTTTAATCAAGGCTAAACCCCCATCTGTTTAGAGCTGCCTTTGAGTAATGTTTTAATGTATCATGTTTTGTGTTTGCTTCACGCTTTATTGCTGTGTTCCTAAGTTCATGTCTGCTTTTGAGTAATGTTTTTACGTGTCATATGCTCTGTGTATGTTATTGCTGTTTTTACTTTATCCCCTAATCATGTAAAACACCTTGAATTACCTTGTTGTTGAAAGTGTGCTATACAAATAAAATTGCCTTGCCTTATTTATAAAATGCCAATTTACAACAGTTGTCATCTCAAACACAACAATTACATACAGAAATACATAATCAAATCAATCTGAATGTTTAGATATATTAAAGTGTATTTCCATAGATTTCATATTCGATCCTAGTTAATAAACAAGCAACGTTTATTCGATCCTAGTTATAAAACAAATCAAGTTTATTTTATCCCCTTGGGTACGCCCCTGGAAGTCTGGTGGACGCCCCGGTGGCGGCCCCTGGCTGGACGGAGGTCGGGCGGACGGCCCCGGTGGCGGCCCCTGGCTGGACGGAGGTCGGGCGGACGGCCCGGATGGTGGCCCGGATGGCGGCCCGGATGGCGGCCCCTGGCTGGACGAAGGTCGGGCGGACGGCCCGGATGGCGGCCCGGATGGCGGCCCCTGGCTGGACGAAAGGCGGGCGGGCGGCCTCGTGATCCTCCCTTGAGGACCTGGAGATCCGGCGGACAGCCCTTAGGTCCTCTTCTGAGGAGCTTGGCTGGTCGGCAGCGACAAAGATGCCTGGCCGGTAAAGGTCGGCCGAGACGGAGAGAGTCTGGAGGCTCGGACGCCTGTCGAGACGGAGAGAGTCTGGAGGCTCGGACGCCTGTCGAGACGGAGAGAGTCTGGAGGCTCGGACGCCGGCTGAGACAAAGAATCTGGAGGCTCCAGTGATGGGGACGGGTCCTCCTTGACCCTCCCCCGGAGCTCTAGAGACGGGTCCTCCCTGACCCTCCCCGGGAGCTCCAGCGACCCATGGGGAAATGTCGGTCGCTGGAGAGCCGCCGCTGTGACCGCCAGAAACACAGCAGCCACAATAACGGCGGGCTCTGGGACTGGAGCCAAAACGGGCTCTGGGACTGGAGCCGGAACGGGCTCACGGACTGGAGCCGAAACGGGCTCACGGACTGACCCGGAAGCGGCCCCACCTCGGCAGCGTCGCTGTCTGCGGTGAGTCGGCAGAGGACGCTCATGCCGTCGAGGACCAGTCCCAGGGGAACAGAACGCCAACCTTGTGCCGACGAATGCGGACCGCTGCTCTGAGTCGTCCTTTTCCTGGGATGTTGCGTCGGCCGACGCAGCCAGACAGGGAGAAACTGAACAGGCGGGCGGGGGTGCTGCGTCGGTCAGCGGAGGATCCGATGAGGAAGCAGCGGCCGTGCAGGCAGACGGTGAAGGTGCGGCGCTCCGCTCCCCAGTCCCGGAAACAGTCCCGGCGGCGCAGCGGGACCTCCGCCGGCGGACAGATGGTGGAGACGGAGAGGGCGGACCGATGATCCGATCCAACGCCTCCCGGCGAACCTTCTCCGCCTTGCTCCGCAGCGCGGCAAGATCCGGAGCAGAGAACACCCTCTTGAAGTGAGGGAGCACTCCAAGGATTTCCTCAGCTCTGGAGACCCGCACAGGAAGGTGAGGAGAGGCAGCGAGTCTGGCCAGGTTGGCCCAGACGTCCTGGCGCAGGACGGCGATCTCCCGGGCGAGTGCTGGGTCCATGTTTATGGCCGGATCATTCTGTCAGGAATGTGTGTGGAGAGTGGACCCAAATGCACTCGCTGAAGGAAGGTGCAGGATATTTATTAAAGGAGGCGGTGAAGGTGATGATGAGGAAGATGCCAGGAATGGAGAGACTGGACATCGGGCAGGAATGAGACAGCAGGGAAGGCACACAAGACATCAATGGTTACTAGTAGTTACTAATGATCCGGCCCTGAGTGGAGAGAAGTGATGGTTTATAAAGACAGGAGGTGAGTAGGATCAGGTGTGAATGATTTGGGAGAGGTGAGGACAATGAGGAGGAGTGAGTAGGGCAGCTGGACACATGGCAATTATTAAAAAAATTTCATAATGAAAACCTAGTTGATTGCATCGAGTCATTGACTTTGCAGCAATCTCTCATAAACGAACATGCCGAGTAATAGGATGGCTGACTGCATTGAGCTGCTGTCATTCCTAATAAAATAAACCCTGATAAATAGGAATAATAGGTGGTGCTCCAATAGTTGCCTTACCACAAGCTTGAGTGTTTTTTACAATTGGAATTTTTTTCAAACAGCCAAATGACTCTTTCTAGTAAGCTGGGGAAAGTTTAGCAGCCTTTTTCAACCTGTTGTTGACCAGAAGTGGACAGCAACAGGCAGGGGAGGAGTAAAGCTGTGTTATTCTGTCCTCCTTACACCTAGAGAAAGCAAAAGCCCCTTTTCTGACATCTGAATCAAAATTCTTTAAACTGTAGAAATTATATATGGGACATGTTTAACATTTTTTTAACTTTTTTATATCTAATCAGGTCTTCAGAGAAAGAAAGAAAGAAAGAAAGAAAGAAAGAAAGAAAGAAAGAAAGAAAGAAAGAAAGAAAGAAAGAAAGAAAGAAAGAAAGAAAGAAAGAAAGAAAGAAAGAAAGAAAGAAAGAAAGAAGTTTAATCAAACTTAAACTGAGTTTTTTTTTAAAGACATTTTCCATACTTACCAGCATACTCTAAAATATGGTCCCCAAGAAGTTATTGGCAAACTTCTCAATCAGCCATGATTTCATTTGTTTCTGTTTCGCATCAAGCGTGACTGCTCGACAGCCCATCCGTATAATTAAAACGACCTTAAAGCATTTTCTCTGCAGAGTTTCCAATATTTTTAGCCTGGTCATTATTCCCAATGCGCAGATGTGGATTGTCAAGAAGTAGAACACGGACCTGACAGCATCACACTCCTGTTGTTCATTTTGTATATGTAGTCAGGCTGGTGATGGACCTATTTCCCAATTTATTCATTCACGTGTCAGTTATACAGACAAATCTGTGTGGTGCCAGGGTGGGGCAGGATTTTGGAGCTGTTACAGTCTGTCAACACTGTGAGAGCGCGGTCATTAATCACCATACATTTGATCAGAATGCAGCAAACCTCTACTGTTTCCTGTGATGGAAGGACAATGGAAGGCTGTGTTAGATCTTGTTCCGCTAATTGGGTTAGTCTAGCTAATGGCCATTTAGATGGAGGATAACAGGGAGGCATTTTGTTCCATAAATGTGGTGATGGATGCTGAAGCTATCATGTATTTAAAATGTGTACAAGATAATGAAAAAAAGGTTGACAGTTTATGTTAATGCTTGGCTCCAACATGTTAAAGAATTGTATTTTGTGTAGATTAAAAAAAAACGCAATATTGTCACAAATGAATATTCTACAGCTATTTATTTTATTTGTCTCATTTCTACAGCTTGTAAATAATATGGTCTACAATATCACTGAAAGGGGGTAAAAAGTTAACTGTGGTTCTCTACTATGAGTAAAATGTCATGAGAAATCAAATAACTCACTATTCTGTTCTCTCATAATTTCAGTTTTCAATTACATTTAACTTTAGACTCATTTGAGAAGAACAACAGCCCCTCTGTATGGGGACGTGGGAATTGAAAAGGGAATTAAAATTACAATACCTGCATGCCCAGCTGCCCAACTCACATTGCTCAGCTGTTATATGCTCCTCTATGCAATATCCTGCCACTGAGCCCTGTGCAAGGCACACTAATAATGGAGCTGTCTCCGGCATATGGATTTGCTTGTGCAAGTCATGAAAATTGGAATAGTCAGAATGGAAATGTGATCGTACGTACTAAAATGGGCTAAGGGGCCTTCAATTCCCCAATCAAGGTCACAGTGAAAGATTTTTAGTGGTGTCCAGTAGAAACGACTGCCCAGTTGGTAGAGAGCGGTTTGCCAGCTTGGGACTACTGAGAGCAACTTGATAACTAAAATAACCAATTTTGCAGGGCTCTTTAAATGATTTAAAAAAAACAATAGCTGCCTGGTGTCCTTGGTTCAGTGTGTCTCACTAGCTCTGGGGTGCAGTTTCTTTTTAGCTGCCAGCACAATTTCTGGTTCCGTAATTTTTTTTCAAATGAGTAAGAAATGTTGTTTGTCCCCACTATGAGCGAACAGCCACTGAGATGAGGAATAGGCCCACTGTTTCATGCAGACTAACATGACAGACTGCATGATATCAGTTAGTCAAAATGGATTGCTACTTCAAAATGGGACAGTTCAGCACTGTCTTAGCAGGGCTCCGAATGGAAGAAAACAGTCAACTCGGAAATGTGTTCAATGTATTTTCATTTAGCTTCAGTTTTGGCTGCCATGTTGTTTCACTGTGGGTTGAAAACATTTCTTGGTACTATCACTTTGATTTTGTCCTTTGTGAGGAAAAAGTGAATTAGAGACACAAATTTAAGCTCTTATTAGCAATCTTGAAAGGATTTCACAATATCCTGCTGTGTTTAATAACTTACATTCAGATGTATTCCCATGTATGAAATTAGCCAGTGAGGATTACCTCAGTGATATTGGCAATCTTATTGGCACCAAAACAGCTCCAACAAGTCAGAATATTAAGCCTTACAATAGAAGTATTACCCTTAAACCTTTCACCTTTTTGTCACGTTACGGCCATGAGCTTCAATATACTTTATGGTGATTTTATTTCAATAGACCAAGACAAATAGCACACATTGTAAAGGTAGACAGAATATTTTCTTTTCCACCTAAAAAAAAAATCCAAGAAGTGTTATGTTCAACGCCACTTTGTCATTCCTTTGTAGAACCACTTTGTCCTGCAATTACAGCTGCAAGTCTTTGTGGACAGTCAGACTTGATGGAGAACATCTGTGGAGAGCAGTTTTCAAAAATTGCCTCTGTAGACTTTGAAGAAAATGCTCTGGCCAGATGAGCAAAAAAGTTTTTTTGCACACATGCAAAACATTGTGTCAAGAAAATCTAACATTGCCTGTCAACTTGAGCACACCACCCCCACTGTGAAACACGGTGGTGGCAGCATCCTGCTGTGGAGATTCCTTTTTTCAACAGGAGCATTTACTTTAAATTAATAACATAATTAAAATATTTTTTATTAGTTGTTTGCCAGTATTTCCTGCTGATTTATTTTGTTTCTTACAAACTTTCATGAAAGAAAAAAATATATTTAAGAAAACAATGTTTAAATAAAGGGTTTATTGAATGTAGTATTTGTGTGCTTTTTAAAATTTGGTTATTTAAAGAATTGCGCAAAAAGGCCAGGGCTGCACTTAAAATATATTTTCTACATTTTTTTAAAGTTATCAATAATTATCGATACAGATTAATATGACTTTTCTTTAATCAATATGATCTTTTTCTATATGGACCAGCCCTTGTCTCAATACCAGTCCTGAGTACCACAACACCATCAGTGGCAGACATAGTATAAACAAATTTCTATTTGTTAAAGTTCTGATGTTCTTGGACGATTCCATGGCAGCATAAACAGATGCCAGATCTACAATGGAATGGTTTAAATACATAAATAATATTTATGAGTCACTTATGCGCTCCAAAAAATACAAACGCATGCCACACTTTTCAGATTCTTGTTTTAAAACCATGTGTCTTCTTCCTTCCAACTATGGACTACTTTATGATACTCTGTCATATAAAAGCACCCCAAAACACCTTAAAGTTTGTGGCTTTAAGTTCAAGCCTTATTAACACAGCATTGTATGGACAGAGAACATCCAGCAGTGTCTTGTACTGTGATGTTAGCAATAGATTCTTTGCTTCCTCTGAATTGTTATCTGGGGATACTTGGTGTCTTCCCACAGATGACATCAGATTGGTATTGTGGGATTTTGGAAGCTGGGTGAAAACTTCAGACTGTTTCTTGTATTCTTTAAGACTTTCCTAAGCCCAGTGGTGTCTTACTGGAAAGGGGTGGAGGCCATTGGAGGTGCTACTGTAGGGTAATGCTGTTGCCATGCGCAACATGTAATTGGTCTTCCAAAATGTATAGGTAGGAGGCAAGTGTCAAAGTAGCAAGCACATCAATGCAGCATTACACTGTTGTACCAAGATGAGCAGTGTTGCTCACATTACTTGTCATTCGTGGTAAGGTTAGACCAGTTTATTTATAAATCTACACATATTAGGTTATATACAGTATACTATTTGTACTATCATATCAATGTTTGGGTGTTATTTGCTGGGGTTTTTAAATATGTAAAAAACTCAGTGACACTCTGTCAGCACTGAAAAAAATAAGCCCACATATCCACATAAATTCAATAAAGTCATTTTTGGTGGGTTTTTTAGTTGGTGACAAGATTGCAAAAGTGACTTATTATAGTGTTTAATTTGGATACATCCCCCCAGAGTCGAAATACAATCTGTGTATTTAAATAATCTTTATGCATTTTCAAATATCTGGTTATAAAATATTAATTTTAAGATCAATTACCTATTGTATTAAACAATAATGGCTTTATTTTTACTAACTGTGTCTGCATATGGGTGACCCCCTTCCCAACCAACCTTTGCCTTTGGTGACCTGTGCACCGCTTAGACCCTAGGGGCTCAGGCGCACACACGTAGGGCTTGATCCATTGCTCCTGGATACTTTTGATTCCAGGTTCTTTGCGTGCACATATTCTCACCACACAAGCACATCTGGCTTCCAGGATGTCCCTTGTGAATGCAGACCTTTTAGCTGCCGTTACATGCGGGCTACTAGTGTTAATGACTGGGGCACTCCTCAGCTCCCGGGATGAAAATAGTGGAGAGGATGCAAAACAGAGGCAGCCATTGCCTCTAAGAGGTAACTCAATCCATCCAGCAGGAGCTGTGTGTGTGTGTGTGTGTGTGTGTGTGCGTGTGTGTGTGCGTGCGTGCGTGCCCGTGCGTGTGTGTGTGTGTGTGTGTGCGTGTGGGTGTGTGTGCGTGTGGGTGTGTGTGTGTGTGCGTGTGTGTGTGTGTGTGCGTGTGTGTGTGTGTGTGCGCGTGCGTAAATGGCCAAAGGGGTAGGCAAGCCAAAAGTCCTCAGGGTCAGAAGAGGCTGCAACAGCACCAGTGCACCTATGTCCCAGGGCTGGCTTCCTCCCAAAATCGCTAGGAGGTCAGAGCAATTTCCGCCAGTCAGTAGTAGGTCAGGGTCCCACTTCCCCTACATATCAGTCAGTGAAGGATGAGGAGGAGAGCGCAGGGCCTGCTCTTTGTAGAATTACCTTCCCTAATCCCCAGAGTGTCAGGACTGCATGGAAAGTATTCTGTAGTTTTGCGGGGCGCAAGGTCACATGAGGGAAATTCGAACCAGAGACTCTATTTCTTGGTCTGCGACTTGAAATGTAATTATTTCATTCAGAAAGGATTGGGAGTTTCATCACAGATGTCATTATTTTCTAGTTATTGGCACAGTCCCACATGCTTTCTGTTAAGTTGTTTTAGAAATGTCAGAATATCACCTTGCCTGAAAAGGGAAAAAAAGAAAATGAGCAAATATAGTTTTCTGAGCAACTGGAAATAAATACTTTGAGGATAAGAATGTTTTAGCTAGCTCACAGCTGAATGAGTTGTTTACCTGATTTTGCCTTGACACACAAAGGAGATATTTTCTTTATCTTATGTGCTTTCAGTTTAGCTTCTAAATCCTTGCAGAAACTATCCATCACTATCCACTGCTGTGTAATCATTCGGGGTACAAAAACAAGAAGTAAAACCACTTCTCAATGAGCAATTTTTTTTTTAGGAAAGACAAAATAGACGACACTGACTTCTGTCTAAATAATGGGAAACGTTGGTTGAAAACATCTCCATGACAACTAGACATATATTAATGGGGCAACATTAACCTCTTTTACAAATGATTTACCCTTTTGCTTCTGCCCTGAATAAATATAATAAAGATTGTTCATAAGATTTAAGTTCCAGACTTAAGTGGTGATATGTTGTTCACTGTCTTAGACACCTGCTGCCCAGCAAGGCTAGAAGCCCAACCAAATCCTGTCTCTTCAGCAGACACAATAAAAAAAACATTAGCTTAATAAGAGCAGTAAAAATATAAAAAAAGTGGACCAAATTCTTCCAGCTCCTGGAAAAAAAAGTCTTTAAAATAATTAACACTTCAAAGAAAGAGAAATAAATTATTAGACAACTTTTATCTTCCTCCACTTGTCCCAGTTGCAATAACACATTTCAAAGCGCGAGCCGGGCACCGGTGCAAGCAGGCGGCCCTGCATGTCACTTGAGCTGCTGATAACAAAAGCATTCACCCTGTGCTCTACTAAGCAGTTACCACATGATTTTACGAGGGCTGCGCTCATTTATGAGCGCAATCAGATGCAACCCAGTGCCCCACAGGATGTCAGCGTTAGCGCCCCTCTTTGTCCGATGATGATGGACTGTCAGCTCAATGGCGTTATTGTAGCTCTAGTGGCCATCCGGGGAGTAATACATTGATAACAATATCAGCTCATAAAAACAGGCTGGTGGAAGGAAAGGTCACTCCCTTTTACTTGCCCACACTAGCTCTGCCTCCTCTTCTTCTCTTTCATGATGCCTCCCTGAATTCTCCCGTTATCGCTCGCTTTCTGGGGGCTCTCTATCGGGGTGACGAAGGCTATCCGTCAGTATGCAAGGAAGCTGGAATGTCATGTTTAAACTGAAGTTGGAGGTATGTTGACAGGCCAGACAGAGGAAACAGATGGCACAGTGACATGCCCAAGGTCATCTGGCATGCCACTGTCAAGACACCTGCCTCTTTCTTTCTTTCTTTCTTTCTTTCTTTCTTTCTTTCTTTCTTTCTTTCTTTCTTTCTTTCTTTCTTTCTTTCTTTCTTTCTTTCTTTCTTTCTTTCTCTGGCAATTCTCATCTATCTCCTTTTTCTGAACTCCTTTCTTTGCCTTTTTTGGGTCTCAAACCCATTTCCTCTTTCTCCCCTTCTTTCTTGTGTTTATCACTTCTTCTTACCTCAATATAGGTCACAAAGCCTCCTATACAGGCTCCTGCCTATCTCTGCTCAAACACGCTCTGCTCGCGCTTACATTAGCGCTGTTGAACATTTATATTCCAGTCTCACTCATTTTTTTTCCTATTCTTGTTTCCACACATGTTGATTTGGGAAAAAATGTGCTAAGCTACCTTTGTCTCGCTAAGTCTTGCCCCGAACATTCCTGCCAGCAGAAATGTAGAAAGAATCCAGAAGAGTTTTAATTACCTGTGCAGCCATGCCTGGAAGGTTGTGCTCTGAAAATCCCAACAGGCACGGGGTACAGTAAGCATGCCATGTCGCAACACATAGCCTCTTTGTCTTAAAGGTAATTTCCAACAGGAGGTGGTGCTGGGGGAGACAAAAACTGTGGGAAAGGAAAGAAAAGTTTGCAAAGAGAGGAACTAAAAGCGAAAAGATGCCTGTTTCTGCTTTCTGCCTTTTCCATCTTTGCAAAATGTTTTTTATAAGGTTATAGCTGAATCCCGAGAACAGCAACAAAACAGTACGGTATCCTCTCCTCAACCAAATCTTGTCAGGAATGTTCGTTTCAGCTCAGCAGGCAGAGCTGTTTGTCCCCCCAAAAAACTACATTCACTTCTCCTGTGATAAAGAAAACATTTCAGTGTTGATGCATGAAAAAAAATCACGTTTGGTGGGTAAAAAGTAAAGCAGGCAAGGCGGAGATGTTTTTATTATTTTTTCCTGAAATTTACATTTTGAGAATATCCAGCTGCAGACAGCACAGCAAGTGTAGAGATTTGTTTATCAAGCATGTCTGACAGCACATGCCCATCATTGCCCCGAATGTTAACCTCTGAAAAAATATTTTTAGCCTTCTGGTGAGGCATTCTTAACTTTCACATTCTGCTTGGCAGACAAGTGGTTCATCCTAACTCTTAACAAGGTGACAAGAGCGCCGTCCTTAGGTGACATTTCCCTCCACATGAGCCACCTTAACAAATAAAGCCTTGCATTTGTATTGGAGAGACGCCATCACCCTCCCCCTCTATCAGTGACTCAAAACAACCTGTGTTGTGTTTATGAGCATGTGTTTATGGCTGGTGTTTGCAGCCATCGGAGCAGCGCTTGTCGTCCCATGATTACGCTTGTTGTGTATTTATTTATTTGTTTGGAAAAAGAAAAAAAAAGACCCGAATACCACCAGAGTAACAAGGCAAAGGCTGATTAGATTTGAAGGCAGCTTAGATGGCGAGATCTCTGACTGTGGTGAAGCAGCATCAAAATCACACTGGGGTGAGGGAGAAAGCGAGAGAGAGAGAGAAAAAGAAAAATAGAGAGGGAGATGGAGCATAGAGAAAGGATGTAGGAGAGGGGTGAGTGGTGGTGGAGGGGGGGGGTAAAAATGTTTCGAATCTTCTAATCTACAAAGGTTATTTTTTCAATCGAAAGTCTTACAGCATGAAACCGCATGTTTTTCCTTGAATAGGAATATGGGTAGCCACAAACAGAGAGCATATGGATGTATTTATGGCACAACTGTGTTCTTACAGTCTTGAATGTGTAATGCTGAGCCTCTAATAAAATAAAAACAAAACAAATCCTGCTTCTACCAGATTTTCAAAGAGGAATTTTACTCTGCAAGAACAGAATTAGAAAGTATATTAAAGGTAAGCATTAGTATGATTTGTCACAGTTCTACTTGCACTCTTGCTTGCAGTGTCGTACGATTGTACTTGGATTTTCTTTTAGGGTGAGACTCTAGTTTGAGTTGAATTAGGTTTCCATGTGGGCCAGAAACACTTGATGCAAGTCAAAGTTAAAGAGCTCAGCATTGACATCTCGATGAAGAATTTGATTTTGTGAGCAGCTCTGGTGTTGTGGCTTCACCCATTAATCATCCATCTCTGGAGGACGGCGACTTCAATGCAGCATGCCGGCCCTCTCTATGTCGCCACAACCGAGTAAGAGCCAAACCCAGCGTTCTTGAACAATAGATGCCCCGACGTGACACCATTTTAGTAGAGAGAGCTGTCTATGGCTGTGTGAGTGTGTATTTGAGTGTTTGTGGGGGCAAGACAGATTCTTGAAAGTACAGTGACACCTAAAGGCCTAATCCTACAGGCCCTCTGCTTCTCTTCCCCTCACTGTCTCTGCAGCATTTGAATGAAGAGCATGTTGAAATTTGGAGAAAAACTGATGACTTCTCAGTTTTTGCTGCTCTTGATAGTTCTAAAGTGCGCGTACGGGCATCAAAATTTTTTCTACTAATCACATGCCTTGGGCTGCCTGCAGGTAGAGAGGCATTTTTATCTGTAAACCTGAGCATCTGATTGGACAAAGAGCACAAATGTCAAATTTAAAAAAAAAGGAATGCAATGCATTAGTTTTGTACAAGTTAAATTGCTGGTGTATTACAATGCAGTCTGTGTCCTCAAATAGCTTATTTTTTAAAGTTTGTCTGATGTGAAACATGTATAGATTTAGTTTTGTCGAGTTTATAGAATGTAAACATTAATCTATTTTACATTTAGAGTATTATGTACTGTAAGATTTAGCCTATTTAAAGTTTCTTTTCAAGGATATCTAAACGTTATTTTTTTCTATAATACCAATTTAGAACAAAGAGTATTCTAAAGGCATTTGCTAGTAAAAACTTCCAAATTATAAAGAAACAAATATAAGTTAAATGATATCCAATCATGAAAAAATATAAAATTCAGTTATGTACATTTCAATTCAATCCCAGTTGTTGTACGTTGTACTATACTCTCAAATTCAGTTTATACTGGCAATTGGTAAATAGTTATCTATGTGAGGAAGCCCAGCTGATTACATCAAGTTGTAGACTTTGCAGCAATTCCTCCTCCAGAGCAAGCATCTGGTGACAGTGGACATTGCTTTGAATAGTTGCTTTTCATAAGAAAAATAAATATTGCAAATTATATATTTCTTTTATGTTTAGGTTTTGCTGCAATCTAAACTTAGGTCACTCTATCTAATTTTGTATTTTCAAAGTATCCACCATCTTTCCGTCTTTGTGTCTCTAACACCACACACTCATAGAAACACACATTCCTCCATCTGAACAGTATTTCTGTAGTGAGAAGAAACTCGCCGGGGCAGCCCTTTGATCTCTCCTCGTTCCCTGCGTCTGCTTTCACGGCCGGCTCTGCATGCACGGCCCATTTTTAATATGGCGGCACAGCCTGGATCCCCAAGTAACAATAAACTTTACCTTCAACTGTCAGCAGGTCCTAATCACTGGGGTTACTGAAGCACTAAATGTTGGATTCCTGTTAATAATTCTGCCACTGAAGAAAAAAGGGTGAAAAAAGCAAATAGACCCACAGAGATACATATCTCAACATCTCTGCAACAGAAACATCCCTTGGAGTTTGCAATCTCATTTTCATCACTTGCAAATATGACGCGGAAGACTAGAAGGTAAGAATAAGCCTTCAGTTTTAGTGAATGCAGACAATCACAGAGGAATTCTTTCTTCCTTTCTAAGCTGCGGGCTTTTTCCCACAAATGTATGATCGGTCACTCTCAAAGAGCCTTCAGCAGAGCTGTTATTTGTTGTCCCGTGAGGTATCAGAGCTGGAGCTCACCAAGCCAACTAATGGAGCTTCAGAGGGCTGCAAATGGCAGGCAGTACGAATTTAGATATCACTTTAGGTTAGTTTCCTTGCAGAAGTGAAAGACAAAAGGCACACAGACATTAAAACTACTATTCTATGTGTTTCTGATGTGATTACAGGACTCATAGTTTTAAAGTACAGTTAATCCCTGGTAGATTTAGGTTTAAATGTAATATTTCAATTCCCCTGACATAAAACTTATGATTGGAAGCAATATTTCTATTATAGAGTAGCCGAGACAAAGTCATGACTTGAATCTAACAGAGAATCTGCGGAGGGGGGCTAAAGATTATGGGGCTAAAGATTAAGGCAATGGCTAGGAGGAGCACATCACTAAAGATAAATCATCAAAATACAAATGGAAATGTACAAAAAGCTGCTCAGCTATTATAAATAGTGTCTTATTGATGTAATGCCATTAAAACATTTTCCACTGATTATTGAGAATAGTACAGGAAATTTTTTGATATGCCATTCTTTGATAAAATATAAATAAAAAACACATATGTATGTCATACATATATATATACATATATATATATATATATATATATATATATATATATATATATATATATATATATATATATATATATATATATATATATATATATATATTGTTATCTCACATTTTGTGTCTTATTTCCTATCACAAACAAACTTCTTGGTTGAAGAAAAATTATTTTGCAACTAAATCTGCCAAGAGTATCAGTTTTTTTGGACCTAACTGTACTCTACAGTTGAGCTATTTTTATTTTGTCTTTATTTTCTGGATAATTTCAAGCTAAATTTTATTTTAACCCCTCAATGATTTTAGTTTAGTTAGTGTCCATTTCTCCCCCCATTGTATACAATTTCATTGCATTCTTAAAAAATGAGCTCAAACCCAATTGTGCAATTTTCAGTGTCATCCATATATTCACATCCTCCCAAAAAAGATGGCACCGTGTGGATTGGAGCGTGTAGTTTCAGAGGCGAAATCCTTGCTCTGCCGGGGCCAAATATTTTACCATAGCTTAGCTGCTCCACTAAAATCTGCACTTGCCTTGCACTCCATTGCCCCCTCATCTTGCTTTGAAAAACCACCAGTGGATTAGAGGCCGTTGTCTCAGGGCTCAAGCAGCTTGACTCCTTCGCGACACGGGGTCTCACGCCCGAGTCATGTTGTGGGAAACAGGCAACGGGGGAGAGAGAGTGAGCGGTTTTAAACAATTCAACAGTAAAGTCTCTTCGGGGAGCGAGCCGTAGCCACCTCTGAGAGGTTGGGCATGTGAATGAGTATTCATGCATTTTCATCAGCAGTGATATCATTCACAGGGAATGCAATTCAGGTTGGTTTAAGTGAATACATTAAAGTAACAAGGGGCCGTCGTTTATTGGGGCTACACTGTACAGCTCGTGTTTAAGGTTGTGCATGCCTGCACTCTGGTGACACATGCAAAATGGCTTTGTGTACATTTGATTTTTTTATACTTTTTCATCCTCATTCACCCAGTTGTATGCTGAGTAACTGATTCTACATCATTTCTTCTATCACTCTACTGTACAACAGATTTGAATGTATGAATAACCCCAATCTGTAGAATTGGAGGAATATTTATTATAGGTAAAATGTGTTTTGCTTCAAAGGGCAGGTTCTTTCAGTTTCAAGTAAAGTGAATACTAAATCCTTGGATGTTTATATTATTATTATTATTTTCTTTAGCTTCCTGCTATCACCGTGTTAGCAACACAGATACACGGTTGCGCTCTTTATTGAAAAGATTTCCATGCTTGTTTGTCTCACTTATGGTTCAGTGTTAGGCTTTCAGAAATAGAGATTGAAATAAGTGGTGGAGGAAAGACAAGGTTGGGGGGTTGTGCTGTATGTGGGAAGCTGAGAATATGAAATTGATTAGTGAGCTGGGATGGAAAATAAAGACTTCATCAGGATCATCGTGGAGTCCCCACAATCAGCTGTGAGACATTGCAGGCTTCCTAATGAGGACAGAGAGGCAGGGGACCGTGTGTGCAGATGTGATCCTGCATGGTGTGTGTGTGACAACAGAAGGTTGAGCACAAAGGTTTCTGTCATTTTTCATCCAAATCTTACTTTTTTTTAAATTTAAAACAAAAAAAATCTGCATTGTTCTTCAGCTCCTTCCAAGCAAAAAGCAAATCCTTTTTGAAATTGTGCTTCAAAGCAACTGAATTAAATTTTTCAACGCTAATCGGAGATTACAAGTTTAATTATTTTGCACAATTGTGCTAAATGACAGTGCATTTGACAGCATCTGGGCTTGTTTGAAGTCTTGACAATGCAATAATAAGCTGGAATTTCTGAAGAAGGCAGAAAAACAAAGCAGCCGTGAGCCAAATAGTTTTTTATTGAAAAACAGATTTTTTTTCATTTGGATGTGTTTTAGTATAAAAATATAGGAATTTAATTAATACATTTAAAATAGAGGTATGATTGCAGTATAATTTTGGATTGGTTTTACTTTGTAAATGTTAGTAACAAAACTTGGAAAACCATAATTTGTTTAAATAATAATTTGTGTTAAATGTTATTTCATAAAAATTCATTCAGTGATTTATTCAGTTCTCAAGAACAATAAATACATTTATTTAGGTGTTGCAAAAAAACACAAACAGTAATTTATTCTTCTAAGAAGGCTCTTAGCTTCTTTTTGTTTTTAAATTTGCTACAATCAACCTAATTATTTAAAATAAAAATAGTTTAGGTTTCCTCCTACTTTTATGATTTTAGCTTATTTGGTTGTGTTACTTTTATTTGAACCATTTTAAATGATAAATCACTTAAGGAAATAAATCATCTACAGTTTCATCTTTATCACTGCGAAATAGTCGCAGTTGGTGATTCACGTTCACTCTATTAATCATAACACCTTTGCATTATGTATTCAGCTGTGAAGGCACTTCAACAGCAACATTAACAGTCAGACTTTGTATGCCTGAAAATCAGCTGAAATTTAGTAAGTTGCAGTGAATGTATGACAGATATTCTTTGAAACGAGGAACATGTCAAAGAATAAAATCATAGTTTGATTTAAAAAAATATCTGTTGGATAGATTTTAAAAATAGAATTACAATGACGAAAGAAAAAATGCAATTGTAGCTGTTCTTATTTTATTTTGCCTTTTTTTTAAGCTATTACACATCCTCATTTGATAGTCAATAATGCTGCTAGCCTTGACGTTTAAATACCCAACTGGTATTTAAAGGTTAATTGTAAACTTATTATTAATACAATGGACGGTTGTGAAATTCATTAAACTCAAATCTCCAACCACAAGAGAGAAATACGCACCAATATGGGGCATGTTGCCAGAACCAATCTCTGTCGAGCACTGTCAAGCAGGTGCCCAATCAGGATGCTGCTCCACATGGTGCTGACGAATCACTCAAAACTTTTTTTTTTCACTTCATGTCTTATTTCTATGCTGATAGAGTATTCTTGCCAAGTGTGAGAATGGCTGAATTGCCTCAGTGTTGCTCTCCAATTGCCCCCCCCCCCCCTCCCCTGGTTATTTTGGTACGTTGGAGAAAGTGTGGTTGACTCCTGGAAGAAACCCTCTGGCGACTGCTATTTATAGGGAAGATACACAGTCACATTTGCATCTGGAGCTTATGAGAGAGAGAGAGAAAGAACGACAGAGGGAGAATGTGAAAGAAGCATGAAGGATACAGTCAATTTCGGAAATATTCTATGCCAAGATTTTATGTATTTTTCTTAGCAGGACAAATACAGGAAGAAAATGTAAAAAAAAAAAAACAGGAAGCAGGCAGGAGACTAAAAACAACTTTTTCCAGATAGTCTTTTTTTTTGCCTAAAGTGAAAAAAAAAAACTTGAAGTAAGACAGGCTGACCCAAATTGAATTAAATCGATTTGGATTCTCCTGAGCCTGCTTTTTCCACAGTGTACACAGTATTATCCTCCATTTCCTGTGACAGTGTCATGAGCACCATTCATTACTCAGCTTCTTATAAAAATACTTGAGAGCTGTGCCATTGATTCCTGCACTTCAATAATTGAGCTGCCGAAGCAGAACAATGACGTTCCCATTGTTCACCATTTGGGCCGTTGAAAGTGTGTCTCCCCTAAGGCCGTGGAATACAAAAACCTTTCTTTATGTGACCACAGAGCGAATGAATTCAGGGTGAGATCAACGAAAAAATATGAATGGATTTTGAATCAGATAGGACAATCCCGGGGTCTGCCTCTGCTAACCACATGGCCTGAATGCTGATTATCTGTGATATCTGGAAATATGAGGCTACAGGTTTCTACAAAAAAGAGAAGACGAAGAAGAAGAAAGAGTGCCTTGATGGCTTAAACAGATTTTCTGGTGGTGTTCGTTTGCTTCATTTGAAGTCTGTGCTTAGATGCAATCTCCAAAAGACTCTGAACTGAGAAGGGAATGGCAGCCCCTCTCTACGTCATGGAGAGCATCACAGAGAGAGGGCTCTCTCTGGCAAATCACAGAACCAACATAAATCTCCCTCCACAGACACTAAGATAGACCTAGCAACAGCAGGAGTGTTTTTGTGTGAACCCCTCAGCGTGAAAAACCACATTCTAATTCCTGCTGGATACTTGGGGGCTCATCAACACATTAGGACTGACAATTTAAGATCAGCATTAATAGGTGCATGAAGTTATTCTCAAGGCTTTCAAACATCTTCCATATTGTCACTTTTTTTCTTTCTGAAATGGGGCCTTAAGGAATAAATATGTTAATGCATGTTTAGCCCTATTTCCCACAAGGGCACAGTGCATTGAGTGTGGTGAAGCACATGGTTGTAGAAGAGGGGTGAATGGGGAGAGGGTTATGGAAGAGAAGCGAGGGAGAAAGAAGGAAAAAGGGGAAAGATAGAGGGGTGGGAGGGGAGGTGTATACATTATTAACTACGACTTCATCACATGTTCCCAGTTTCTTAGGGACTTATTATTCCGAGGCGCTTTAATGAATATCAAGAAGAGAAGGCAGAGAGAGGAAAAGAGTGATTGATGGAGCAAGTGCAGACACCGCCCCCAGCTGGCTCACTCCAGTACTGCTTTTAAAACAGGAAGACCAGGGGGAGAGAGGCAGTGGGGAAAAAAATAAAAAAATAACCACAGAGGGCAACAACCTCTAAAGTGTCCCTGGCATTAGCATTTCACAAGGTCCCCGTCTGCCAAGCTGCATATAGATTGGGATTTGCTTTGTCAAGGATACTTGTCAAGCGGAGGCATGACAGCCTGATTTCATGAGCCCTGCGCAACAGTGAGGTTGGACATTGAAGAGGGAGCTCAGCAAAGCCTCTCTGTGGTGTTGTGAATTTTTTGTGTGCCTGTAGAAGAGAGGGGAGGAAAGTGCATTTGAGTTGAAGTCTTTATGCGTTCGTGCATGCATGTGTGTTTGCAGGTGTGTCTGTTTGTGTCTTTAGGTGTTCAAACACGCTTGTGTGATTGCAAAACCAAATTGGATTGTGAGATTCACTGTATCCAAGGTGACCGCTGCCTTTTTTTTCTCAGAGAAGGTGGAGCGTTTCTGATAACCGTTGTCCTACTTTCCATAAGTTTATTCACGCACATAGATAAATTGACATTTCTGTGTTATTCCCTGGCATATTACTCACTGTCCTGCTGGTCATTAGCAAATGCAAAGAAAGTGGAAGATATTTCCTCCTATCTGCTCTTTAGATGTTTCAAGCAACTTCATGCTAGACCGATACAATAAGTTGTGATTCTACTGCTGACAGTGTATTCCTTCAAATGTGTATTTGCAGATATAACACTGCAGTTGTTAACACACTGCAGGGCATCAGGGAAAAAAACTAACAAAAAAAACACAGCACAACAACAAACAGTAAGCAGGCAGGTAGGAAAGGCTCAACATTTAACAAAAAAAGGAAAAAGAGAATGCAATATCAGAGGATGTCAGGTCCATTTAGAATGGTGTGATTCAGGCCCCTGTGCCCCCCGCTGCTACCTTTCATTCTGACTCAGAGGAAAAACTACAGCATGTGTAGAAGGCCATCTGAAGAAAGATCATGAGAGAATAACAGCTTTTATGCTTTAACTGATCTCTTCCGCTGCCCTGTCTAAACATTTATTTTCTTGGTATTTTTTCCATCTATCTCCATGTAAGCACATGTAAGTGAATTGATGGCAGTTTACAAAGACAACGGCCCATTTAAAAATATTTACGATAATTATAGTGCAAATGTAACCACACTCATACACTCATCCTATACATTTATCAATAGTACTTGTCCAACGGTTTCATCATGTTGTTTTTTTTGTTTTTTTCCCCTCAGTGAACGGAGTGCAAACATATTCAAATACAATTCGATTTGGTTCCATTTAAGTACATATCAGCTATTTACATTTAATGTAATCTTGAGGCCCTTTACAGGAGAAATGTGTTCAATTAATTTAATTTTTTATCCTCCCTGATCCGTCCCTGGCAGGTGCTACCCTGAGTTTTATACTCTGATAGGTTGTTTGGTTTATTTAATTAACAGAAGTTCTAACACTTTTAGACGTTGTCCAGCTAAAAAAACCAACTGATTAATGGTTAACGTCAGTTAACTTTTTAGTTAAAGCAAGTTCTTGAATCATCATTGCAGGTTGATTGTTTGCGTCACAATCATTGAAGTCACATGGCAAAACACCTCTGTTAAAGAAATAACACTACACAACAGGAACAACAGCATAATGGTTAACAAGAACCACACCCTTTAAATACTAAAACAAAAGTTGGATACAGTTGCATACAATAATATTAGCCCCCTCTGCAAAATCCGAAGTTGTTCAGGTGTTTACTATAACCAAAAGTACACAATAAGAAATCATTACCTTGCACATACAGGGAGAAGGACGAAAAAGATAGCAAAGCCCTTAATGTTCCCACAGTTGTAATTTGAAGCATAGTTTAAGGTTTAAAATTAAAGGAACAGAACCTATGCCATCTGGAGGTGGCAGAAAGAGGAAGTTACCAACAACTGCCATCAGATTCCTGAGGAGGCAGCTGGGGAAAAAGACGTACACCACTACTACTGCATAGCGGTGGCTCAGTGATGCTCTGGTACTGCCTTTCTTCCGATGTCACTGGAAAACTGCATTGTGTAGAGAGCAAGATGTATTGAATGAAGCATTCAGAAATCCTGAATAGAAAATTAATAACGAAAATGTCATTCTGTCTGAGAGGAAGCACTGTTGGACTTTGAAACAGGACAGTGATCAGAAACATATATCAAAGTTCCCTTAAGGGTTGATTTCAACTCTTTCAGAAACTTGCATGGCCATCATGGTCACCTGACTTTAACTGTATTAAAAATCTTTGCAGGGTGGGAAATATGATTGAACTTGAGGCTTTTGCCCATGAGATGTAAGCTAAAACTCCTCAGGAACTGTTTCTCTGCTACACACTTCTCATTAAGAGGTTGAATAATACCAAGACTGCAGTAGTCATTAAAAGGCATTTTGTGTTATATTTGGCTTCTATTAGATGTTTTGAGTTTTTTAATAATTCTTGTTTGATTTGTTCAATGCAAATAGCAACTAGCTCATGTATTTTGCCAATAAACCTAATTTGTTGAGTGGTTTGAATCATTTTAGATGCAGTTATATTTAAAGGGGCTATATGCAATTTTCTGAAATTTTAACTCGCGACTGACCCCATGTGGCCAAAAACGGAACTGGTCTTCCTTTCTGCTCGCTCTCGCAGCGCGCGCTCGTGCGCCGGTCGCTCTCAATCTTCGATCTTTTTCGGGCACTTGTCAGGGGTTTAACTTTTTTAGTCTTATGTGGAGTTACCGTTGGTGTCAAAGTTGTCCTTGGTCTCCTCTGTGTATTCGCACAATCCATTTAACTGCTTGCAAGTGCTGACTACCGGTAGTGGCAGAGTGATCTGAAAAATTTAACATGAACGCGCTTGACGTCACATCCACAGACAGCACGGGAAAATTCGGACCCGACAGAAAATAGAAAAAATTGGATACAGGCTTAGAGGTGCATCCACTGTCAGCTGACAAGGTGTCAGTATGCTCATCAGGAAATGTTTGAGTCATAAATGGTCAAATAAAAAGGCTATTGTCACGTTTATTTTGGGAAAAAAGTTGCATATAGCCTCTTTAAACTACATTTGGACATCTGGTACACCATGTCATTGCAAAAACGTCGTTTTTGTGACTGTTCTTAGCACATTTAGGGTGTTGCTAAAACAAACAAGCATTATCCCGAAAGTTAAAAATTTGGGCACTTTTATTGAGCTTTTTTGGAAGTTATCTGTCATACACTGTCTGAGCTACTAGTGATGTAATCCCCAGCCATATAAACATTAAGTAATATTTTTTTTATGTTTGGGTCAGTCATCCTGGAAAAAAAGAAAATAATAAGCTCTGCACTTAATTATAATGGGCAAGTTCCACAGGGACCAAGAGATTTGGCAGTTTTTCTGTTGATATATGTAGTGATACAATCTGCTGTATTTCTCCAAAAAGCAGAACATGTGCTAAAAGACCCAACCCAACATGCTTTCATTTCTAATTATATGACTGCATGAAGTTAGAACTTGCACCATTTTTAAAGAGGATGTAAAAATGTTACTTGCTCTGACCATCGAAGATTTATTGTGTGGAAGAATGACCAGCATGTTCATTCATTTTTTACAATGATACTACCTACATTAATGGAAGAGAGTACACGTCAGAACATGGGGTTTAAATCTATAATTAATTGATTTCTTACAGGAAAGATGGGACTATTTGCAAAGTACATTGCTCCTTATTTCATAAAGGAGACCAAATATTATAAAAAGAAACAAATAACAGAACAATTAAAAGAAGAGAAAACTTTAATTTGAAGGTGGTATTTTCAAGATACATTAAGTCGCCAACCAATTATTATAGGAGACTGACTAGAGAAATACTACACTCATTGACAAAAGAGGAAGCAAGAGCAGTCTGAATGTTTGCATTGGGAAACTGCTGTGAAACGACAGGGGACATTAATTACCACTTTGGTGTGTTCTCAGTCATCTCCTATATTCCGAAGTCTCTCTAGATCAGACGCAGCATCAATGGGAAAAGTCAGCAAAAGTTGACGTCTTGTCAAAACTGGCATACCAGCAGCTCCATAATGGCTTTAAAAGTTTGACACTCCGTCTCCCACAAATGACCACAGTCGACTCTGTTCCTCGTCATCTTTATTTTGTAACCCTAACCTCATCTGCAGCTGTTTTTTTGCAGCCCTTTGATTTCTCTTTCTTCCCCTCTCAACAATTGGAGCAACTGGTACCGAGTTGCACCAAAGGCTGCTACTTGTCGTCTCTGATGTGTGACAGCTTAACTGTTTCTGTGCTTGGCAAAGACAGAGTGTCTCAAACAAGCAGCAGAGTCCCAGGGTTTCAGCCGGTGACTACCGACAGCCAGGCTTCATAGAAGTGGATAATCGTGTTTATTACACGGGGGTCACAGGTCACACATCGCCTAATAACCTCAGACAGGGCATTTTGTCATGGCTCGCCTGAGAGGAAAGCCGGTTTGGCACACATGAGCGGCTGTCACACTTGTTTTCACAGAAGCAGAAAGTAAAGGAGGGACTATAAGGGTTTAAGAGTTTTGGGAATTGGCGAGAGTTTACACCTGTAACCCGTCACTCAGAGCCTGTCATTACTGATCTCAGCCATTCATCATGTTTGCAAAATCATTAATCTCATTTTCTTCCCGACAGCAACTGGTTGCAGATGGGATCCTTCCGTGTCTTGTTCCACTAAGCGATACCTTCATCTGTTCAGTCTTGTACAGAGGCTGCTCACATCTTTGCTGACATGTTATCATCTGAAATTAATGCTTGTAGTCTCTCTTGAAAAAAGGAAAACAAAAATCTGCCACTCGCTGAAAATGAGCATTGACATATGAATGTATTAGTTATAATTCCAGGTGAAGAAAACCAAGATGAGTTCACATGGAGCCTCAAGATAAAATCATCTATCATCTTGTACAAGATGGGGCAAAAGATCACATGTGCGAGACAGAAAAGTAAAGGGTTTGTATGCTGGCTTCAGCTGAAGTAATCTCCAAAGATTTGGCTTTATTGCCTCTCTCAGCCCTATAATGATGTTAGGACTCCAGGCCGGTTTGGTTTGTCGTGCTTGGGCTCCCCAGCCAGCCTCCATTTTGCTTTGGGGAAGCAGCTGATATTGGCCAGACTGCACTGAAATTTCCCCAAACAGGTTAAGTCTCAGTTTAAGCTGCAGACACAGATAATGAAAATATGCACATGCAAACATACATGAATTCACGTGTAAGCTGTGTATATACCAAAAGCAATCCAAGCCTTCGTGACAAAATTAAATGTGACAATTGAATAGTGGTAAAATGGTGGACGGGTTCTTTGTAACTGTCCTTTAACAAATTTAGGTTTCTCTGAAATGTTGATATACTTGATGGTACTGAAAACTAGGTGTGAGCCAGTTTCTAATATGAAGGTTCACCAAGGTTTTAAAAAGGCAGATTTTATAACTACTTTGAATTTCTATCATACCAATTCTACAGTTTAAAGTACTTTTGTGGTAAAGTACATACCAGAGAAAGTGCCAAAAGCATCAGAGTTGATTAAGCTTTTAGTTGTTAGATGCTGCCCCTCCCCCACCGTTTGCTGCATACTGCTGGTCTGTTGGCACAGAGAAGGCTTATAAGCACACACCTTGATTACAAATAAGGCAGTTTGAAGGCAAAGAATGAGAATATTTCCATTTGCAAAAAACATTGACTGTCATGTTGTGGAAACTAAAGTAGTGCCATTCTTAGCTTTGTTAAAAATAACACTCTTAAAAACTGCTACTGACAAACTACGAGAGGCATATCTCTCAAGCAATCGACTGCAAGCTGACTACCTGAGCAGACAACAAATATTAGCTTGTTACACCTGTGTTGCTCCATAGAATCAAGAACTAGCAGGTATTACGTTCTGGGCAACAAGCACATTTCCTTGAAAACAGCTAATTAAAGCAGCTTATCAGTGTGAATGTATCAAAATAATAAAACATTATTATATTGTTTGATAATCAATGTTTTAGTCATTTTAGCAGAAGCTTGAGAAGAATTCAGCTTTTCTGTTATTAAAAAAAAAAGTTTTAAACTTCAGGATAAATACCAGGATAACCTATAAACTGCTTTTTTTTGTCAAGGTGCCTACCAATCCTTCTGTTATTTAATTGACTCAATTTTGCTTATGTTTTAGATAACAGTAGTTTGAATTCTTTGTTTGAAAAGTTGAAAGACGATTCCTCCTGGTCTGTTTTAGTGACTTTTCCCTAAACTAAGCTGAGGATCTTCTTAAGCAGATTGAGTGATATTTAATTGATTTGGGGGTAAAGAACCGTCCAAACCAACATGCCTCCATGAAAAAAGTAATTATCCCCTCAACCTAATAACTGTTTGGCCACTCTGAAAGCTTAATTTTGTAGGTGGACTTGCTGGTTTGCTTTGGATCTTTGCTCTACTGCACAACCCACAAGCACTTCAGCACATCTTGAGCTTATGGCCAAACATTCTTCTTCAGGATTTTTTTCTGGTAGAGAGCAGAAATCATAGTTCCATCAATTACAACAAGACACCCTGAAGTACCAAAGCAGCCCCTGATCATTACTCTACAGCCACTATGCTTCAATGATGATATGATTTTTTTTTTCTAAAATTTTGTGTTAGGACACATATTACAAAGTTCCACTTTTTCTTGTCAGGCCACACTGTATTTTCCCCAAAATGTTGTTAATCATCATTGCCAAGAAACACAAATGTGAAACAGACCTCTGTGTTCTTTTTTTGGTCAACAGTCGTTTTCTCCTTGTAACTCCGCGAGGAATGACATTTTACCAGTCTCTTTCATAGTCTTGAATCATGAACAAGGACCTTAACTTAGGCCGGCAGTGCTTTAGAAGCTCTTTTTTGATTCCTTGGAAGGGTCATCCCTGTTCTCTAGGACTAATTTTGTTATGCCGGTCACCACTAGGAAGGTTCCCCACTTTTCAGTGCTTCTTCCACTTGTAGTTTGCTGGAGTCCCAGAGTCTTGAAAATCTAACCCTTTAAAGGTTGAAAGATGTCAGTGACTGTCTCTCATCTATTTGTGTATTTTGTTAGTTTGTTTTTGAGATTTAGGGATTATGTATTGCTGTGTGCTGTTTGAACCATGCTTCATGTTGTTGGACATGTTATATTTAGGCAGATCTTTTGATTCTATGGGTTAGGATTTTTAATGCCTGGGTGTGGCTAGTGAAAATGTTCCTAATCACAATTTAATCATGATTTAACAAAATAAAATCCAGGTTTAAAAATACTTTTTTCTCATTACCCACGTTATCTGGGTCTGATATAAAAATGTGTTTGATTAGCTGAAACATTTAGGTGCAACAAAAAGCAAAAACAGAATAAATTGTTAAGAAGCAACTGCTTGTTCATTTCACTGTATACCTGGCAGTAAATTAATTATATTTTTTTTATCAGACTAAGAATCTATATGGTTTATTCTTTAAAGACTTTGTTGAGCGTTGAGGACAAAATAAAATCTGATTTGATATTTTCGAGGTTTCGACTGGACATCGTCGGACTCACCTCGACGCACGGCTCTGGCTTTGGAACCCGTCTCCTCGAGAGGGGTTGGACTCTCTTCCACTCTGGAGTTGCCCCTGCTGAGAGGCGTCGAGCTGGGGTGGGCATACTTGTTGCCCCGTACGTTGGGGTTTACCCCGGTGAACGAGAGGGTAGCCTCTGGGGATGGGCATTCGATTAAACTGTCTTCATCGATCATCGGGAGAATTAACGATCTATTTTCGATTAATCATTGATATTTTTATATTAAAATTCAGTGTTCATAGGCTATATTAAAATGCAGTGAGAATAGAAAAATATTGTGTTTCCTCATTGAGATCTTCATTACAAGTGGGACACCTCTTGTGGAAGTTAAACGGAATTAATTCACGGTAGTTGCACAAAGAAAATATGCGCTATAAGCAGCGGAGCAGACAGCTAAAAGACGGTACTCATTAACACAAGTGACGCTCATATTTTTTTTTTCTCCAAAAAAGTTAAAAAAAAAAAAAAAATGTCCTGTTAAACAATAACCTAATAAAAAATATATAATACTTATAGGTCTAATAGTTTTGTGTTACATTTGGCAAAAAGAGTCGAGAAAGAGGATGAGAGATCAGCGTACCTAACAATGGATTAGGCCCATTAACAGAGTAAAAAAGACAAAAACAAAAGAAACCGTAACTTATACACAACTTTAGCACCAGTCTAGTGATTTTTGTTGAGAAAGATGAGCATGTTAACGTGCGCTGGGGTCAGAAGCGAAAGCAGCCTGGTGAGCAGACTGATGGTCATCAGGCTGCTTTGGCGTCTGACCTGCAGCGCCAAGATCACCTGCTGTGAGGGGACAGACGTCGCTGTGATACACAAACCTCCGTGCTAACTTGGCAAGCCTCTGGAATCTTGTTTAATTCATTTTCCACCAGTCTGTAGGGGTGCAATCCAGGGGTGGCGGAGCCTCCCTCAGAAAGTAATCAGTGAGTAAGTTTCTCTGCTCGTTCTGCATCTCGGCTCCTCCATGCTAATACCGACTTGATGCTAGGTTGAGACCAAGAGCAGGTGGCTCCACGTCTAACCGGGGTTGGAAGTGCGTTCAAGTACCTATACACAGCTTTGCAGTGTTGGCTGTGAACCGAGACTTTTTTTTGTCTGTCTTTTTAGTCAAAGTGGTCCCACGCCACACTTTGCTGCTACCTCTTCATGTCAATGCTACTTTTGAAATACACAGAAACTGGCAAGAAACTGAGTCGGCCTGTGGCTTTTATTTTCAGTCATCGCCCTCGTGTGGTAAAGTGTTTAATTAATGCCACATAGTAAAATTCATTGCATTCCTTCAAAACTCACACTACGCAACAGAACATGCATTAATTGATCGGTAAAATAAAATGTCATCGATGAAATTCTTAATGATCAATTAATCAATCGTCGATTAATTATGCCCATCCCTAGTAGCCTCCCTCCGCCTACGGGTGGGGGGACGGGTCCTGACTGTTGTTTGTGCTTACGCGCCAAACAGCAGATCAGATTACCCACCCTTCTTTGAGGCTTTGGAGGGGGTCCTGGAGCGTGCTCCTCCTAGGGACTCCTTTGTTCTGCTGGGGGACTTCAACGCTCACGTGGGCAATGACAGTGAGACCTGGAGGGGTGCGGTTGGGCGGAATGGCCCCCCCCGATCTGAACCCGAGTGGTGTCTTGTTATTGGACTTCTGTGCTCATCATGGATTGTCCATAACAAACACCATGTTCATGCATAAAGATGTCTATATGTGCACTTGGCACCAGGACACCCTAGGCCGCAGCTCGATGATCGACTTGGTTGTCGTCTCATATGATCTGAGGCCGCATGTTTTGGACACTCGGGTGAGGAGAGGGGCTGAGCTGTCCACTGACCACTATGTGTTGTGAGGATCTGCTGGGAAAGTCTGGCAGAGTCTCCTGTCAGAAGGAGCTTTAACTCAAACCTCCGGCAGAACGTTGAACACATCCCGGGGGAGGCGGGGGACATTGAGTCCGTGCCTCCATTGTCGAGGCGGCTGACCGAAGCTGTGGCTGCAAGGTGGTCGGTGCCTGTCGCGGCGGCAACCCCCGAACCCGCTGGTGGACACCGGCGGTAAGGGATGCTGTCAGGCTGAAGAAGGAGTTCTATCGGGTCTTTTTGGCTTGTGGGACCCCTGAAGCAGCTGATAGGTACCGGCAGGCCAAGCGGGATGCGGCTCGGATGGTCACTGAGGCAAAAAGGAGTTTGGAGAGGCCATGGAAAATGACTTCCGTACGGCTTCGAAGCGATTCTGGTCCACCATCCAGCGTCTCAGGGGGGGCGGGGGGGGGGTGGGGAAGCAGTCTGCCACCAACACTGTTTACAGTGGGGTTGGTATGCTGCTGACCTCGACGGGGGACGTTTTGGGTCGGGCTGAAGTCACCGAGGTTGTTAAAAAGCTCCTCGGTGGCAAGGCTCCGGGGGTGGATGAGATTCGACCGGAGTTCCTCAAGGCTCTGGATGTTGTGGGGCTGTGTTGGTTAACGTGGCTCTGCAATATTGCGTGGACATCGGGGGCAGTTCCCTTGGATTGGCAGACCCGGGTGGTGGTCCCCAGGTTTAAAAAGGGGGACCACAGAGTGTGTTCCAACTACAGGGGGATCACACTTCTGAGCCTCCCTGGTAAGGTCTATTCAGGGGTTCTGGAGAGGAGGGTCCGACGGATAGTCGAACCTTGGATCCAGGAAGAACAATGCGGTTTTCATCCTGGCCGTGAAACACTGGACCAGCTCTACACCCTCAGCAGGGTCCTGGAGGGTGCGTGGGAGTTCGCCCAACCGGTCTACATGTGTTTTGTGGACTTGGAGAAGGCGTTCGACCGTGTCCCTCGGGTGGCCCTGTGGGGGGTACTCCGGGAGCATGGGGTACCGGGCCCCTTGATACGGGCTGTTAGGTCCCTGTATGACCGGTGCGAGAGTTTGGTTGGCATTGCCGGCAGTAAGTCGGGCTTGTTTCCAGTGAGAGTTGGACTCCGCCAAGGTTGCCCTTTGTCATCTATCCTGTTCCTAACTTTTATGGACAGGATTTCTAGGCACAGCCAAGGTGTTGAGGCGATCCATTTTGGTGGCCTCAGGATCGGGTCTCTGCTTTTTGCAGATGACGTGGTCCTGTTGGGTTCATCGGAACGTGATCTACCGCTTTCGCTGGGGCGGTTCGCAGCCGAGTGTGAAGCGGCTGGGATGAGAATCAGCACCTCCAAATCCGAGGCCATGGTCTTGAGCCAGAAAAGGGTGGGGTGCCTTCTCCGGGTTGGAGATGAGGTCCTTCCCCAAGTGGAGGAGTTTAAGTATCTGGGGGTCTTGTTCACGAATGAGGGAAAAATGGAGCGGGAGATCGATAGATGGATTGGTAGGGCATCTGCAGTTATGCGGGCGCTGTACCGGTCTGTTGGTGGTGAGGAGAGAGCTGAGCCGAAAGGCGAAGCTCTCGATTTACCGGTCGATCTACGTTCCTACCCTCATCTATGATCACGAACTCTGGGTGGTGACTGAAAGAACGAGATCACGGATACAAGCGGCTGAAATGAGTTTCCTTCTTAGAATGTCTGGGCTCTCCCTTAGAGATAGGGTGAGAAGCTCAGTCATCCGGAGGGGGCTCAGAGTAGAGCCGCTGCTTCTCCACATCGAGAGGAGTCAGTTGAGGTGGCTCGGGCATCTGGTCAGGATGCCTCCTGGACGCCTCCCTGGTGAGGTGTTTCGGGCACGTCCCACCGGGAGGAGACCCAGGGGAAGACCCAGGACACGCTGGAGGGACTATGTTTCTCGGCTGGCCTGGGAATGCCTTGAGATTCCTCCTGAGGAGGGGGAACAAGTGGCTGGGGAGAGGGAAGTCTGGGTTTCTTTGCTTAGGCTGCTGCCCCCGTGACCCGACCCCGGATAAGCGGAAGAAAATGGATGGATGGATGGATGGATGGATGGATGGATGGATGGACAGATGAATAGATGGATGGATGGATGGATGGATGGATGGATGGATGGATGGATGGATGGATGGATGGATGGATGGATGGATGGATGGATGGATGGATGGATGGATGGATGGATGGATGGATGGATTTGATATTCTCAGCCACCTCCTCCCACATCCACTATGTTTTACACAACCAGCAGCAAGATTGTTATACTCATAAATATCAAGAATATTGTTGCAGTTAGGAAAACTGAACTTGCAAACTTTTCCACTTTATGGGAGCTTTTGAACCAGAAACAGCAATGGTGCCAAAGCATCTATGCTAACTACAACTCTCCCGACCAAAGGTTGTTGTTACATTCAGAAAAATAACCCACTTTGTGGATCATAAGGCCTCATGACACCATATGACAACTTAATGTTTCTCTTTTTCTTCTCCCTATTAGCAGGGTTAGTACCAGTGTTGGTATTACCAGAAGATGGATGCATTATCAAAGCTGACAGCTGTGCTCAAAGCGGGAGTAATACGCCCATTAAATAAATTACACACTTGTTATTTTAAATACTCTGCCTTTTGTGATGGACTCCACTGTGTAGTGCAGAGTTCACCACTGTACCAAGAGGCAAACTTAGTGGATGCCAGTTTTGTTCTGAAAGAACAATTAGGCCACTTGACAGATGACAAAAGCACATTTTGTGGGCATAACACACACTTTAACTCTTTTCATAACTTTATGTAATAAAGTGCTTAGACATAAAGTAAAAAGTGATACTTTAACACATTGTGGATGTTATTTGTGTCAATGCTGTTTTAGAAACAGTTTCTTCCAACTGAAACCTCATGAGAAAGTTCATAGACCAGTGTCCTATGTTAAACTTCCCAACAAAAGGGGCGTTCCATAGCGTAGTGGTTAAAACAGGCACTCCATGTTCAGAGGCTTCAGTCCTTGAAGATGTTGTCCCAGAGTTCAATTCCACCCCATGGACATTTGCCAAATGTTTCTTCTCCCATTTCTGCACTATCCACTGCTAATAAAGGCTGCTGTGGCCACAAAAACTTTTAAAAAAAACTTCACAAAAAAAAATAATTTCTGATTGGTTTTCTCTTTAAATCATAATTCAGTCCTTAAGTGCTTATTATTCAGCTTCCCTCAGCCTGCCAGTTAGCTCTTTTCCACAGCTGTTCCCATTCACCTGATTTTCTCTCACTTGCATCTAATGTCATTCTCCACTCATCCCTCAGTGTATAAGCTCACCGGTTTCCTTTGTCCTACGCTGGTTCCCCTCTGTGACATGATCCTTCTTCCATTGCTGTTACACTGATTCCTTCGTATTTTTCTTGTGTGCTGCATGCTTCCTTTCTTTATTCAAGTTCTCACTTGCCACAGACAGTCTCTGTGCTTGTTTCCTCTTCAAACCCCAACTAAAAGTGACAGAAGATGGATATGATAGATGGATGGATATAGATGGAGCCATTTTGGTTTGAATGTATACTTGAAACTCACTATAATCCTGAAAAATTTAATCCATCTTTATCGTTAGTGTTCTTGCAAACACCTGAAGGTTTTGGATTGAAACTGATAGGCATGGCACCACCCTGTTTAAGTGTGGGTATGGTGTTCTTTTTGGCAATGCATATGCGATAACATACCGCTCATAATTGAGCCTCAGATGTTCCTGTTTGGTTTTATCAGAATATAATCCATTGCCCCTCTATGTTTTGGAAGATTTTTGACAGATCTGGATGTTTTCTTTTCAAGAAAGGACTTCTTAGTCTAGAACAGGTGTTTGCAAGCTTGCAAGGTATTTCTTTGGACCTTACACAATGGCTCTTTGGCTAAAAAGGATAGAGAAACAAATAAGGTTTTTAAATATAGAAACAATGAGAGCCACAGGTTCTAAATGTTTTTCGGTTTTTATGGAATAATTGCATTGAATTACCAGTAATAATTTGTGAAGATGTAATTTTCTTATTAGATTGGAAGCTATGTGCTTTTTTACACCATTTTACACAAATATCAACATTCCATTGATGAAAATCTTCTGAAAAGTGAAGTTTTGGAATGATCTAACCAGGTTCAAGCACAAAATCTGAGAAACAAAATCATAGTGTCATCTGGAGAGGGCTGTAGAGTATGCAAACATTACCCAGCAAAGATGTGGGATGCTGAAAGACTCTAACCAAAAAAGACTGAGAACTGAAATCGGTTCAAATAGGGCTTCAGCAAAGTATAGATTAAATGGTGTGCACACATTTGCAACCAGGTTGATGCAATTTATTTATTATTTATCTTTCTCCCAAAAAGATTTTTTTTTGTTGAGTTGTATAGGATGTACATCCCATTAATTGTTAAATAAAGTTTAAAAAGGATTTTTAATAGTCTGACTTTTTTAGGTCCCAAAAGCCTGGAATTTTAAGAGGAGTGTTTATTCTTTGTGTAAATCATCTTCTAATAAAATGCCATAAACCCTAAAAGTAGATCTAAAAAAAAGACTAACAATTATGTCACACGGGCTGTTTCTTGTCATGTTTAAATTGAACTACAAAAAGTTTTATTTTACAAATCTACACAATATGCCAAGGAAGTTTAGGTTTCCCAAATCCAAATAAGAATTATATTAACAATGCTCAAAATGTTGCAGTTGCTGTGGTGTTCCACTGTGTGGTTGGGGAAAAAAGACATTTTAGTATGTGCCATTTCAAAGCCATGTAAAATAAATGATGCAATTACCTAAAAAGCACTAGTTCTCACACAGGATAACATTTGTGTGCGGCTGCTCATTCATGTGCACTCTCTGAATTTATCATGTCGAATAAACTTTTAGTTGCTTAAACTCTTCAGGGGGCTTTTTGACAGTGCTCACAGAGACATACACCCCAAGCTTGGTTTGCAGTTCAACAGTTCATATGGTCACCTTATGAACTATCCCTCAACCCATACTAGACACCAGTGGTCCCTTTACTCTCTGGAGCAAAGATAGGGCTTAAATGAAATAATAAATATCCAAGGAATGGCTCCCACTCACGCACCAGGCCATTCTGACCCCTCTCAGGACCTTCCAAGCCAGGCAGGAAGAGGCAACGAAGGGAAAGGGAGCATGATGATGTTTGGGAGGGAAGGGCAATACACCGCTCAGGTGACCCAGGAAATGCCTGGGAAGCCCTGGGGTCCATGTGATTGTATGGGAGAGGCCAGACAGTTCAGCGATGAGCATCAGAAAAAATGAAAAAGAAGAGAAAGATGGAGCATTAGCTGAGCTGGACTGAGCCAAGCTAAGCCAGGCAGCTGGCAGGCATTACAGAAAATATGTTTGTGTGCTCTGGACAAAGCAGGTCAGAAGGGCTGTGATCTAGAAGAGAGACATAGAGAGATGGAAAAGGGAGTAAAACAAGAAGATAAAGATGAGGAAACTGACAGGAAAGGCAGGAGGAAAATGGAGTTACAATGAGGCCCATGTTTGCAAGAGATTTGCCACTTGATTTTTTATTTTCTTTGCTTTCATCCAAAACTCCAGATTTGTACCAGGTGATATGGAGTAAAATTAGCCACCGAGTTAACACACTCTTAGGTAGAGTCAGTTTATTAAGCTATCCTGCACTCATCTCGTCCAAGGTATATTATCTTTAGCAAGTGATATCTGGTGATCCTTTTGTAGTCCTCAGTTGTGTCCTTGACGCCAAAACAGCACACTGTAGGAGTGACGTCGACCGGTCCAGATGCTGCAGTTTGTGAAAATAATAATGTGGGCGAGTCTCCCTCTTCTGAGGGTCAGGTTCAGAGCTGTTAAAACACAAGAGGACAGCGGGATTAGGTGAGGCATACAGCTGTGGCTGCAGCCCGTGTTTGTGTGAGGGAAAAAAGGGTGGATAGAGGAGATTAAAGGATGGGTGGCAGATTGAAGGATGGAAAGGTTGTGTTTGACACTTGTGTGCAAAGAGGTGATTGTGCATACTGCATGTGTGGAAGGGTGGCAGGTTAGTGGAAAGCGGAAAGAAGATGACTGTAATTATGCTGGGCAGGCTTTAGTCAGGGAATATGTAGACAACATGTACATCTGGTTGACAGTGAGCAGACTCAAGTGTCCTTGACTGGATGAATACAAATATTTGCAAACATGTGAAGCCAGATAGAAAATGTGTGCAAAGACCAACTAGCGAAGAGCACTGCATACTTGTCATTGAATCTCTTAAAAGCGCAGCTCTCCACGGTTTGATAGTTTGGCACTAATAGCAGAATGTTTTCCTGTTTTATTTACTACACAATATTGGGGGGGGAATCTAAATAGCTCTTCCCTATACTATAAACAGGAGGATTTTCCAAGCCAAAAAATGCTGTGATTTCCATTCTACAGTGTATTGCACAGATAAACAACTGCTAAAACACAAAGTACAATGTGTTTTATTGAGATTTGATGTGATGGAATCACACAAAGTAGCTCGTAGCTGTGAAAAATTTAAGATAAACAGGATTTTTACAATGATTGAGTAATAAAAATCAGAAAATGTAGTATTCATATGTATTCACCATTTACCCAAAAATTAAACTGACCTAAAATTAGTAGAGTCCTGAATTTATACTTTCTAGTGAATTTAATCTTAGTATAAATATATCTCAGATGAAGTTTAAAGCACAACTGCAAACCTACTAAGACATGACCTTCTTCCTAATTAGGCTGGCCAGACAAAGAAAGCATTAATCAGACAAGAAATGAAGAGACTACTGGTAATTCTGGAAACTGCAAGAAACCATAGTGGGATAGTACAACTATTAGTTGATCAAATTTACTTAAGAGCTTAGCTGTGCACGTCACAAATTTGGCTTTTATGGAAGAGTAGCTAGAATCAAAAAGTTAAAAGAAAAGTTAAAAAAGGAGACACTGCAAACAGTTGGAAAATGTAACCCTGGTGAGACCAGAATTTAACCTTTTTGGCTTACATGTAAAACACAAAGAGTGGGTGAAAACTTACATTGCACATCATCCTAAACTCACTGTGAGGATACTTTTCTTCAGCAGGTAAAGGGAAGTTAGTCAGTAGCCGAAAAGGGCAGGTGCAGCGAGTCGGGCAGAACTCAGCCCACGTCTGGTATGCTTCTGACTCACCAAAGGCGGTTATCACATCTCTGCATCAGCTAACTTGCATCACGGTAAGCAGGCATTGCAGGACGAGGGAGTGGTGTACCAATGACGCATGGTTTGTACGACCAACCAGGTCCAAATTTCATGTTGTCCTGCACTGTAGGCCTCTTTTTGTAAAAGCTCACAGAAGTGCAGTATATTGCCAAACCCGACTTAAGATTCATAAATGAAGGGAGGCAGCTTGTTTTTGCTGCTTTAAGACGGAAATGTTTTGATAGAAGAACATCTTAGGCTCCAAACAGTGCAGTGACCATAAAGACCTCATGACACGAAGTTGACATTTTTAAACATATCATATAACAATGAAATCTGAACCCAATGGACAATTTCAAAGTTATAAACACACATTGCATAATCCTACTGAGAGCCTAAAGTCGCTGCGTGACTAGCATTTTACTACTATATCGCCGCGCACTGAACAAGCATAAAGCCGGAAGTGACGTTAGCGGGAGAACCCATTCTATGTTTGTTGACACATTTGACAGCGGCTTTTCAGCTGTGATTAGGACCGCTATTTAAGAAACGTGATCGCAATGCCTTTGCGTTGTGTTGTGGGATTTTGCTCAAATACACATAAGGACGGTGTCAGTTTATTTAAGTTTCCCAAAGACCCAGAGTTACTTTCGAAGTGGGTGAAACAGGTTAGATGCACCTGTGAGAACTGCGCTCCCTCCTCCTTCTCTCCTCTCTGTTCAGAACATTTTGAGCTGAATTGTTTTGATTCCGTTCCATGATAAAGGGATCTCTGGGTTGTTTAGTTCAACACAAGCGTGTTTTGCTGCTGGCAGCTGTGTCTACAGTGTTCCGCAGGAATGTGACAGCGTGAGGCAGCGGTACCTGTGGTGGTGCTCATGGACTGCGCGACACTGACAGCGACAGCGTCAGCATCCCTACTCCTACAAGCTTCACTTCCACCGACACCCCAGTTAGATCTTGTGTCCAGAAGAGACAGGCACATATTCAAAGTAGTTTTGCTATAATTAATTCAATTCAATTCAATTCAATTCAAATTCAATTCAATTCAATTCAATTCAATTCAATTCAATTCAAAATTACTTTATTAATCCCAAAGGGAAATTAAATGTTGTTGTAACTCATTATGCAATTTCCTTCAAAGACTTGTTGTAGATCCTGATGGCTGTGGGTGGGGATGATCTCTTGTAGCGCTCTGCAGATCTGAAGAAGCCTCTGACTGAAGACGCTCTGTAGTTGTCTGATGTAGAGGATACTCCGGATCTATGGCGTCTTCTTTTCAACTCATCAGGGTTTTCTGGCTGTAGTTGAGGTATTATTTGAGCTTTTGTGATGTTAATCAGCTGCTGCCAGTTGTAAACCACCTTGTTGCCATGGTTATGCATCATAACAAATGTCCAAAAATAAAAAGTATCAGCAAAAATCCTTCCAGCTGCACAGCATTCAAAACAAGAGAGAACAGTTGTCCACATAAACAATGTTTCTACCAAAAATGGAAGAATGAAAGTTTAAAAAAAGAAAAAAATATGAACCAAAGTAACAGAGCTACTCCAACATGCTGCCACCTTGAGCGGCGCAATTCCGGAATTATCAATAATTCTAACTTTATTTAGTTGAGTCTGACAAAGAAATTAAATGGCAAACGTGTTTCATCTGAAACTAATAAATTGCTACAACAATCATAAAGGACAATTGTAATAAAGTAAGTTTTACTTTGTATTATTTCATTGTTTGCCTTAAATATCTGCCTTACAATATAATTTTATTTTTACGATATCAGTCTCAGACCTTTTAAATAAGTACGTCTGGATTAGTATATTGTTTTTAGTTTTAAAACTTATTTACCATATTTACATTATGTAATGTTTATTTTTCAGGTCACTACTAAAATCACTACACGTTAATATTATTATGCTAGTTTATACCATTTTGTTAATTTTTTGAAAAGAAAAGAAGCCGTGATAAAAAAGGTATTTCTAATCCTTACCAATCTGTGTTTCCCTGACGTCTCTCCGCTGTCACTTCTCCCGCTGCCATGTTAGCTTCATTGTTCTCTGACCCGCTTTCTTCTATTCATCTCAGTTGTTGTGTACGACTCATTCCTGTACGGTTCGATGCCACCACCACCTCTAGAAGCAACAGAACCAGCTGCCTTTTCCACCTCAAAAACCATCTCAAGACAAGAACTGGAGGAAGAATCTTCCGAGCCTTCAAATATGAGCGCCTCCATCATGCCTGACAGCGGAGTTTTTGGACTGTCCAACCTGAGCGTTCTGTCGATAACGTCACATAATGGATACATCGTTTTGAAGCCGCGGTTAAGCTAATGTTTTTGAAACTCTAATTATCGCGTTAATTCAAGTCTGTTTGGCTCATAAATGTACACAACTACATACTTTGACAAGATGCATTATGTCATAATACATTTACATGAAGTCAGCTTCGTGTCATGAGGTCTTTAAAAATATTGGCAGAACCACAACAGAAAGGTTTAGATCAAACTATATTCATGTGTTAGAGTAGCCAAGTCATTTTACAAAGATTTTACATTAATGTCATCATTGGTCTATCACATAAAATCCTGATAGAATATGATAGAAGTTTTTGCTTGAAACAGGATCAAATGTAAACATATTCAAGCTGTATAATTACTTTTGCAATGCGTTGTATCTAGTAAATCTGCAGTTAGAATATAAAAAAGCCAGAATACACAAATCCCCCCCAAAAGAATATTTTAAAACATGCCAGCGGTGTCAGACTGAATTCAAGGCTGGTTGTTTACAAAGGTTTGTGCCAAAATCCAAAATATGCACCCATTTGGTTTATGTTATGGTTTATGTTTGAGTTATTTACCCTCTTGTTTTCTCATTTTATTTGCCTTTTCCTCCGTCTCCACCTCCAAGAGGCATCCAGGGACAGCCTTCAGCACTGCGCATTTCTAAACAGCTTGTCTACAGGGGGGTTAGTTTGTTTTACCATCCCAGCAGGAGGGCTGATGAGAGTCAACTGGGGTCAAGGCAGGCTGAGACTTCATAGCAATACTTTGACAGAGGGGCGTAGCCTCTTCAGACCCCACAGATTGTTGGTTCAATAACAGCACATAGCACCACTCTCTGGGAGTTCCTGTACCCTTTATAGAGGACAGCTTTAATCAACCATGGTTGAGCTGTTTGTGCAGTGGTCTTAAAGGAGTAGTAAGTCATTTCTTGTCTCTAGATGGCAAGCTTTTTATTTAGGTGCGTGGGGATTACAGTGGGCCATAAAACTTTCCACACAGCGACAGCAAGAGGGATGAAGGCTGATGTGCTGGAAAATTCATCAATGTAACTTTTAAATTTGAGTTGGATGTAAAACTTTCTCTTTTCATATGGAAAATAATAACAGTCAAAGAAGGACCTCATTAAACATTCAGGAGGCACACAACTTTAGCATAGCTAAAGTTACTTGTCTATGTGTTGGCATGTATTGAGGCCAGAATTTTTACCCACTTTTGTCGTCATCTTGCGCGGTGATGTCCCGCCCCTGGAGGATGCGAGTAGCTCTCAGCAGATGTGAGCAGCTGGGCTCTGTAGAGGGGCTACTTAAAGAGGCCTTACAGGTGCCGTAATGAGCAGGTTTTTAAAATCCCCCCGCCACCTCTCTTCTAATCAGCCTCGGGGCTATTTTTACCAACCCCTGCGGGCCCCTCTGTCTCATCCACTTTCAGTTGCTCATAGAGGGCACATTGTTTTCACAGAAAGATGCACCAACAGTGTCACAGTACACACATTAAGAAACAGTACATGCAAATTTAGTAAAAACCACCACACGATCAGGCATTAAAAACCACAGGGAATTGAGTAGTTTTACTTTCTTTCTGCAGATGTAGGTATGCCAGTTTTTGTATAATGTTTTGTATGATGTGTAGGTTGAGATGTGGCATTTATTTATTAGGTTGGAGAAAGGAAGATCCTGCAACCTGAAAATGTCCTTGTTTTACATATAGCTAAGCATTGTTGTCACAAGGAACCTATGTCATTTTTTCCACTGCTAGCTCTTTAAAAGAGTCTTTTATCATATTCATTGATCTCCATGTTGATCTAAGCAATTATGGTAAAGTTTTTCATCTTCAGGCATACAAGCCAATACACAAAATCATTTTTAAAACTATTCAATTTTGTTGAATTCTTACAGAAAATTATTCCATATATATATGTGTCAGTGCCAAATTCTGTGTTTAGCTAGGATGAATAGATGTTGATCTCTTTAAAGTTTTAAGTTTTGTAATGGCATTTGATTCACTTGGTTCTTTTCAGTGACTTCACATTTTTGATGATTTGCATCCAGAAGGACATAGACACAAGCATTCACAAACGTTTAGTGACTTACCTTTTCAAAAAGACGTGGGACCAGCTTTTCTGTGTACAAATTTTATAATAAACCATCCTGGAAAAAATTTGTTTTGCATCTACAGATAACAGTGCATTCACAACAAAGGAAAATATAATTGTCTGTATAAAATCAATTGTTATGAGTAAATATGCATTTTTTAGAATAACAAGTATTTTAACAGGATTTTGCCGGGATTTTGGTCTGTTAACACTGATTACCAGTTTTTCTAAAGCAGTTTGAAGTATAATGAGAAAAAGCATAAGAGAAATAATGAACATTTTAAATGTAAAAGTCATAATATAAAAATCTTTATTTGTTCATTTGTTTCTTATGTTTCAAGTGATTTTGGGGGGAAGAATAAGCACACGAAGAACCATATCAAATTTCAGTAAATGAATGAAAAAATAAAATAAGGGAAAATGTAAAATAAAAGGAAAGTAAAGATTTTTTTAAAAAGCTGTTGACCTCATTGTGATAATAGGTGCTACTACACAGACGTCAGCGGACTCTTTTGCATCCTTCTCTATCTTTTCCTCCCACACTTTCTGTGTTTTACCATTGGACTGACACTGTGCAAGTTCAGCAGCATGTTTAGTACATAAAGTAACACATAACGTGGCTTGTGGTGGTTGCTCTCCAGCTATAGTCTCAGAAAAACCACCCTCCTGTCAACTTGGAGAAAGTGCATTCAGAATGGTGGGAGGCAGTGGCAAACACTGGCTCGTCGTGAGGTCGTTAAAAGTTTCCCCCATGCCCAGCTCACAGTTGTTTGTCTCTGAACTTGAAGACAGAGGCAGAGGCTGGCTTCTGATTGATGATTTGATTTTTAAACATGACACTTCAAAGTGTTTTTTTTATATACTCTGTCTTGCACATGCATCATCACTGGCTGTACAAGGCAAGCTTGTTACTTGGGTATTGCCATGTTTACTTCCTGAAAAAAAGTCTATTGCTCCCCATCTGTCTCTCCCTCTGTCTGACAGATAAAGCCAAACAATTGTGTCAGTGTCTTTCTCCAAGTCTTTTCTTTTTTTTGTTATATTGCTAAACTTTCAAGTGAATTTATTCAAAGCAGTTAAAAGAGAAAAGGCCTGTGTTAATTATCCGTCATTGCATACATTTAAGAAGAGGCCAGGTCATGGTTAAATAAAAATCTTTGAAGGATTTCACTTTACTATAGATGGCAAAAAGATAGCTGACATTTGTAGAAAGATTTATCAGTGAAAAACAAAACTGATAAAAGATAAAAGAGTACAGTAGAGCCAGTTTTTTTCAGTTAAATCAGATGAACACTAAAAGCAAAAAACAAAATCTCTGGCTTAAAACTAGGTGCAACTGTTATATTTACAACCGTTACATAATACTTGCATACAATCACAGTAGGCGGTATAAATATTGGGCAAAGTATATGTGATAGTTTGCTTTCATCTATTATGTGTAGATCTATGCTGCACAGTCCAGAAGCAAACCATGGGTTGATGGGGACACCTGAGTTCGATTGCCTTTATGTTTTTAAACCTGTAAGTTCCCTCTGTGCATCAGAGCTCTTTACACTCGCCCTTGCTTGAATTGTTTGAATGTCACACACTCATCAGCACATAGTTCACACATCCACACATGAGCAGCTTACAGAGTTGCTAAGGATCTTGTTTTTATTTTTATTTTTTTTTCTAAAGTTGATAGCTGATACAAACAAATGTGACAATATATAAAAAAACGTGCAAATGACAATATGTAAAACTTTCATTCACAATTATCCGGGGAAATATGTTACTGCTGGAGGTTTCCCCTTTTTGAAGCAAACAGAACCTCATATTCTTAAGACACCTCACACAGCTACTGACACTTGTTGAAGTCACATCAATCAATCCAGCATCATCCCAGTCTCCAAGAAATACACCATGACAGGGTTAAATGACTATAGATCTGTTGCGCTGAAATCTGTGGTCATGAAATCCTTTGAACGATTCATTATGAAGTTTCTGAAGGACATCAGAGGTTCCCTCCTGGAACCTTGCAGTTTTCAAACAGGCAAACAGGTTGGCAAAGGATGTAGTTAATTAGGGACTACCCATCAACCTTCACCACCTTGACCAACCAGGGAGGTACACTGGGATCCTGTTTGTGGACTTCAGCTCAGTCTTCAACACCATCAACCTGCTGACTTCTTCCACAAAAAACTTACCCAGGTCAGAATGCCGCCCTCTACTTGTCAGTGGTGGATCATAAGCTTCCTGATGGACATGCAGCAGCAGGTGAGGCTGGGGAGCATTTACTCCCACACAAGAACAATCAGCACCAGCGCATCCCAGGAGTGTGTTCAAACCCCAATCCTCCTTCCTCTTCACACAGATGACTGCACAACAGCTGGCACATCTGTGGAACTCCTCAAGTTTTCAGGTGTGCCAGCCAGCCAGCAGATGTGACACCACTGTTATGGTCTGATCCAGGACAGCGATGAGTCTGCATACAGATAGAAGGTGGATCGGCTGGTCCAATGGTGTGGTCAGAACCACCTGGAGCTTAACCAACTAAAGACTGTGGAGATGACAGTTGACTTCTGGAGAACTCCACCCCACTCTGCCTCCCCTCACAAACCTCGACAATACTCTGTATACTGTGGATCACTTCCGGTTTAAAGGAACCACCCTTTCTCGGGACCAGAGATGTTCCTCACTCATGGACACTGTTTAGAGGAAGGCCTGGGAGAGACTGTACTTCCTGTGGCAACTTAAGAAGTGCAGCCTTCCACAGGAGCTGCTGGTCTTCTTTTACACTGCGATTAAACGGTCTGTCCTGTGCTCCTCTATCCTAATGTGGTTTGGCTCTCCCACGGTACAGGACAGGTCCAGACTGCAACAATCAAATAGGTCTGCAGAGAGGACCATCAGGGCTGACCTTTCCTTCATCCAGGACTTGTACAGGTCTAGGGTTAGGAAAAGGTCAGCTAAAATCTTTAGAGACCCCACACATCCTGGACACAAACTGTTTAGACTTTTACCTTCAGTAAACTACAGAAAATTATTTGCAAAACCTAGCTGCCACAGAGGAAGTTTTTCCTCCAGGCTTTCCAACTGATGAATACAATGAACCCCTTATGGCCTAAATTGTTAGTTATTGTGCTGTAAAACAAAATAAACATACGGAAATTTTCGAAGTATAGGCCGCTGCTTTTTTCACACGCTTTATACTATACAATGATGCGGCTAATTTATAAATTTTTTTACTAACGGCCTCCGGGGGGCACTATAGCAGGAAGCGTAAAAGTGAGACAGACTTGTGGGGAAAGATAATGCGCCGGGACACTCTGGTAGTTTTCACGCAAACACCCTCTTCATGGAAAACACACAAAGAAATGCAGCGTTTCAGTTAAAGGCAATCCGTCAAATAAGGAAATAGAGCTTGACATCAATGAATTGATGGTTAGATTTTTGAGGAGGCTGGAGGAAGAACTGAGTCAGTGTTGAAAGACAAAAGCTTTCAGAGAACATAAAGACACTGAAGAAGCCCATTTCTGTAGCTTTAGTGAGGAAGAGGAAGATGAAGATGGCGACAAATTACTTTTCTGGTAGGCATATTAAGCCTTATTTAAGTCAACAAAACACCTAAAGCCTGCTTTGGTGATCCCACATCCAGTAGCACTCCTTCTTTATTAGTTGAAATTAAGACACAGCAATAAAGTGATGCATTTTTGGAGGGTAACAAAATACCAGGTTTCTGAATGAAAATAGTGGAATATAAAGTTGCAATATTTCCCTGCAAAATTTTGATTGGATATTTGATGTGTCTCAAAATTGAGATGCAAAGGTATAATATGAGCACCTAACATTTCACATTGTGTAGTGAATTTCCACTTAAATTGGCCACCATAAAATATAGATCAAAACAGTCGAAGCAACACTCCTACAGGAAAAGTCCTGAACTGAATGTACCCATCATTATTTTTCTCTGATACCACTGCATGTCTGTATTCAGAAGAACTCATGTTGAACAGCTTCTTTCTGGTGTTATACTATTGATCCATTTCATAAAACTAGATGACACAAATATATCTGCTTCTACAGAAAGCACATTTTATGTCCAACTGTGTGGGAAGTGTAACTTGAGAAAATAACAGCAAGCGATAAATACCTGTAGTGACATATCAACACAGTGATGATATAGAAAGAAAATAAAGTGGATTTGAAATAGGATAAATTGGCAACAGTTTCACTTTAGATAACTTACTTATTGATCTCCTCTGGTAAACATATGGAGGTTATTTCCAAAGCTCTAAACATTGCATCTAAGGTGTTGGACATGTATGCTGCTCCGTGCTGATAATGTCACTTAAGGCGGGTGTAATGCAGCACGGATGAGGCATCAAGTATGAATTTGTAGGGACTGAGAGATGCAGACACACCGGCAGTTTGAGAAGCCAATTATTTTTCAGTTGCAAAGGCTGTGAGAAAGCTCGGCTAATTATCTAAATCTGATCTCGCTGAAAATCTGTGAAAAGCTGCAGACACTCCAGAACAATTTGCTCCCATTGAGCACCTAGGGTAATTAACGTCAGTCTTACATGTGAGAGTAAGTCATACTTTTGCGTAAGGCACTCTGATGTACCACAGTTTGCCTCTGCTGAAAGAAGTATGAAGAACCTTGAGTGGTGCCTGTCATACAGCAGGTACATATACTTAAGATGTCGCTTTCTAAAGACCGGCTGTCTGAGACGAAATGGCACAGAGATAACAGCTCTATTTACTAAAGTGATTTCATCGTAAATTACCATGCTGTCAATGAAACACAAAACACTGATTTGTCTAGAGACACAATGCACAGACAAACCTATCACACAAAATCTTCACAAAATCATTTTTACAGATTTATAAAACAGACCTGAATGCAAGTGTGAATCATCACAAAACACTAGGATTCCATTGCCTTCGTAATACACAGGGTAGTGTCAATAGATTAGAAAAGCATCATAAAGTTAAATTTTCTGTTTTTTTTTATTTAAAAAGGGAAATACAAGTACTGTATAGGTTCAGTACACACAGACTGATGCTTTTCAGTCTTTTTATTTGATAAATTTTGATGATGAAAATCAAAACATACATCTAACACTAAACAGAAATCCCAGAATTCAGTTTCCCAATGACATCACATCATTTACAAAAATAATAGTAATAATACAGAGAGGTTATGTATCGCTACAGAATCAAAGGTAAGACTGAGGACTTATTGAGAGACACTGACACCTTCCCCAAATAAGATAAACCACAAAAGTTCATTGTTAAATATGTTAACTGAGAGAGTGCTGTATCCAACCTTTTTAATGGAAAACTAAGTGGAAGGAAAAAGGGTGGTTGTGAAATTTGATTAAGTAACAGCCTTAAGAGTATTGTGAATCAAAGCAGAATTTAGAATTTGGAGATTAACAAGACATGCACTGCAGCTAGAGTCAGTGCTTCAAGAGCCACCATGGACATATGGCAGCAGGGCAGCTGTAGCTCAGTGGTAAAGTTGTCAGCCTGCAACCCAGAAACTGTGGGTTCGATTCCAGCTTCCACCTGCTACATGTCGTTGTGTCCTTGGGCAAGACACTTCACCTACCTTGCCTACTGGACCTTACCTACTGGTGTTGGCCATAAGGTCCGATGGCACGATATGGCCTCGCTTCTGTCAGTCTGCCCCAGGCTATAATCATAGCTTGCTTCCACCAGTGTGTGAGAGTGAATGAATAATGGAGTTGTAAAGCACTTTGAGAGTCTTGTAAAGCGCTTTGAGAGTCTTGAAAAGCGCTATATAAATGCACAACTTGGACTACAGATTCCTTATGTTAAGAAACTCTCTAATCAAAGACGACTTACCAATGCTAATAAAAATATTGCATTGTTCCTCAGTGGTCTAAAGTACCCTTTTCAGAAGAAAGCAAATGCCTTCATGCATTTCACTTGGAATTCAATGTGCCAGAATCTGGAGAAAGGGTGGAGAGACACAGAATCCAAGTTGTTTTGATTTTATATGCCCACACTGCTAAAAGTGCAGATAACTGGTTTAACAGTAATGGCATAGCTTCGTTGATTGGCTTACAAACTTATTCATTCTCAATGGGAAAATTAAATACAGCAGACAAGGGAAAATGCAGGCAAGGCTGATCTCCTCCATGCCACATCACATCACAAAGGTGTTTAGTGCATTTCATGTACTGCATATATAGACAAACTGTTCAGAAATACTGAAATTTGGGCTTATGATTAGCTGTCAGCCATATCTCAATTGTGTGAAATGAATCTATAAAATGTACTTATATTAACTTTTTATTGAATTATCTTTCAATAATACTCTATAAAAAAACTGCCATGTACAATGACAACACAAACAATTTCACATAGAGGAGAAAACTGTTTTAAAAGAACGGACATGCTTGTTTTTCCTTCACTTTACCAGAGATGCCGTCAAATACCAGTGATTGGCATTTGACTTACTGCTACAGCATAATGGCTGAATCCAGAATAAAACTGGGACATATAACACAGACAGTCAGGCACATGAAGTCAAAACAGACAAAGGAAATGCAGGAATTTGACAGAAAACAAAGTCTATTGGCTTTGGCTTGCAGTTTCAACATTTTTTTCTAGTTTCAGAAAAGATGAGGTCACAATTCTGTTTAAACCATCTGATAAAGATCCAGAGCTGTTGGCTCCACAGACCCAGCTGTGGTTTCTGTTGATGATTTCTCCAGTTTCCTCTGTGTGAGAGCTGCAGCACGCTCTCTGCCAGAGATGTGCCCCTGTGAATCATCAGAGGTGAACTACAAATTTAGAATGATTTGACTTTTTACTACCTGGCAGCAGCAAGAAACGTGCTCATCGGTAATAAAAAAAATGATCAAAGGTGGAACATTGGATCGTATCTTTAGAGAAAGATACATCTATTACCTTCAGGATTTGGCTTCTGCTGGAATACTCTGAGTTGTGATCCATTTTTTTTGTCTTCCTTTTTTACATTGGTGTAAAGGCTTTTGTAGCAGAGGGAGCCGTGCATTTACAGTGAGAGTATAGAAGAGTCAGAAAATCACAGCCAACCGAGTCACACTGAAATCTCCTGTTGAGTTCTGTGGCATTCATTCAACACTTGGATGGTTTCAACTATTTCCATATTTTTCACAAGTGCCAATACAAGGTCAGCCTCGTCATTACACAAATGGAGTATAAAACAACTCTCTAACAAAGCTTGGATGGAGATTTGAAACACAAGGAGTGATACTGACATGAGACCGGCTGAAAAAATAAATAAAAGAAAGAGTGAAACAAAAGCTCTTAAAGAGGGGAGGGTAGATGTAATTATGGGAGTGGGTGGTAGATTCTGAGTGTCAATGTACTATACCTGGGCTCTGTCAAAGGCAACAATATGAACAAGAAAAAATGGAATAGCGGTTTGAGAGGCATTAGAGAAGGGGCAAGGCCAGTGGAGGGACAGCAAGTTGGAAAGAAGCAAAAGGACACAAACAAAGTACAAAGCGAGGCTGAGTCAGCCTCTGGGAAAGACTTTGAGGAAGTATGGAAGAGGCAAAGACTGAGAACTAGTTGGCAGAAGCTCCACTGAAACCAGCTGTTCCCCATAACACTGATGCTCAGCAGTAGACTAATAGGCAGAGTGAGTCAGTAGCTCCGTCTCCTGTCTCCCAGGCTGCCTGGAGGGGCTGTATTGATAATATCCCAGCCTGCAAGGCTCAATCCGTCCCCTGGGGCGCTCAGCTGCAAGTGGATGAAGAGTCCCTGGATGGTCTTTTTCCCTCCCACAACTAGGCACTGCAAGAAGAGGAAGATATGTGAACACCCTTGAAGGCAGGTACACGCATGCAGAGAGGCACAAACAGGCACACTGCCCAGGCGCCTTCCCCACACCTCATTTATTCTCATTCCGAGTTTTTCCTCTCACACTAGCTGCCGAGCGAGGGCCAGAGAGCAATGATCACACGGGAGGCGAGGAGATGTATGAGGGAGGCGAATAGCGAGACAAGAGGGGAAAAGTAGAGGAGAGGAGAATGACAGCTGGCACAGAGTATCATCCTCCTCTCTTCTCTCCCATCAGAAGTGCTAATCCAGCCGGTGAAGGTGCGGACCATGGCTCGCACCTGCTTGCTCCTCTCCATCTTGTTAGGGGCCAGATGGGAGGAGAAAGTGACTTCTTGCTGTACTTTCACTACGGGGCTTGTTCCCTCACATTAATACCTCCACTGCTTGGCTTCATTTGTTACAAACGCTCAAGACACACACTCTGGGGGAGCCCGAGGCTGTGAATGATGGCCATATGCAGAACCGTGCTCATCTATAACCCCCTGTGGCTGAAACAAAGTACAGTATGCTCCTTCAGTGTTACAACCAAGGTTATCATTCAGAGGTGGTGCAGTGCAGTGCGATTCAGCACCTCTGCAAAAGTGGAGGGTTGGATGGTCTATAAAGGTTAGCAAAACGGGTTTATAGGTAGATGTTTACTAGTTTAAACTTAAATGTGAGTCTGTTTATGCGTGACAGTAAAAACAAGGCCAGGAATTTTAAGAAAATCCTCACTACCCTTTGTAGACAAGAAGTCATGTGACCACTCTGAGTTTGTGCTTGATGTGCTAGTATGTGAATGTGAAACAAAACAGAATCTAAAAAGCATTCATGAAGCACAGGACAGAGCCTCTCCTTATGTATATAAAAGAAAAAAATGTTGATGGGTGGATCAAAAAAGAAAACACTGCAGGACTTGCACCAAACCACCATTAAAATTCAAACAGGACAAACCAAGGGTATGGTGCGCTGAGTGGTGCTGTTGAAATTGTGTGTTTTTTAGCTACTTCACAACATAGCAGATCCTTTTCCTGTGCTTTTCTCAAGGTTGCTTTCAGGATTTGGGGAAGAAAGAATCAAACATAAAAGAACCAATACAGATTTTAAGTAAAATATAAAAATAAATATAAGGTATATTTCTTGCACTGGTTGGACAGGTTTTTAACAAAATAAAAAAGGAATGCCACAAGTAATTAGCGCAAAGGTAATACAGCCTTTGAAAAGAGAACAATATCAATTAAAAACATTGGAGCATGTCTTTTTGCTGTGGTTTGTTTTTTGTTCCTGTGGAATCTCTTTTTCTTACAGCATTTTCTTATATAATTATATTAGAAAAGCTGATTCCCCCATGAGTTATTTTTTATTGTGATGAAAGAAATGCGTAACATGAAAGGGAATATATACACATTTTACCAAGTCTGCTGTTGTTAGGAGGTTTTGCATGCTTGTTTTTGTTTTGGGGTTTCTTTTGTACATGTGTACCTGTACAAGTAAACATCAAGGACCAACAAAAATAGGGGTCAGCATATTTATAATACTCAGTAGTTGTAATTAGGCAAATTTTATTTGTATAGCACACTTTCAACAACAAGGTAAGTCAAGGTGCTTTACATGATTAAGGGATAAAGTAAAAACAGCAATAAACCATAAAACACACACAGAGCATATGATATGTAAAAACATTACTCAAAAGCAGACATGAATTTAGGATAAAGTAAAAACAGCAATAAAGCGTGAAGCATACACAAAACATATAATACATGAAAACATTACTCAAAGGCAGCACTAAACATATGGGTTTTTAGCTGTGATTTAAAAGAACTCAGTGTTTCAGCAGCTTTGGAATTGTCTGGAAGTTGCTTACAGATTAGAGGAGCATATAAACTGAATGCTGCTTCTTCATGTTTGGTTCTAATTCTTGGGATGTTCAGTAGCATCTACTAATAATCCTAATGCTAATGATACATTTAGTGACTAAAGACATATACAATGTTGAGAGAAATAAAATAAAGCTAAAACAATAAAGGAATAAAAAGCTTTTGGTCCTGTTTTAATAATGGCTGCCAACGAATTCACCTCAACTGACCCCTTCTGACTCTTTCCCCAAGTTTACCTCCATCCTTGAGTAGGGCACCAGCCACCACTAGCACAACAATGTATGATTATTGTAAGTATATATGTTTCATAACTCCAGGGGCCGGTGGTACATTTAAGAAGAGACACGTTTTTGTTTTTTTTCTCAGTCTGTCATATAAGGCACTGTCAGGATAGGGTCGCATCAAGTAGTCTGCAAACAAAATGACATTTGTGTTTAAATTGGGAAATTAATGAACAGGTTATACAAAATATTAATTAGAGCTGTAGTTAAGGTTTCTTGCATTTGTCAAGTAGATTTTAAATGTCCTTTCAATAAAAATATCCCACAGTGGCATCATAAAATTTTTTCTGTCACTGTTCAATTTTTTTGGTCCTATAATGACTTGTTAATTCACCTCTTCACATGGTATTAAGTGTCAATCCAAACAGCTACTGAATTAGAAAAAAGGTTGGTTCAAATTACCAACCAGCTTTCCTGGGAAAAGACCAAAATCTTACAATTTAATTGAATAAACCAGTTTAAAAAGTCTGCTTATCAGTTGCTTAAATGTAGTTAAAACAACCACTTTGTTGCAGAAAAATGCACAGTAAATAACCTAAACCAGAGGGACATACTGAGCAAAGACCATCCTGGCTTCTCAGTGTGCCTGTGTTTATCTGTTGGTTTATGTGTCAGTTACTTGTAGGACTCCTGCTGAGAGCAAAGATGTTGTAAACAAGGCACCATGCACAATGCGCTGCAGCGGACATCAGTAAATGTGTTTCCTTTGAGAATACACAAAAAACCCACAAGCACCTAAAACATGCAAATTTCAGTACAATGAAGCAGACACTGAAAAGATAAAAAAACAACAGTGAACATATGCGAACATACCATGCACACATATGCCAACTAGACAGCACAGTAGGATTGCTCAAAGGTGGAGCAAAAAGCATTGATTATCTGTTAATAATGCTGCATGTCAAGTACTTGGACGGGTTTGTAGGGGGTAACAATCTGTTTTCTCAGTTGGATGGATACAGAAACAGTAGGGAAGATTGAAGACTTGAAGAATGGGTTTGGGCACCTCATGAAGGCTTGTGGAGTTCATCTGATCAGCAGCAGTACATCTCAACTGAAACAGAGCCAAGGAGCTATGCCATGCCTTGACACTCTGACATCTTCAATACTTAATTTTTTTTATTGGTATTTAATATAATAGACCAATACATATGTTGTTGTTTTTTTACAAATGAGTACTGAAGAGACTGAAATGTGTGCTTTATTTTTTATATGGTATCTCAAGCTCTTTAAGACTGAATGAAAACCACCTGTCGGCATTGTTTTCTAGTCTTGCCACAGATTCTGAATTGGATTTAGGTTCGTACTTTGACCGGTCCGTTTAATGCAAATGTGCTTTGATCTAATCCATTGTAGCTCAGGTCAGTCTGAAATCTTTTACTCCCTCCAACAGGTTTTCTTCCTTGTTTGTCTTGGAAGCTCCATCCATCTTAAGTCCCATCCATCTTACCATCAACCCTGACGAGCTTCTCTGTCCCAGTTAAAGAAAAGCTTCCTCACAGCATGATGGTGACGAACTCAACTTTTACTGTGGGGAGGACCTGTTCCAGGTGTTGTGCTTTGTTAGTTTTGGTGTCATCTGTCTATATTATCTGGTTCCTCAAGTTTGTTGCGTCACTTCCATGATTTCAAGCAAATGGAACTTCTTGTGGCTTTCTTTTTTTGCCAATTCCATCTGAGCTATAGCTCTTAGTATCTTTTCCAGACTTACCATGGGCTTTCTGCCTGCTTTTTTAGATAATACTAAGGTGGACAGCCATGTCTTGGTAGGTTTGCACCCATGTCATACTCTTTTCATTTTCAGAGGATGGATTGAGCAACTCACTGGGAGATGTTCAAAACTTGGGGTACAATTTCAAAATCTTACCATGCTTTAAACTTCTCCACAACAATATCCTTGAGTTATTCATTGTGCTCATTGGTCTTCATCATCCTGTTCACTAATGTTCTCTGACAGATCTCTGAGACCTTCATAGAGCACCTGGATTTATGCTGAGATTAAATAACACACAAGTGGAATTTATTCACTAATTAGGTCATTATTTTCAGGGGCATCCGTGTAAGGACAGTTGAAAACAAATTCAGATTATGTTTTTTTAGAAATGTATTTGTAAACAAAAATGTGTCATGTATTGTTTCTTCCACTTCCCAATTGTGTACTACTTTCTAATGATCTTTCACATAAAATCTAAGTAAAATACATTTCATTTTCTGATAGTAATGTAATAAAATGTAAAAAAAAAAAAAGGAAGCTGTTAGAAAAACTTGCAAGACACTGCTTTTTATGAAGTTACAACATGGAATGTGGCAGAGAAAGCATAATGTACAGTTTATGCTGCCACACAGTAGGTAGAACAAACACATACACACGTGCACACACACAGACACACACACACACACACACACACACAGACAGACATTGTCAAATAAAAGCCGGACACAAGCTACATTTGTCTGATAAGAAAGGTCACTTCTGCCACCTGAAAGCACACAGACCACCACCGGATCCCCTTTTAAAGCTTCACTGGAGGGGATAAGGAGTGCAGCTTGGACACCTCACTTACACTGTCGTAATTGCAGAATAAACCACACTGCTCTTTTCCCTCCATGTCATTTGAAATAGTGGATTAAGAGCAGATTTGAAACCTGGCCATCTGTGTTTTGAACCAGAGTGTGCTTCCTTATCTCATCTCAACCATCCACCTCTCACACAGCTCCCAGTCGCCTTTTTTACTCTCCAAGCCTGAGAGGTTGTTCGGCTTTGGGCCCTGAAACTGGGTCATCTGGGTGTTGTTGGACACTGTAAGCAAAGCTGCCTAGGCCACACACAGGTAAGGGAGAGGGGCTTGGAGCAGTACGTTGGATAGTTGACAAGTATGAAGTTCGAGAGAGAACAAGGCAGCCCTGTTGATGGCAAAGATATTTTTGGACAGTATACAAGGGTTGCGGCACCAGACCGTCACCGCCTCTTTGCTCTCATCTGGTTTCAGGGAGCCAAGGCAAAGGCCAGAGGGCTCAAAGGTCAGGTCCGGCATCTCCTCTGCTGACAGACGGGAGGAGGAAACTGTACAGGATGGTGCAGTTGTAGGTTTAAATAAAACTGACACTGCGTTCCGATCACAAACACACACACACACAGCAAAGCACAGGGGGCAGGTCTCAGGTCAAGATGGAACAAGAAAGACCGTCTGGGTACACACTCTCATTACAGTGCGAGTGACAGGTCAGGGGTGTTGCCCGTCCACGGGGGCTTCTGCTGCGAAATGTGATAGTGCTCTGAGGTTAAACCAGATAGCCTGAGAGCAGCTCAAGTAATGGATAGCAGGTGGATAGGAAGTTTTTATACATTACTGTTCTGCAGCACATACATCGTGTAATTAGTTCTGCCTAATTTGCCCTGCTTTTTTAACAGCTTACATTACAGCACTACAATGCAATACAATGCAATAAAAACCAGCACTAAAAGTTGAAATAAATACGATTTTTTTTTTTTTGCGTTCTTTACCCATTAAGCGGTGTCATAGTGATTTAAAAAAAATAATATGTCACAAAATTTTGGAGAAAAGAAAAACAAACATTCAAGCTGTAGGGTTTTTTTTACACCTTGGAGAAGAAGCTTGAAGATTTGATAGTGTAGAGAAATTCAAAAAAGAAATAAACAAAAAAAAGTCTTTAGATTATTTTTTCTTTTTACACTTTTCAATTTCTTATTCTGATTCTTAATTTTTCCAATTACAGCTAAAATAAAGAGTTCTTTCTCAATGATGATTTTGTTTTCAAGCATACTGTTGTCAGTTTTCATGTGAGTGAAAAGTGAAAGAAAAAATAATCTGGGATTCTCTTTTCTTCTCAAAATACAGTAGGGGTGTGTCAGGATCTGTTTGACGGCCCTCATCTGGAGGCCGCAGTGTCAGTTCTTTACTGCAGGGAATGAGGGTCAATGTAAGGAAGCCAGCACTGTAAACATCATGTCACCGCAAGACAACATGTTGTGCAAGAGCGAGGTCCACAGGAGTGTCCAATAAAACTCTGTGATACCACGAGGTAGATTTATACACTATTAAATGTGTTGTTGCCCAGCAACTCATTATTTGTTTAGCTGGCAAACCCAACCAGATTGTAGTTTTGCATATACGTGGACAGCTCAAATCATAAGGGCCATAAAAATACATGCACACAGCTAGGATGAGTTGTTCCTACTATGCATCTCCATGAGTTTTGCTGCTCCTTTAGCTTACAGTCAGCTTTACATACGCACTGATGGTAAAATTAGTTTCATACTTAAAACAACTTTATAATAAAATTATCTTTCACTGCATAGGGGTTAATTAAAACAACAAATTAAACAAATTTATTTAAAGGGGAAGAAATATGGAATACTTTTTAACATATTCACTGGTGCTAAGCTCATTTGCATCCCTAACGATGACTTTAGAATAAATATAGTTAAAGCATTTTTGAAATGTATGCTTTACTTTATTGTTCATCAAACTTTTAATTAGCAAATCATAGTTTTTAATTCTTTTGGGATATAAATGTGATCTGTGACACAGCAACATTTTGCTTTTCCACATGAAAAGAAAAAAAGTATTTAAAAAAAGATGTGATCTTGTCATCCAAGTAAACATAGCCAATTGCTCATAGGTTATAATAAAATAAAAAACTGCTTTCTACATTATTCAGCTCTATTTACTTCTACTCTTGTCTTTGTTAGAAACTTGTGTATATGTGTGTGTAAAACTCATTAAGACAACAATACAGAGGCTCTCAAACTATTGTTTTATTGAACCACCTTTTGATTCCTTTCAACAGTCAGCCTTCTTTGATACTGTTAACATCTCACATCATGTGGTGACAATATTTACCTAAGTTATCTTCTAAAAGATAAAAGAGCACGCCTTCCAATCTGGAAGCAGGGTCTGGGGAATTTGAGTCGGACTCTCCAATCTCTGGTGCTGAAAACTGAACACTGGACCAGCTATAAACGCAAAGCAGGGTCCTGTGGGGGGTACTCCAGGAGTATGGAGTACAAAGCCCTTTGATACAGACTGTTAGGTCCCTGGTGAGGTGTTTCGGGCACTACCCACCAGGTGGAGACCCAGGGGAAGACCCATGACACGCTGACCTGGGAACGCCTTGGTATTCCTCTCGAAGAGCTGGCCCAAGTGTCTGGGGAGAGAGGAGTCTGGGTCTCTGCTTAAGTTGCTGCCCCAGCGACCCAACCCCGGTAAGCAGAAGAAAATGGATGGATGGATAGATATTGTAAAAGTTCACTGCATCTGTCAGATCATGAGAACAGTTATTGTCCACGGCCGTAAAAAAGTACAAAATTGTCCGATTTAAGGCTGAACTCTGGTTAGGCAATTCTAAAACTTTTCCTCTCAAGAGTCATTGTTTTAAAGTAATCAAATAATGAAATCTCTCTTCTATTTTACTTTTTAGCAGACACCTGGAGGTTTTAGTTAAAAATGTACAGGTGATCTACTGTTTTGTTTTTATGTCAAACTAAACTTTTGAAAATGTGGGCCAAAGTTTTAGTTTAGTTTAATCAGACCTGAACATATTATTCCTCAGGCTTTAAAATTTTTAGCCAGGATTGGATTTTTTTAGTTTGTGTTTTTTGCTTAGAATTCTCTCTTACAGCCATACCTCTGCCAAATTCTAAAGATATTTTCAAGATAACAATAAACGTGTTTCTTATTATACATGAACCAGAAAATTTAGATAGTGAATTGCACATTGTTTATAATGAAAACAAAAAAGATTGTTCAACCATGTCCACCTGTGAGTGCCACCAATTGAGTCAAGAATATGTAGATTCAACCAGGTGTATTGGCATGTTTGGAAAAGATGTATAACTTTTTTTTATTAATTGTATTTATATTGCACTAACATAATCCCACAGAGCGTTTAGAAAAATCTGACCTTTATTTTAGGTAGGTTTATTCAATGGGGGGAAACCACATTTAGAACAAATTGTTTTTATTAAAAACACTGCTCCAAAAATAATAGGTACTCCCAGCTATTTCTATCAAAGTAACTGAAGGTCTTGTTGTAATTTATACCATATTTTTTGGGCGATTAGTGTGTCAGGGAACTTTTAAGTATTATTCCCTGAGTTCCTGTTAATTAGGACAGAAATATAACATAACACAGAGGCCCATTTCTCTTAGCCACTCTTTAAAAAGGAGAAATACTCATGGCATTCAAGTAAGGCAGACGTGTTGAACTTCAGGAACTGCAATAATAGAGTGTCATTTTGGGGTCACCAAGTCAGTACCCCAACACTATTTCAAGGCTACAATAATAATAATGGCTTGCATTTATATAGCGCTTTTCAAGACTCTCAAAGCGCTTTACAACTCCATTATTCATTCACTCTCACACACTGGTGGAAGCAAACTATGATTATAGCCACAGCAGACTGACAGAAGCAAGGCTGCCATATCGTGCCATCAGCCCTTCTGGCCAACATTAGTAGGCGAAGTGTCTTGCCCAAGGACACAACAACATGTAGCAGGTGGAAGCTGGAATCGAACCCACAATTTCTGGGTTGCAGGCTGACAACTCTACCACTATCGAACCCACAATTTCTGGGTTGCAGGCTGACAACTCTACCACTGAGCTACAGCCACCTTTTGTACATAATTGAATGAGAGGTGGAACTCAAACACCTCAAAACCATACAATATCTACAGTACAATTGTTAGATAAAAATGCAAGTTGCAAGATTTCAAATTTATAAAAAAAATAAACTAGAGCATGAAATTGTTTAAACATTTTATTGCTATGTAAAATAAAAAATCCTGTACATCCAATGCAAAAGTTCTACTTTTAAATAACAACATAAATTAGGCAAAAAAATGGCATCATGAAGGTAAATAAATGGTGACAGTTTAAAGTTTTTGCAGTGTTAACACAGCATTACTGCTAAACGGAAGTTAAAACTGTTAAAAGACATGCTTACTGTACTATTTGGTACAGGCTATTGTTTTTATAAGTCATATATGTTGAAAGTAGAATCCTAAATATATTAAATTATATTACTATCTATTAACATAAAAAGCCTAGAAATGAGGTCCAGCACTGGGCCAGGACATATTAACCTAAAATAAAATCCAACATATTAACACATCCGTGAAATCCCTGGCACTTGTATCTACAGTGCAGTGTGGACAAAGGCTGCAGCTGCTTCCCGGATAAATTACTGCTGTTACAGTAGTAAGTGAGAGCAGATGAGTCGACTCACTCAGCGAGCTGAACAATCTCTGAATCGTGATGCACATCCTTGTTGTCCTCAAAACATCAGCTCTGGGGATAAAAAATGTGAAAATGAAGTGTCCTCCCCACGACAGCACAATAATTAATGACAACACAACACTTCAAGTATATTCCAAACGCAGCTCCCTTGTGGATCTAAAGAGACTAAAGTTTAGGCATGCATTCTCTACTAATTTGCAGCCGCTTTCGCTTTCTGTGACACACTGCAAAGTGCATATCAGGACCTAGTGGGTGCTCTTGGAGAAGTTGGGCTCTTTACTCTGTGACTTTAAGACTGCTTGTGTTTCAGGAGGCAAAAAGGCTTGGCTTACTACATTGACATTCAAAATGCTTTAATTGGGCTGCACTTAATATCACACAAGTAGAAACAAAAAAGTGTTGGCATTCAAAACACATTAAGTTCTTTGCGCATCACCTCTTTCCCTCTTAATTAATTTTAGCTGCATAACAAACAACATGAAGTGACTATTATTAACGTAAACCATTGATATAAATTCTGAAATAAATTATAATCTGAATACAGAAATAAAATTACTAATTAGGGACAGCAAAAATAATCTTATTACATCCACATATTTAAATAAATCAAAGCTTTGTAGAAGTTATTCCCAGGCTGCATTCTGTAGCAGCACTCACTTCATTTTTGAAATACATTACAAAATAAATAGTTACATAAATAAATAAATCTTGCATTGTTATTCATTGTTAATTCTTCATTTTACAGTACCATGACTTGAAACTGTACAGTGAAATATAATACAGCAGAAGACAGAAGAGTGACACCACCCTCGGGTATTATTGGTGCTGGAGGGAGGAATGGAGGGAATGGTCAGCTGGTCTGAAGATAAACTAAACTAAAAACTCTACGGTAATCCCAATGATCTTCCACAAGGCGATTAGGATGGGTTGAGACCTCACCCAGTATCCAGAGCTGCCTCGAATTCACATCCATACTGGGATTACTAAAATCTGAGTTTGGCTTGGGTGGAAGTCATGGAAGAGGTGGGAGGTGGGGGGGGGGGGGGGTTGAGGTCAAAAGGCGAGATTTCGGCAGCCAGGCTTGCCACAATGACCTCAGAAGTGGTCGATCCTGGCGGCGAAAAGGCTGCGGGAGCGTGGCATGGCCGAGGAGACCCGGCCAAAGCTGGACGAAGGCCACTTCATGATGAACTGGGAGGTCACTGGCAGCAGGTACCTGGACAGACGGACACGATTGAGGGATGGAGGGATTAGGGGGAAAGGATGAACATAATGAGAGGATTAGTCCAGCAAAGGTCACAATTTAGAGGTCGGGGCGCTTTGATAGGCACAGAGACGGCATATTGCCCACTTTTCATATATTGATATTTATGGCCGTCTTCATTTGCACAGCTCAATTTTAATAATGGCCGGGCGATGTGAGGATATTATGATACCCCTTAGCTTTAAAAAAAAGGAAAAAAGAAAACCTAGAACTTAAAGACTGAGATCTGTATTATCACAGGCATTTCATCAAGGACATGTTGAAAGATTTACCATTTCCATGAAATCCGATTTGTCTTTAAAAATACCAGGTGATGTTTTATTTCTTTTTCATGTACAGTTCAGCGAAAATGTGATTGACGCCTTACAAATTTCTTTTTTTTTTTACTTTTTTGTCACATTTATTTGCTTCAGATCATCAAACAACTTTTAATATCGAATAAAGATAACCTGAGTAAATACAAAAAGATATCTTCACATAAAGATTTCCTTCATTAAGGGAAAAAAACTATCCAAAACCAAGATAGCTCCATGTGAAAAAGTATTGACCCCTAAACCTAATAACTGGTTGCCTTTGAGGCAATAAGTGAAAGAAGAATTTTGACCCACTGTTCTTTCCAAAAAACATTTTAACAGAGCAACATTTTTCAAACATAAATGGCCTGATCATGTTCAAGATCCTGCCACAGCATATCGATTGATTTTAAGTCCCAGCTTTGACTAGGTCACTTCAAAATCTTCATTTTGCTTTTTTTTGGAGGTGGACTTGCTGCTGTGCTTTGGATCATTGTCCTGCTGTATAACATAAGTGTGCTTGAGCTTAGGGTCAAAACTTGATGGCCAGACACTCTCCTTTAGGATTTTCTAGTAGAAAGCATAAACTGTGGTTCTATTATGGCAAATCATTCAGGTCCTGACGAAACACAGGAGACACAGACTACATTATACTACCAGCACCCTGTTTGACTGAAGGTGTGATGTTGTTTTTTTGACATGCTGTGTTAGTTTGACATCACATGTAAAAGGGCAAACACTGTCCAAAAACTTTCGTCTTTCCTGTCCAAATTTCTTTTTAGTTGTTGAATCATGAACACTAACCTTACCTGAGGCAACGAGATGTTTTTATGACTTCCTGGGTGAATCGTCGATGGCCTTTTGAAGTAGTTTTGGTAACTGCTGTGGTTCACCACTGCTCCATTTAGGAACAAAAGCCTTAGAAATGCCTTTGTACCCCTTTCCAGACAGACAGATGCCAATGGCTTTGTTTCTCATTTGTTGTTGAATTTCTTTAGATTGAAGCATGATGTTTTGCTTTTGGGCTAGGTTGGTTTTGATACCTTATTTCCCTTAATAAATAAAATCCAATTTGAATATTTTTTTATTTGTTCAGGTTATCTTTCTCTTGATATTAAAATTTGTTTGATAATCTAAAACATTTAAGTGTGCCAAAAATTAAAGACAGAATAAATCTTTAAGGGGGCAAATACTTTTTTACTACTGAGTATAACAAATGTGGTGTGTAATAAATGAAAATACCTCAAAATGAATAGGTTTCTGCATATAAGCTAAGTATTTAATTTGCACAATGTACTAAATGCTAAATGTAGAAAGCACTTATCTGTCGTCCTGTTAAAAATTATTATTTTGATTTACCGTAAATATGTTGTAGGAGCAATAAATTGTGAGCCTTTGCTGTTTTTTGGAGCAGTTTATTTTAAATATCTTTCTATAATTTGAGCCTTAAAGTTTCTAGTATCAGGAACAGAAAATCCTCACCTATCGTTCCGAGGAATAGACGTCAGTACCTTTCTAAGACTTTTCTATGACACCTTCCACCGAGACAGAGCAGTGAGGCAGCTCCTGCTAACAGCGTTCCAGTACCTGAGAATGAGACCAGTGTCAGGTTGAGATAGAGTCAAGGAGTAGTGGGAGGTGGAGGAGGTTCAGGACTCATCCCCCGTCTGCCTTGGTTACTTTAAATGAGTTAGATACGGCTGTCGGAGCAATGTCAGATGCGGTGATCAGATCCTGGGCAGGGTTAACTGAAGCTTAAGCAAATGTTCGGGAACTTGCTTAAAACACAAGAGATGGAGAATCTTAAAATTCTACTCTGATCAGTATGAGCAGTGATTTAAATTTACAGGCTTTTTTCAGAAGACTTATATCATTGAATTATACATTCCGTGACCTTATTTTTTACATCTTCAGCAAGGTTCTTTATTTAATAAAAAAAATACATCTAATGCTTGTTTAGTTAAACAAGTACAACGGTCACGAGAATGAGCTCCCTGTGGAAGTGTTTAAGATGTGACAATCTAATCAAAAGGAACCCATTGGGGCTGAGGATTAGAGTGGAGGAATAATATCTTCTTTAAAGCATGTGTAGCGATAGCACATTTTTCTCTGACAGCTCTCTTTTCTTGTGAAATATCTCTTGGACAAATTAGCTGAGCAGCTTCTCCCAAAGTCCACTGGAAAAGAAGAGAAGAAGTAGAAGAACAGAGAAAAAAGGAAAAATGTCGCTGAGGGCATTCGTTTCAACACAGCCTCAAACCCAAGAGAGTTAGGAGGGGATTCATATTAAATTGATTTAGTCCAATGAGAGTGTCCTTGAAACAGATTTAAGTGGGTTGTATGGATCCCTCAAGCACATAGTCTTCATCTACTCCCGGACTGGGTGAACAATGGCTCAGTGTGACACTTGTTCTAAAAGTTCTGCACTCCAGACCCTGAGAGGTGGCTAAATTCTGCTTTCAGCCTTTCATATATATGTCTATTATGTAGCTTAAAGTGCAATAAATTATTTCATACAGAGATTTAAATATCACAGATGAATTGAGTTTTGCATTGATTTCTGTTTATGTCCCCATTCGCTCAGCTCCACATATTCTGTGGCTTCCCTCAATAAAGCATCAGACATCAGTCAGCGTGTTAAAGAAAGAAAGAAAGAAAGAAAGAAAGAAAGAAAGAAAGAAAGAAAGAAAGAAAGAAAGAAAGAAAGAAAGAAAGAAAGAAAGAAAGAGAAAAATCTGATATTGAACATTTATGTGGGCTTGAGTGTGTGTTCATCGTGGCTCCTCTGCAATTTACTTTGAGAATATTCAACTCATAAAGAGAATCACTCAGTGGTGAGATGTGGGGAAGGCGGCGTGCCTCTCACGTCCAGGCGGCTGCTGTCTCTGCAGGCTACATTTAATTGGACCCTCATTCGGCATCTTCCAGGTTCGTCCTCCTTTTGATCATGAAGAGGGCCAGAGGGGGAGGTCTGTTCATGCACTTGTGCTTTTGCTTAAATCCATCAACGGAGACAGATGAGCTATGATCTATGGATGCAAAGTTGCTATAAACTACTGTATCTCCTGACAGGCTAGACTCTAGTCATCCACTGGGATGTAAATGCCACAGTACATTAAGAGAAGACAGGAGAAAACAAAATGCCATGACTAAGGATGGACGGGGAGACTGCAATGATACCTTATGCAATCATAAACCAAGAGGCTTAAGAGTCTCAAAGGTTATCCGTTGCCCACATTGAGCTCAACACGTCAATTAGCTCTAATTACTGCCACACTTTTCAGACAAATGAGAGTTAATAGAATTTGAAAACTTTTGTCATCATGAGAAAATTGTCTTTTGGTATTGCCAGTAATTCCAGGCTTAACAAGAAAGTCATTAGTAAGGCTATTTGGCTACTTCCTCTCATCAGCCCACACAGGCCCACTGAGGGTCCTCTAGCTCATGAGGGCTTTGACACACTTGATCAGAGCTCTTCACACAGAAGGAATGTGTTGAAACAGGAGCAGACAGGTGTGGTCAACAATGGAAACCCTGTGGACTCCATGTAATACACAAACTTTGACCCACATCAAATGCTGCAAAGAGGAGACCTAATCTCTTCACTGCACAGTGGACACATGAAGGTAAAGAATATTTAAAAGGAAGGTCAGAGCCAACACTACACAGTAAAAGTATTCATTCCCCTTGGACTTACAACCAAAAAGTTACGTCAGATTGTACAGAGAGCATCTGTGAACAAGTTGTGGTTGAATGTGGTTGAATGTTTAGGTTCAATGTGTTGCCGAACCTCTGACCCATTCTCTAGTCTTTTGCAGTCTCTAATAAGTTTTTATCACCACTCCATCCATCTTCTAATTAATTCTGACCAGCTTCCCTGTGTCTGAAGAAAAGCCTCCTCACAGCATGATGCTGCCACCACCATTAATTGAGTTGGGGAGCGTGTAGGATGTTAGTTTCCTGCCTTACATTTTAGCACCTGAAAAAAAGATTGTATTTGGTGTTTTTGCTGTGTTCCCATAAATCGTGTCAAATTTTAAATGTGACTTCTTATGATTTTTTTTCTAGCAAAGGCTTTGCCTTGACAATCATTCATAAAGGCCAAATTCGTGTCAATGTATTATCCCACTTGAGCTTCTCTTGTAAATGCTCTATTTGTCTGGCCTTTTAGCTTAGATAGACAATCATGACTTGGTAGATCTGCAGTTTTGCCAAACTCTTTTCTTTTTTATATGATAGAATGAACAGTGCTCCGTGAAACATTCAAATCTTGTGATATCGCTAAAATAGCTTAAAATTCCTTGAAATTCATCTGCTTTGTTCTTTTTTTAAGATACAATTATACACAGGTGAAATTCTGAAAACAACTGACTGGTATCAATTAATGGGTATCAGAGTGTAAGGGGTTTAATACATAAGTAATAGGACACTTTTTATCTGTTTTTTGTAGATAAGAAAAAACAATGAATCCTTTTTCCTCCGCCTCGCAATTATGCACTTCTTAGCCTTATTCTATCACATAATGTGATCAAATGTAACAAAGTTCAAGGGTTTTTTACATTTTTCTAAGGTACTGTGAATGCATGAAAACATTTTTGAAGCAACACCTTAGGGCTCTGTTATTTAATTTACACATTAGAGGGTGTCATCCTTTGCTTTTCAGTTGTTATTTAAGGTTCTGATCTTTGCATTCTGTGTGGACTCTGAGAACTCAGTAGGCAGTAGTAAGAGAAGCCGTGAATCACTCTAGCCAACATTTTCATTAGGTATAACTCTCTCATAATTTAGTTTTAACTTGTGAATTATTTAAAAAAGAAAATATGAAAAATGCCACCCTTGTGACGAATTTTAACCTCAGAGACATGAATCACTGCTTCTTGTAGCTGAAAGTTTGGCATAAAAACATGGCGTCTATGAAACCAACTCATTATTCGAGCCACCTGGCTTCATTTGACAGCCCTAAAAGTTGCTGCCTTCTAAGGCAAACCAATGCTTCTTTTTATATGATCATGTTGTGGGCTGGTAAAGCTAAAAGGTAATTCATGTGGAAATGAAAAACACCTGTGTCCTTTTACCATTTTCTGCAAAACGGCTTTTCAGATGCATCTTGCATTTTATTACACTTCCACTAAAGTTTAGGACTACATTTTAAAGCAGGTTCAGAAGCACAGCTCACGTGTACATGATGAGATTTATGTTTGGGTAATTTTTATGTAAAAGGCAAGGTCAATCCCTTTAATCTGCATGTTCTGTAAAAAAAAAAAAATGCACGCAGGAATCAAATCTTGAGCTTAAATATAGTTTCAGAGCGTTTCTATAGACCGTTACTTGGTCTTTCGGATGTAAAGACAGGTAAAAAAAGGCAACTTGAGAGCCTAGAGAGAGGGATCACTATTGGGTCACGGAACGGGATATGAGCATGCACACCCAAACACTTTTGCATCGACATAGTTTAGCCTTTCATGTTATGCATATGCATAAATGAGAAAATAAAATCCTAATTGCTTCCCAGCCATCTGAAGTGGCAGCAGTGGCTTGTGCACAGCCCTCCGCATGCCTGATGGAGAGATGTGAGCCACTTCTGCTGGGGAGCTGCAAACCACATGGTGTAAACCAAACCTTTTTTTTTCTGTCATCCTGTGACAAGAAGAGAGTGCTTAAGTTGGTGCTTAGGTTGATCATGACACAAATGTGGTGCAGGTGAAGCTCTCAGTTCCCACTGAGACACTTGTACTTAAAATGTACTCAGGCTACAGTAGGATGCTCTAGATTAAAGTATTGTGTGAAAGACGTTGTGGCACTTGAGTGATGGGCTGCAAACAGGCTGAAAGTTTGTAGTGTTTAGCGAAAGTGTTCCAAACAGTCTGAATTTGATTTCTTCTCCTTATTGTTTTCCTTGTGAATGCTGTTTAATTTTTTTTTTTAAGAGAGCAATTATTAAACTGCCGTATTGTTATATTATAATCTTAATATTTGTAATTTTATGCTAATAAGAGAAAGAGAAGGACATCATGCCAGACTGTTGGTTCTGCAGCCAAAGCAACCATCTTCGGGCAAGTTGGATCAGGCCTTCATTGAAATGATGAAGTGGTGGCACCAACAGAAAGCAGTGAGAAGAAGCATTGTTGGAGGATGAAGGGGGGAACTAAACCAAGCAGAGACCTGAGTTGAGGGGCGAAGAGACGGAAGAAGAGGAGGTTGAGGAAGCAGCAGCGACAGCAGCAGGAGGGGAGCCATGGGTGGGGGTTGGTCCAGCAGCGAATGGAAAACTTTTTTATACAGAGATATATAGACAGAAGAAATAAGGAGAGACAGACAAATGCAAGCTTAAAGCTATCCAAATGGATACCTTCAGCAAACATGGTTCTTAGAATGATCAGATCAAATCGAAAACATATTTGCATTCACATACTGGAAAATCAGTTCAGGCAAATTATAAAAACGTCACAATAGATAAAATATAAAACACCACATACCTTTAAACAGCTAAGGTTTTTTGTACAGTAGAAGCAAAGTGATAGCTTGTTAAAATATGTGCAAGGCTTATGAATCATGTAAAGTGAGGCCGCAAGAAAAAAAAAAAATCTCTCTCTTGTAAGGTCATTTGCTGCTCAGACTCATCTGGGCTCTAATTGAATTAAGAAGGCCTCCAGGGGCCCCAGGCTAACCTGAGTGCTAATCTGTGGGCCATTATTTCCTGTTAACGGCACGCTCCCTCTCTCTCCCTGCTCTCAACTCGACTCCCGCCCTGTCTGACGGGCCCACAGCATGTGTGATTTAAAAGTTCACTCATTCCAAACCTGAGCCGCTGTCCCCTGTGGCTATCTGCGTTAAAAATAGAATTAGTCTGATTTTTGCTTGTTTGTTTTATCGGGGGTTGCATGAAGAAGATGATGGCTGCAAGGCTCCGCAGAGGGGGAGGTGGGGGAAGCGGAAATGTAACTGAAAGAGGTTTAATGATGATAGCTATATCGTAGTGCTGTGTTTGTCAGTGCTTTCTAAAGGGAATTTATTACTTGGCACTTGTGGGGTTTCAGACAGCTTTAATTAACACTCCACTTTGACCTAAATATCAGATTAAAACACCAAAATAAATATTCATCAAGGTTGTTATCTTTACACATGTTCAGCACTGCACCGAGCTTCATTCATTGCCTCTGTGTTGGGTTTGTCTGATTCATTTTTTACAATGTTTTAAATTGTTCATAGCATTACAACAATCAGCCAGAGCATTAAAACCACCTGCAAGATACTGGATAATGAGCTGGACACAAGACATCTGGGAATTGTCTTGTGATGTCATGTTTTGGACGCCAGGGTGGGGCTTGTAAATACAAACACCAAACTTTGCAATGTTATGATACGATTAATGCCAGTGACATTGATTGTCTTTGATTGGGATATATTTTCCTGAATATTCTGCCCCTTTTTTTCCTGTTCAGGCTCAGCATTGCAGTTTGTTTGTAAACCAAAACACAATAATCTTCAAGTTAAAGAGTATGTTTAAAGCTTATCAACACTTTTCTTTAAAGAGAAAGCCAGAACTTCTTCCAACTTCATGTAAAAAGTAAAAATAATAATTCTATTGATCTCAAACGTTTAGGCAGCTGGCTCAGCTGGATTTGAGAAAGGCACCGACCGACTGGTCTCGGGCCTTGAAGGTATTAATACCCCTTGTACTTTTTCACATTTTGTCACATCACAATCATAGAACTTTTATGTATTTTATCAGGACTGGTGATAGGTCATGTTTTATTTATATTTTTCATCAACTCCTCTGCTGAAGAAAAGCATCCCCACAGAATGATGCTGCCCCCACCCTGCTTAACAATCAGGATTAGGGCTGGGCAATATATAGATTATATCGATATATCAAATATAGATCAAATTTTTGTAATATCGAGAATATCGGTGTGGGGGGGTTGGATTACACCATTTCACCTGTTGGGCTTCCACGGTACAAAGGGATGTCAGCTCGCCCAAGGCCTTCAATCTTTTTTTTTTTTACAGCGTGTATTTATTTGGACTTTGAAATCAGGTCAACTCCAACAAGGGATGATTGAAATAAAAGCAAGTATTAAAAAAAAATTCTGTCATTTTTAATTTCTTTTTAAGAATAGAAAGAGTGAAAACTATCGATTTCATATCAAAAATCAAGTTTGGCATAAAAAAAAATTAGGGTTTTATTTTTAATCCATATTGCCCAGCCCTAACCTCCTACAAATTTTTACAAAACAGTTGTATGTCTGATGACATGTTCAAGTTTTGAAAATAAATCTTTAAATCAAAAATAACCTTCTGATATTCTCAAATAGTACCAGGGAATGTGAAATATAAAAAAAAATAGTGATTTGTTTTATATTGTGATATATATTGAAATCAACTGGTATGATCAATATTATTGTGATAGAATTTTCTTTTTATATCGCTGCTGCCCTGCCTCAGCTTTCTAGCCTTTTCTTCACCAAGTATTTTGTCTGGATTGTTGAGATTTGACCTGGACTGTTTTTGATTCAGCCTCTTCCCTCTTGGAGTTAGTAAGTTCAATTCTTGATTGGATTGTTTTGTGGTGCATTACTCCTGCTCCCTCTCTGACGTGTCACTTGGATTCTGGGCTTGTGTGGATGTAGATTCTGGACCATGGATTTGGATTCTGGAGTCAAAATTTGAATTTTGGATAGTGTATTTGTTTGGACCAAGAGACCCCGAAAAAGAGGATCTTGGAGCTTTGGACCTGTTCCCTACCCTGTCTGTCACCCAAGGTTCTTCCGAGCACCAAAAGAAAGCCTTACATTCTCACTATCAAGTCATTCTGAAACTGTCTGGTTCTAACCAGCTCTTCTCTCTCCTAGACTGAGGACTCCCTTCCTGAGAAGTTTTCAACCTGATCATTGAAATAAACCTGTGCATAGATTCCTCCATGAGTTGTGTCACTTTGGGTCCATTCAGGTGTGGTCCTAGCATTACATACATGGCTTGTCACAACCTGCAAACGGCACTTCTTGTGGTTGTCTTTTAAAAATGACTTTCTGCCAGATTGGAGTGCCTGACCAATAGTTGTCCTATCAACAGATTTCACCACCTGAGCTGTGGATCTCTGCAACTCCTCCAGAGTTACCATGAGCTACCATGCTACTTGGCTCCTTGCTCGTCCAGTCTATTTAAGTGGACAACCATGTCTTAGTAGGTTTGTATTTGTTTCATACTCTTTCCATTTTTTTAGATGATAAATTCAACAGAGCTCTGTGAGATGTTCAAAGTTTGGGTTATTGTTTTATAACCTAACTCTTCTCCTTGACCTGCCCACAATGTTTCTTGATCTTTATGATGTTGATTTTTCTCTAACAGTGTTTCCCAACCCTGGTTCTCAAGGCACACTGCCCTGCATGTTTTAGATGTTTATTTGCTTTAACACACCTGATTCGGGTTATTGCAGTTTAGCAAAAGCCTGTTAGTTAGCCATCAAATGAAATCAAGTATGCAGAGGCAGTTTAACATCTAAAGCATACAGGACAGTGTGTCTTAAAGACTAGGGATGAAACTGCTCCAACAAACCTCTGAGACCTATACATTTATACTGAGATTAAATTATGCATGTGCATTAATCTATTTATTAATTTGGTGCCTTCTGAAAGCACTTATTTAGGGGTGTCTGAATACAAATAAGAGACAAATTTAAATGTTTTTTTTTATACTGAAAGCCATGTAACATTCTATCCTCCTTTCCACTTTACAGTCCGGCACTACTTTGTTGGTGTATCTTATAAAATTGCAAAATAAAAATTACAATGAAGTTTGTGGTTGTAATGTGACAAAAAAGGGTAAAATACTTTTGTGAGGCAATGTAAATGCAACTCAAAATTACTTTGCAGGTATGGACTATACATACAGGTTATCAGATACAAGTTATCAAAACCAGAACTGAACATGTTTGTTTTTTTTATCTAATTAACGTGCTGTTGCCCTAACCCTAACCCCATGCCTTGTGTATAAACAGGGCTATACAGATATACATGCTTTCCTTCAAAAGAGTGAAGGAAAAATTAGAGTGCTGCACAAAACACAGTGAACTATCTGACTTCTATTGTGTCCTAGGATGTTTTCCAAATCTGTGTCACAGCATAAATATCCAGGAGGTGTTAAGTACTAAGCAATGAGAAATCAAAACCATTTGAAACCCCTTTTACCTTGTGTCATCCCATTCAGGACTGAGTCCCATCAGAGAGCCACGTGACTCTGAGACGAACTTGTAAACGACCAACAGACAGTCCCGGGAAAGCTGCACAAGTCGGCGACAGCACTGCAGCTCCTGGGGCGACACTACCTCGCTGCTTTTGCTGAAGATGGTCTCCCACGATGAGCTGAAGAGCATAGAGCCCAGTTAAGACAGAAGTAACAAACATCACCAGAAAGTCACACTTATAAGTTAATTATGTATTCATTATTACCACACACAGTAACCTTTTCACTGTGGATGAGTACAAACACATCTACTCTAAAATCTACAGACACACGTAGAAAAAGCCCAGAGGAGAGATGAAACAAATCCAAGTACAGTTAACCCTCCTAACAATCCCAGACATACCCCTGACTGTGAGAGAGTTTCAACAGCTGAGACAGACAACCCCGGGGGGGGGGCAGTTTTGATGTCTTCCCCCTCTTCCCTCCTTGGGAGGTGGAACGTGCTTCCTCTGAAAGGGTTCAAAACTGTGTGTTACCATTCTCCTCCTTGTAAGTCCTTTTTTAAAGCCTGTTGAATTCATTTCCCACAATAGCTGCTGGGCCGTTTGATTGTTGTTAAGTCCCTCAGATAAAATATCAAACAAGAGACAGAGAGGAGCAAGTAGGGGGTCTTCACCCTGGATTTAGAGGGTGCTTTTGGAGCAGTAACCGCCTCACTGTCTCTGCGTGATACGGGGCTCCCTGTTGGGTTCATCCATGTTAGGGCGTGCCATGGTGAAAGGAGGGGGCCAGGCGATAGGCTAGAGAGCTAGCTGTATCATCCAGGACCATGCTGTGATCAGACAAAGATAAAACGAGGGGGATGCAGCCTTAGCTAAACTAATCCTTGCAGGCTAATATCCCTCCACCCAGTCCCTGTCAAACAAATTCTCCTTTTCAATCACTTTCCAGATTCTCTCAGTCCCCAAGTCCGTTTTTTTCTCTCCCTTCTCTTATCAACCACTCCATCTCTGTCACCTGCTCACTCCCTTCCACACTCGCCCTCAATTAGGACTTCGAAGGAAGCAGGAGAGCAAAGTGAAGAGCTGTGGACGGCGACTAGAGTTACCCCCCTGAGCCCTCTGTGCCAGAGGGAACACGCCGCCGAACAACTAAACTGTAAAGGATATGGAGAGGAGGAGATGTGAGAAGGTCACACCTTTATCTCAAAGGAGATGAAAAGCCAGCCGTTCAGCAGCTGTCTGCATGTGAGGGTGGTATAATTGAAATTTTTTGCTTGTTGTCTGATTAAAGGTGCTTGTAACCCCTTAGTTACAAAATAACACACAAAGTACCCAACTGTTCTCGATGTAAAGTTGCTTTTTCAAAAAACAACTGCTGGAATGTATCACTTATGGAATAAAGGGAACTGCTGTTTTAATTTAAAATAAATATTAATAAAAAGTAAACCACAAGAAACTTCAGAGTGTCAGATAACAGCCTGGACTTAAGAGGCCTTCATTCACCTCCTACCCAATTCCATTCCTCTCCTTCTCTTTATTCCTGCTCTCACCTGTGAATAAACCCTGATTAGGCCTGGTTTAAGTGGAGAAAGTGCAGTGGGGTCTGCTTGATTTGTCAGTCACTCCACATCTCCATCTTTCAACTTGTATTTTTTTTTGACTGGAAATGCCAAATTGTCCCTGCTGTCAGTAAAAACTGGTTTATTGATAAATGGAGGGCTTGCAGGCATGGGGCACCTAGACGGTGTATGAGCCTCTAGTTTTGGAGATGGAGTAGTGATGCAATGAATAAAGTGGTAATTGGCTTGGAGTGCAAACACTTGTTTCTGATGACTGCAAGGGATTCAAATCCATTCATGGTTTGTGATTTTTTTTTTCTTGTTTGTTTGGTCTTGCTTCAAGTTATCATGGAAAACCACACTGAGGATACCCTAATTCATCTCATGCCTATATCACTTTATACTATTTCTAAAGAAATAAATGTAACTCGTGCCTTTTTGTAATTGATAATTGATGATTATGGGAGCACTTAACATTTTTTATTAGCAATTTATGATTTCCTGTGTTCTTTGTGTATGAATATGACATGACCCAAAAACTAATTTCTCTTAGCTTCACTCAAAATTGGTAAAGATTGGTAAAGTGGCATTCAAGTCATGCAGATCTTTGTTGATCTTCATAAGCAAGTATTAAGTAAGCAACAACAAAATACTTGCCCATATATAAAGCCAGGGTACCTACTAAAAAGTTTAAAACAACTAGACCTGTGACAAGGAAGCCTGGACGAGGAGCCAACTCTCTTTTCACCAACCCCAGCGACGAGAACGACAAGGAAGGTAAAAAAATATCCAAAGCTCACTGCAGCAAAGACTGGCATTTTGAGGACCAAGTCTCAACCGTTACATGCTATTTACATGTCAACTGATTATTCAGGTGGCATCATGAACTCTCAATATAAACCCAGAAAAATGCTACATTAAAATCTGGTGGCCTCTTCAGAATTATGAAAATATGTTATTGTAGGGTATTGTAGGACACTGTATTGTAAGTTTGATAGCAGGAAAATGAATACTAGTGTTTCCATAGGAGAGTAAAATAATGTTTACATAGGGGGGAGATCAGGGAGAGCAGAGGTCAGAAGAAGAATCCAGAAGAAACCCGGTTTCAGACGGAGCCGTGAAGTGTTACAAACACAGCAAGACGGAAGGAAGTCAGGGCTTCTGGCTGCTGCTCGCTTAGGAAAGAAGTAACAAGCCAACGGCGATTTCTATCTCTTGTCTCGTCTGTTTTTTTTAAAGAACTTTAGTATTAGGGCTTTGTCTTTTATTAAATCCACAAACAAAGTATTTGCTTTTCTAGTTTTTGAATACTTCCACCAGACCGGATAAAAGAATCGGGTAGTCAGAGTTAAATAAGGAAGCGCATGTCTCCTCATAATGGGGTGAGAGGGAGACCTCCCTGTCCGGATTCAAACAGGTCTTTCAACAAGACACAGTTAAATCTACAAAAACATGGTTCACCAGACTCAAAATCAACCTTTTTTCATGAACATGTCAGCCCCAGGCCTAAATCATAGAAGACACTGTGAAGTGAACTGAAAAGATGAGAAGAGTGTACCCTAGAATCTGGAGGATCTATAGAGACTGTGCAAAGAGGATGGGTCAAACATCGCTTATATGACAAAACTAAGTGTCATGATTTCAGGTGGAGAAATATCTCTTGAGGATGTTTTTTTCCGCTAAATAAAAGTACAGAAATTAAATAAAAAAATTCCAGTGTGATGAATTTAAAGCAAATCATCTTAAGGTTTTATACCAATGGTCCCAACAATTGTGATGATAGTGAATTTAGAAAATACCCACTGGTTTTCTGTTCAGTTTAAGTTTAAGATTTTGCATCACATTCCTTTGTTAATTTGACTGGAACTTATTTATAGACACAGCTTTAATCGAGCTCAGACAATCCTACCCAGTATTGGAGAAGCAGTTCCAAAGGCCCTGGCCATGACTCCACAACAGCCGGTTGAAGATGCGGTTGAAAAGCCGATAGAGGTGCAGGCTCTCTACCTCTGGCTCCCTCCAGATCCGCTGCAGCACTGAGCGGACATTTGTACGAACGATGTCCAACACCTGAGGCAACCAGAAAGTAAGTGTGAGATGAAGAAAAAAAATAGTCACTTCAGGTTCAAAGTTGTACAAGCAAGAGAAATGTTTGTTGCAATGAAAAACATAATGGCGTTTCTTATTTATATGCAGAACTTGGCATTTCTTCCAATTGTAATTTCTTCCTATTTTTTCCCCTGTTGATCTTACCATGAAATTAGCAATCACAGAGGCTCCCACATTTACTCACCAACAGAGCAAGCTTGAATTTATGAATAAATCCAGTCAAAAATGCACATTCAACAACACAAACAGAAGAAAAACTTTAATAAAATTTTACACTGTGCGCTGACTATTTGAGCAGTTTAGTCAGTGCTTTTATAGAAGTCTCCATGCAAAGATATAAACCCAATGTCTCCTTTGTGTGTGCGTGAGGCTGAGCTACAGCAGGGAAGAAAACCATTGGGGCAGACAGTGAAAGAGCCTGGGAGAGGGCTAATTGCTGCACCAATGTCAGTCTTGGAGATAAGGTGTCAGAAGTTCCCGAGCGGTCTACAGACACCTTCGCCAGGCTTCTAACTTTCCTCCTCTTCCTTTTTCCCATCTCTTCCCACCTCACAACCTTCTATTTCTTCCCCTTTTCTTCTCCTTTTCATCCCAGCTCAGAGCAGTGCTGAGGCTCTTTTGACTTTGATTCCTCACTCCTCATTACTGAAGTGCTTGTCCGTCTTTGCATCCACGCATATGTGCATGTGTGTGTGTGTGTGCGTGTGTATGTGTTTGTTTTCGATGCAAAAGAAGTGAGATTTCCCCACAGCAGCATGAGGCGAACGGGGCATGCATGTGCTCTCAGACAAACTGATAGATGAGTAAACACACACAGATATGTCTTGGTATGGTAATCAGGCGGCAGAGCGGTGGGTGCTACGTTCCTGACCTCTGCCTGCTGCTCATTAGGCTGCTTCACTCCAAATAAACATGAGCTCACGCCACCAGGGCCCACAGCTGAGCACAGCGGTGTAGAAAGCAATGGCTGAGAGATCACATCATTACTGACACGCCTACTGGATGCTATTTCACGTCTTGTCCCCTCTTCTGTTTTGTTTACATCTTTTTTGGTGGATCTACCTCCCATGGTCTGACATGGTAATGATCTTCATGATTGTCATGTTTTTTTGACTGCATGCTTTTTCTCTAAAGTTTGATTTGGGGATTATTTTTTGTGTTTTAAAAGTTGTTCAAAAGCTTTCAAAGAAATAGGTAGGAGCTGTGACATTTTGTCATGTTCGTTGGTTTTAACAATGTCCATTCTGTGCAGGGCGACAGTATAGAAGTCCTGACAGCAAAGGCAGAGGCAGGCCATTTATAAAGACGTCAAAAGATAAATGTGCCCCATTTTTAACACTTTCAGACCTAACATAAAAAAGAAGGTATTATCTTGGTGAATTGTATCTGAAAGACAAATGTTTCTTACATTTACCTCTTTCAGACCTAAGATAAAAAAAGAAGCTTTATTTCAGAGAAATGTGTCTAAGACAGGGTTCAAATTAAACCTTTTTGTTTCATCCACCAACAGAAAACTGGGAAAGAGTGTTTCCCAAAAACAATTTAAAGCGACCAAAATATATTTTGACCAAGAGCAAAGATTTCAAGTGATCTTCAAAATAACTTTTAGGGATACATGTATTCAGGTAACAGCAGGTTTTAAAACAAAGCTACAGTTTTATACAAGACAAATTATTTTTACTTAATGCAATGCAATCTTAAATTAATTTACTTTCAAGTAAATCACATTTGTAAACAGTGTCATGTTGGTCTTAACTAATATAAATAAATAACACACTTTATTTGTATATTTTTTATTGTCTACGTGGAGGGAGACTTCAAAAAGTTGCTCTAAAATATGCTAATTTTACCCAAAGCAGCTTTTCTTCTCAGAATTTGGGAGTCTGGTTTGTGATCTTTACTTTAACTAAATTAATTTTAAAAGGATACAAAGCTTAGTTGTTTTGCCTTGTTTTTATTATGTTTGTTGACATGTTGGAAAGCAACAAGTTAAAAAACCCATTAAAATACAAATTTGAGAATTTATTATCAAAATCCATCTTTATAGTTTCTTCCTTTTCTAAGTCATTTTGTATTGGGGTTCTGATACAGACTTAAGTCACTTTGGCAAAGCAGTATACAGTAGTTCATTAATATTCAGGTGTTGTTAGATTCTAGGTCTTGAAACACATTACAATGCTTTGACCAAAATCATTCTATTTCAGATCTGGTTGTATCCTTAAGGTCATTGTCCAACTGGAAGGTAGATGTCTAGTCAAGTTTAAGTGTTTTTACAGCCTCCAATAAGTTTTCTTTAATGACTGACCTGGCCAAGTGTGAAGCAGATGGGATTAAAGTGAGACTTTAAGGCCCTGTCTACATTAGGCTGTTTAAGTGCTTAAACGAATAAATATTTAGTGAATACCCGGTCTCACTCACACTAGCCCATCGTTTAAGGTTCCCCTCCCCGGATATTTTTTTTACACGGGAAAGTGGGCCGTCTATTTCTTTAATCTCCGGCTTTTGGATTGATGTGGATTTTTTAGGTGTTTAAGAACTGAGTTCGGTAAGGAAGCGACATCAGAAAACGCCACAACCAGCTTAATAACAACCGGTGACCACTCAGAGGTAAACAAAGAAATTTCTCTTCTTGTGAACAGCCATTTTCGGTGACTTTGCCCAACAAGTCCCAGATCAGAAATGAGCTTCTCATTTATGTGGGTCTGCCTTTTTTTTGCGCATGCGAGGGGGGTGGAGGGTCGTAAACAATGCTTTGTGTGTGTGTGGACAGGTATAAGGTTAGTTGTTATATACCCTGTATAACCTTAGCCGTGTTAGTGTAGAAGCAACCTAAATCTTAAGGTATGGTTCTGAACAGGAAAAGGGTGCTCTACTCAGATCAGGGGACACTTCCTGCCTCAAGCAGAGGAGTTAAAGTATATTGATGTCTTGTTCATGAGTGATGGCAGGATGGACAGACACATAAAAGCTACCATGCTTCAGTTTGTTGTGTGTAAGAAAGAGCTGAGTCAGAAAGTGAAGGTCTTGATTTAACCAATTTAACCAGTGCGTCTAGATTTCAGATAAAAAGAACTGCCAAACTTTTGCCTTTGTTGGGCCGGACTAAGCCTTAGAGACAGGGTACAAAGCTCTGTCATCTGAGGAGAGCCCAAGTTAGAGTTACTGCTCCTTTGCATCAAAAAGAGTCAGTTGATGTGGTTCGAACCTCTGATCAGGATTCCTCCTGGGATGCCTCCCTCTAGAGGTTCTCCAGGCATGCCCCACTGGAATAAGGCCTTGGGGCAGACCCAGAACTTGCTGGAGGGACTCTCTGACTCTGGCCTGGGAATGACTTTGGGTCTCTCATTATGAGCAAAATAGGGTCACTGGGGAGAAGAATGGGTTCCTTCACTTGAATTGTTGCCCTTGATACTTGCTCTCATATAAGCAGAAGAAAATGGATGGACAGATGGGAGTTTTAAAATAGACTTATCATGGTTTCTTTCAACAGTGGCTGAAATCCTGTCAATATTCTACAAGGGCAACATTTTAGGAGTTTAAAAACAGTAGTTATTCTTTGAACTGATTTTCCCATTTTAGATGTTGATCTATCCAGATCCTCCAGAGTTACCAAAGCTGCTTGATTTGATGTTCTCTTGCCTGGCAAGTCTGGTGGACAGCCAGGTCTTGGTAGGCAAGTAGCAGTGACATCCATCCATCCATCCATCCATTATCTATAGGAGGATCTTTTGTGATGTCAATGTTTATGTTTTCTATAGGAGGATCTTTTGTGATGTCAATGTTTATGTTTTCTCGTAATGCATCATGGTACTGTGTGGAAGAAAGCAGCGTATTTTACCTGTAATTCTATTGTTTTGCATCTTTCGAGGACGATTTAGCAAAGCTGATGGTTCATTCTCGATGTGTGGTTAATTGTACAGTCCATTGGGGGCCTGATAAAAGTCTTTTTCAAATTCCCTTCGAAAAGGATCACGAAAAACGAAAGAGATGGCTCCGGGCAATAAGGAGATTAAACCCGGACGTTTCGAAGAAAGCCTGGATTCCTGCAGCATTCATTTCTAGATTCCTATAATTTCAGATGAAAAAATCTATTTTTTTCACCTAAATCATATTGATAGATATTTAACCTTACCAGAATTAAAAAATATATTGTGCAGCAGTGCTTTGATACCTGCAAACTTCACTGGTAGGCCTACGTGCGCCTCTATACCGCTGGCCATTTTTGTTTGTTTTCTTGCCACCCAACCGCCCGCGCTGCGCACAACGATGTCAACAAAAATCCTCCTATACCATCTACCCTATGCAGGGTTGGGGGTGGTGGCTGGGCTGGTGCCTATCTCCAGTAGTTATGGAGTGAGAGGTGGGGTACACTCTGGACAGGTCCATTGCAGGTAGCTGTGACATAATCTTTCCAGTTTTAGATGATAGATTGAACCATGGTCTGTGAGATGAATAAAGCTTAGGATATTGTTTCACAACCTACCCCTGCTTTGAACTTCTCCTTAGCTTTATCTCTTGCCTGTCTTCTAAGTTTATTGGTCTTCATGATGGCCAAGGCTTGGTCTGAATGATGTTTTTCAATCAATTTCTCTAACAAAGGGGAACTGATTTACTAATTAATCGAACTCTGAATGTCATTGGTTGCATTGGTTTTTATTTAAGGGTATCACCACACTTTTTATATTGTTATTTGTAAAAAAACAAACATATTTTTCTTCTCCATTATTCTGTACTCTGTGTTACTCCATCAGATAAAATTTCAATGAAATACAAAGTTGAAAAGTTGCAATTATGTGAATCCTTTTGTAAGGCACTGTATCGACATATATATAACATAAATATAGACTTTATACTACAACAAAATTAATAAAACATCAGCCAAGGTGTACTTGGAGTTTGAATTCTGCTTTGAGACTCACCTTCCGCTGTTTAGTCGAGTCCAACTTCACCAACCAATAAGACGCCACCTTTGATTTATGGTATTTCCAGTTGTCGAGAATCTGTGTGGTGAGCATGTTAAAGCTTTGACAATGCTTGTTACAAACAAAATGCTAATATTTGATCAAGAACCATTTGAAAAGATGGAAACCTTCAGTTGCATTAAACATTAACCATCTTCTCTGTATATTCAAGGTTTCTGTAGACTTCTGTTTACAATTGAGCAGAAATGCAAGAAAAAAAAAACTATTTAGGAGAAATTCAATCATCTTTTAAACTAATTTTTATACACTCCTTGGATTCATGATTTTCCTCTCCAGAAACAAATCAGGTTAAAGAATGGCAACATTTTTCCTTACAGAAATGAATAACAATCAACCTTTTAGAAATATGAAAGCAATACTTTCATTGATGGACTCATCAAACCCTGAAATCTGCAGTGTTGCTAGGTTTGTGTGATGGTTAATCCAATCGCTTCATGTTGTCTTCAAATCGGTCCTTGTTACCATAGAGTTCCATGACCAAACAGGAAGACACCATTAGACGTGGGGTTGCTTGTACAATATTTGTCACATCAAACTAGGCTACACAGGAAGGTACAAGGTGACAGATTGTTTACTGCAGCACATCACAAACTGTCTTGTTATCTTGTTAGTGCTCTCAGAATCCTTTCTTCATACTCTAATCAAGAGAACGCATTTAAAGCATTATTAACAATTATAGAATCACCCAACAGAATCCTTCCTGGCATAAGAATCATAAACCTTTTTCTCCTTTATATCAGTTACTTTTACTATAACAACCCTGTGAAATGCTGAAATCTCAGCAAAGAAATCCTATTTGTGGAAATTATGGAAAAAAAACCATCTTGGTATTTTTTGTAATATTTAAAAGCTGTGTAGGTTATTCCTATTTACTTCCTTTTAGCACCAAATTTGCTTTACCTTAGCCACTTGCACAGCTGGAATTCAATAGTTTTGCATTGTAGGAACATTTGTTCCAAAGACTTTTATGTTCATCCCCACAACACAGCAATCTCCGAAACAGTCTCCTAAAAAAGGTTACAAAATATATTTACTTACTACTATTGTCTTTAGTTTACCAAGCAAGATGTGGGCTAATTTGTCAAATTGATTTGGGCACAAATAAAAAAAAATCAAAAATAAAACGTTTCCTCTCTCAGTGGATCTCGGTAGATTAATTTCTTATGAAGGTCTCATGTCAAGAAAAACTGATTTTTAGATTAATTTAGTAAAAGAAAACTATAGAAATTTATATTCCTAAAATTAAAGTTGATGTCAAAAAACTAATGTGCCCTATGTATCCTTAGATTTGATCATAATTACATAAAATTTAGACATTTAGAAATGTAGAGAAATCCTACTCAGTACATAGTAAACTTCATCTCAGTAAAGTTAGATCATTATCAACAATGATAACAAATGTATTTATTTATTAAATTTTTTATCAAAAAGTGATACTTTTATATGGAGCCATTAATGCTGATTTAGATGATGACTTAAAGGCAATAAAAACACAAAATGAAGTTTCTCGTTAACTTTACACACAGAAATATTATGGCTAACACAACCATGAGGAAGACTGCTGACTTTTATTAGTTGTCCAGCAGAGAGTCACTGATACCCCCCACAAGGAGGGCAACCGCCCCAAAAAGTTATTGCTATTGAAGCTGGAAGTTTATAGAGGTCTGTATCCAGACATATTAATGGAAAGTTGAGTGGAAAAGTTAATAGTTAAAATCTACTGGTTCACTCTACAATGCTACTGCAGAACTCATGGCTGTACTATCTGTCACTGCAACATGTAGACTTCTATCTTTGAAAAACAAAATCATCGAGCCAAGTGTGGAAGACTTTGCACCTCAGCTCAAACATGACACAGAGGAATATTTGAACCAGCCCAGGTGAGTTTCTTTGCAGTTAATTCATTTGCATCCTTATAACAACAAATTTTGCCAGCTTAGCTTCCTGAAGGTATTTGTTTTGTCTATTATTCTTGTGAAGGAAGTTTGGCTGGTTTCTGCCCATTCTGCCCTTTGAAAAGGTGACACTGAAGATACTCAGAATATCAATGGTAGTAAACAGAGAGCAGAATTGGCAGGTACACACCCCTTTTACAATATAGATGTGTCTTTTTAGGTCACAAATTCAAGATGAGCTTTTCTGTTTGCAAGGGAACCTTATTTTACCTTATTTTATTTAACCTTGAATTATGTTGAGTTTTTTACAAGCTAATAAACAAAATTACACAGATATAAATATTTAAAATGTGCACCTATATTAAAGTTGCACAATATTTCCCTCAATACTAAGTAATGTGATACATAAAGAAAAGTGGAAACAGTAATCTACGAAGATTGCAAATATGATCTAGGCCATCGTCAAATCTGCTTTCAGTTTCATTTGTATAAAGAGTATTTAAGATTTTAAGTGAAAATGCAAGCATTACTTTTGCCAACAAGGAATTTACATACATATATTTAAAATAGTAGGACTCTTTTCTGTCAATTTTTGTGCAAATATAAAGGAAGTGGCTGTGATTAATAGAAAGGAGTAGTGGGAAATAGCATTGTGCGATTGACAAGCTGTTGCTGGGGTCATTTCAAATACAGGGGAAGGCAAGACTGAGCTGACAAGCTATTGCAAAGTGAGGCGAGGAGGTGAATTGTAGTTACACTGTAGAACAACCAAACCTGGTAAAAGTGCAACTCAAAGCGTGTCTTGATTTGTTTTTCTTTGTTTTTTGTTGTTTTCCTTTTTTTAATCACAGGAAAAAAAACAGACAATTAGAAATCTAGCACCTACCTCATCAAGTACTGCCTCGGCCTCTTCTTCGGTCTTCCCAGGAAACCTGATCCGCATGGCGGTGAGTGCTGACAGGGTCTGATGTACCAGTTCGACTTCCTGCTCCTTAGTTCTCAGGTTTATCAGCGGCTCACCCTAAAAGCATGAAAATAAAAAGTTACAAAGAACACAACCCTATAGACACACAAATTGTCATTGACATGACTGCTATGTTAATTTTGCCATTGTAATGCTACACTTGAATCATTCTGCAACACATTTTAGGAACAAGAACTGGAGTTTGAATTTATTTATTTATCCAAACGGGATCAACATATATATATACAGGCTCAAATACGCACACCTCCAAACAGTATTATTTATTTTAATTTGGGAAGGTTAAGACTTTTCTCTTCTACTACTCTCCAGCTGAATTATTTGCTGTTATTTCAACTGTTAACTTTGGTTTCTTTTCTTTTCTTTTGGTGTTTTTCTCTCCATAGAAGCTACACCTGGTCTAGCATTCAGCTCAGCTGTGATTGTTGGAGGGGGGCATCGGCTGAGATGATGCTCCCAGTAACTGAACGTTCTACCTCTGCTGTTATCAACGTTTTACATCCTTTAATATAAAAAGTACTGTACTCCTACATCAGTTCTTCTGTTCTTTTTGTGTCTCTGCTCTGTCTTCTCAATCCGCCAGTCGGTTGTGAAGATGGCCGCTCGTACTGAGCCTGGTTCTGCAGAAGGTTTCTTCCTGTTAAAGGGTAGATTTTCCTCTCCACTGTTGCTACATGCTTGCTCAGTATGAGGGATTACTGTGAAGTCAACAACACAACGTAGGGGACTAATGTCACTACACATTGGTCCAGGCGGGGTGAATGCTACAAGTCAATGACTCGATGCAATTTGCTGGGTTTCCATAGATAGAAAAACTTTAAACTCATTGGAATGTATTGAAATTAAATGACTTGTAAATGCCTTGAGATGGCGTGTTGTGAATTGGCACTAAATAAATAAACTGAATTTAAAGTGTAACTGAACCCCCTGAAAAATCATAACCCCGCCCCCGGACAACATTTGAAAATTCTACAAAGTGGGCAGTGCCAGGAAGAACGGAGGGGTATGTCTGTGAGACCATGCCTGTGACACAGTCAATGCTTGTGATGTAAAGATGTACCTCTCTCCACCAATCACAGAATTCAAATGCAGTAGCCACCCTTCAACCCTAAGGGGGCACCACTAAGACGTTTTTAGACCAAAAATGGTAGAATTAAACAAGTTTAGACCAAAATGTAAAACAAATCCCAGAAACTGAAAGATTGCATTGGTAAATACCAATTTATACAGTTTAGAAGCAAAAAAAAAGGTGTTTTGGGGTTTAGTTACTCTTTAATTGAATTGAATTACAAGAACACTATTTTAGATTAAAAAAAACTTTTGGCAAAATTGTGGTTGGAGTTTTGATCCCTCTTTTCAACATCTAATCCACAATTTGTTGGTTTCCAGACATCTTCAGTAGGGTTAATGCTGGTGCCATTCCAGAAGCTTTAGTCATGAAGTGTACAAATCGAAACATGAAAATTATGAAAGTTACATAAATAAAGAAAAACTTGGGTGTTCCCATCTTGAACCACCACTAGAGTCACCTATATTTAAAAGGAAAATTTACCTGCAACAGTGATCTCACCGAATAAATATCCATCCATCCATTATCTATACCGTCTTTCCAATGCAGGGTTGCAGAGGGTCTGGTGCATACCTCCAGTAATCATTGGGCGAGGACCGCATAAATATAAATATAGAAAAATATTTACAGTGCGCAAGGGAGTTGGGACCTTCTTACACACAATGAAAAGCATTTTCACCTTTACCCTTCAAAATTCATTTCTGAAAAATATAGGAGTTAGGCTCTTATTGACTTCACAAATTCAGTTCTGGGTGTATGTACGTATTTGTGACTGAATCTACATTTGAGCTTATGTAAATCAGCGATAAATGTATTTTTTTGGTCTGCAGGAATTTTTCTGCCTGGTTTCATTTTGTTCAACGGTTTTGAGTGAAGACAAGCTGTAAAAGATGAAGGTAAATGAAGAAGGAAGGCAGAAATCAATAGTTGGGCAAGTTTAAAGGTTATTATCATGGGCTAAAGTAACCTGACACATCTGTTTAAAATAATTAATGATACTATATAAGTCAAAGAATGATAAAATTAAGGTTTACAGTTGAACAAACAACTGAAAAATGAAATCAGCCTTAACTAGTTTAAGCTTAAATGCACATTATATAATTTAAAATATGGGGTAAGGACACTGTCAAAATAAAAGCGTATTCACAGGTTAAAACGTGTGCATATTGGTCAATAGTTGTGCATAACTACAAATTTGTAAACTATTGAATAAAGCAAACAACTCATAAAACAGAAGAGTATATTTTCCCTGTGATAATGCAGTTTCAAAAGTTACATCTGAAATGAATCACAAGTACAAATTACACATTTACACTTGTGGTTTCCTCATTATGAACACAAAGACCAATGAGCTTGAGAATACACATTTCTTCTTTGAGAATACGAATGTGCAACTGGGAGCATGATCATGTGATCAAGGGTTTATCAATAGAGCTTATATAAATCGCTGAACACAGCACCAGTCCAGACTCCACGGGGCGGTAGTCAACCTTAAGCTGTTTGTCAAGTGTTGGTAAAAAGCAAGAAGAATTTGAAGTTTGCACATGACGGTTGTTCAACTTCATAGTGCCAAAATGACAGACCAAGAAACAGGTTCAGTTGTTGGCCATTGGCTAATACTCGTCGTAAACAAAAATAATTCAATAATTTCTGCAGAAAACATAATTTTAATCCTTCTGAACTTGACTTCAACCAGTTACATAATGCACTTCCAAAACAATTTATCGCTTAAGCCAAGAATTTTTAAAACACCAACATAGAATTCCAACTTTTCCTACCCTTATGTGTTAAAGATCTTCCATTAACTGACAGGAAATGCAATAACCATATAATAAGATCAGCCTTAAATGAATCTTTATTTCCTGGAAAAACAAAAACAAAAACAAAAATAATATAATTTATAAATTTGACAAAATATCTATCTATATCTACCTAAAATTACCTATACCTCCAAAGGCTCAAGAAACCCACTTTAAGATAATGAATGTGATGTATCCTTCAAAAGAATTATTAAGAACTCGTTTTATATTGATTGCAAAGACTGCTCTTTCTGTGAAAGTCATATAGAAACTATAGATCATATCTTTTATGAATGTCAGATAACACAACTGTTCTGGAAAAAGCTAGAGATTTGGATCAAGCCAAAAATACCCTTCCCAGTTCACTTTACTAAAGATTTGATAACTTTTGGAAACATACTCAAAAATAAAGAGAAGGAACTCTGTTGTAATATCATCCTCTGCTTAGCCAAATTTTTTATCCACAAACGAGTCTTAAAATTATCCCGTTTTCAATATTTTTTTAACTGAATTTCAGTTATATCTAAAGTCCATGAAACTCTTCAATAGTTACAATGAAAATCTATATAGCAACTTAGCTGTTATTCCCAAAGAGATATCCTAATTTCTTATGTGAAACGCTGTACCCTCATTGAATGCTGTACTCTACTGTATTTTTTTGTTTCTTGTTGTTCTTTTTCCTTCCACATGTAACTACAAATATGTATATTTATGTTTATAACATGTTTAATGCTCCTCTTGAATTTACTTTTGAATCTGTAACATTTTCAAGTGTCATGTTTGTTTGTAAATTTACTAAATAAAGTTCGAAATAAAAGAAAAAAAGAAGCAGGTTCACTACCGCCCTCTGGAGTCTGGGCCGGTGCTGTGTTCATCGACTTATCTAAGCTCCATTGAAAAACCCTTGATCATGTGACCATGCTCCCAGTTGCACATTCGTATTCTCAAAGAAGAAATGTGTATTCTCAAGCTCATTGGTCCTCGTGTTCATAATGAGGAAACCACAAATGTAAATGGATAATTTGTATTTGTGATTTATTTCAGATGTAACTTTTGAAACTGCATTCTCACAGGGAAAATATACACTTCTGTTTTATGTGTGGTTTGCTTCATTCAATAGTTTACACATTTGTAGTTATGCACAACTATTGACCAATATGTACCAATTTTAACCTGTGAATACGCTTTTATTTTGACAGTGTCCTTACCCCATATTAACTCATCAAAGGTTTGTATACAGGCATGTTAAGTATCCTACTATATTAGAGTGGATGGTCCCCAGGCTGCTGCTGTGAGGCACACGGTGGGCAGAGCCACTACGGCTCAGCGAATGAGAGCGAAGCGTGGCAGAGCTCGGCCTGGCGAGAGGCGTTGCCATTGGAGCCATTGGAGACGGCCTGGTAGACAATGCTCGCATCTCAATGGGTGACGAAAGGGAGGCAATGGAGCGAGGGCAAGAGATAGACCGTCTAATTGGACTAGCAAGGGTTGGGGACACAGTGGGAGCAGCGCTGGTTTTGAGGGACTTGATCGGAGGTTTCCAGTGCATGCGACCTGTAAAGACACAGGAAACATTGACATTACCATTCATTTGAGCTTGAGAAAATAGCTTTTCATTCCTCAGCTTTTCACAATGTCTTTGTCAAGCTTTCCAACTTTCTTGTTTGCTTTGCATAATTTGCTGCCTACATCATGAGATGAAATGTGACACACTGACCTAGTGGTTCAGTTCTATTTTATTAGCAAATCTGCATTGTGTATTTAATCCCAAAAAATTAGCAGAAATCTTGTTCTTGTCTGGATTGGGGGTAGATTAAGGAACTGCTTCATGTCTCCAGCACAAATACACATCAGATAAAGAGGCGTAAATTCATACAAAATTAAACAGAAAACCCTCACAGACTCTGTCTATAAACCTGGATACTGTTCCAGCTTGTCCATCAGCCAGTGCATTAGTGTGCATCCGACGTAAAGATAGCTTACGTGTGTGCGTTTGTGTGTGTATGTGTGTATTTGTGACTGCTGAATCTTCCAAGGTTTGGTCAGTGCCAACTGTGCGCATTATGAGGTTTAGTTATAGAAGTCTTTTGGTGGCTTGGTATAGAGAAGGACTTTGCAAGGTTGCTGTCTCTTTCTGCACACACGCACACACGCACACACACGCATGCATACGCTTTCACAAAAACCAGTACTCTTTTCCATGATTTCGCCACTTATTTTGTGACAAATTGAATGGGTTAATGCAAGACTCCTCACCTTGAGCACTAAAACCCAATCCACAATGCAACCAGAGAATTTTTCAGCCAAGGTTAGTACATTGACTTCTGTAAAAGGTGCTCTCTTTTCTCACTTCTGAGAGCAAAAAAAGTGATTTGGTACATGTGACTGTTGTGATTTGAAGGAAATGTTTGAGGCTTAACACACTTGCTATAAAACAGTATAATCCAACATAAACCCTCAAGGTATTTTCAAGGTGTTCAACAAAAAGGTCCCTGCTTTTACTTCCATCAAATTTCTCCTATTTATCACTATGCCTAACTTCACATTCTCTTCTTCTCTCAAGTGGATGCTTTGGCCCTTTCCATCTGTGATTGCTTTACTAACAAACACTGGAAAAACTAGCCATATTACTGAACTCAGAGATTAGGATTGTTCAGCAGTAATTATAATTTATTGCATCAGCTAAGCACAACAACTAAGGACCTAGTAGCACCTTCTGTCAAGATAATTTTATAATGTTAAGCTTTCCTTTATCTGGGCATAATAAAACAAATTCAAGAACTAACCAGCTCAACCATAACCTTAGGTAGTAATTCTCAGAATAAATTAGGGAAAATACCAAAACACTTGTGTTCACATCCCTGTTATGAAAATATATTTCAGAATCAGAATTAGAAATACTTTATTAATCACCAAGGGGAAATTCAGTTTCCAGTGCAACCAATCCAATAACATACAAACAACACACACATTTACACAAAACAGGATTTGGAAGACTGTGGTGGCTGCCAGCTTCAGCGGCACCCCATATTTAAAAAAATCTGCATTAACCTGGTTGCATGAAGTTGCTTTCAACTTATAATTTGTTTAAAAAATTTTTGCTCAAATTATTGCATCCATTCTCATTGAGTATACATTTAACAACTATAGTAAGTCTGATAAACCTATTATAAAGGTTAACTATCCAAGTTAGATTTTCCTGAAAATGTATTAATTGCATCCTTTAAGACAGTGGTTGCAGCTGCATGTTGATGCAATTGCCTTGCAGCAACAACGATCTGGATTCATGTTCTCCGCATGCATATGTACATTCTCTCCAGGTACTCCAACCTCATCCCATATTCCAAAAACATGCATGCTCGATATATTGGTCTTTCTAAATTGCCCTTAGGGTTGAGTGTTTTCATGCATGGAAGTTTATCTTGTCTGTAACTGTGTTGCCCTATAATGAACTGGTGACCTGTCCATGGTGTAGCCACACCTCACATAATTACCACTAGAGATAGGCTACAGTCCCCCAGCACGCCTGACAAGAAAAAAAGTAGGTATAGACAATGAATGGATGGAGGGAAATGGTAGTTTGCAAAGAGTGCATATAGAAAATAAAAAAGCAACTCATTGCACAACATTCAGGAGAAGAATAGAGAAAAGTCAGCAGAATAGGGTAGAAATTATGGCACAGAGAAGATAATCATTAGTCACTAGATAATTGACAAGACAACGCTGATGTTAGAAACACAAAATGTTCCTGTAAATTTGATAAAAAGACAAGTATCGGTAGTAAAGTGTTTCAAATATCCAGCAAAGTGCTTTTTCAGTTTTGTTTGAGGAAGTTTTATTTATTCATTCTACCTGTAAGGTGTTTGTCGGTCAGATTATTTATTGACTTATAAGCACTGCTTCACTGAGGTGAAGCACAGACATTTGCAGTCATGTTATATTTACAGTGTTAGATACAAGGTAAAACACATTTAGTCCAATTGTCAAATTTGTAGTGTATCTAGGATCACTGACCTGCTGCTCAAGTCAGCCCTTTTTCATCTTTAACATATGGCTGCGGTACAGTGGCAAAAAAAATCAGCCCAAAAAATAAATAACCTAACTATTGATTCATACTGCCTGCTTTCGTCTGTGTCCCGGACCCTTTTGCCTTACCTGAGCGCTCCGCCATGTTCTTCTCCTTACTCTCGCTGAGGTCATAGGAAACCTTCTTCTCGCATCTCTTTTCTCTACTTCTCCCTTCTCCTGCTTTCCTTCTCTCATCCTCTTCTTCATCAGATGAAGAACATGAATTATCTGCACTGCTGCCGCTGGTGAAGTCAGCTAGGTAGTCTGGTCGTAGGCGTCTTGGTGTCTGGCTGCATTCCGGCATGGCGGTCAAGGGCTGGCAACAACAAAGAAACAGACGCTCGGCACTTACTGTACACATGACAGCAGAGTATAAAAGGGAACATGCATTGCGAAGGCAAAGTCATGAATTTTGACATGAATAAGTTACCAGATACACATATACCCAATTAAATGTTTCACAATGTGTCATAATAACCACAAACCTGAAAGCATTTCTATAGGCTTTTATGTGATAGACTAATACAAAGTAGTGCAAAACTCTTAAATGGAATGTAAAATAGAGTAATGGGAAAGCAGAGCTCAGGTAGAGGAATCTGCTTACAACATCACTATTGTGTACTTCAAAAGTATAGCCTTTAAAAGTACCATTAGAAGACCTCCTTCCATAATCAAAATTGTAGTGAAAACATGAACTTGAGATGGTTATTCATGCTTTCATTTTCTCCCTTTTAGACTGTTGTAACATACTTTTCACAAATATCAAAAAAAGTTAAAAAAAAAACTTGATTGCCATCCATTGGTCTAAAGCCCCTCAGCAAGAATATCTTCTGTAACAAATTGGAGCTCAGATCACTCCTGATTTAATGTTTAACCTGTTACCTGAATTCAATTTAAAATAGTGAGTTTAACTTTCAGGACCTTGCATGGTCAACCTCCTCCTCATATGACCGGATTAAAGCCACATACTCCAACTTGAGCCCTCAGGTGTTCAAACTTATTTACTATCAGTCCCAAGGATCAGACATAAAAACTTGAAGGGATCCAGACTTTTGCACCTGACTGGGGAAATATCTTCTTTACTTTTTACTTTGTTTTAAATAATTTAAAGTGCCCCTGACATGAAATGTGCATTTTTTGAGTTTTTTGGTCAGTTTTGTTAGTTTCCTCAGCCTGCCTATGTCCCCTAAGGGGTTAAAACTACTGATTAGTGTTTCCTTTGTCCCTGGGTATGTCTGCCCACATAGTGAAATTAGCACTCAGAAACGGGCTGTTTTGCAGTTCGGCATATGACCTCACGTTTCGGCATATGTCGTCACTGAGTTCCAGCCAATTACCCCCTTCTCTGAACCACACTCTCCAAGTCCCTCCCCCCGCAGCGCATATTACAACCTAAACAACAAGAAACAGCATGGAGTCCAGACCGCATAGACAATGTCCTCCCCTCTTCCGAGCCACTGAAAAGCTTGTGGATGGACTTTATTTATGCAGGGAATATACCCGACCGACTCCTGAAGCGCGTGGTCGTTTGTGGCAAACATTTCTCTGATGGATGCTTTATTAACTTGGGACAATACAGCAGTGGATTCGCAGATCGTCTTAAACTTTTACCAGTATCAATACCAACTCTCCGTGAACCAGCAAATATCCCTATACAAGTAAGTAGCCTATATTTCCGCAATAATGTCCTTCAGCTGTTATATACCAGTGTTTCCCACACAGACGAATCTGTGGCAGTACGCCACAGATTAAACTCCGACCGCCACAGATTCAACACCGACAAAAAAAAAAAAAAAAAAACAACACCGACCGTCACATATTGCGTTTCGTTTTTCTTTTTTACGCTATTTAAAATACGCAGTGCATTCATTCCCTGCTTGCTCTCTTTTCGTCTCTGTCACTCACGCGTCTCTCGCACACACACACACATACATACACCCACCCACACACCCACCCACACACACACACACAGGTCCATCGGTCTTCAGAAGGTTAGCGAATATCCCAGAAAAGGTCCTAAATAGGATAGCTATACAAGAACACACACACACACGCATACACACACAGCCCCTTCCCTCCATGCACAGCACGTCTGTCTGGATCACCTGTGGAAGATTACCTGTGCTCTACCTTTCTGCTTCCTCCTCAGGTGCCTCGCCGTCCGGATCAGATTCCGGATCAGATTGAAACGCCATTACATAGTTATAGTAGCCGATAACTGAGCCATTACTGTCGTGGTGAAGCTAGAGACGTAATGAGGACTGATGGATGTGTGGATGGATGATCAAATATTTTAATAGGCCCGTAATTTGTAAACAAATTATTGTTCAACACACATTATAATTAGGCCTAAACCTAATTACATTTCATACATAGGGTAATATTGGAATTTGGGCAATTTGTGGTGCGCAAATGCGTGTCTGTCAATGTTTCATCAGGTGCGGACGTCAATACAAGACTCAATTGACGATAGAGGCGCATTGCTTGGGCCCCGCCCACCAAAAACTCGCTCATTCTGTACTAATGGTAACAGAAGGGCCACCTAGTAGGGGCTGCAATTCTACAACAAGGCTGAGCTACGGCTAACAATCCTTTGATACAGTATTAAGGTACTTAAGAGTGTGAGTAAAAAGGGCCCAAACGTTGTGGGGAATTTCATGCCAGGGGCACTGAAAAAAATAATTCAAAAGTGCTTGTAATTAGGCTTTTTTTAAATATGTATTTTATATGTTTTTAATTTTGAACATACTTTAACTGAAAACAAAACTTAATAACTAGGAAACCTTTTAACTCGTCATCACAATTATTTGATACTGGTCTGTCACATAAAATCCCAATAAAATACACTGTTTGTGGTTTTAACAAGCCAAATGTAAGAAAGTTCAAGAGCTATGAAAACTATTGCAAGGTTAAGAATGAAAAAAGGGAGAAAAATACGTAAATCTGAATTCATTTCCAGTTGGAGTCAAAGTTGGACCCACAAGGACGCAAGTGTTTAAGGTTGTGCATTGCCTCAAGGTTTCTTTTAAGAACCTATAATACTCATAGAATCAGTACACCTCTATGTACTGTATCACTACAACCACTAACAACAGAAATGTTCTACCCATAACAAAAACTATCTACTTGGATATGAAAGACTAAAGTCAAGGTAGAAGGTTTCATTCATTCATCAGCAGCTGCTATTTTGCTTCTTTGCTTCTTGGAATCAATAGGTAAAAGGCTGAGTAGACGAGAGCATTTGAAAACACTGAGAGCTTCGTCGACAATGTGTAGTCTTATTAGACACGACAAGATGAAAGTATCCATATACGTTCAAATGTAATACATGAGCTAATAAACAGAGAATAGGTTTTTAGTAATTTTAATTATAAATCTCCTAATTTGAAAGGGGGGCACAGTGAGGACATTGAAAAAGCTTTTCTACATCCGTCATTCAGTGTTCGGCTCTGGCATCGCTATAAGGCCACCCAAATTAATAAGCAGGAAGTGATCACGCCCCTGAAAGAGTCACCGCTGGGTAGTCGTGTGGGTGAGTGATGGTGGAGGCTAGAGACAGAGAGAGATTAAATACATGAGAAGAGAATAACAAGGGAAGATTGGAACATCAGATTGATGAGGTGAGACATAAAGAGAGGGACAAGGTGAATCTCAGCAATGGCAGCAGAAAGGAACGAACAGGAGCACAGAGGAGAGACTGAATATGCAAAGAGGTGGAAATGAACACAGAATGGCAATGATTTTGGATGTAATGGGGGATGAAAAGCCTGCATGCACAGACATTCCCCCAACAGTGGAGAGGGAGACAAAAATGAAAGATCAGACACTAAAAATGAGATGAATTTTTGGTGAGAATAGCAATCATTCTAAATAAAGAGACAAGCCATAGGGGAGGGGAAGAGAGCATCAATGTGTAAGAGCAGTAAATCAAAATTAGGATTTGGAGACAAAAAGCAATTAAAAAGGCTTACAAAACTCCCTGCCATCCTTTTTCTCAACTTTCTGTCCCGTCTGTCTTAACATTTCCTTCACTGACAGAAACATCAGTGCCATGTCTTTCCTTCAAAATCCTGTCTCTATCTCCTCTCGTCGCGCTTTCACATTCTGCTTGGTTCAGCTCCACCAGATGGCTTGTAAGCAACTCACCCTAGAGAGGGAATCTATCCGTCACAGCACTTTATTTCCCCCTGTTACCGATGTCTCTCTCCATACGTTCTGCAACATCGAAGCTGACGGGCCCGAAATTAATTTGGACAACAGTGATTGTGTCTGAACAAGTTCTCATTCTGGCTCAGGCCTCACAGACGTAGCGCTGAACTTCAGCATCTGGTCCCTAACACACTTCTCAAGTGTTCCAGTCAATTTAGCCCTCGAGTGAGAGATGATGTACACGTACGGAAATAAGAGAGGGATGGAGAGGTGCACGGAGAAGAGTGGGGCAAGTTGATGGAGGGAGTAATGTGCTGTCGTGGGAAATTGAAGGGGCTTGCTCGATGTGACAGAGAGGAAAAAGAAGAGAATGATCGACAGAAAGAAAGATAGCAAGGGGGTGCAGGTGGGGGAGCGTAGGTGAAACAGGCTGACAGCTGTCCCCTTAGGGAGTTGGGTCCCTTCATTGGGCCTCTTTCTGATTCCTTTCTTTTTTCCCAAAGCTGCTAGACACCCACCCCCACCCCCCCGATCCCCACCACCTTTATTTTTCTGAATCACGTCCGATGTGCTTTCTCCGAGTGTTAGCTTCAGGCATCTGACTACCTCCATCCCTTTCTCTCTGACACTTTTCTTTTTTGAAGGTCCCATGAGGCATCTGGACCCTATCCTATGTACTCTATGCTCGATGTCTCCCAACCTCGCTCCCTTTCACCAACCTTTGGGCCCCGTTGCCTGGAAGATTTGCCCATCAGCTTCTCGTCATCCAGCTCACATTGTTCCAAAAGATCCAGTATATCTTCTTCCTGCAAGTTTATACATACAGACAGCTCAGTTTAGATAAGAAGATGCCAGTATAGCCAGTAAACACATGAAATAAATCATTAATAAGGATAGTTTAATCATTTGGATACACCTATACAGTAATAATTAAAATGCTTTGATATGATTCTATAATGTCAAATAAGGTTTAAGACAATAAATAAATCCTCAATGACTGTAAAAGTAAAGAAAAAGCTTAACTTCAAACATATATGCACCTTGTCTAGGGAGGCTGGAAAAGATACATTGGCCTAAGATTCTTTGCTGAGCAGAGCTCATTGAGGCAGAATTAGAAAAAAGAGGAGCTTTATGGCCTTTGCCAACACGCACAAGCCTGGTCCAGTTGGCAGCCGTTGAAATGCAGCCAAAGATTATTAATGTTGTTTAAGGCGGGGAAATAACAGGCTTCCACTTGCTGCTCAAATCCAAAGTGATTGTTAGCTGGCCACTGGCTCACTGAGTTGATTCTGGTAGAATTAATGCTTGTGAGTGTGTGAAAGCCTGGATGATGAGACATGCCATTATAGACACAGATGGCTTAAATGTCATATGTTTCATATGTGGATTGACTTCCAATCTGTCTGTGACTTTCAATCTGTCTATATGTTTGTATCGAATTGACTTTTTTCTGTGAAGTGCCTTAATAATAAATTTTATTTATAATGCACATTACATTTCACTGAAATCTCAAAGTGCTAGACAATATTCGTTGGTAATTGGTGCAACATAAATACACTGAATTAAACTAAATAAATTAAACTGAACTAAATAAATTAAAGAAAGTCAGTATAGAATTGGAAAACAATTGACATTTTTTGGGTTTTTTTTAAACATCCTTTGCTTTTTTTAGTAGTATGATGCATTTATTATTTTACTATTGTGCTGGCCACCTTTATTGGCACCTCTGGTAAAATGTGTAAGAAGCCTTACAATAATATATGTATCGTAGCATAATCTTGTGTAAAATTTGGATACAGTAAAATTAGAAATAAAATCCAATTATATTAATGTTTAACAAAATCACTGGTAGTTGAACTTTTAGTATCCTTGCTATTAAAGGAGTCATGATCTGTAATTTTCACCTTTCCACGAGAAAAAATGTATGTTATGATTGCCTAACGATTATACACTGGCCGGTGAGCCGATAGCGTTTGTTTGAAGCGTTTGTTTACCCTTGGGTTCGTCAACCAACCCACGTGCACGGGCACTCAAATACGCAATGTTAAAGGAGTCATAACCTAGTATTATCTTGGATACCCACGCTCTATTACAGTCTTTCAGGCCCTTCTAAAAAAAAAAAAGTTGAAAAAAATAAACACAGAGCTCCTCTGACCCTTATTTCTGAAGGCATTATTGTCTCGTGAGATCTGATGCGATACTTTGGCTGTCGTGGACGGGTATTGTATTAATGCAAATGAGGGGCGCTTTGATTGGTGGCAAGAAGGAGGGGGTTGACACCGCAGGTAACGCTTCAGCATATCTAACCCATATCTACTACTCCCGCTAGCATACGACAGCCACATTAGCAGTTAGCTGCTGTTTGTTACACACAGCAGAGCAATAAAAACACAGCCTTACCCTTTCAATTGCAGGCAAGTCTTTGATTGTTGGAATGGCCCCTTTTTCCAAACGGAGCTTCGATGCCAACTTCGCCTGATATTGTCCCAAATTCGTAAAGGATTCCGGCGAAAAAAAATTTGAAAAAATATTTCCATGTTGATTCTGACAGTCAACAACAGAGCAACTCACGTGTGCACTACGTTTCTGGTAGAAATTGTTTTAGCTGATTTAGCTGATTAAAATAAAAGGCTGACACGAATATGTCTTCTTCGTGCATCATTGCGTGAAGAAACTTTCTGCATCTTTCACGGTGGAGTCGAATCGGTGATGTGTCGGTCGCGAACGAACCGGCTCTAAGAGCTAACTCTTTGAAGTGAACGATTGGAGTCGGCTCGTCATTGGGAAACGTTTTTTTAATTTTTTCATTCCCCCCTGCTTGTTTTGGTACATTTGGTACACATCGTTTTACATTAATTTTGGTAATAAATACACTTTAAGCAACAGAAAATCTGAGGAGCCGAAAGAGCCGGCTCTTTATGGTGAGCCAAGCCAAAAGAACTGGCTCGCCAAATAGAGCTGGAATTCCCATCACTAGAATTCAGTAATGGCGGCGCTCGACTGAATATGAGGGGGAGAGGAGCGAGGTGGAGAGGGGAGAGGAGCAGGGTGGGCTTCCTGCAGCATAGGTAGGTCTGCGAAGTCTATATATGGCATATCCTGCGCCGACTTGACGTCAAGTCGGCCAGAAATTAAAACCATGTATTTGAGTGCGCGTGCACGTGGGCTGGTTGACGAACCCAGGGGTAAACAAACGCTTCACTTTTAAATATCGGCTTCCCGGGCAGCGTATAATCGTTAGGCAATCATAACATACCTTTTTTCTCATGGAAAAGTGAAAATTACAGGTCATGACTCCTTTAAATTTCTGGCAGACTTGACATCAAGTCGGTGCAGGATATACCATATATGGACATCGCAGACCTATGCTGCAGGAAGCCCGCCCTGCTCCTCTCCCCCTCATATTCAGTTGAACGCCACCATTACTGAATTTCGATTCGAAGTACGAAGTCGAGCTCTGTTTGGAAAAAGGGGCCATTCCAACAATCAGAGACTTGCCTGCAATTGAAATGGTAAGGCTGTGTTTTTATTGCTCAACTGTGTGTAGCAAACAGCAGCTAATTGCTAATGCAGCTATTGTATGCTAGCGGGAATATTAGCTTCGAGGACAACACGGGTAATGGCTGCTACTTTGCAAACAACAAATGAGCTAGAATGCTACCAATCTACGTGCCGCTCATTTGCATTATTATAATGACCGTCCACGACCGCCAAAATATCGCATCAGATCTCGTGAGACAATAATGACTTCAGAAATAAGGGTCAGAGGAGCTCTGTGTTTACTTTTTTCAACCTTTCTTTTTTCGAAGGACCTGAAAGATTATAATAGAGCGTGGGTATCCAAGGTAATACCAGGTTATGACTCCTTTAATACTTTGTACAACAACCTTTTACCAGTAGGATAGTTTTAATCATCCTCAACACTGAGTCCTGGGTCCTCTTACTCTCTCTTCTCTTCAGGTTTCCTGTACACTTAAGGTCCATTGGGCTGCACAGTGGCGCAGTTGGTAGCACTGTTGCCTTGCAGCAGGAAGGTCCTGGGTTCAAATCCCAGCTTGGGGTCTTTCTGCATGGGGTTTGCATGTTCTCCCTGTGGATGTGTAGGTTCTCTATGGGGATTCCAGCTTCCTCCCACAGTTCAAAAACATGTCCGTTAGGTGAATTGGTCTCTCTAAAATTGCTTTTAGGAATGAGTGTTTGTGCATGCATGGTTGTTTGTCCTGTATGTCTCTGTGTTGCCCTGCAATGAACTGGGCACCTGTCCATGCCGCCGCAACCCTGCATAGAATGGACAGGTACAGATAATGGAGGGATGCCTGAGACAGCAATGGAAGGAAGTTTATTTTGCTGTCTGGTGAAGCACTTATGTGTTGACATCTTGTGGATTATCATCCTGTTAAAAAACTCAGGGATGACCAGTTATCTGTTTTTTGGCAGCCTAACAGATTTTTATTACCTCCGCCCGTGGTAATGTTTTTGTGCCTGTCTGTCCGTCTTTTTGTCTGTCCGTTTACAACATAACTCAAAAGCTTATGAATGGATTTGGATGAAATTTTCATAAAATGTCTGCAATGGGACCAGGAACAAGTGATCAAATTTTGGGGTTGATTCAGCGTGAATCGTGTATCCACCCACCAAGCAGCGGTGCTATCGTGGACTCGTCTCCCGTCTCAGAAAGCTCACAGACTGTTGACCACGTGCAGCAGACTGTTGACCACGTGCAGCAGCCCTGCTATGATGCATACTGAGCATATGCACAGCAAATTAATCATACATGTACGGATCTCCCCTCTCTGCTGGAAGAGTACAGTGACAGCAGCCCATGTGTCTCATTAACAATCGTTTAATTGGAAAAGTACCGAAAGTTAGAATTTGATAACAACATGGGGATGAGGAGAGCAATGAATGGCCCTGGCGGAGGACTACACTCTTTGGGTGCTTTTCTAGTTTAAAATATCCCGATATTTAAAATAAATCAGCCCTCAAACAAGGTTTTTGGACCTTTGGATGAGAAGAAGAACCAAAGCTTTAAGAACATCATCCATTCTTTTGTTGCATTCTTTTTGCACTGGAAAGTCAGATTTTCTATAGTCCCCTTTCAGAACAACAAGAAATGTCTTCAACATGAAGAAATGACTTCACAACTCCACAAGCAACTCAGAGTTTTGCATTAAAATATTTGTACGCATGTTGCCTTGATATTTCGAGACATCAAATAAAGAGATATATATTGTAAACAGCTTTTAATGCTAATAGTAGCTGGCTTCAAAATAAACAGCAAATACAACTGTTTACTGACTTGCAACTGGCACGCTCTTAGGTCTGACGTCATTTCCAACTTTAAGTTCAAACTCCCGACAAATAAAATGCAGCATAAAGAATGGCCATGAGTTGCTTTCTCACATACAGTGGGAAAAAAAGTATTTAGCAGGTTCCAATTTGCAAGTTGTATCAATTAAAAAGATGAGAGGTCTGTCATTTTTATCATAGGTACATGTCAACTGTAAGAGAGAATGTAAATAAAATACAGGATATCACATTGTATGATTTTTTTAAGTATTTATTTGTATAATGGTGCACAAAATAAGTATTTAGCACCTACAAACAAGCAAGAATTCTGCCCCTCACATACCTGTCACTGCCTCTTTAAGAAGCTCTTCTATCCACCACTCATTACCTGTAATAATGGCACCTTTTTGAACTCATTATCTGGATAAAAGACCCCAGTCTACACCTTCAAACAGTCAGACTCTAACCTCCACCATGGCCAAGACCAGAGAGCTGTCCAAGGACACCAGGGACAAGATTGTACACCTGCACAAGACTGGGATGAACCAATCTACAATAGACAAGCAGCTTTGTGAGAAGAGATCAACTGTTGGACCAATTAATAGAAAATGGATAATTGACAATCTCTCTCAACCTGGGGGTCCATGCTATATCTAATCTCATGGGGTACTCATGATTTTCAGAAAGGTGAGGAAACAGCCCAGAACTACAAAGCGGGAATTGGTCAATGACTGATTAAAATCCTGCAGTCCCCCCTGCTTAAGCCAGCGCATGCCTAGGCCCGTCTAAAGTTTGCCAGAGACCATCTGGATGATCCAGGAGAGGATTGGGAGAATGTGATGTGGTCGGATGAGACCAAAATAGAACTCAATGGTATGAATGCCACTCGCCGTGTTTGGAGGGGGAAGAATGCTGAGTAGCATCTCAAGAACACCATACCCACTGTGAAGCATGGTAGAAGCATTATGCTTTGGGGCATCCTTTCTGCAAAGGGGACAGGACGACTGATCCATATTAAGGAAAGGATGAATGGGGCCATGTTATCATTAGATTTTGGGCAAAAACCTCCGTCCACCAGTGAGAGCATTGAAGATGAAACGTACCTGGATCTTCCAGCATGACAATGATCCCAAACACACCACACAGGCAACAAAGGAGTGGCTACGTAAAAAGCATTTCAAGATTCTGGAGTTGCCTAGCCAGTCTCCAGACCTCAATCCAATAGAAAATCTGTGGAAGGAGTTAAAGGTCCGTGTTGCCCAGCGACAGCCCCAAAACATCACAGCTCTACAGAAGATCTGCATGAAAGAATGGGGCAAAATACCAGCTACAGTGTGTGCAAACCTGGTGAAAACCTACAGGAAACATTTGACCTCTGTCATTGCCAGCCAAGGTTGCATTACAAAGGATTGAGGGGAACTTTTGTTATTGACCAAATACTTATTTTCTGCACCAATATAGAAATAAAATCTTTAAAAAAATCACAATGTTATATCCTGGAACTGTTTTTACATTCTGACTCTTACAGTTGAAGTGTACCTATAATGAAAATTACAGACCTCTCTCATCTTTTTAAATGAGACAACTTGCACAATCGGTGGCTGCTAAATACTTTTTTGCCTAACTGTATTCCTCCTTTAGTCTTAAGGTTTAAATTCATCTGACCAATACAATGGTTCTAGGTAAAGTCCCAGAAGAATTTAGTAAACTCCACGTTTCCATTTTTGAAAGTAGGACAAAAAAAGTTTCTCTCTCGTCATTCCCAAATAACTGGTTGGCATGTTGATAGTATCTTAAGATTGCTTTGGAGACTTGGTGACTCCAGGTTGGCACTCTTTGCTCTAGTCCTCTAACAGTGTAATATGGAGATTTTTTAAACCTGTTTTACCATCTGTTTTACTGTGAAAGGTAGCAAGTATATTTGGTTCCTCGTCCACCCTAGTGACCAGTGGCAAAAATAAATGGCCCTCTAGTCATGTCATTGTAATACGCAAGTGAAACAGAGACTCATGGAATTCGGGTATAAGTTCCTAGAAACTGATCAACCTAAAAAAAGTAACAAAAAAAATTGAAAAAAGCTTTTCTTACATTTATGTAGAGCAGTGTTTTTCAAATCTGGTCCTCAAGGCACACTGCCATGTATATTTTAAGTGTGTCCCTGGTTCAGCACACCTGATTTCAATTGATGGCGGATTAACAGCCCTTTGCTGAACTGCAATCATCTGAATCAAGTGTGTTAAAGCAGGGAAACATCTAAACATACATGGCTTTGTGTCTTGAGGACCAGAGTTGGGAAACACTTATCTAGAGAAATAATTAGGAGTTGATCAAAACACTGTCTTCTAATGTTTGTCCTGTAAATAGAAAAAATATGCTAAATTTAAAGTTGGGATTTTTGAAAAAGGTTCTGCGTAAGATTATGCTACAATGATATATATATATAATTGATTTCAGGCTTTGTGCACATCTTTAGAAGAGGTGCCAATGGATGTGGCAACTCCTGCAAAAATATAAATTTAACTTAATTCTCCACTAAGATCTCCAAGGAGGGGAGGTCCATGAGCAAGATTATTACTTTTTTAAGGTTAGTTTAAACTATGTTATCTGTACTGATATTTTAGAAGTTGTATAGTAGGATCTGCACTACTGATTACCAACAGTAAACCTACCCAACAGACTCCCTCTAATGTGTAAAAAACTAACATATTGTGGGCACCCATTCAAAAAATGAGGCAGCTTCCTGTAGCCTTTACAGCACTAAATGGTTTTTAAGCAGCTTTGAAGAGCCATAAACTAAACTTTTACCTTGTTACAATGTAGTAATAATTATGGGACAAATTTTACCCTGCCTTGCTTTGTGAAAGTATTTACAAATTACAGGCAATAAAAATCTGCTGCCAACTCAATAAGCTTTTATGAGGTGAAAGCTTCCCCACCCACTGTGGCTTAAAAATCACTGGGGGCCCATTACCTTGTTAAATACCAGCAAGTGGATTACACAAATGTTTTGACATGTTTATACGGCACAGGAAAAAATCCAACTTGACATATGTGCAAAAATTATACAAGAAATAAAAGTTATTTAAATTCTCTTGATTTTAGCGGGAAATAACTCTTATTTTGAAATCACTTATACCCTTTATGCATTTCATGAACCTGGGAAAATATACATTTGACTTTTTTCCAGAATAACATTGTATTTGAGTCTGTATATGTCAGGCTGCACATATTAAGCATTCTTTAAAAAGTGACATTTCAATTTTACTAATAATCTCTGTGTAAATCATGAACTGTTGATTGCTTCAATGTTCTTTCATATTTTCACATGGTAGAGGACAAAAGCTCAGGCATGAGGTAGGCAAAATCCTGTGAATACTGAAAACAAAAAGAAGAACATCAAGAGAACCAGAAGAACAACAGAACCATGACAGGGTACGCTAGGAGAATCCAACAAGAAGTACTGCTATAGTACTGGGAGAATGCAATACTGGAGTGAGAGACAGGTGAGTTTGACAGGTGAGAATGATCAACAGTTAAGGGGTGGGATGACTACAGTAATTGAGGAACATGGTTAATCAATACATAATAAACACTGAAGAAAAGCAAGGGGTGCGGGGAAAACCCTAAAGTAATAACTGAAGACAGCCGAGTGTCTTGACATGAGAAAATGCAGGAATCCACTCAGAATACACAACTCGTGGAATAACACAAAATGTAAACTCAATGTCTGTTTTCAGAATTGGGTGATCTCCACATGCTTTTTATTGCCTTGCTTTGGCATTTAATTCCAATCCGGCTTTTTGTGCCTCCTAAAATACTGTACCCGAAAGAAAATACACTAACCTAATGAATGTAGAAATGCAGTTTGACTGCTGTTTCTGCTGCCATTTATTTATACAACTCAAGTAGCAAACAGCTCTGATCAGAATCTTCTGCAGAACTTGCAAATAAAAAAAAATTTAATATGCCATAATATCCTATTATCAATCAGAAAATGTATGCAAATTAAGTGTTTTACACATAGGCAGCAGGGGTATGTAACACTGTAATACATCACCTCATATATATGTTTTTTAGTCTCCATCATGCATAATGTTTCTTCTTAAATGTGCTATACAAATAAACTTGCCTTGCTTTGTCTTATTGAAAAAATGTAGGTAACCAAGAACTGCAAACAGCTTCAGAGTTAATTTAGAGCAACAAAATCTAAAAGGAAATCCATTTAAATTTAGAGTCAATAGTCATTTTACAATAAAGTCTACTTTTCAATCAGATTTTTTGTGTTTAACAAATTGGCCAACATAAGACGTCTTAATATCTATGCTTAACAGCTGCATTTGCTTTACTTGGCTTCTTGGAAACATTTGCAATGATTTAAGTCGGCTAAGACCGTGTGCTTACATGCTTTTTTTAAGTTACAGACAGAACACCACATGCTGATTTGACAACATCCTGTTTCTCATTTTCATTATTCCTAAAAGTGAAGGAATAGCAAGACATCATCTGAGGGGTGGAATAGATATAAAGCCAACAACAGAGCTAACAATCTGATGCATACCTTTCAACCTAACTGTAATGGAAGTGCGGAGAAAGGTGATGCAAACTCTGTGGAAAACAGTGTAACTCATTGCTGAAATGTCTCTGGCACAGCAAGCTGAAAGCAAGAGGGTGCTCTGCAGTCAGTCAATGTTGTTTTTTGTTTTTTTTTAGGAATACAACACAGGCTTTGCGTTCTTTGATAGCGTGACAGTCTGTGACTTTTTTCAATTCATGGCCATGAGAAGCTCACAAAACCAGCAAGCAGAAGTGTTGTGGGTGCAAAAACTGTCAGAAATATAGATTGTTTACTCACAATGAAGGAACGACCCTAGACAACACCAATGATGATTTTTGAGGAAGACACAAACAGCTTTTAATTTTATATATATATATATATATATATATATATATATATATATATATATATATATATATATATATATATATATATATATATATATATATATATATATATATATATATATATATATATATATATATATATATATTGTTAGACACAAGGTCAACCTATGGATGGAGATTCTAGGATTTCTATGTTATATATTGTGGAAAATTGGTGCTGAATTGTGGTCAAACTGAAATGTACTAATCCCAATCTGTAACAAGGTAAATCCAGGGTTCCTTCAAATTTTCCGTGACAAAATGTAACAATTATTTTACTTTTTTTTCCTAATTTTCTGATTACTAATTTAATTTCCTGGCCCACAAAACAGTACTTTGCCCTGTGTGAAAAAATAATTGTACTCTTTCCTTGCTATATTGTGAACTACCTTTAAGCTAGAGCATCATATTTTTCAGCATTGATAGAGTATAAGAACAATCCTAGTTTTCTTTTTAGTACAGTTTCTAAACTTAAACAGCCACAACTCCTTTCAGTCAACTATTCCCCCAGCTCTCAGTAGTAATGACTTTATAGGATTCTTTATAAATAAGATATATTCTACTGAAAACAAATCATTGGGATCATCCCAAACATGATTACTTCTTCCTCAGTAAGTGAGGCAGCATCAGAGGTAACTGTAGAACCGTATCTGTGTTTGGACTGTTTAGATTCAGTTGAGCTTTCGGAATATTCAAAAATATTAGTCTCATCTAAACCTTCAACTTGTATGCTTAAACCAATCCCAATGAAATTATTTAAAGGAGTGTACCCTTTGATTACTGCCCCCATTGTATATATGATGAATCTATCCTTAGAGAATGGATACATACCACAGGATTTTAAGGTTGTTGTAATTAAACCTTTACTTAAGAAACCTTCCCTCGATCAAGATTACTTAGTTAATTAAAGAACAATATCTAACCTTCCTTTCTAATCCAAAATCCTCAAGAAAATAGTATGTGAGCATCTAAACAGTAACGACGTCACAGTCTGGTCTTGTTATGCTTTTGAGAAAATCAATCACAATATTCCCTCAGAAAGGCATGAACATGTGGCAGAGATTAATTGAATAGGCGGAGTCCCATTTGTTCATGTAAATGATAAATTTTCTTTGCACTCAAAAGTTACTTGTGGAGCACCAGAGGGTTCTGTGCTTGGACCAATTCTTTTACTTATATATTTGCTTGTAATTAGTAAAATCATCAGACAGCATGGGATAAATTTCCACAGTTATCCCGATGATACATAACTAGATTTATCCATAAATCCTGATGAATCCAGTCAGTTAAGTAGATTACAGGTATGTCTGGAAGACATAAAAACATGACATAAACTTTCTGCTTTAAAATTTTTAAAATCTTAAAAAAAGACAGAAGTTGTCGTCTTTGAACTAGAAGCTCTGAAAAAGAAACTGCTTAGTCAATCACTTAATCTGTATGGCATTAAATTGGCCTCTGGTAATAAAGTAAAGAACCTTGATGTTATTTTTGACAAAGACATGACATTTAAATCCCATATTAAACAGGTTTCTAGGATTTTCTTCTTTCACCTCCGGAATATTGCTAAAATTAGAAACATCTTGTCCAGGAGTGATGCTGAGAAACTAGTCCATGCATTTGTTACCTCAAGGGTGGACTACTGTAATTCTTTACTATCAGGAAGTCCAGAAAATGCAATTAAAAGCCTTCAGTTGATTCAGTTGACAGCAAGAGTTCTGATGAATTTTAAAAAGAGAGATCACTTTTCTCCTGTTTTAGCTTCCCTTCACTGGCTCCCTGTTAAATCCAGATTAGAATTCAAGATCCTCCTTCTTACATATAAAGCCCTTAATAATCAAGCTCCATCATACATCAGAGATCTGATTGTTTCATATGTTCCTAACAGAGCCCTTCGCTCTCAGACTGCAGGTTTACTTGGAGTTCCTAGGATTTCTAAAAGTAGAATGGGAGGCAGATCTTTTAGTTATCAGGCTCCTCTCCTGTGGAACCAGCTCACAGTTTTAGTCTGTGAGGCAGACACTCTGTTTACTTTTAAGACCAGGCTTAAATCTGGTGCACTTTGAGAAAAACCAAGGAGTGTTATATTTTTATAATATATATTATATTATATTAAAGTATCTATACTTGGGGTGGACAATATAGAGAAAAAGCCTATAAATCATTGATTAATAGATAATTATCTACAACTTCATAAAAGTTTATAGGACGATGCAATCTGCTTGGATTCCTAAAAATAGAAAACTTTTAAACTGATTGGAATGGTTGTATGATTGTATTGAAATGACTTTTCTTGTAAAGTGCCTTGAGATGCCATCTTGTGTAAATCGGCGCTATATAAATAAACTGAATTTAATTATTATTATTATTAATTATTAATTTAAAAGTGTTCGTAGTACTGGTGCTACAGTAGCTGATGGTTTTGTCTCTGCGGGTCACGCGTCATTGGTTCCAGTGGATTTATTTATTTTACTTTTGGTGGTGTTGGGGAAGTCTTAACGGAGGATTAAAAATCTTCCGCAATATTTCATCCCGTGGGTGATATTCAAACTGATTAATCCATGAAAATATTTGCTTTCAAATGACTATCTATTAAATATAATGAGAAAAGATCTGTCTGTCTGCAGTGAACCTAGTAAAATAGAGGATCCTGAAAACAGAACAGTTTTTCCAAATTTTTAGGCAAGGCAAGGCAAGGCAATTTTATTTGTATAACACACTTTCAACAACAGGGTAATTCAAGGTGCCTTACTATGGGATCAGAACAGTATCACCTTGAAATGAAACTGAAAATATATATTGGCATTGAAAAATATTATTGTAACTGAAAATATAAATTTTAAAACCTGAAATAAATCTAGTGAAAATTTTTGTATTGAAAGTGATTTTTTTTTCTATGAAACTCATGTAAATGCATTGAAAGAAATAACTCAAGTTTTCAAACTATCATTTTCTTTACAATGCAAATCTTTTTTTACAATCCTAATCTTTTTTTACAATCCCAATCTTTTTTTACAATGCCAATCTTTTTTTCAATACCAGTCTTTTTTTTAATGCCATCTCTTTTTCATCTTCATTCAGGTGATACTGTTTTGACTCTTGTGCGTGCACGCGCATGAGGGGCGGGGCTTCAGCCCCCCATATGTTTGCATGAACGAGGCAGGAGGGAAACTCCGACTGTCCGAGGCGAGACGCGAGAAACAACAGGACATTTACATTGCTAATAATGTGGTTTGTGGAAGAAAAAAAGACATAAACTGTTTCTTGTCAGTTTCTTCTACTGATCAGTAGACTAGGAGTCTTTGTGATAAAGTTTTATGCTTGTGTAGCCTGTCTTTGTTGGAGGTTCTCCTCATTACAGACAGTTTGGTATGAAGGGATGTAAATACACACTATATAGGCTATACCATATTAAATAACTGTATTTATTTCAGATCCACAATACATATTTACAATACATGTCAATAACGTTAACAAATCAATTAAGACTGGTGTGAGCAAAGCTGACAACACTGACAACTTTTTTTATTAGATTGCAAAACCTAATTGTGACACGCACTCTAAACCAGAAGGTGGCAGTAATGAGCGCCAACTACCATGGCAAACTGAGAAGAAACCGTTTATATCTTATTTTTTAATTATTATTATTCCACAAACCTCATTATGCTTTCTGTACATCTAGAGACTTTGAAACGATTTAGAAAAGATTCTTAAAGATTATCAGCTCACATCTAAAGACTTGGGTTAACAGTTTTTTAGTCTCAAACTAAAGATTTTATAAACACTGAATCTGGTTGGGACACTATTTAAAAGACTACATCTAGGCTATTTTAGCTTCCCGCAAAATTCCTCCCATTATGCTCAGCATTATACAGTTTCTTTATGTGCGAATGTTGTAGCATTCTTTGCCAAGATTAATGTTATGTCAAATAAAGACTTGCATTTAAAGTGGGTACTGTAACAACAAGTAACTGGTTAACTCATATCTTTTTAATGCAAGGTGTTTAGATGCTGTGCCACTTGCTCCATGCAGATGCACAGATAGCGCTGGTTTGTGCCTGTATTCCAGGGGGCAAGGTTGGCATACACTTTGTAATTTATGGCCCATTACTCAGCCATGGAACACAAATATTGTTTTTTGTTTGTATTATTTGTTATTTGTTTGTTGTATTTGTTGTGTATAGACCCTGCCAGGCTCATAGGCGGCTACGAAACTGTTATTTATAAATATGACACCTATGTTTATAGCCTACTTTCCCGCAGGAACAAAAAAATAATTTATATGTGGCAAGGTGCAAGACAATATCATAAACAGGACTCAAACCCACCATCATCGGCGATGTGACCCTGCTTATTAACCATTGTGCCATAGCAGTAAAGTACAACCCAAACCAGCCAGGGTACACTGTAAGCGGCAGGACCCCCACACGGTCACATAGTTGAATGGACGGAGGGTACAGATTCTTACCCCTCAAAAATTATTTCTGCACCTGACCCCTGCCGGGATCTGTAGCTTTGTGCTTCCGCTTGTGTGAGAACAGCTTTATTGGTTGTTGATTGATTTACATCACAACGACTACACTAGGACTTGCGATAATATCAAACATGTTTGATTAAAAAGACTACAGAAAGACTGTCATAAATCGGGTCCCCAACTGCAGATTATCACCTTCCACAAACCACATTAGAAGCAAAGAAAATGTAGATCCCACTCGGACAGTCTGAGTTTCCCTCCTGCCTTGTTCATGCAAACATATGGGGGGCTGAAGCCCCGCCCCTCATGCGCGTGCACACACAAGCGTCAAAACAGTATCACCTGAATGAAGATGAAAAAAAGATGGCACTGAAAAAAGGATTGGCATGTAAAAAAAAATTCACTTTCAATACAAAAATTTTCACTAGATTTATTTCCGATTCAAAATTCATATTTTCAGTTACAATTATATTTTTCAATGCCAATTTTTATTTTCAATGCCAATATTTATTTTCAGTTTCATTTCAAGGTGATACTGTTCTGTTCCCATACTTTATGTGATTTTTTGATTTAAAAAAAGGAGAAGAAAAAAAACAACGGCAAAAAAAAACAAAAGAAAAAACTGAATTTAACATTGGAATTAAAAGTCAATAAAGCAAGAGAAAAATTAGTAAAGCAAGAGAGCATGAACACATTTGATACATATGATACATATCATTTACTCAAAGGCAATTTTAAACAGATGCGTTTTTAGTCTCGATTTAAAGCAGTTCAGAGTTTCAGCAGCTCTACACTCGTCACGAAGTCTTTTCCAGATAAGGGGAGCATAGAAAAGGAAAGCTGCTTCTGCATGTTTGGTTCTAAGTCTAGGGATGTTTAGTAGGCTAGAGTTGGAGGACCTGAGTGGTCTTGGTGGTTGGTACGGTGACAACAGGTCTTCAACATATTTTGGTGCTAAGCCATTTAATGATTTATAAACTAGTAGGAGAATTTTGAAATCTATTCTCTGAGCTACAGGGAGCCAGTGTAAGGACTTTAGAACTGGGGTGACGTGCTCCACTTTCCTGGTCCTAGTGACTACGCGAGCAGCGGCATTCTGGATTAGCTGCAGCTGTCTGATTGACTTTTTAGGCAGACCTGTGAGGACACTGTTGCAGTAATCAATCAGACTAAAGATAAACGCATGGATGAGTTTTTCGAGGTCCTGTTGCGACATCAGTCCTTCAGGTGATAGAAGGCTGACCTTTTACCATAAGTCTTTCTCCATTATGCATCAATACCTGAAAAGTACTAAAAACCACTAGCATGCCTTTTTCACCCCGTAGCGTTCCTAAGTCCCAGCTGAGGGCCCAACCCACTTCCGGGTTCACCAATCTCTTGACTTCTAACTTCTTTGAACGTATAAATATTTTATATCAATGGAAATCTAAGAGTATTGCGATTCCAATGATATATACCAATCAAGGATACAATCATAATTAATTTCATCTTTTCCAGTGTATTAAAAATCATATTACTTGGTAACAATACCGCTTAGACATACTATCACAGTTCTGGTAGAAATTTCAGACTGTTTTCTTCTCAAAGAGATCCCAGCCATGTCTCTACTCAGTATGGTTCAAGAACAGTTTTAATTTTAATTTGGGTATGCGTTTTAAATAATGTAAGCCGGAAATTGCAGGAATGTTAAGGGGTTAAGCCACTTTAGGTACTGTGTAAGCTGCAATTCTCACACTATTTCAGAGAAACAGCACTGGCCAGAAGTGATTATGTTGCAAAGTAATCTTTGATCTTATGATTATGGGAATATATGATCTCATGTGATTAGATTTGTTATTAAATGTGATGTATGGAAAACAAAAGGAGGCTGCACATAATGTAAAGCAAAGCGTATTCGCATTAGCATGAAATTCGCAACGTTTGGGCTGATCATTATCAGACAAAGCTTCAGGAACCTTCCCTTTTTCTGATAAACAGCCTAGATTAGTATTTCACACTGTGTCTCTTAATGAGGACAGTTCAGTTGTTAGACATGATTGTGGTGGCAGATAGCAAGCTGCAGAGAGACTCTCTCTTCCTTTTGGCTTTGAACGAAATCCCCATCTCTGTGCTGGCCAAATTAAAAATGTGTTTTTTCGACTCAGCCTGAATTTTGATTGATATCTTTATGAAGTTCCTCCACAGTCACACAATTCTTGAAAAAAACATACACTATGACCTTTAGAGACGTAAACCGTTAAAGCTTGGAAACTGTTGAAGTAGGTCCTCAGGGGTTATAAAAATAATTTGTAGTGTCAATATATATTAGTTGAAAACCCACATTTTTTAGTGTATGCATGCTAAACGTACTTGCATATCTAGTGCTTTATTCCTCAGTGTGGTTGATTACTGCTCCATGCTTCCCGTCTGTGTTTTTTAGCATCATTGTTTTACCCCTCTTGAACTCATAAATAGACACAGTGACAGAAAACTACTCAGTCTCCTTTAAAGTCTTTTAAATGTTTTTTACAGAGTGGAAATATGACAAAGCTACTATTTCTCCCAGCAACTGATCATTTTGTACTATTTAACTCTCTTTTCATCCTCCTTTTTAATTTGAACAATCCTTGTAACTCTTCGTCAGTTTCTTTCAATGCTGTGTTAATCTTCATAGCTTCATCTTTACAGCGGTGTACATGTGCATTACTCTAACCACTGAAGAGTGTTTGGCATTCAAAATACATGGACACATTATTTCGAAACCCTGTAAAATTGTCAAGTACTGAGAGCATCATTTAAACATGTTCAATGTTTCCTTATATGCTCAATGTCTTACTCTTTGACGTAAAGCAAAAATAAAAGATATGTGGGAAGCAGCTGTTACTCACTCAGAACTGATGCTGTCAGAAAGAAAAGAAAAGCAAAATATCCAGAAAGAGGACTGACCGAAGAGTGTCGAAGTGAAGAAAAAAACAAACATAACATTGTTCTGTGGGATTAGATTTTCCTTTTTAAAAACATCATGCAATAACTATTTGTGAAGAGACAGTATGAATGACAGTAAGCGCATACAGTATTGTGCTCTGCCGTCCTACATATTGTCAAACGTCCTAACAAAAATTAAGGACTGCAACATACTCTGCATTATTTGCACATCCCTATTCGTCTCTGTGGGCAGAATCTTAATAGAAATGTGCGTGTGTGTTCCTCTGCTTCCTGCCCACAGATACCTGAATGCTGTGTGTGAGCGTGTGTGCATGTTCAGGTGTGGATCTCTGCAGGTTTCTACCGCGTGTGTTTGCGTGACTGTGTGTGTCCGTGACAGTCTGCCACTGATGTACGTGCCTTCATTCGTTTCAGAGGATTATTCATTTCCTTTTGAAGTGAGGCAGCTCGCCCGGCGAGGAAGGTCTGAAAGGCGGCCGAGAGCAGGCTTTCATACTTTTCCAACAGCAGCTTGTCGTCTGGGGGGTAAATACGTCTGCAGGCCACAGAGACAGGGAGAGAGAGGGGCAAGGAGAGTGAGAAAGAAGAAAAAAAAAAAAAGAAGGGAAAATGGAAGGTAACGGAAAAGGGTTATCATTAAATGGAGACAGTTGAAATGACAGTGGGGCAATAAAGGGGGGAGAGGAGAAAGGACAGATAGAGAGACCGAGTAGGGTTAAGCAAAGGAGGGATATGAGGTGTGATATAATTTGCAGCAACAGTTCAGTACAGCAAAAAATATAAAAACAGAACAAAAGTGAGAAGATGTACAGAGATACAGAAATAACAGACATACATATTAGAGAAAAAGTGAGAATAAAATTTAAAACAAGACAAGTGGACAGAGTGACAAAAAAAGAGTAAGTCAAACAGAAAACACAGACACAGAGAGAGATTACAGCATGTTAAGGAAAAGACAGACAAAATATAAATGAGAAGAAGAGAGTAAAAAGAAAAGAAAAAAAGACAGTCTTTACTGGCAACCTTGAGTCAAGAAACTGCCAAACTCTCATTTAATCAGTCTTTTCACACAGAGGGATGCTTCCATGCAGCTGCTTTCTGCACCCAGATGTACACTTCACAGTTTTGGGGGGATATTTTTCCCCAGTATGCGCTAATGTGTCTGTTTGCACATTTTGAAATTTCACCCAAAAGACTAAACTAACCCCAGTGCTTATCTTGGATCTGAAGGGATTATAACAATGTGTAAACCTCTGCCTGGTTCTCCTGGAAATACATCTCCAAACCCGCCCTCATCTATGCCATCAAATCAAAACAATGTCAGCTTTTTAAGCAAAATAAGCATTGGGCAGTTTAAGTACAAAAGCAGGGTAATTTTCTGGCGTCTGTACAGGACTATTAGGAGCCAAATCCCACTTAGATGGTCTTCATGATTCAGACATGAATGTAATGTCTAAAGGAGAAAACATTCTTATATAACTAAATTATGTACTTTTTTTATATGAAAACTGAGTGGTAAAGAAGTGCTTATGAGATGCTCTTGTATCTCAGCATGTGAGTAGTGGATTTTAGTGCAAGTAAAATGCCAAGTAAAGGTTAACTGTTTCACCATTAAAACTTTAACTGCTCCCCATCTGCAATTAATAATTTTATGCAGTGGAGCTGTTCTGGGTACATGATTTCCATATTGTTGAGAAGATGACCTAATTCTATGTTACTGCAGCTCAAATAGAGCAACCACTAAGTTCTGAGTCAAGATATGAACCAATTATTTAAGCTCCTTTCATAGTACAGTTCAGTGTGAAATGTATCTAACTACAGTGCCTTGCAAAGGCATTAATACCCCTGAACATTTTCTCCTTTTGTCACATAACATCTCAAAGAATAGTTTACACTCTATTATCTAAAACTTTATACAGTATGGCACGAATCCAAACCTACCAAGACACACAGGGAGAGAATTATTAAGAGAGGCAGCCAAGAAACGGTTTATAACTCTAGGAGAGCTGCAGAGATTCACAGCTAACAAATTTGGCCTTTCTCCAAAAGTGACAAGTGGAGAGTCAGTATTGAAAGAAAGTCATGCTTTCAGTGTGTCACAAGTTATGTAGGGAGCACAGAAAACATCAGATAGAAAGTGCTCTGGTCAAATGAAACTAAATGGCAACTCTTTAGTTTGCATGCAAATCCCTATGTGTGACAGAAAATAAACACTCCACATAACCCTAAAAAATGTTGCTATACCCATTGTGAAAAATGATAGTAGCAGCATATGCTGTGGGTAATCTCTTCTTTATCAGAAGAGAAGTGAATGCAAAGACCGATGTTGCTAAGTACAGGAGAGTCATGTGGAAAAAACCTGTTAGAGGCTGCAAAAGACTTGAGCCAGGGAGGGAGGTTCACCTTCTACCAGACAAAGATCAAAGCATACAGCCAGAGCTACAATGGGTGGATTTTGATGCAACCATATTATTTTTTTAGGAAGGCACAGTCAAACTTCAGACCAAAATCCAAATGGGAATTTTCATTAAATTTGAATATTTCTGTTCACATATGGTCTTGGTCAAATCTGACTAAGCTATTTTGCAAATAAAACTGGACAGAAATTTCAGTCTATGGATATATCAAGCTGGTAGAGACATACCACAATACTTGCAACTATAATTGCAGCAGAAGGTAGTTTTACAAACTAGAACATAGGGGAGCTGAATACAGATGCATGACACAGGTCACAGATTTTTTATTTAATATATATATATATATATATATATATATAATTTTTCCTTCTAGTGCACAATTATGCAGTACTTTGAGTTAGTTTGTCACATAAAAGATACATTGCAGTTTGTATTTGTTACATGATGAAGTATGAAAAAGTTCAAGGCATATTAATTCTTTTGTAAGTCATTGCTTTTAGTCATATTAGTTTAAAGGTGTATCGACCTAATTCTTTTATTTCCTTTCAAAGACACACTTGACAAAATATCAAAAGGTCTCATCATATTAAAAAATATCAACAGATATAATAGATGCTAGAACTTGTTAAAGTTCAAGAGCCTTATCTAACAGAAAAGCTCATGGTCACTTTTTCAGAAGGCCATGCACACACCTCGCTCTTTTTATTTCTGAACATACGGATGTCTTGATTGATTTGATGGTTATATTTTTCTCTGTGTGAACTTAGGTAAAATCAAGAACTACAGCTACTCATTTAATATGACAAGAAAATCATTCTTTGTTTTGTTTAACAGCACCTTTAAAGCCTCATAACTCCTGATGCTTAAAAAGGTAGTGAATTAGCAAGAAGCAGCAGGGTCTCGCCCAGATGTAACAGGGTCCGTACCTGAAACAGATCTTATCTAATGGCCAAATGTAAGTGAGTTCATTACTCAAACTCATCTAATGAGGAGCAGTGTGTTAATCAGACTTCAGCGCCGCGCCGGGGCACCATTTGAATGCTAAGAGGTCTTTATTAGGGGTGCTCCAGCCTAGCTGATTGACTGTCTAGCACCCTGTTGAGGAAAAGGAAGAAGGTGGCAGCTCTTCATGCAGGCCTGGAAGATTCGGTCAAGAAGTGGCTTCAACATTTGTAGACAGAAAGACAGGTGAGTGTGTTTGTTTTTGTGTAAGAAATTGAGGGAAAGACAATGGCAAAATAAAATTCTCTGGATGCCGAAGTGCTGTATAGAGAGAATGAAGCATAAAATGAGGAGTGAGGGAGTAAAGAGGAGTGAACGGTTTACCTGGGAAAAGAGGTACATTTTAGCTTGCTAAGTCATGCTGTAGGGTGAATCTGTTCCATCTTTGAGGTTAGAAAATCGGCACGCTCTGTCTTCCAGAGACCCAGCTGGGGGTTTTGAGGTGAAGGGGAAAAAAACTATTGTTGGGCCGGAATGAGATGGCTCGCAGCAAGCAAGCAAAGTTTACCTGCTAATCTTTGTTTCTAAAATGTGGCAAAGGGTAAGAATATGCTGAGAGGAGAAGCAATTTGAGCTTCCTTTCTTCTGCTTTTTTGTCTTTCTCTGATTTTAACTTGTGTTTATTCCAGTTTCCTGCAATCTCAAAAACAATAGGTGTTCTCTTTTATTCTGTCAGCAGCATCATTTATTTTACCAAGAGTTTGGTGCTCTGCAGATTACCTCATAAATTTGAGTAAGCTGACAGAAAAACAGTGGGTGGAGCTCGTGAAGGGAGAGCCCATTCTCCCCAGCTGTTTGCCTCATCCTTACCTGTAATTCCCCAGATGTTGATTTTCATGTTCTTCCCTGGAAACCTGCTTACGAACCTGTGCAAGTCGCTCTTTCTAGAAACAAAAGAAAATATTTCACTCAGGAACAGAAAAAAAAAACAATAAAGTCTTGCAAAATACGGGGCAAAAGAAGAAAGACGTATCTGCCACAAATGAACAATATATTCTCCCTTTCCCTCCCTCATTAGCATGTTATAAAGGTGTAATTGTGTGTCTAAGTTTGTCAGATTGACAAAAACCAGAGAGGTGGGGACCACTTTGCCACTGGCGCTGCAGTATCATTAAAAGCTGAGTGATATGAGCCTTCAGCGGACCTGAACCTGAGCTCACTCTTCAGCCAAAACAGCACTTAAAGATGAGGTGGTGCCCTTTTTGAAAGAGCGCCTCTGCGCCTTCGCTCCTTATTCCCACTGATTACAGCTGTGGCTATCAAAAGGCTAATCAAAGAGGGTGGGAGGCATTAAAGCACTAGTGGCTGCCACTTTTCCCCATCTAGATGAGAAAAGCTCCCCTGATTCCTCCATTTCAAAGGAAAAATAATTAAACAGTGCACATGTCACTAAAAAACTTGGACTCTTTTGACATGCACTTTGTTCTTACAACTTTTTTTTTCCTTTTGTGGCCTTTTAACTTCTGAATCTGCAGCACACTTACATGTTGTTTGTATCTTGCCGTATAAATGAATTGCACTTTTTTTAAAGCACTACATCCATAGGGACTAAGATCTGATCCACATATGTTTATTTAATAAATTTCATAAAAATAGAAGAAAAACAAAAACTGCTGAAACTGCTGCTGGATGGACATTTGTTTAATCTTGAATTTGATTATTGCAAAAAGTGAGTTTGAAGAGAATGATTTTCTATTCAGCTGTATTGCACGAATTTTTTCAAATAAAATATGTCTGTACACATGTTGGTACTTTGGAGGCGACTGTTGCAAGTGTCTCATAGTAGTTTTGAAAGTGAAATCTTTTCTTACTCTTACGCAGGACTCTCAACAGTCTGATGCATCCATTCTGGGTGAACTGTCCACTAAAAAAACAACCCAGATGATCCCTCTCCACTTCATCCAAAACGATGCAATATCTGTTTTTTAAACAGAGTTTCAAATTTTGGCAAGTTGTTTTTCACCTTCAACAAATTGTTCAAGGTCCATAAATTCAAGCTAGAAAAGGCGCCGCTGTTTCTCTTCTCAATGTTGGTATGTCCCTTGTGTAAAGATTTCTTCATATCCTTAAAAATGTTTATATAATGTATTAAGGCTAACAAAATTTTCAAAAAACTTTACATTACAATTGAACCACTAGATTTTAAGACTCTCAGACATTAGTGAAGCCAAAAGCCTGAGCTAGTTTAATTCTCAGAACGCGCGAAGAAAGATGTGTCTTTTAAAATTGTGCTAACAAAAAAATGTAATAAATTGTGCTACCAATCTGACTGTATTTCAGCAGCTAATTTAAATGAGATTTAAATGAAGTGCATCCTATATTCATGTGGGTTTGCAAAAAGTGTGGGATTTGTTGTGCACAGACTGCATGAAATATTTACTATCACGTGAGGCCAAGTTTGAATTTTGACACAGTAGAAGAAAACAGGAACAAAAATGAGTTGCTTATATACAGTCTATGGTTGCTGCTGGCTTTACAAAAAGGAGGGTATAGAAGTCACAGGAGGTATAATCCATTCTGTGTTTTAGGATGAATTATACCTCCATACATCCACACAGGTTCTAAAAGTCAAAGTGGGGTATTGCTCTTCTTTGACCACAGTTAGGGAGCCAGCACCTTATACAGCATATGCCCTCAACAGAGGCTACTTTGCCACTGGTCCATAGACAGCAATTAAGACAACTGTTGTTTAATAAGGACATTGCAGATGGGACAGAAAATTACTGGAAGAATGCTGTGCAAGTTGAAATTAACTAAAGGTGTAATATCCCATTTGTGCCATACCAGTTCCTCTTTTCTTCGTTCTAGTGTGTGACGTTGTTTCTCCCAGTCCGAGGAAGCTGCTAAAAGTTTCTTCATGGAGCCATGGCCATAAAGCCGTCTCTGAGCTTCTGCCTTCTCCTGAGCCAGGTTTCTTTTCTTATCACTGGCCCTAAAAAACAATAAAACAAATAGAATAAGCACCTAAAATGTTTAGATTTTTGGTACATCACAGTGAAAAGCTCCAACCATTTTAATAATCTTCTACGCGGTATGTTTTTCCCCTCATATTTTTTGTTTGATCATTCTTTTATAGTGGAAAACAAACATCCACTGTATTTTTTTGGGATACATTTCCAAGGATGTGTGACAGCTTGATGTCTGGATAAGAGCTTACTCTTCATATTACTGATATATATATATATATATACACTACCGTTCAAAAGTTTGGGGTCACCCAAACAATTTTGTGTTTTCCATGAAAAGTCACACTTATTCACCACCATACGTTGTGAAATGAATAGAAAATAGAGTCAAGACATTGACAAGGTTAGAAATAATGATTTGTATTTGAAATAAGATTTTTTTTACATCAAACTTTGCTTTCGTCAAAGAATCCTCCATTTGCAGCAATTACAGCATTGCAGACCTTTGGCATTCTAGCTGTTAGTTTGTTGAGGTAATCTGGAGAAATTGCACCCCACGCTTCTAGAAGCAGCTCCCACAATTTGGATTGGTTGGATGGGCACTTCTTGCGTACCATACGGTCAAGCTGCTCCCACAACAGCTCAATGGGGTTCAAATCTGGTGACTGCGCTGGCCACTCCATTACCGATAGAATACCAGCTGCCTGCTTCTTCTCTAAATAGTTCTTGCACAATTTGGAGGTGTGTTTTGGGTCATTGTCCTGTTGTATGATGAAATTGGCTCCAATCAAGCGCTGTCCACTGGGTATGGCATGGCGTTGCAAAATGGAGTGATAACCTTGCTTATTCAGAATCCCTTTTACCCTGTACAAATCTCCCACCTTACCAGCACCAAAGCAACCCCAGACCATCACATTACCTCCACCATGCTTAACAGATGGCGTCAGGCATTCTTCCAGCATCTTTTCAGTTGTTCTGCGTCTCACAAACGTTCTTCTTTGTGATCCAAACACCTCAAACTTGGATTCATCCGTCCACAACACTTTTTTCCAGTCTTCCTCTGTCCAATGTCTGTGTTCTTTTGCCCATCTTAATCTTTTTCTTTTATTGGCCAGTCTCAGATGTGGCTTTTTCTTTGCCACTCTGCCCTGAAGCCCAGAATCCCGCAGCCGCCTCTTCACTGTAGATGTTGACACTGGTGTTTTGCGGGTACTTTTTAATGAAGATGCCAGTTGGGGACCTGTGAGGCGTCTGTTTCTCAAACTAGAGACTCTAATGTACTTATCTTCTTGCTCAGTTGTGCAACGCGGCCTCCCACTTCTTTTTCTACTCTGGTTAGAGCCTGTTTGTGCTGTCCTCTGAAGGGAGTAGTACACACCGTTGTAGGAAATCTTCAATTTCTTAGCAATTTCTCGCATGGAATAGCCTTCATTTCTAAAAACAAGAATAGAATAGAATATTTTCTGGCCATTTTGAGCGTTTAATTGACCCCACAAATGTGATGCTCCAGAAACTCAATCTGCACAAAGGAAGGTCAGTTTTGTAGCTTCTGTACCGAGCTAAACTGTTTTCAGATGTGTGAACATGATTGCACAAGCGTTTTCTAATCATCAATTAGCCTTCTGAGCCAATGAGCAAACACATTGTACCATTAGAACACTGGAGTGATAGTTGCTGGAAATGGGCCTCTATACACCTATGTAGATATTGCACCAAAAACCAGACATTTGCAGGTAGAATAGTCATTTACCACACAATGTATAGAGTGTATTTCTTTAAAGTTAAGACTAGTTTAAAGTTATCTTCATTGAAAAGTACAGTGCTTTTCCTTCAAAAATAAGGACATTTCAATGTGACCCCAAACTTTTGAACGGTAGTGTATATATATATTAGGGTTGTCAAACGATTCAAATTTTTTATCTAATTAATCACAGGGTAGCTGTAAATTAATCACGATTAATTAACATTCCCAAATATGACCGAAAAAAATAACATTTTTGGTGTAAATAAAGGACGAAACCGGAAGCTGTTGCTCTTGTTTTTAAGGAAATACAGGAGAGATGCATGGAACTTTTGTTTTGAATTCCACAATCACGTTTACACGTGGAGCTTTTTACCTATTAATCTTTTAGCCAGTTGCTAAGACAAACTAACTGGTTAAAATTTTCTGAATGTAAAGCTGACAGTTTCTTATTGAATTTTGGACAACCCTGACCATCCTCTTCATTGGACTATCCTACAACAACGGTGTATTCGGTCAGAGGCTTCTTCAGTTTTGCTGCGACAAAATTTAATAATATGAGCTACAACAACACTTAATTTCTCTCTGGGAAAAATTAAGTATTTTTTATATGATACATATTCATTCCACTCAACATTTCAATAATAAGCTTGGACACGTCACTCTGTGCCAGGTTCTTTATACATGACGTTTCGTAACTCACTGTCTATGTGGAGAATGTCAAGAACTATCTTTTGTAAAGCTAACAGTTTTCCCTATGACTGTATAGTCAGTAAAATTTCTGCATTAAAATAATGTTTTTGAATGTAGTTGTCCAAATTCTCTGAAAGACCCAATTTAGGTTATTCATTGACATAATAATCCCAAAATTAATGGAAATAAATGCTTGAAATATAGATTACTCTATGTGTGCTGAATCTATTTGTTACATAAATTTCACCTTTTGAATATAATTACTATAATAACTTAACGTTTTGATGATTGTCTTTCTTACTGAGAAGCTCCTGTATGTTTCTGTGTCTATATATGTTTGCATTATGTTTCTGTATGTGCATGACTACTGGAGGGGGGTGCTATATTTAGGGTAGCAAGAAGAGGACATGCAGAGAGAAAACAACAAAGGGAGCAGAGATCTAGAGGTCTTGTGTACAGTGATCAATCAGAGAACAAAGTCACTGTAGCCAAGGGACAGAAACGCATGCCCAAGAACACACATACACACACACGCACACAATACACATTACACATAAAAAAACTATGTATACAGCAATACAGTCCACCACAAAAAAGAAAACGTAAGCAAAACAGGCAAACAAAGGAAGTAGAAAGTGCAACACAGAAAGCTAAATAAATATACAAAGAAAAGTAAAACATAAAAACAAAAACATCCCAGATAGAATCCCTTAAAGCAAAACGTGACATAACTCTGACAACATGTGCTATTAAATGTAACACATAACATAAGTTTTCTTCCCACTTTAACTGTCTTATGTACAGACCTGTGGGGAAAAGGAAACCTTACGAAGGCCTGTGTGTTTATCTAAGACATTTGGATATTTAATATCAAGTTTTAATAATTTAAAAACAAATTGAATAAAATATTAAAAACAGAACTGAAGATATTTTGAAGATTTATACAAAATGGAATTTAATAAATCAAATACTATTGAGGAATAAATTAGGAGACCCCAACAGTTACATTGTCTATAAAAGGTATTCGCCCCCAGGTCTGGCAGTTCAAGCGAGGCCACTATGAAAGCAGACTGCAAGATGCTAAAATGTCCTCATAGCACCGATATTCAATTCAATTCAATTCAATTCAATTCAATTCAAATTCAATAACACTTTATTGATCCCAGAGGGAAATTAAGCAGGCATTTGCTATTGTTGATATGAACCTACATGTCTCTACAATCAGAAAGAGACTACATAAGCTAAGGTTTCATGGATGGTGAGCAAGGTAGACAAAATTCGTCTTTTAGAATAACATGAAAGCCAAAACGGAAGTATTCCAGAGAAAACATAGACAGACAAAAGGACTTCTGGAATATGGTTTCTTTGAATAGATAAGTCTAAAATGTAACTCTTTGGTCCGCAGAACAGCTGACAAGTTTGGTGTAAACCAATACAGCATTCTGGGAAAAAAAAGCTAATACAAAACTCTGTGAACCATAGAGCTGAACGTGTCATGGTTTGTGGAAGGTTTGCTGTGCAGACCAGGCAAGCATCCATCATGAATTCTACTGTGTATCGCAGGCAGCTTGAGGAAAACCCAATAAAAAATCCAGTTGAAGCAAAACACTGGAACCTGCAACATGAAAATGAACCAAGTTGGGGGAAGGGTGTCCTAACTTTCTTAGCTAAAAAAATGCATTATTGTTGATAACTGTTAGTAAGACAAGGTTACTTTTGTTGTTTAAGTATATGTTTTTTTGTTTTCTCTGGGGGGTGAGATCAGACATTCATATGTGAACATCTCTCAGTAAAGAATTGAATATGTAATGGGGTGCCCTTTTTTCACATGACTACATATATCACTGAGACAATGCACACAATAATTTGCAAATGTGATTTATGTTATGTTACTGTTCATACTGTTACTACAGTCACAAAAGTCAGATAATCAGATGTCAATAGGGTCTGAACTCCACCACGCATCAAAGTAAGGATTGATTGAAATCTTTAAACATTTAGAACGCCTGTAAAAACAGCCTTTACTTGAGCTTTAATGGGCCCCTTGATACAATATGTTTTCGTATCTGCATGCATGCCGACATACATGACTGCAGCAGAAAGCAATACCTGATGTTGAGGAGTTTGAGAGCATTGAGCAGCACCCCTTTCTTCACATCGTAATCGATCTTCTGATCAGTCCCAAAGCTCGGAGCTCGATTGATCTGTCAAACAAAGAAGAAAAGAGACATTTAAAAAAAATGTGTTTCTGTAAAATTCTCGAGGCAGAGGTTGTATGCAATTACAGGAGCAGATTGTGTGCTTGTTTGAAAAGAGAAATATCTTCCAATAAGCAAAGAAAAGAGGAAAGAAGCAAGCAGCCAGACAGAGATCGAGGATGTTTGTTTTTTTCTCTCTCCCTTTGAGAGACACTTTAAAGCTGGTTTGGCCTTTTCCTGCAGAAATCTTGTCTGGCAATGATGTGTGTAAACATGAGCAGGAAGAAGAACCTGTGTATTAGTGCACGACAGTTTGAATAAGTGACCCCGAACTTAAAAGCCTAAATATGCTCAAAACAGACTTTATAACACAGCCAGTTCTAACATTTCTGTCAGCAATAAAGATTTACTCAGCTTGGCTCTATCATTTACAGTCAAAAGCAATCAGCGAGATTCAACCAAGCAAGAAAGGAGTAAGCCACATGGGATTGCAGATACAAAACCTGGCATCATCGAGGGAATAATTCAAGAGCAGCTTACCTTTCTCAACAGAACAATTCAAGCACCAGGATAAAGTATTCAAATATCAGTTATTATACTTGACACAACAAATCAATTATTTTTCTCTTTGTTAGCTTGCTTTGTTTCCTCCCATAGTGAGAAATGGCTTATGTGAGACAACAAAAGGAGCAACAAAGACAGAAATGGCAACAGCAACTGGAATGGTGTCTTCCTATGAGGTGACTTCAATTGACAATGCAACAGATGCCATTCGAAAGGCTGGCGTGGGTTGGTAAACATTGATTGTTCAGATAAGTCAGGTCTCCGCCTGGCATCATCTAAAAAACACATGAACCACCCATTTAGTTTTTTTCTGTTTTAGAATAATAGTATGGGTGGGTGGTTTGATATTATTAGGATGTCAATGGCCTTAATAGTGGTCTATTTGTTGTGGGAGTTTTTGTAAGTGTGTGTCAAAATTGTTAATTAATGTCTTTATCGCACAAAAGGACTTTAAAGATGAACATAAAAGTTTCCACACACTGTGACCACCAGGATACTTGTGTGGAAGAGATGGTAGGTATTCTGTCGAGCTGTCGCAATCTAAACCAACAAAACATCCATGGAGTTGGTCAGGTTTTCAACCAATTCTGCCTGCCTCTTTATTATGTCACCAACCGTTATAAGACTCAACATTTTCTTATCTCCTCATTAGTGACTGTGTTTTATATAAAAAAACAATTTTTTAAACCTGTGACTCATTTACAGATTTAAGTTAATGCTAATAGTTATTCAAAGCAGCTAAATGTTACCATTCTGGTATTTTTACTGATTGATAATATGAGTGAAACTATTTTTTTGTCAAGTCTTTACCTCATTTTCCATTGTAAAAAAACATGTAACGCAGTTTATGCATATGAATACCAGGACCACAACAAACAATCACCAACCATCTTTCAGTACACGTCACTGCAAATTGGCCATTTAGGGTTTGATTGTTCGTTGAGATCTATTCGCTATGTAAATTTCCATAAAGCATGGTGAAAGAAGGAGGAGAACAGATTTTTGTGAGACATCATGTTATTTTTCTCTAGAAGTGTAAAGAAAATGCGATTGTTTGAATTATTTTTCTATTTCTCCAAATCCCCACAGACAATATAGTGCTGAAAAAAAAGGATCCCCCCCCCCTTAAAGATGTGTTTGTTTTTGCTTTCTTGTCATATTTACATGTTTCAGATTATCAAACAAATTTTATTATCAGACAAAGATAAGCTGAGTATAAAAATAAGTTTTCAAATGATGATTGGATGGAACAAAGTATGAATATCCTGTTAAAGGTCTTACCTAAGAAACTTAGTTGGATTGAAAATACATATTATGACTATGCCACTCCAAAAGCTTAATTATTTTTCTTTTTATTGAGCAATGACAAGATCAACTTGCTACCTTTCCAGTAATCATTGTCCAGCTGCACAAATTAAGTATGCTCAAGGTCATAAACGTATGATCAGGCATTCTTCTTTAGGATTTTCTGTTAGAGAGCAGAATGCATTGTTCCATCAATTTTGGCAAAACTTCCAGGTCCTGAAGAAACAAAGCCACCACCATGTTTGACTGTCTCTGTGATGTTTTATTTCTGAGATGCTGTGTTACTTTAAGATATATGTAACAAAACGCACACCTCTCAAAAAGTTGTCCTTTTGTTGAGTCAGTTCATGGATTATTTTCCCAAAATATTGGGGATCATCAACAAATTTTAAATCACTCTTGGGTAATCCTTTTCAATAATCTATTTTCTTCCTTTAAAGTCACCATGTCTAACCTGCTCATATTTGTTTTCTCCTCACTGGCAGATTTGGGAACAAAGTTTTAGGATAATATTTAGATCAAAACCAGACTCCTGGGAACTGAGGGACTCAGAGTGTTTAGTATACTGCCAGTTGTTGGCCACACTGACCAAAATAAATAGATTTACTATTGAAAAACTGCACATAAAGTTCAAAGGAAAACTATAAAAAAGGAAACCATATATCCACACAAAATAATCCTCAGCAACACTACAAGGATATGAGCAAGAATGCTTCAAAGTTCAAATGTATATACTGTAGATACATGTATACAATAGGTACACGGGTGAATAAAAGCCTCAGTAATCTTTTTCAAAAATAAAGTTTCCTGGGAATTTTTCTAAATAGAATCCCCTCTCTGGTGTCACAGCCACAGGTGAGGCACTAAATCGTCACCACTATGAACTGGGCTTGTATGGATGCGGCTTTGTAAAGCTATGTGTGCACCAATGTGTGTTTTTTGTGTACAACAACCATTTATCAGAAGGTGGGTGATGAATGCCTTCTAGTGCAGAGGGAAAAAGGAACAGAGACACCATACAACTCTTTCACTCAATGGAAAGAAAGTATACAATGCCTCCTTCTGTGAATTGAGGACAGAGCTCCACTTCGACCTACCGTACCTCACCTCTGCTACAAAAGAAAAATAAGGAAGAGGTCTGTTTTCATTTAGAGTACTCCACAGCTTGACAGCCACAATGAAAAGAGTGCGGAGTTAGAGTGCGGCAGCCAATAGGTAACAGGCATACTGGCAATGATCCTGGTGACGGTTGTCTCGTTACTTGTCATCATGTCTTGGTTTGATTTGTGGTGTCATGTTGTCATAGAATAAAACTTGCGCAGTAGCATTTCCTGTTTCTCTTTGCTTTTCTTCATGTCTTTTTTCAAATTTTTGTGTGTCTCTCTGCTCCCTGTCAACTGCATTCTGTCTTTTCTCTCACTCAGTTTCAATTCCCACTCTGTTTCTTTGCTGTCTTTCACAGGGTTTTCTGACTGGTCACCACTTAGCCTCCACTCTCTATTTGCTAACCCTGATTATGTGGTTGTTACCTCTCCTCATTTCTCTCCCCATATTTCTGTGCTCTCCTTTTCCTCCCTGGCAGAGAAAGTTGGACTAGTCTGTTCCTAATGAACCCCTTCAGGCTCCAACCCCCCCCGCTCTGATTTCCTTAAGTGACTCTGGCAGGGTTTTAAAAGAGCCCTTGGTTGCTTTAAGACATATTCAATAAAAATGTCAGATGAACAGATGAGAACATTCTTTTTACTCACTCTTTAATTTGGTTCAGTATCACGTCAACGAGGCCAAAATTTCAGTCAGTCAAATGCCAGAATGTAAAACAAGAGTCATTTTTGAACACTAAAAATTAACCAACACTCTTTTACAGTTTTTCTTTTCTCAACTACGAACTGCAGCAGAAATTTTCAACAATCAAAAAACACAAATGTTAGTGTAAACATTATATATATATATATATATATATATATATATATATATATATACATACATACGGATATATATATATATATATATATACAGAGAGAGAGAGAGAGAGAGAGAGAGAGAGAGAGAGAGAGAGAGAGAGAGTTGTCAGATTGCTTGTTACCGCCACACTATAGAACAATGTGAAATTCACATGCTTGACCAGGCCATTTTGCAGTGCAAATTTTTCTGTTTCTTTTTAACTAACTTAATGGTAAGACAGTTGTTCGTACTGTTGCCTTACAGCAAGACAGCGGTTCGAATCCTGACCTCATTTATCTGGCTTCCTCCCACAGTATAACTACTTGCCTGTTAGGTTAATTAGTATGTTTAAAATTGCCATTAAGAGTGCATGCTTGCATTGTTGTTTTCTGGTATGTCTGGTTGAGGGGTACTGAAGATAGGGATGTACCCTGCCTCTCGCCAAACGCTGGAGATAGCCACCAACCCACCTTCAACCACGGACGGACATATGAATGGATGGATGGATGTACTGTATGTATGTATGTATGTATGTATGGATGGTTTCTTAAAACTGGAAGTAATATTAAAGTTTTAAAGTGAAAGAAAGGAGGCCTTCCAACCTCAAACATTAGAGCTCATCACCAAAGACAGATCATCTAAATACCAGTGGAAGCATGCAAAAGTTGGTCAACAATTATAAAAAGGTGTGATAACAGAAAAGCTTATAAAGATTGATTATTGAGAAGGGAATAAATAATTTTTGTCGTGTCAATTTTTTTTACATAACGTAAAAAAATATATATATTTTTTTAAATTAATGCTTTTGTTTACATTGTTTTATCCTACTTTTATGGATGATAAAACAATGGAGGAATGTATGAAAAGCTATTGAAGAATGTTTTAATGATGAGGAGCTATTGCAAAAGTAAAAAGTGACACCCAGCCTTTGACCCAACATAAACTAACGTTTTCACATACAGTAAACACACTCACTGTCTTACAATAACATTAAATGCATCATCCTCAGCTGCAATTACACTAAACGCCCTGCAGAGACTAAAGTTACCCGCTTCGCTGGAATTTGCCTCCTGCTACCTGTCTCTATATGTGGTTTCAATCTCCTACTGATTCTGTGATAACACTGAGTTGTAAATGTTTACATGCAAAATGTGCATGATGTAAATTATCACTGAGACTGAATACCATCTACACAGGTTCAGAAATAGCTTTGATGGCACCCGCCTGTAGTGATATACTAATTAATTAACCATGTACTGATTGAGCGCTTCATTTATGACTAACAAAAACACAAAGTTTGAGGCTGAGAATTAGACATTTACCCCGATACCTTACAATTTGAAAGAAATGTCAGCACTGGTCACAAACCAAATTGTTTATGAAGGCAACTGTGAAATAAAGATTATCAAAGGGGAGCCTCATTATTTTTATTTCAACTGTCTGTTTGGTGTTAATCGTCAACAAGCTGCAACTGTTTACAGATCATTACAGAAAGTAACGAGTAACAGAAAACAGACCAAGCGCAAACAACATATTTAAATTACTTACACAAATTGATGTAGTTGACTAATTTCCGAAGCGATAACTCCTCTGGTTTGGACGTGGGGTTTTGTGTAATGATCTCTGACCCCTTGGGGTGACAGAACTGAGTGATCTGCCTCAGGATAGTTAGTATGTAAATAATGGTCAAACAGCAAAATCACATATCCAACAAGACTAACAAATACAACGGTCTTTCTATTTGTTACTTATTTCACTTATTATACACTGTGTGCACACTTATATGGAAAGTGAGTATTTTGACCATAACAACTTTTTTTTTATTTCCTTTTTTTAAAGCTGTATAAACATTGAACTTATTTGATTAAAGCATATTAGGTAATGTGTAATTGTGTAGTAAGGGCAGGTTTGACCAAACTAGATTAACCCTTGATCTCAACGTGCACATGATTCTGAGGCAGCCTCTTTTCCTCAAGCAAAATGAGAAAAAAAGTGAATTTACCAACAGAGTTTTAAAAGGTGAAAAAAAAGGACTTAAACCCAACCACGGGACACACAGGTTGAAATCTCAAGACAGGGATAAGAAATATCTAAAAACTGATTTTTGAAGGCTGTTAGAGATTCTTGGTGGACCACATGGGTAAGCCCATAACTACACCAGGAACAAGAACAGACCTCTAATTTGAATCAGACACCAGCAAAGTGGGGGTAGGGTACATGTATGGGCTGGTGTTGTTAAAAATAAACTAGTTGGTTAGGTTGAAGATGGACTCAAAGTCATCTCCCAAACATACGTCCAGTTCTTAGAAGATACTTTTATCAAGCAGCGGTATAGGGAGAAGTCCGAATCTTTCAAGGCAATTTTTTTTATTCAGTGTAATCCTTCAATTGAATACCCTGTAGTACCTTACTGCACAAGTAGCCAGTGAAGGCCTCAAAGATGAAAAGCAACGACTCAGTCCCCTTCTTCACCTTAGCTATATCTTACGGAAAACTTGTGGGCGCTGCTTAAATGAGAGATTTCCAGTGAAGATAAACGGTGCATCTCTCTGAACAGCGTCTGAGAGGCTGTACTGCACAAAATGTTAATGGCCAATGGTTCGATAAACTGACTATGAATGAATGGCTGTTGTGACTGCTATAGAAAAGAATTGTGGTAAATATATTGATAACAAATATTTTTTAATTATCAAAAATATTTATAACTTTTTTTGAGTTATTCTTAGATGAAAGTAGATTACTGACATGGGACATTCTTTTTGTCATTTGATTCCCTAATAATTCTGCATATTATAGTACACCAAGCATTTCAAATGATAATTTGATTTCAAGAAACTATAAAACCCAACCTAGCTCTGTGTAAAAGCTACCCCGCACCCTTGTATATTCATGAATTAACTAAGATTAATCTCACACATTCTGGAAAATTTATTTCAGTTTAGTCAGCCACACCAAGGCCTGATTCATGCAAGAGTGGGAAAATAAAACCTAAAGTGTATCCACTTCTAAATAGCTCAAAAATGTTTAAGATTAAGGTTTTGGATGGGCCTAGTCAAAGGCTGGACTTAGATTTGATTGAGATGCTGTGTCATAACTTTTACCAGGCACAGTTCATGTTAAAAAACCATCTGATGTGGCTGAATTAAAACAATTCTGCAGAGAACAGTGGGGCAAAATTACTCCACAGTGATGTAAAAGTCTCACTGCCAGTAATTACACACGCCTGACGGAAGTTGTTGCCACCAAGGGTAGCACATGTAGTTATTAGATTAAGGGGGCAATTACTATTATACGTAGATCAAGGTTGGCTTGGGTACCTTTTTTTCCATGGCAAATGAAATCATCATGTATTTTACTTGGATATTGTCTGATACTGAAATTTGCAAAATCTAATTCGTAGGCAAATACTTTTCTACAGACCAGTATAAATGTTTCAGTTACAAAGAAAACTAATAGAAAGAAAAACAGATAAAAATAGTTGGAAAAGTTTGTACCCGAGGCTTCTCTTGTCCTACAGAAAAACTTTTCTAGTATAGCAACACGAACCAGCAACAATCAGCTGCCTTATTTCCTCAACAAATTGCTTCCCCACATTGACATTCATTTTGGCTAGAATAGTCGCTAAAACAAGCACAAGGTCTGCTGGTGATTAATCGCTACAGAAAAAAAACACCTTATTATTCCTGGCGGAGGGTAAACAACCACTGCTTTGACAAGCCTCCCATTTTGCCCCGCACGCTCAAGAGTATCGGAACAGGTCAGCTGTTGTCAGAATGGAGTGTTTGTTGGAATAATGGTGGAATATGGTGGAATAAAAAGCAGTGGCAGAGAGAGGGAGAAATACAGAGAGAGAGAGAGAGAGAGAGAGAGAGAGAGACTGAGGGAGAAAGAGAGAAACCAAGCGTGTGTGGCAGAGCGACAGCAAGACAGACAGCTAGACGCCCTGTTTAGTCGGTCTCTTGTTTCAGACGTCTTATCAATCACTGTTCTGTTCTTTTTGTGGCGTTTTTTGCGGTTCGCTCGGACACAGGGAAATTCTAGCTGAGCGTGGCGGGCTGCTGCTGTTGGTAAAAAGCGAGGGGGCCGATGCTCAGCTCAGAGAAGGGGAGAGAGAGGCACTTTTTAAATGACATACAGAAACAAAATCAAGTCTGGTACTAAAGGTTCAAACCAAGCATGATGAAGCTTGCACACACAAATTAGACATTTTTTCCTTATATGCATACCTTTAAAAAAAAGAAATGTCCAGTATAGTTTAACATACGGGTATATACTATAAAAACATCCCTGTTTATATCCCACATATATAATTATAAATCTGTAAACATGCCATTTATACCTTCCCTCTCAATCACAACTGCTAACCAATAACCAACTTCTGTGTGTGTGTGATGATGAATGAATAAATGCTGGAGTATGTTTTCAACTGCCCCACATACAAAGCCTGCGCTTGCCTAATTTGATACTTATTCTATGAAATAGTCATGTTGGGGGAGAATGGATGTGGATAGAGACAGACAGTCCCATACATCATTCTAATTATTCTTTAATAAAGCTCATACACACCAAACATAAGATAACATGTCAATACTGCCACCTAGAGTTTGTAAATAGAAGGGCATGCCATTTGAGCTGAGAAACACACATGTACAATATACCACATAAATGAATCCTGCATAGATTAATCAAAGGTGGGGAGGAAACTGTCAGGGGGCTGAAATATTATTTATATTATCAAACACTATTTAGTCTCTACATTTTTTTAACCGTATATAATTCAATCATGTAAGGATGATTTACAGATCTACTAGTAAATACGTTTCGCTCTAAATCGCATTGAATACCCAATAATGTTTGCCTTGGCTGTTCCAAGGCTTACAAAATTCTTCTCGAGTTTCCAGTGTATATACATGAGAGGCAGGCTAATCTTCAAATTCCTGCTCTAAACGCCCTCAGAAAACAGTTAAGAAGCTTTAAATGGCTACTCTTTACACTTGCGTGAAATACTCAGACACAAAATTTTCATCTCAGTCTCTAAAGGTCAACAGAAAACAGTGCCTTTGTTTGTGTTTGGAAATGGAAAAGAAAGGAAAACTACAGTGTGTTTGTCATGCCATCTATTTACAGTCACCAATACAGTTAGTATCCTTCCAAATACCTCTCCCCACCACAAATACATACACACACACACACACACACACACACACACACGCGCACACACACACACATGCACACGCACACAAGAAACTCTCCTACACTTCCACTCAAAAGGAAAGGAAGTCTGGATTATGTTGGCTGTAAGGGATGGACAGGGAAAACCAAACTCATCTTGAAACGATTGGGCACAGACCACAGTGAGGGGAAAGTTGCAGAAAGGGGCAAAGAACTGCTGCCCTTGGGCTAAGAGGTCTGTTGTAGTCTGTTGCCATGATGCCTGGGCTCTCTCTCAAACACACACACGCACACATTCAGAAGCTCTAAGACACAAACAAATCCGTGCCTCAGTTGACCCTAACCATGCTCGCCTCATTAGCTGCCAATCACTTTGAACAGACGGGCTAAAAGGGAGGAAGGACTAGAGGTAGGAACACAACAGATAAAGGAGGAGATACAAGTTTAGTTGTCATCAATAATCAAGAGGCTCTTGTGTAGCTGTCTGATGGTGTCTCAGTCCTAAACAATGACACTTAAATAACCATAATAGTGGATAAAATAAATGTCTTCATTTTCTCCTCTCTTCCTTGCTTCCTGAATTGGTCTGTGTGATTTAAGCCGAATCCCTCATTAGCTCTTTGAGTGGATAAAACGAATGGGTTGTGGGCTGGAGAACGGCCAACTACACACACTCGCACACACACACACATTACAGAAGGGTATTCCAACGTGGACTAGAACCAGACATCCTCATACGGATACGCGAACGTACATACACACATGCACGCACACGCGGAAACAGACAGGCTGTTGACACACTGACACAAAAACACAGACACATTCTAAGTTGTAAAACGTGTGATGTATGTTTATCACTGAGGCTTAACACAAGTGTGATAAGAACACAAATTATTGAAAAAAATTGATTCACAGATGCTGCAAACTTGCACACTTATGCACGGTTGTTGCGTCTCTAACAAGCAGACCAACCAGCCTTTTAAGGTACTGGGAGCCCAAGACAAAAAAAAAAAAATGGAAAAAAAAAATTCTGCCTTGGGATCGAGTAAATTTTCATTTTTTAGGCTCATTACAAACACTTGCTTTTGTTTAGAGCTGAGCAGCTGGAGTTTTATAGTTGATGAGGGGAAACATTGAAAAACAAAAAAAAGGAAGAAGTTAGCCAGAGCTTATAAGCTTATAATGAGGGTAGCCTTCAGTCCACAGATCATAGCAGTGGGAATCGTTGTTACCCATTGGAACCTCAGGAGAAAATAAACTGGGCTCTTGTTGCATTCAGATTCAGATATAAACAATGGCTTGGTCTTACTTTTGCATGTGTGGTTACAAATCAGAGGATGGTTACTGATATCAAAGTAAGCAAAGGTTTTATAGCACTGAAGTTTTCTTGACATCATTCCTGTGGTTTAATGTTATTTTATTAACATGCCAGAGAAATTGCAAGACGTTTTCTCTGGCTGTATTTATATTGAGCCCCTTCCCTAATTGTTGGTGCGAACTGTTGGTCAGCTTACTGCTTATTGTCATATAGCTGAAAATAATATTTTTACATAAAATGTATTAAAAGAAACATAGCAATGACTCCAAGATAACTACCAAATAGTACGCTTAGGATGGTTGTTACAGCTTTTTTCAGATCTCAACCTCATTAAAAAAATGGTTTCCAAGACAAGACGAGGTCAGACCGTTCATACACAAGTCAATTCAAAATGGTTTACATGAAATCATAGGAAATACATTAAATAACAAACACACTAAGGCTCTGAAATGCACAGTATTAAAGAAACAAATGTTAAAATGTCAATTTAACCTTCTATCTCACACTTCAACCATCAGTGCAGCAATTCAATAATGAGACTCTTCTATCGAAAGCTGCAGTAAACAATGTTTTCAGCCCTGAATTAAAGGAGCCAACAGTTTATGCAAAGGTTTGCATAAACTGGTTTTCAGGGAATTTGCCTTAGAGCTGAGGAGCATAGGAACTCTAACCCCTTGTTTAGTTCTGTTCCTAAGAACACTGAGTAAGCTGGTCTCTTTAGTTTCTGAGGGGTCCATATGTTTCATACTTGACAAGCAACCCAAGATCATTCAGTGCTTTATACACTAATAGTAATTTTTTTAATCTATCCTTTTACAAACAAGAAGCCAGTTTAGTGCTTTAAGAACTGGGCAGATGTGATCCATTTCCTAGTGTTGGTTAGGACTCTGGCAGCAGCTGCCTTTTTTAAAAACTCTCTTGCAGTAATCTAACCTACTGAAAAGAGTGTTGCAGTTTTTCTGTCATTTTTGACTGGAAACCCTTAATTCTGCCATTTAAAAAAATGATACTCAGCTGATTAAGTGAAAATTGTGAGAAACTGTTATTGGTAGGATATATAAAAAGGCAATTTTACCAAATTCTAATTGAATGTAATATGTAAATGTCTGCCTTTGATGAAAGTACAAAAAATACTCGTATTATTTTGCCATTTAGAAAATAAATAATTTTGATAATTTGTCTTAGGTAAAACCACAAAAGTTTGGTCTTATTATATGGCAGACAGTGAGAAAAAAAGGGTTTATGTTTTTGCATAAAGCATATAAATATCTAGTTTCTTTGGTACTTATAGATAAAAAACATTTGGCTGTTTTGAAATATTTCTGGCTGCGAAAAACACACACAGTAAAGCTGTGGAAACTAATAAAGCTCCAGCCATTGCGTTTATGAAACTACCTGAACGTTTTAAAACAACAGCTGCCAAGCTACAATATGTTTTATATAAAAGAAATTAAATTCTGTTATATCATTTCTACTTTAATGTAAATTCTATAATTCTGTCAATATTGACTCATAAAAATGTCATACCGACCCATGGTCAGTGGCTATATCTGTGTTTTTATTTACTTCATCCTCTCCCATCCCCCCTCTTCAAACTTTTACAATTTTTCCATTTTGCTCACCAAAGTAGACACCATTTGTCACGCTGGGTTATAGCACATGGACCCCGGATAAGGGGGTGTAGGAGTGCAGAGGTTGATGATACTGTCTCTCTCTTTTTTTTTTTTTTTTTTTTTTTTTTCATGAGTAAATGCAATCCTTACGGCTCGTACTAGATTTCAAGTCATGCGGTCTTCTCTTTGATGCACAGAACAAAGTTTTGAGGCATTGGTACACACATTAAGAATTTATGAGAGAATGTGCATTGATTATTGCTTATTTTTTCATTTAATATTTCTTTCAGAAGACAAAGAAAATACTCAATGAAACCCTCAGAGCAATAACCCTGGCCTTGACAAAAGAAACTACAGTCCAAGCATATTGTGTACACTGGTGAGTGTGTGTGCAGCGAACATCACGCCTCAATGAAAAGCCTTCCCTATACGAGACACAGATGCTGTCTGGACCTGTTTTAATGAAAGTGAATGTCTCGGGTTACGCCATTTGGGCAAGTGTGTGTGTGTGTGTGTTTGTGTGTGTCTGCATGTGTAGCACTGGTGTTTTGAATGTCAATAAAAGGTAAAACTTGTGTTGAGACTGCTGAATTAAGATAAGGATCACACAAAAGCTTGTCTCCCTTTTTTCGCCTCTTCTCCTCTCCCCTTTCGATACTTGCCTTGAGCACAATGCGTCTATGTGATGCCTTCCCTTGGCTTGAGAGGCATCGCTCTTGTCTTCTATGTTTTCACCCCTGTGACAAGCTATTTAGCAGGTGTGTGCAGCTTCTATAGATCGTTTTCTCTATTATTATTATTTATATTCCTTAGGAGTATATTTCTAGTTTGTGATTTTGTGGTATTTGTCCTCTTTCAGAGAGCTGCGGTTTAGGAGCAAAAACAGTCTCATAGCAAACTTGTCCTTCAATTGTAAACGTGATTGTAGTTATATTTAATCATTGAATAAAAGAAAAAAAATTGGGCTATTTATGAAAATATAATTGATAAAATGCATGAATGTTTCTTTTCCCACCTCATCCTCCTTGACACTCAGAAGGCGGCTGACAAAAGCGCAAATTCAAAGGCACTAACTAACAACTAATATCATCTGACAGATTCTTATACATGATACCATCTCGCTTTCAGGTATCCGACCGACTTGAGTCGACACAGGTTGAACTTTCATTTCCTGGCAGCAAGTTTGCATGTTCAACAACTGGCTTTGGCATCCTGAAGAGTAAGGGAGAACATTGTCAGAACAACGGTCTGGGAAAGGCCCAGAAATACATACATGCGTAATTCAGTGTGACACCAATAAATTCAGTGTGACACCAATAAAAAACATGTCCATAAACTCAAAACAAATCTCATCGAGTTTCACTTTCTGAGATGTTTCTAACAATTTTTGCAGAAATAGTAATGGTGTAAAATGGTGAAATTCAGTGAAATTCAGTTTATCCCAAAATGGTCAAAAAAATGATGTCGTGAAAAATATAATTTAGGCCCAGGGGCTTGCCATAGGACACAGTTGTGGCAACCAGCCTTTAGGCCTTCCGGCGTTTCGCACTCCTGCAGGAATACACACACTAACAAGTTGAAAAGTAGTAATAAAGCTATTTTTAGGCTTGACAGTATATACAGCAAGTATTAAAGACAGGGTCTCTATGCTTTCAAAAATGTCCCCACTAATCAGCTGAATTTTGGAAATAAATGATTGTTGCTCTAAATGTTACGTGATAAGCAGGGTTAAGTGTGTGTGTATGCATGTGTGTGTCTGTAAGTATGCGTGCATGTTTCTATGTGTGTGTGTGTACACGGGATGTTAATTGATGAGCGTTATAGAGAGCTGCTGGTAGCACAGGGGGGATCATTACTGCTGGAGTGGAACAACTGCATTCATGGCTGTTTGCTGTCTCACACACACATGCACACGCACACACACGCACAAAGTCATGGGATTGCTATTCTCTAGGTTTCCCCTTGTAAATCTTTTCATTTCAAGTTATGACCTTTCCACAAAACCAAACAAATGAGAGTAATTGAAACATTTTGTGTAATTTATAAAGAAAGAAACTGCAGAAAAAAAACTGCTCACATATTTCACTTTTTTGCAAACTTGCAACTTGAAAAAGAAATATCTTTTTTATTTGGCATGAGGGGGGAAAAAAAACTACGATTCCCGTGGCATTTCCTATCTTTCAGTCCAATTTGTGGGAAGGGGGGTGGGAGTGCAGCCACTTTGGGTTAAAGGATTTAGGTCACTCTTTAACTGACTGGTTGACATCAGAAAGGTGAGACAGAAATCCCGGAGTGGATTTCTGGAATGAGTGACACTTAAGAGGCAGGAGTTGACTAAATGAGGATGTTGGTTCTTTCTAGTGAACTTGAGATCCTGACCTATATTTTTTACACTCTGGACATGTGTTACCCATTTGTTTTGAGTTTGAGCATGTATGAATTAATAAATCCTCGTAATCATACATGCATTATGTCCATTGGTGTAAATTTATATCAGTATCTCCTGACTGTTTAAAGGATCCCAAAAAGATACTCGATACTGTGTGGGTGTTTGGTGTGGGGAAACGGCGTGTAAGCAATATCAGTGTTTGTTCACTCCTTCTCATGCCATAACACTTTAGTTGGAGAGCATGTCACTCCCATAGTAACAAGTGAAAAAAATCAATTATGCAAATCATTCAACATTTTAAAAGGTTTTGATAATAAAAGAAATAGAATAGAAAATAGAAAAAAAATTTTTAGAGCAGCAGGAAGTGGAGTCAAAAGAGAAGACTGTTTGTCCTCATAAAGAAACATATCTTTTCAGATTTGTACCTCCAGCAACCAGGGTTTCAGTTTACGGTCCAGGATGATGTCAAAGCCCAGGACCTCGAAGCAGACACTGTCGCTCCCTGGTGGTTGCCCGGGGCGACACATGCGGTAGGCGTGCAGCACATGGGGCTCAGCCACTATCAGTGTTTTCACCACCAACTCCTGGCAGGAAGCAGTCACAAAACACACACACACACAACATAATCACCAAATTTTAGTAAACAAAAAAGACATGATTTTATTTCTTTAAACAACTGAGTTATTTGTAATATTACTAATAAAGGATCACTTAATTTTATGTGGAATCAAAAAATTGATTCAGATGTAAATTGAAAAATTATTTAAAAAAATAATTTCTGCAAGCTGGACAAACATGAAGTCTCCACAAGAGAGATAATCATTACAAAAATTACAATTTATTGTAAGGTTTTTCTTTTCTACTGCTTGTTTATTACCAGCTGATAATCAGACACTATTACTGGCACAGATTGTTTTTGAATTCCCTTCAAACACAGACATTCCCCACTGTTGGTGCTGGTCCATCTGTGTTTCTAGTGGCGCCCAACCTGCGTGCATCTGTGTTTGCCCGAATGTTTGCTGGCTGCTACCTACTGGCCTACACCACTGTGGCAAACATGCTCAGTCTGACACACACATAAACACTTTGCACAAAGCTTCTCTTTACCAGGCGAGCGCCATGCAGTGCTGCTGGCCTGCAGTTTTGCCCAGTCCAGTCTGACTGCTGGGTGCAGGAGGGAGGGGGCTAAGGTGGTCTGGCCCTAGCCTGATAAGGCTGCAACCTCCTGATCCTTTTTCAATCTGTGTTTCTCATGCACCTCCACATATATGTCAAGCTATCTACTTTCTACCCACAGGCAACACTGCACCATAACCTGCTTCCTCTAACATGTCTGTACCCCAAGACCCCAGCCCAAGCTCTGTGTGTTTGTCTGTTTTTTGTCCTTGCCCACATCTCCTCTTGCCTTATCCTGTGGTGCCAGAACTTGCCACTAATTTACTCATGTCTGTTAAGGTGTGTTTTCTGCATATGAGTTATATGGATTTTTCATACCAATTATATTTTTTCTTTTAATTTTTCGTTTTGTTTTACCATTTTCATCCGTATAGTTATGAATTCCTGATTTATAAACCTAATTATATAATTGTTATGGTTTTTATTCAATCAGTTTGGTCTTACATTGTACAGTACAGACCAAAGGTTTGGACACAGTTTCTCTTTCAATTGAATGAGAAAGTGTGTCCAAACTTTTGGTCTGTACTGTATGTAAACCATGAACAAATCTTCAAAATATTTTGTCATAAAACAAGAAGTTAGGAAAAAAAGTATTAGAATTTTGTGGCTGATTTCCGGACTTAATTTAATGACTTGACCTGCCAATGAAACCTTTAACTTAAAGATAACCTAAGAAGATACAAAAACAGCATTCAAGTCTATTTTTCAGTCTTCCTGCCATAAATGAGTTGATTATTAATCCTTATATTACATGGCGACCTCATACCCAGCGTGAAAGAGAGCAATTGCTTTGATAAAAGACTAATCATTACTGATTCGACATTTTATATTGATTTCAGCATTTTATATGAACATGGCAAATATCACAAAAAAGCAGTCTCGATCTGTATTCCTTTGTGAATGTACTAGATCCTCACCATCATCCTGAGATTTCCAAAAAGCTCCCAACATTTCCAAATCCATTGCCACTTTTCAGTACTTTGATTAGCCTTCCTGTTATCAAGTAAAATTCTTGCTCTCTCCTGGTCTTTCCTTTTTGAATAAACCTTATTTATTTCTTACTTCTCTGAGCTTCTTACTTCATTTTTAAACATCTAAATGACACTGACAAGGCTTGAGTCTTTTATACTCAGTATCAGCCTCACAGCAAACTGTAATTGTTACAGTGACCTGGTGGCGATAAGGTAGATGCAATAAAAGGATGGCTCAGTTTCCTCTGGGAGGACACCGGTCAGGGCCTGTTGAGCTCAAAACTGGCCAACTCCGGTCACCAGCCAACTTCGCAGTGCGTCTCTCTCATTAAAAAATGTCCAAGTTAACAGTGTCCTTTAATTGACTAAGACACACGTTTCTTTAATGTCTCCCTGCTGAGAATGTACATAGATGCACTTATTAAACAAAATGTCCCTAAACAATAACAAAAGCTGGAAATGTTTGAAATTGGTGCTTGTTAGTATGTGCAGAATCTAAAAAAATCTATTATCAACCCATTTGTAGTGAGGCCATGTCCACACGTTTAGGTCAGCTATAAAGGGCTGCACCTTTGCTTACCTGTCCTATGTTGTCCCCATTAACTCATAAAAAATGTATCAACATCCAAAGATAATTTAATAGTTCACATAAAAACTATGCACAATGTGTTCACACCCAGACAATGTTTTGACAAGAAAACCACAAATCTCTCATATTAACACAGGAAGCAGGAGCCACATCAGAATGTTTGATCTTTCCTAGTTGAAAAATTGCACAGAGAGGAAACAGAGTGAAAATGAAACTTGGTATCACAAGAAAGTACAAAAAAAAACAATGGCAAGATTTTTAAGAGATAAGAATAAAAATCCTAACTTAAACCCAGAACTCTGCAAAAAAAAAAAAAACTTAAACCTGACCTGACCTGAGAAGTGAGCATCAGCCAACGAGATTTCATTTTCAATACAAGTGTAGCATGACAAGAAGACAGGCGAGAACAAGCTCTGAGGGACAACACAACCCACACGACTATGGACAAAGATTCAAGGTGAGAAAGGTACAAAAAACATGAACAGGACCCTGAAGAGTTGGTTTAAAAGAAACAAGTAGGCCAAGTAGGAAACAAATTGAAAAACAAACAAAAAAGCATGACAGGAATACATGGAGCTTAAGTAGAGAAGAAACACAAGAATTTTCAGAAAATTATGAAAAAAAATAAACAAGGTTGAGGTGTCTGGATGAGCTCCGAGTTGAGTTACACAGGAAAAGCTCACCCTACAGGAATTATGTTTCCTCTGAGTTCTGGCGAGAATTAAACAAGCTCTCCGAATCAGTGTCATAGCAAATCAAATCAAACCTTTAATAGTCCACCTGCGTATTGTCTGCAGCCTGAGGTGGTTGGTGGGAACAACCCGTGAGTGTATATATCAAGGTACACTAAGAGTTTATATGTGAGGATGGTTGCATATATAGAATGTTTTTCTTGTGTAACAAATTCCCTTTTCTTTTGTGAAAGTAAACATCTAAGACCATTTGAATGCATGGAACCATATGTGTTTGTTTGTTTGAATCTATCTGTATGTATAGATGACACTTACTGAGATGTCTCCCCAAAACTTGGCCACGTCATAGTCGTTGATGCGGAGGAACTCGGTGAACCAGCTGATTGACCTCTTGCTGCCTTTGTCCACAGTCTCATCTCGTTCAAAGTTCTCATTGTGTTTGTTGACAGAGTAGTTTGTCAGATGCATATAAAGCTGGCTCTGTGGAGAGAGAAAGGTACCAGAGCAAACATAAGAAATAGCCAAATCTTTTATGGCAGGGAAAAAAGCTGAGATAAACAGAAACCACGTTCATTTCGGAATCTTGTAAACCACATTGAATTTATACAAACTACAAAACAAGATTTGCACCCTACATGTTTCTATTCCTATAACTATTTAGTGTGGCTAGGTCACCAAGGTGGTTTTTTGTGTCTGAATCTATGAAAATGACACATGAAGAAATTAAACTTTTTTTCCCCTAGCTTCCTACTCACATTCACTTTTCATTCATCTCTAAAAACCTGCATTTCTTCACCGAAGTGCTCATCTCCCATAAATTTTTTCACAATTTTTAAAATATCAACTCCAAACCTCTGTCTAAATTTTGCAAATAAAAATCTGAAAAGCTCAGGATGAATTTCTACTAAAGTCCGCTAACAAGTAAATAGAACATGCAGACCCTAAACATGTAGCCAGAGCTACTAGGGAATGGTTTAGATCACAGCATATTAATATTTTAGAGAGGCCCAGTTAAAGTCTTGGCCAAAGCGAAACTGGGAAGTTGTTATTCAGAGATAGTCAGTTTGTACGGGCTTGGGCTATTATGCAAAAAAAATAAAAATAGATCGAATTTAGGTCTCTGGATGTGCAAAGTTGTGGAGACGAACAGCAAAACACTTAAACTAAGAACTGACAAAGGAAGATTGGATTAGAGATTTCTATTTGTAAGAAATTCTAAAAACCAAGCATCATTTTTTTCCGCTTTAAAATTTAAACTACTTTACAATATGTTTGTCTATCAAATAGAATCCATAAAAATATAATAAAATTTGTGGCTGTAATATGACAAAATGTGGAATGTGAAAACTATATTTGCTGAAGAAATGTAAGCATTTTCCTCCTTGCTTTCTGCTGCCTTTCCATTCATTCTTGCTACATGCCTGAAAAATTGTACATTTTTGTAATTTAACTCAAACTTCGCATGATTCCACTAAAGAGAGAAGAATTCATTAATAACAGGCTAAAATGTAACATCTTGCTCTAGATAACCTTGTCATTTAATCTTCATTTCTCAGCAAACTGATTAGTCATCTCTAAACGTCAGAAATTTTGTGAGCAATCGTGGACATTACCACAACCTAAGGTGACATATTAGATGTCTTCTCCATCCAGCCAGGAGTTCAAAAGGAAGCCATTTATTTTATCCAAACAGCTCCCAAAATACAACATAAAAATACTGCATATTATGAATATGAGAGTTTAATTGTGGTTTGAAAAACAATAAAAACATCACAATAAACTCTACTTGTAATCTCAGGTGGCAAATATTACAAACATTCAGTAGGAACAGAGTAATCTATATTTTGTCATAGGTTATGCCTCACTGAATTGGATGACAACAACTATCCACCGTATAACGGTTATTGTACCCCTGTCTTTAAACACCATCCCTCAAACTCAAAGACAACACATCCTTGTCCTTATTCTACAAAAACATACGACATGCCTGCAGGCCACTACAGCCCTGAATGGCTCTCTTGAGACCACTCTCTGAGGAATTGAGCATCTATCTCCATGACGTTGCTCACTCCATCATGTGTCATACACTAAGACAGGACAAGCCCAGGATGTCTCTGCATGTGTGCGTGTATGCTTAACACAACCATGTGTCTTGCTTGAAAAGAAGCTGTGTGCATGTGAGCATATACATCCCCTTTATCTGCAACAGTCTGTGCTTCGGCAGGTGCAGAACCTCCAGGCAAATATGAATGGTTTGATATCACAGAAAACATCTGGTATGTGGACACGTTTGCTAAGCTGTCTGTGTACGGTCTGTCTACACATTCTGGGCTTGTGAAGGGCAAAAACTCAGCTTTAACCTTAAATTATGTGCATCTGTACCCTGCTGAGTGTTTATGAGAGTAAATACATGTTTTGTGGATATTTTTAGATTACGTTTTATACTATATTTTACAGAGCAATCACTAAATGTAATTTCAATATTCAATCACTGTTATAGCTCTAATGTAGACATCCATTCTAGTACTTAAGGAGGGATTACTGTGCTCTAATTAGTTAAAAGCTATGCGTCTATGACTGTGTGGGTGTATGTATTCCTAAATCTGCATGCGCTCTCTCAACAGCTTGGAAAACTGCCACACAGATAAAGGCTGTGGGACAAACATCCTTTTTTGTGACTCACCAGGTTGGACTCGTTGGGCGAATGGTACTTCTCGGTGCCCATGCGAACCAGGCCATCGTTGTACAGGAAAATGCGAAGTGGGTCACAGGAAGTGACCAGGATGTAGATGCGCAGGTCAAACTTGTAGCCTTCCATCAGGAAGGGCTTGTCCAGGTACTCCTGAACAATAAAGTGCTCCTGGGCTGGCAGCTTCTCACAGTTACGGATAAGCGAGATCCTGGATTAAAAGAGGCTTTATTAATCCTTGGGGGGCAAATTATGGTGGCATAATAAAAGATGGCATGGTGAAGATAATTAAAAAAATGATAGATGGAAGCATAGTGAAGACTATGAACAAGACTGATGACTCTGGCACTGTCTTAGATTCATATTGAAGTCAAGAAATCGGGGCAAACAAGATACTGATTTTAGGTGTTTCATTACAATATTTTATCTGAAAGTCATCTGAAAGCGTTGAGGGAAGTATTTCTGGTTTGCTCCCTCTGCCCATCCTCATGATTCTCTCTGTCTTTATGTCCTAAGATTAACTCTGGCCTGCTGCCTCTTCTGTTCAGTTAATGGATAATAACCATACATTGCACATGTGATCATGGGGAGAGGATATTAAAATATGTCCATACCATGCAATGAATGATTCTAAAACTCACAATAAAGACTTCAAGCCCTAAGGAGGATGTCCATGTGAAATACTACAGCCACAGAGTCTTTGTAAAGAAATACAAATGCAAATAAGAACAAAAAGTCTACTTTGAGCAAGAAACTATTTGTTTCTTTGAAGCAATTGACATGCCAAAAATTTTTGTAGTGGATTTCTTCACTGCCGATCTATCAAATGTCCACAAAAAGGCAACAGGAAGAAACATGGCTCATCTTAGCCATTCTCATAAGCATCTGGAGAACATTGTGATTTTTCTTCAAAGACAAATTCCTCTCTTTCTGAACAGCACAGTACGTCAGCAGCTCTGGCTGGGTCTTTAACCTGAGCGCAGGTTAATAGGAGCCGACACTGCTCCGTTTCAATCTCGACTCTGATTCATTTGCTTTGGCCTCATGTCACTGGCACTCAAGTCTTATGATATGCAGGCTGTTTCCAGTTGGAATAAAAAAATGAGTTGTGTTATTTTGTGGACATCCATGTGGCTGTGCAGTTTTTCTTTTAAGTGGGTGAGTGGACTATGTTTTTTGTGCAAAGAGAGGGTGTGGGGTCATTTTCTGAACAATTTTCCACTATGTACAAGCATTGCAACTGACCTATATCAGCCATCACTCATAGTTAGGGCTGATTTAATCTAAACTGCTTGCATGAGGAGCCTGGGCGGCTCCATTGTACACATGCATGAAGTAACACAGAACCCAAAAACGTAAGACTAGTCCAAGATGTTTGGACCTGACTGTTACAGTCAAAGGAACAGAAATGTACTGGCATTAACATGACTCTGGTTTCTGTAATTACAGACAGAACATAAAGTATTATGAAACTGTGATGCCTATGTTACAGAAGTGATGTGGGAAATCTGCTTGAGACCTCAATCTTAAGATTTTCAGAATGGTCACTGGCCTGTCGGAAACCTAGAAATCCAGTATTTTTTCTGATTAGTGAACGCACCATACATTGGTGCTACCAGATTGTGCTAACAATAAAACTTGTCGGTGTGGAAGTTGTTATTGAAGGAAGAAAACTCAAAGTTAGGTATTGTTACTATCAGTAATGTGTCTAAAAGTCTAAAATTGTAAGTTGCTATTGACAATTAATATCTGTCAAATAAAGTTCATTCAAGCTGCGCGAGAGTAGATTTTTGTGAATCCATTCCTTTCAAAGAGCTGTTCAAAAGATTGTATTATTAAGCCAGCCAGAGGTCCCTCATTTGATCAGAGAAACAATCAATAGGAGGAAGGATGGGGTAAGTAAATATTAAACTTTGCTTTACCGCTTTTGTTGCAGAAAAATTCCGAATGCGTGTACGCTTCTTTAGCTCACACTGACATTTAGTCTTATCAAGGCGCAAGCTGTTAATACTTCAAATGACAGCCCCCCCGCTGCCCCCTCTAGACTACCTCATGTGGTCCACACTCCATCTTTTGCCTGTTCTCTGTCTCACTCAGTAGTGCAACAATGGAGGAACTTGAATGTGTGCCTGTGTAAAAGTCCAAAGAAAAAAAGACAAGGAACAACTTCCAACTGTGATTCTATTCCCATCATTCATGTTACCAAGCCAGTCAAAAGATATGGTTTGTTTGTGAATGCCATAACTGTAGAAGAGATAGCAGATAGACTTTCAAATAGTAGAAAGTCTGAATGTGTTAAAGCAAAGATCTTCTGTTTAATCCCTCAGAGCTTTATACTTGACTGCCATAAAACATGTTGCATTAAAAAATTTTGACAACGTTTTGTAAATCTCAAAGTTAAAGTAACATTTCCTAGATGAGTGGTTCCCAACCTGGGGTCGAGATTGCAGAAGGTCTGCAGAATTTTGTCTGTGCTGAGGTTGTGAGGTTAAAAATTATATTGGTAAATATTACTTTTATAAAATCCGAAAAGACAAAAAGAAAATTGTCTACATAGTCTACATTGTAAATTAATAATAAGAACAAAAACCTTCAATTGCTGTTTAATTTTTGCAAATAAAAGTTTGAAATTAATCACTTTTAATTTGTGTATGTGGGTAGGATTTAAAGTTGGGGGTCCCGGCCTCTCTTGGATACAGCCAAGGGGGTCAACATGGAAAAAAGGTTAGGAACCACTGTTCTAGTCCATGGTGTTTCAGCTGTCGGGTCGCAGAGCCGTACCACACCTTTGGTAACACTGGAGTAAAAATATTAAATGGTGACAAGCAGGTGAGCCGACGTGGTAGAGGAAGTGTTTGGTCTACCCAAGTTCTCCCAATCACACGAAAAATTAGTCAAAAATATTTTCTAGAAATCTTCAAAAAAATGTTTTATATTTTCAAAGAGAAATCAGAATCAGAAGATCGGTATCAGCAGGTTGAAACACAAAAAAAAAAACTCTGACCAACGTATCTCTTCTGTAATGCAATAATTGGATTATGGGTATATATACAATAAATTGGTTTATTCCCTCAGTTTACTTATAAAGCTGAAAGCAAAAGTTTAGAATATAATTTAGAAACTTTAATAGAACGGAACAAAAAACAATATTACATTTGAAATAAAATCGGAATAAAAGGTTTTCATTTGGCTCATAAGTTTGAACCATCCCTTGCTTGTAGATTTGTCTTCATGTACATCAGTTCTTACTCCTGCCAACTAAGAAACTGCTCCACTAAAAATGACCACTTAACTGACCTGCTTATCACAGTACTTGAATGAAAAAGAGCAAGGGGGAAGTTGTTATGGGCCTGACCGACGATGTGAGGGGCCCTCTTAGCTGGCTGACAGCAGGCTGACTGATGAGGACAGGGTTAACAGCGTTAGTTAGTGAGCTGAAGTAGCTGAGGAGAAGACGGCATGATTGATGAGCTGGGGTGTCAGATAATCACAGCCCACTCTCCCCCTGCCTATTTAATTTGACAGTGGAGGGGAGCTTGCCTTTTTAAGCTCCACACGCGCTTTTATTTTGTTTCCCCTTATAACAAGCTAGGCTTCAGACATAAACAATAACTTCATTTAGTTGGCCGACAGAAAAATAAATTACAGGGGGTAGATATAACTTAATTTCCTGCCGCGTCACACCACAGGGAAAAAAAGAGAGAAAAATCTAATTTTGTGGGCCGCCTGCCACTGAGTGGTCGAGCTAAACTCATCATCTTTCATATTCTTAATGTATTGCAATAATTCAGCCTTTATTCTTTAATAAATAAGAGCTTAGTGCAAGCATGGAGTTATAAGTAATGCTCACATTATACCAGAAAGGACAAATTCAAAAAGAACTACAGGGAGAAGTGAGGCACACAAAGCTATTTGTACTTCAATATCCCCACCTATTGGTGCCAGTGATGAAGTCACTCCAATATATTTCTTCATGCACACTCTTCTCAGAGATCACATTTTCAAAGAACAGAATGTGAAAACAAATGATTAATACATTTTTCCCCACTTTCAGCCCGTTCTGAGCTTCTCAAGAGAGCTAAGAATGAAAATTTATTTTTAAAGGGGTTAATACTGTAGCCAAAATTCATGCGCTTTTATTTTAAAATTTATCTTATAGAACCAAATTATTTAAAAAAACTTAAATATTAAATCCGCTCTTCTTTATTTTTACGTTTTTGTCTAAAGTCCTCACATCTTTTTTATTAAGTGCTAAATATTTTTTTTCCACAAGACTAAAAACTAGAATTTATGGAGAAAAATAGATCAAAAAGACAATTTAAGCTTTTTGTACCAATAGCCATTTTTTAAAATAAAAAAATGCATTTTGAATAATATAAAACGGACAGTGCCATGAACATTGAAGTGTCCCAGTATTCCTGTCTCAAGCAAGCTTCCTAGCATACCAAAGGATGTTTTGACTCTGCTCATTTCTCCTCAGTAAGTGGAACACCTACAAAAGCCCAGATAGCTGGATCTCATCCTGCTTCTCTAATTCTTTTTAAATTGAGGGAGCTTTGTGATCAATACCAAAGTCCCCATCACTTAAAAAAAAGATCAAATGCTTACCGAGCCTTATAATGTTGAGATTTGATTTGCAATGCTTGTGGTGAGATGATGCAACCTGTTCAGTTTCAAGGACATATTAAGGAGTGAGTGATTTTCAAGATAATTCATCTTTATTTTTAATATACAGTGCCTTGCAAATTTATTCAGTCTTCTTCTTTTTCACATTTCATCTCTGTTACAACCACAAACTTTAATGTATGCTTTTTTGTGTTTTATGTGATAAACTATCTCAAAGTAGTATATAGTTAAGTGGAAGGATAACTGTGGATATGGCACTCCACAGACCTGGCCTTTGTTGAAGAGTGGCATAGAGAGAGCAATAGGACATCCATCCATTATCTATACAATCTATCCTATGTAGGGTTACGGGGAGGCTAGTGCCTATCTCCAGCAATCATCGAAAGAGAGGCGAGGTACATCCCGGACAGGTTGCCAGTCCATTGCAGTGCAACACAGAGACACACAATCATGCATGCATACACTCATACCTAAGGGCAATTTAGAGAAACCAATTAACCATCAGTCATGTTTTTGGACTGTGAGAGGAAGCTGGAGTACCCAGAGGGAAATTACGCATGCACATGGAGAACATCCAAACTCCATGCAGAAATACCCCAGGCTGGGATTAGAACCCCGGACCTTCTGGCTTTAAGGGAACAGTGCTATCAGCTGTGCCACTGTTCAGCCCAATAGGAAATCCATTTTTGCATTTTGCCACAAGTTGTTAAGGAGACACAGCAAACATGTCGAAGAAGGTGTTCTATTGTAAATATTTTGTCCGACATGCTAATGCTGCACATCACCCAGAACACATCACACCCACAATTAAACAGGGTGGTGGCAGCATCTTGCTGTGGGGAGGCAGGGACAGGGAAGCTGGTCAGAGTTGATTGAAAGATGGATGGGTTCACCTTAACAGCAGAGAACTAACCTTACAAATATATGCTACAGTAATGGTACAAAGCATATTCAGGTGTTAGAAAGATCAAGTCAAAGTCCAGAGCTAAATCAAATGGGGCATTTGCAGCAAGACTTCAAAATAGGTTTTTCTTCTCTCTATTCAGTCAAACTCAGCTTGGGTTGTTTTGAAATGGGCAAGAATATTAGTCTCTAGATATTCAAACACGTATCCCAAAAGACTTGCAACTATAACTGCAATAAAAAGTATTGCCTCAGTATTGACGCACAAGTATTGACTGCAAAGATATTTATTTTTATAACATTTTTGAAAATCATCTATCCTTTTCCTTTTATTAGAATTATATGCTACTTTGCCTTGGAGAGTCAAATAAAATGCCATTAAAACCTATTGAGGTTTGTGGTTGTAACATTACAAAATGTGGAAAAGATCATGGAGTATTAATCCATTTGTAAGTTCCTGTAAATCCTACATTAAAAAGCCTGTTACTAAACACTTTCTTGGAAGTTATTCAATTACTCACATGTTTGATTCACACTCCTGATCAAAATCGTGTACAGGAGGAGCTTATTAACACAATAAATCAGTTAATCTATTCGGGGGATAGAATGAATAAATACTTCCAGAATTCGTCTCTCAGAATGCCAAAATCCAGAATGAAAATGTGACAATACAACTTGAGCTTCCTTCTTGCCCCATGGGGAGCGAAAGTATGAAATATGCATTCAGGTGCGACATTCAGCTCATCTTTTGATAAAGAGATGCTATTGAGAGGCTGTGTTCCCCTGCAGCAGCCATCTTTGTCCATTTTCTAGTCTGACTGGCCTCTGCTGATGGTGCCTCATAAAGGAATCCAATAATCACATGCAGAGACCTTGAGGGGAAGGAACTACAGTAACTGCCAGAGACCACGAGCGTTTGTGTGTGGCCCCCACTGGCAGTGATAACCTCTGATTTATGGCTGGGGTGACCATCGAGGACAATGAAGCCCCACAATGAGATTCGCCACACCCTTTCAGCTCTAATACTCAATCTGTTACCAGCCATCCTCCATTTCCATAGACACCCATGCCAGGGTCACAAACCCCTTATTGCTTTGTTTTTGTTTTGCTTGTCCTCTATTTGCTCTGCTGCTAATTTACTCCCTCCTCTCTTTCCTTTCCCTCCTCCTCTTTTACCCTTGCCCTCTCTGTCAGTCTTGGAGTCAATGCGCACAGATTACTCAGGGACACATGCTATAGCCACTGACATACCCATGACCCATGGCTCCATTGGCAGGTTTGACAATAAAGGTCTTCTGCTTGCGTTTCCTGCGCAGCTCTTTGACATAGTTCTGAAACTGAGTGTACTCGGCAGGGAAGATCCAGGTTTTGGGTATGAAGCTGTACTCCTGAGGCTGGCACTTGATCATTCTGCAAAGAAGAAAAGAGCCAGTGTGCAAGTGTACTTTCCTCCAAGAAGCAATAATTTATCCTTTTAAAATAATCTGGCAGTTGAATATGGCACTTATCATGATTTTCCTTTTTTTTTGGTCAAATTAAAAGATGAATGTTGTCCTTTCAAGGCAGACCTGACCATTTGCTTTGAAATGTGAAGTGCTACAAGTACCCAGCTGTAACTTCTTATAATACCAGCAGGCTTTCAAATGCTTGCGTTGCTTCTCTGTAACTGATCCAAAGCAATCACATGCACGCATTAAAGAGGGACACAAAAAAAAACTCACTTGGACATGTTTCTTGCGAGGCAGTCTTTCCGGCAGATTTCGCCCATGCCAGGGAAATGGTTAATTCTCTGCAGAGGGACAGGCAGACATAATAATGTTGTTAGGGCCATTAAGCCACTCAATTCCACCCCCACCCCTTCATAAAAATGAGCACATTAAAGGCAGCAACCTGAAGTGAGCTTACAATGTTCTGACATTTATGCCCAATTACAGACTCAAAACAAAAAGGTGACGCTAAGACCTTTCCCAACCCTTATTTAGTTTACCATGTTTTTTTTTTATACTTTAAAGGTTGGGGAGGGAAGAGGCGAGAAAAAAAAAACGATCAATCTCAACTCAGAGGGGCTAAGGTAATTGGTTCTGCATCACAAGCTCCTGTGGTGACAGTTGAATGAATTGCTTTGAATGTGCCGAAAGGGGGGGGTGAACAGAAAAAAACTCAGAGTTTTCTGTATTCTTTGACCAAATGAGCCTGAACAGGGGTGGTAATTAGGCCCGTATGAAGTAAAAATTTGACAGCGAGCTCTCAAAGTACATCATGCAAACGGAAAAAGTGGACAATTTTAAAATGGGGGGGAGAGGTTAAAAAATAATTTGAGAATACAAAGTGTATAAGGAATGCGTGATTATTATCCAAACGAGACAGACATAATTAGATTCGGAAGAGACAGCACAATTATGCCGTTGCCGCAAGACTACATGTCGTGTAAGCGCAAATCAGAACCGATTGTTGAGGGAGTTTTACTTTTCTTCTGAGATTTTATCTCATGAAAGCCACAGTAGCATGAAGAAACAAACTGAAAAAAAGCAAAGCATCTGTTCAAAGTGAAACATTAGCAACATTGCAACATATTAAGCAGCAGTATTCACAATATTCCATCGTCTTTGCTGAACTCTTGGTGCCCCTATTTTAACAAGGCACCCTCTTCCTGACTAGCTTGTGTTTTAATCTATCATTAGTGGCCAGTCTAATCAAATAAGCACTCGGAAAGACGGATAGCTAACGCTCACAGCTACGGGAGGGCAGCCAAGTTCATTGCGCAAGACGCGGGGGTCAAACAGAGGTAAAATCACTCTCAGACAAGCAAGAAAAATTGAGAGCAACTCTTGTTGTTAAGGCCCATCTTATCAACATCACTAGTGACATCTGAAAGCTGGCCCAGCAGCCCCAGTGTGCACGGGCTGTCAGTCTACCTGTCAATCTCTCCATCTCTGTACAGCCCCTGCTGTAGCCTCTCACTATGTCCATGATTTTTTCATACCGGCTATCTCTTTCTGTTACTACACTTTGCCTTAGGAATAGTAACTAGGAGTTTCCACTACCACTTTTTTCCTTTATTTATGCAATATTTTAGTGTAACTTTTGTCTAATCTTCATGGTTAGTTGCATTTGTCCTCTACCACTGTTATATCGACTGAGCACCTTTTTCTCTTATTTTTTTAATACTTTCTTTCTACTGCCTTGACTTTTATTATTGGTGATAAAATCATTCTCATAAGTGCAGATCATCACCTCTCGTTACAAAATACAGTGCCATGCAAATGTGTTCGTACCCTTGAACCAAAAATTTTCGTGTATTTCATTGTAATTGTCTGTGATAGACCAGTATAAAGCATTGTATTCAAAATCAGTGCAATTGTTAGCTGGAATGGTTTGCAAAATGTTTAACAAATAATATTATTAAAAGTTTGCTGAACATATGTCTTTATCCCTTTTTGATTCAATACCTCTAAATAAAATTCAGTGCAACCAATTGCCTTCGAAAGTCACCTAATTTGAACAAAGAGTCCACCTGTGCAGAATGTATTCTCAGAATAAAATACAGATAATCATGTGAAGGCCTCAGAAGTTTGTTAAAGAACAAACAGCTTCTTGAAGATCATGGTGGTGGCAGCATCATGCTGTAGGGGTGCTCTTCTCAACAGGTTGAGAAACTGGTCAGAATTGATGGGAAGATAGGTAGATCTAAATGCAGGGAAATACTAAAATAAAACCTGTCAAAGGGTTACAAAAGACTTGAGACTGGGGTGGAGATTTACCTTCCAGAAGGATACCAATCCTAAAGCTGACCAACATGAGCACCAAAATGTTAGAATGGCCCAAAGTCCAGACCTACAACTATTTTAGAATTTGTGGCATGACTTAAACATTGCCACTCACAGGTCCAATCGGATTGAGCTTGAGTGATTCTGCAACAAAGAATGGGCAAAAATGTCTGTCTCTGGACTCTCTGTGGTAGAGATAAACCCCCAAAGGACTTGCAGCTGTAAATGGCACAAAAATGAGTTCAACAAAGTATTGACTTAGTGGGGCTGAATATAAATGTACTTCACACTTTTTAGATTTTTATTTGTAAAAAATAAAAAGTTAAAATCATGTATCACTTTCCATTTTATAGGCTACTTTTATGATCTGTCACATAACATTTCAGTAAAATACACTGATGTTTCTGGCTGTAATGTCCAATCCAATCCAATGCACTTTACTTAAAAAGCACTTTATACACAACAATGTCGACCAAAGTGCTGAACATTAAAAGAACAAAACAGCACTCATCAGAGATTTTTTTTTTTATTAATAAAATACATAAATATACTCAAATCAAAACAACATGAGTGATCACATCAATCAGTATCAAAAGCCAATGAAAATAAGTTGGTTTTAAGGAGAGTTTTAAAAACTGAGGGTGAGGAAGCCTTTCTTTTGGTAGAGGGCAGCGGATTCCACAGCTCAGGTGCTACTACAGCAAAAGCCTGATCACCTCTAAGCTTCAGCTGAGTCTTGGGAATGATCAGTAGCTGCTGGTCAGCAGACCTTAAAAGATGTGAAGGAGTATATGGCTGAATTATATCCGATAAATAGGGAGGTGCAAATCCCTTCAGGGATTGTCAAACCTAACTGATTGTTGATACATTTTTTTTACATGAATGTAAAACAAACATCATATAGTTTAATGGCATCCCAGAAAATCATCAATTGCACTTTTGTGTTAGAATAAAGTGACAGGTCTAAGGTCTGTTGGCATATTTGATCCACTTGAATGTTGTGCTGCGAAGTGATGGGTTAGGCATAAGCACCCAGAGAAGTCGACAGGAAAGAAATGCTGTTTAAAATCATCAAAACACACTTTGCCTGAACCACTCCAAGATTTTTGGTTTTTACACTACATTATATTTGCATGATTTAGTTACTCTGGCTGTGTATGCCTACCTCAATCTGTTTTCCAACCCATGTTGCACATGGAATAACTACTGCAACAAATCGTCATAAATAACCATCTAAAGCAAAAGTGACTGCAGTGTGAAGATTTATAAGATAGTGAGCATTTATTACATTTTGATAGGAGTTGCTTTATCCACTATGTAGCCTTTTTCAATCTACAAAATTAGGTTTGTCCAGGCTTTTATCTACTCCAGGTAAGATACTGACTGGCTCCTGGTTATGTTATGAAATAGGGTACCAAAGTCAGAAAGATAAAGAACATAGTTAATGATGCCCAAAACCCTCCACCCGACATTCTTTTTGAATGGAAGAATGAGATTATCTGACTATGTGGCTACAACAGGGATCGCAACCCCTAACCCCTAAGATTTCAGGAAGCAACATACGTGGTTTAAATGATTATAATAGTCCCATGTTTAGTACTGTGCGTGGGCAGATTAGGAATTATTTTTCTCGTTGGGGAGATTCAGTTTGATCCTCCAGTAGAACTTCGTTTTTCTTGCCAATCTCTGCTAAGCTTAAAGATGAAGCCTGTTTAAAATATGTATAGCTAAGTATGGCCTTGAGCATGGTCACTGGGATGCTTTTTCTACAGTTGCAATCAAACTTTTTTGGTTTAAATGGTTGAATAAAACTAACAATATCCAAATTCAACACAAAATCAGAGTTAATGACCACTGCAGTTTAAAAATTATTCAACCTCTTGAAAATAATTGTTCATGAGAAGAATCAGGTGTGGTCTCAAGTACACCTTTGCCGGCCAGTTTCACCATATGTGCAACACACCTCAAACCCTAGGAGTGGTGACGGTGATGTTTCATTGCCTGTTAGAATTATTGAACAGTGGCTGCTCCAACTGGATGTGGCAGGAAGAGGAAAGTATCAACAGCTGCCACCAGACTCAAGAGGAGGCAGGTGCTGCTGCTGCAAGACCTGCTGGAATACTTGGTGATAGCAGACACTGAGGTTTCAGTTTCCTTAGTGCTTATAAAATGCTGAAGGAGTCCATGTGTAAACTCCAAGACGTACACCACTACTGACCCAAAGGGACCATTAAAGTCACTGCCAATATGCTCACAAATACAGAAATAAGCCAAAAGGGCTTTTGGGAACCTGTTTTGTAGATGGACAAATCAAAACTGGAACTTTTTTAATCTATTGATCAAGGAGAAAGTAAAGTAAAGCATTTTCTGAAAAGAACACCCTGCCTACAGTAAAGCGTGGTAGTGGCTTCATGATGCTCAGGGGTTGTTTTGCCGACACAGACAAAATTGTGTGTGAAGGGCAAGATGGATTCAATCAAGTATCAAAAATCCTTCGAGTAAAATTCACATCACCTGGGAGTAAGCCAAACCTTTGACATTACTTGGCCTTCAAACAGGACAATGATCCAATAGCATATCTCAAAGTCCACAAAGGCTTGGTTTCAGAAGAAGTCCTTTAAAATACTAGAGTGGCCATCATAGTCACACCTGACTGGAATTCTATTTAAAAAATCTCTAGTGGGATTTAGAAAAGGAGGTGCCCATAAGGAGCAGGCTGAGATACTTAAAGGGGGGTATTATGCAAAATGGACTTTCTGAAGCTTAATATCCTAAGAACCTGTCTTTCCCTCATTAAAAACATGCCTGAAGTGTTGCTCTGACCCATTCACTCATGTTAGAGTAATCTTTCAGTCTCTGCCGGTCTCTGCTGGTAGTTCTCGGAGTTGCTGAAACGCCTGCTCCCACCTATCCCCGCCTTTTCCACCCATCTCCTCCTCCGACCTTACGTACTCAGCCGAGAGCCTCGCCCCTGCAGAGCTCCCCCTTCCCTCCCCATCTTACACAACTCCGTCTGAGTCCCAGCTGCAGTAATTATAACATACCAGCTGCAGCTGCGCGTCTTTTGTGGGATTTTCTTTCCGAATCCGTGCATGCTGCGATGATGCATGGTATGTGACGAACTGAAGGGGGAGTGTCAGAAAGATTAGGAGGGTCTAAAGCTTGGTTTATACTTCTGCATCGCGTCAGTCGCGTAGGTTACGCCGTAACCCCCGTACCCACAGCTGTGTTTATACTTCTGCGTAGGGCTGAAAGTGTCGTGTTGCTGTTTAATTTCCAGACCTACAGGTGGCAGTAGGCTGGTATTGGTCGGCAAACTCCACAGGGCGGAGTTTTTCTGATGGTTTGCTTATATTTGCTTCAGTTCCGGCAAGTATTTCTTTAGAGCAACGATGGCGCCGACTTGATGCAGTGTCTCAACGAGATTGTGGAAGCAGACGAACAAATTATCCTTCTTTTGAACACTTTACAACGCAAGCAAATGAGAAGACGGAGACGTGGAAGATGGTACGTGCGTACGTAACCTCACTGACCAATCACAAGGGAGTACTTCCGCGTCTCTGCGTCGCGTCGCCGGGCTGCACGTCAAGTCCGAGGAGGTCCACCTCAAGCCTCTGCGGACCTACGCAGAGGCTACGGCGGTTACGGCGTACCCTACGCGAGGGATACGACGCAGAAGTATAAAGCGGCCTTTAGAGAGGCACAAGCGAAAATCAAGGCGTCCAATACGAAAGTACATTTCTTTAAGGTGGATTTGGATATATGACGGACTTTTAAAAGACTTACGGTGACAATTTTATTGGAGTGTGCTATAGAAGGGTAATATGTGCCTGGAAGAAGCATAATACCCCCCTTTAAAGTGAATGGATAAGGTTTGCATTAATGCATATTAGCAAAAAAGCTGCTCTACTAAGATCTAAAGATTATTGTAACAAAAGTGTTGTATAATTTTGAGACAGCAGATGTAATTAAATGCGGCATTTTGTGTTGAACTTCAAGAAGCTGCTCACGATATCAGTTCTGATCAGTTACTTAAATTGCTGTGGTTTGTTTATTTTAATGCAAACTGCAGCAGCTGATTTGTATATTTTTGCCACTCAGCTTAATTTGTTGCCAGGGTTGAATCATTGTGATTGCTTCTGTAGAACTGATGAGAATGCTTGATTGAAACATACAGACTTTATGACAGTTTGCAAGCCCTCAGAAGCAGAAACATACAACCACTGCCTGGGACTGTTGCTGGCTGATGAGATCTGAACATTTTCTACTGGGCTCTCACTGATTACCAGCCATTAAGAAAGGGATGCAGCACTGTTATAACACTTCCTATAACACTTCCTGAGATGAAGAAACTTATTTCTGAAGCAGACTGAAGCCCACTGGATGTGTCAAACTCAACCACCTCAAAGGTGAAGGACGGCGGGGCTAAAGATTATATTTAATAATTCATATTTTGTTTATTAGTTTTCAAAACAAACTGAGAATCAATAAAGATTTTGTGAATTTGTCTGAGAGACAAAAATTGTCATACAAAAATATATGAGAGCAAAACAATTATCTTATCAAACACTGAGGCTCCTGAACTCAACTGCATTGTTTGTTATTAAAAACTGCCCAGTTGTGTCTACCTGATAGTTCCTGAGCTCAGCAATTTTCTCATGCTGCACCGCTGAGTCATTCCAGATGAGGTTGGCAGTCTCATCATCATCCCGTGCTTTGATGAAGCCCATCTCCCTGATGGCTATACGTACTGTATGAAAACATTAAAAAGCACATTAATATCTATTCTAAAAAGGAAATACCGCAATAAAGCTTAGAATCTCCACAATAAACACAATGAGTGCCTTGCAATAGCATTCATGTCCCTTGAACCTTTTCACATTTTTGTCAAGTTATTACCACAAACTCATAGACCAACACAAAGAGGTGAATATCTGCTAAAAGAAGAAAAATGATACATGGTTTTCAAAACATTTAGAAATACAATTGTATTTCCACTTAATGCTGAAACCCTTAGATAAAATCTAGTGCAACAATTTGCCTTCAGAAATCTTCTGATATGTTAATGAAGTCATGTTTGTCATCTAATCTAAATATAAATAAAGTTAGCAAAGGCCTCAGTCGTTTTTTGCCACCAAGAGGCCTATGGCAATTCAAGAGGAGATGCAAAAATGCCCACATCAGGTGAGAGAATCTGTTGAGAAAAAAAATGTGTTGTGAAGAAATAGGTAATTTATGGAAGCATGGCAAAAAGAAAGCCATGGCTGGAAGGAAGTCATAAAAAGGTACCAGTTGTAGCTGGGGGTGATTACAAATGCACATTACACTTTTTAGATTGTGATTTGTAAAAACAAATTCAAAACCATGCATCATTTTCCATTTCCTTTACAATTTTGCATTATTTTCTATTGGTTCATCACATAGAATCCCAATAAAATACATTAAGGTTTGCAGTTATTAATTGACAAAATTGTAAAAAAGTGAAAGGGTTATTAATACTGTGTATTCATAAACCTGTAAGTCATTGTAATATTGAAATATCTCTTAACAATTGACCAGCGATGTTCTAAAGAGTGAGGCAGCTCAAAGTTATAGATGCAAAATAAGAACATGAGCTCACTTAGACCCATAAATCCTAAACCTAACCAAGCATCACAGATCAATATTTCACTCAAACATTTTGCTGAGCCTAAATGTTGCTGTGCATTCATAAGGAGATGAATCTGGGAGGTTATAGATCAAAAAGCTCACAGCAATATTTACTATTCATGGAACGGTAGCACACCGGCTAATCATAATGCCTCTCTTGAAAAAGATAAATTAATTGACTGTAATGCATTCAATTCCCACCGGAAACCCTATAGCATGAGAGATAGGTGGCAACCCATTTGGACATTAATCCAACAAGTATTCATTATTCAGCAGTTAATGAAAAATTCATATGCCCTAACAAAACAAAGTATTAATTAATTTCTTGAAAGCTTCTACAAACCTGGAGAAGGCTTGCCTAATGTTGCGTGATGGCACTTGAATGGGGAAATAGATGTTTCCAATGTGACTTCATCCATCTGTTAATGTCAGCAGAGACTAAAAGTGTTTTGCTAACTGGAACAGGGAGGATTTACATCAAAGCAGACATATGCTTACAGTTAGTAGTAAGGTCCTCTAGTACATCAGGGCTATAATTGATCCTTTTCTTGCACTTCTCACAAAACAGGCATTTTAAGTGCTTTAGTGTACATTTTCCTACTCAGTGGACCCAAAGCAGATTCCAAACCCAATTTTCTCACATCATAAAACTTTACCTGGGATATTATTATTATTATTGTTCTCAAAAAAGGCAAAACAGGTGCAAAAAAAGCCATCCATCTGGCCTGTGGTGTTAATTTTCCCATAAAATAGGCTCAAACTACCCTCAGAATGGCCACTGTGAGGGTCTCGTCACAGCTAGATGACTGACTCACAGCTGGACTCCCGTCTACCGACAGGATCCCGACTGCCTCAGACTTCTACTTGCTGCTGCTGACGCCTTACTTTTATGGGTTGTAGTTCACCCCTGAGAACTCTGCTGCCACACAATATATTGAACTTCAGAGGAGCGCTTACAGTGCTGTTTCAGCTAATCTCAAACTGAAAAAAACAACTCACCGCCAAGCTAAATTACCACAGAGAAGATTTATGTAAAGTATATATAGCTGAAGTATCTCTGTGTGAGCTGTTTAGCTCAACTGCAACTGTTTAGGGGTAATTTGAGACAAAGAAAAGCAAACTCTTTCAAAAAATATATCCACCTTTGCAGATTTTATTGTTAAGGCAACATTAGAGCTGGATGTCTGGTGTTTTTCTAGCACTCACTAAGCCACAGGAAGAAACGGGCCTTAAAATTCTTTACTCGTTACATTTTTTATGAGAAAAAACCCTCATAAACTCAAGGAAAATTTAGGCCAATGTAGCTGTAGTAAGAAAAAAATACCCTACAAAACAAACTGAAAAAAACCCCAGAATTTTCAGACGAGATTACTTTAGTTGTAGAGCTTTTCATCTGTCTATTTAAGTTAGTTTTTGCTTCTCACCTGTCTTCTGAAGCAGTGTACTGAAATTCAATGACGGAAAGGTTTTGGACAATACCACAACTACTGTTAGGACTGATCAATCGTTTCAGAGAGGATTTTGATGCCCATAATCTACAAAGAACAGCACATCCTGTTTCATGCCACTAAAGTAGTAAAACTTGCCTTTTTAGATTTTAATGCATTCAGATGCATCTTAATAATTAAAATATCATCAAAAAGCTAATTTACTAATACAATTACTTATAAAACATAAAACATTTTCTACACAGAGAGTGATACATATTTTGAGAGAAGTATTTTTGCATTATTTTTTATTTTATTATATCTTATTGTTATGTATTTCTCTTACAATTTAAGTATTACATAAAACCAATAAAAATATTTTCATTACAGAGATTTTATGTTCAGGCCATATTATGAAAATGACTGCTGGCTAGAGTGTTGTGTGGCAGACAGTCACCAACACCTTGGAAAAGGAACCATATTTCCCAAAAGTAATTGCGGATGAAGCTAGCTGTTTAACGAGTGCAGTAATCAAGCCTTTTAATGGAAAATTGAGAAGAAGGAAAAAGTGTGGTGGAAAATAGGGAACAAGCATAAACACTAAACACATCCTTGATAGGAAAGTGAAGCCAGTCCTGAGTTTGGAGGATAGTCCCAGGGCTTGGACTGCTGCCTAAACAGTGCTTCAAGAACCAACATTCACAGATGTGTCCAGGAGATGGGCTAAAACTGCTGTATTCCTTGATTAATCCACTCATCAACCAAAGACAATGTTATTCAAAGGTCCAAAGGCCAATATGATTTTTCCATTTCCATGTAATTCCAAGAGAGAACAAGGATAGAGATACTCAGAATCTAAGTAGCCTCAGGTCTAACATGAGGCTTCCACAGTCAGGATTGATTTGGGAAGCTATGTCAGCTTCTGGTGTTGATTCTCTGTGTTTTAACAAGTCCAAAGTTGAAGTATGAAGATGATGATGATGATTTTAGTTTCCAGTAAGATTTGGCACCTGCCCACTACCAAAAGTACTAGCACCTGCAGTAATGAACATGGTATCCCCTTTTTATGTTTGGCCAGGATAATCACTTGACCCAAACCACATGCATTCACCCCTGGGGGTGAAACAAATACTTAAAATATATCATTTTTTGTATAATCTAAATAATATAATAGCTTTAAGTTACTAATTGAATTACTTGAATAAATTAACATTTCAATTATATTGTAATTTATTGAGATGCACCTGTGTTTAGATTCCCCACTGGCACTTTTTTGCTTTTAATTTTACATACTTTTGTAGTTATCATGATACCAAGGAAGTTTTAACCTCTGTTGAGGTGGAATACCTATTTCATATTTTGTGCCAGCGACGTTGGCAGTTATAGTGCCCTTCTTCTTTTTGGTGTGCGCCTTCCTCTTCCCGCTGCTCCGGTAGGAGCCCACAGATGGGCCATTCACGGGGGACGCTCCTTGATCCTCTGGAGGAGATAACACACAGCATAACTAGATACAAGCACAGCTTGTGCTCCAGAACAGGGAGGGGAGCAGAACCCTAATGTTTTTTTCTTGTTCCTGCAGGGAATTTAGAGAGTTTGTTTATGGGAAAAAGAATGTAAGTGGATTATTCATCTTGCATGGTGTAGTTCTATACATCGTAATTTCTGAATGATTATTTTTCAGTGTGTGTGTGTGTGTGTGTTTGTGTGTGTTAATGTGGATGTGTTGAGGTATACTTAAGTATGTCACATTGTATGCACAAATTCAGCATAAGCAACAAATACACTGACCCTGTCAGTCCTGAGAGGAATGACCCTCGCTTACTCACCTCCATCATTAGGAGGGGAGGGCATCTCAGGGGCTATAGGAGAGAAGGGGTAAGCCAAGCTTTCTGCCAGGCTGGTAGGGCGGGCCTCACAAGGTGCTCACAGCACCCCCTCCAATGGTTCTCTCACACTTGCAGTAGTTACTCTTCCCCGTCTCTGGCTGTGTGGACAATGTGGTTCAGAATATCACGATGGATCATCTGAGCATCTCCTTGGCCTGCTTCGGCAGCATAAGGAGAAGAGCCTGAGTGGGTAGGGGATTCAGCATGGGTAGCAGGGGTGGGAAAAGGGTGCAAAGGGGAGGATTCCTCAAGGGTCTGCACTACAAAGACTTATTTACAGCTGCCAGGGGAGAAAGGGAGGGAAGGGGAGGACAAGGGAGTGGAAAGCCTGTGAAGGAGAAGAAAAATTAATTTTAAAGGTGCAAAGTTCAGAGTGATCAGACCAATCAAAGACGAGCTGCATAAAGCTCACACACACAACACTGCAAATTAAGTTATTCGATACCGTGTCGCCTGGAATCATTCTGATTTTATGGAATCATGGTGAAATATTAATGGTCTACTCAAGCAAACTGTTTTGAGCATCACATTGTTTCTTGTGCCTGCTGGGTTTAATAGCATGGCTACAAGGTCACTTGATTCAAACAGATGGTATCTTCAAATTGGTTTAATAAGATGCTACCTCAAGAAAATTATCATCAGTCAGCAGCCAAACTCTGTGGTCACCGAGCTTGTTTTCAAAACCTTTTTGGAGAGAAATCTGTTATTTTTGACTTGTCATGTCCACGTTTATCAGTGGACATGATAAATGTGGCAACAAAAAAGGCTCAGTGACTACAACTTTTACAGGTTTTTATGTTTTCTTTTGTGTTTTTATTTAAGATCACACCAAATTATTGTCTGTTATATTTGTAGTAATTGTGCATCAAGGCACACAAGCAAGATTTTTCATATTATAACATACACCGGGATGGTCTTGTAAACAGACTCATTGTTTTCTTAAAAGGCTTTTATCAATGACAAACTGTAGTAAAAAAAACAAAAACCATTGCACTTCAATAAAAATCTATTTTCAATTTAACAAACCCCCATCAATCCCATACAGCGCTAAAACTGAGAAGGTATAGAAGATGTTACGAAGCAGTTCTCCTTTGCCAAACTTGCTCATATTCTTGTGCTTGGCTCTTTTTTTCTGCTTCTAAAAGAAAGGTGGGAAAAACATCTTGGTTTTAAAAACACCAACATACGGGAAGTTTTTGTGTTAATGCTTGTATGTATTACATTCCACAGAGAGGATCAGTGGGACAATTAATTATTATCTTTTGTTCTTTATCTGAGATGATAATTTATTTTCTTACATTTTGAAAAAGAATACTTCAAACAAAGCAAGCATAAAGTTCAGCTGTTGTTTTTAGAGTGAAGTCATATTTTATTTAGTTTTTTTATGTATAAAAAATACAAAAAGTAACTATGGTGTTTTTATCTACATTCCTGCAAGAGTATTCATACCCTTAGAAATTCTTTCACATTTTGTCATGTAACAACCAGAAACCTTACTAATCTTACTGGGATTTCCGGTGTATGTATTCAGTACCGCTGGGTCACCTTTAAAAAAATCTTTATGCATCTTTGGATTTAGCTCAATCCATTCTCATCGACTCTGATTAGCTTTCCTGTCCGTGCTGAAAAAAAAGCATTCACACAGCATGATGGTGCCAAAACCTTGTTTAAAGGTGGGTTGGTGTGTTTTTCTAGCGCCTCTTCTGCAAAGTCCACATTTGTGGAGTATATGACCAATGGATGTCTTGTCAAAATATTTTTCCACCTGATTTGCAGATCTCTGCAGGTCCTTGTGGTTGTAACGAAAAAAAATGTTTAAGAAAATTCAAGAGGTATGAATAGTTTTGTAAGGCAATGTAATGTTATCACACAGTTAAGGCCTCCACATTGACTTTGTAAACTGTATATACAAGACTATATCTGAAAATTCAGCTGGGAGAGGATGTCGTCCCAGTAAGTTTTGTTACAAGCTAGTTACATTTATTTTTGAAAAGTGAAATAATAGAAAAATGTGACTTGATACAGTGAAAAGAAAAATGATTAGTCAATCACATTCTATTTCAGTACTCTAAAACACTGTATATTTACGCATGCAAGTAATAATGGCCAATTTATAGAGTCTGTTTAAAAGTCATTATCTCTGTTTTTCTCATTGGGATACAACCCACAGGCAAGCAATGCAAGTAATGACACGCCATGTTGTCCCAAGAGATCAATATTTTTTCCATGGGACATAAGCCAACAGGACAAAAACACACGTGGTAAAAAATTTCCATTTATCGTTATAACTACCTAACCTTGTCCACAAAATGGCAAATGTGACCTCTTTGAAGCTCAAATAGCAAATATATAAGATACAAATATAAGATAAAAGCTGACATGATATAACATGAACAAGATGTTTTGACTTCAAACTGGGGAAAAAAAAACAAGAATGGTTTGAAAATATGGATAGTATTGGTTAATAAACTATAATAACGACTAAAAGAGCTTCATTTATAAACATGAAATGTACTACAATGTCCTACTGTGCCTCTTCGAATTTCATAAAGAGATCAACAGTAGCCTCTAGTGGTGGCAGTACACTAAGTAGCGTGATTTCCACCAAACAATGTTTGCACTCCACACATCCACCTTCCTACGCTTTTGGATCAGAGAGCTTAAAAAGAGGTGCTCACAAGACAGCTTACAAAGCAAATGCATTGATTCTATCAACAGTCTCTAGACAAATTAGTGTGAGAAAACAATCTAAATGTATTGCTTGATCATTCAGTAGTCCTCACTGTCAGCCTCATGGTCTGCCTGTGGTAAGCATAGGACATTGATCCTGACTAGAATGAGATCAGCGGAGACGGGGGGCAACAACAAAGAGCCTGTGATAAAGAGGCTGTACTGCTGACAATCTACCCCCCCCCCATGTTAATGTAAAAGCTCTCTGTGCAGGATGCAGGGAGCGCTGTCTCTATAAGACCTCTCTGTCCCTATGCAAAGGCAGATCTGACACACACTTAAGAGTTACAAATAAAAAAAATAAAAATAACACTTACTATTGAATAATGGCATTTTGATATAGTCAATTGCGATTATAAAATTGGCAAATTTCAGATTGTTTCAGATTCTCACATTGTAAAAGGAAAACAACACATTTACTTTTCAAGTATCTTTATAGATATTGTGATTCGTTGTGGATCTCTTAATCTCTGGACCATCTAATATGTATGAATCCAGTGCAGGGTCACAGTTCAGTTCAGTCTCAGTTTTTCTATTTTTTTCTTCTTCATTGTGTTAAACTACGATCACATTGGAATGTTTGTAGTTTAATTTAAGTGTGTCAATATAATCTGATTGTATTGGACAAATCTGATTATATATTCCTGCAGAACTGTTAATAAATTGAACCTGTTTGGTCTGCAGGTGCTTTGAACTGAGATGTATTGTGAATCACCTCTATACAGATAAACTGAACTGAATTTTTTGTTGAAAGAAAGGGTTAACACCAGAGATGGGTAGAGTACCGATAAATTGTACTCAAATAAGAAAAGCACTACTTCAGTACTATGAATGAAAAAATATCCCTACAAATAAATAAGAAAGTAATTTATTTAATAAATTCAGACAAAAAACACTTTTCCAAATCAAATGTTTAACATAACACTTGTGAAACTAGTACTTACAGAGGGTCAGGTGTTTTTTTTATATATGTTAGAACAGGGTAAAGTACTTCCGGTGACAGTATACAGTGTTTGCTGTACTGCACAAAGAGCTCAGCAGATAGGAAATAACATCAGAAGAACAAAGTTTGTGTACAAACAAGAAGTTTCACTTCAACATGCATGGTAGGTTTGTGTCTGTGTAACCTGCATTTTTGGTTGCAACACGTTTGTTCTTCATTTAGTGCAGTTACTCACAGTGGGTAGAGGATCCATAAATTATACTCAAGAAAGAGTAGCCATACTTCATAATAATATTACTCAAGTAAAAGTAAAAAGTATAGCGCAGGAAAACTACTCCTAAAAGTAATCACCCCCCCTCCCACTAAAGTAAATGTAACTGAGTAAATGTAACTAGTCACTACCCCCCTCTGGGTAAAACCTACAAGATTAACTGCTTTTACTTAAACTCCCATGAAGGAGTTTTCAGTGTCATTTAAAATCAAATGTGAGGTTGCATTTAAAAGTCAGTTAATTTGTCTCCGACGCAGTTCTTTCTCATGTTGCACCCAGTTTGAATTTGCAAAGCAGAACTGAAAGCATGGATAAATCAGGTTACAGAGACATGCCGTACTATATACTTTTAGCATATTGCACTACACTTAAGTTTTTATTTTTTGCTTGATTTTTTTATTTGTTTGATTTTTTTCTATACCTGTGATTGATGAGACATAAAATATTTGAAGCAAATAACAGCTTGCAACTTAATCAACTCCATATTAAACCCAGAATCGTTCATCTATTCCTTTCCTTTACCCATGTAATCTTTAGTAGAATGTCAGACGTCCACTAATGCAATATAAATATTTGACCAACAGAGGGAGCCAAAAGGCCATCATAGCAAATTCCAGCGTGCAGAGCCTCTATTAATGCTTAGCTGATGCAGTGTCCTCCTGCCACACAACACAGAAAGGCTTCTTTGTGAAGAGTCAGCTCTTTGTGCTGCTTATCTCCACCCCTTTCTGTTCTTCTGGCGTTAAAAGAATAACAAATGCTGCTCTGGAAACAAGGAAACTGCAATAAAATGATCAGACAAATATTCACCACCAACTGTTAATATTTATTGTTCTATTCTCTGTAATATAATTATATCTCTTTCCTTAATTCAACATTACAAACATTCACTGTGACTAAATAACAGGTGAAATATATTCACATTGGCATTATTGAATTATGAGATAATAGCCAAAAGCACTTCTGGTGAAATTCATTTTTATACCAAAAGCAAATCTTAAAGACTTGTGTAAAAATTGTATCAAAGCAAAGAAACTTGTACGTTGAGGCTCTTTCTGCATGATAGCTTGTGTCACACCTATTACACGTGTCGTTTTTAACAAAAGCCATCCCTCCCTGAGGGCCTCGTTTTATCTCCTTGCTGTGTAAAATCTTGAAAGCAGTCATCAGACACGCCATCAAAAGGCTAGAAGAACCATGGCACTACCTTGTTTTGTGCTGAATGTCCAGTATGTATGAATACAGGTTCCTCTCTGTCTATACTGTATGCCCAGCTGTCATCAGGGCTTGTGTATGTGTTTAAAGTGGAGACAATCACTAAAAAAGAAAACATTTACTATTAATGCATCACGACATCTTTAAGAAATAACTGTAAGGAAAAAAAAATACTGTATTTACACATATCTTATAACATTAAAGTCACAGAAGCACCATAAGCCTCATTAACTGGATATTTGATCCATGAAGTGTCATGTAGAATAATGTAAGATTAAACCATATATTAATAAATAAATGTGTGAATAAATAAATAGTAGTAGTAGAAAGAGAGTTGTTTAGAATTGCTGGTGGACGTAAATTTACCTGTAAACAGTAACCAACTCTGGCTTTGCGCCTCTTTCCAGCTAAGAGGAGAAGTGTGGGAGTTATCAACCCACAGGGTACTGAAATACTCTATTACACCACTCACTGTTTCGTCTGAGGCTATGCTTTAAATCTTCATAGTTAAAAAAAAAGTCAACCATCTGTAGCCACAATCCTAATAGGATTAAAACAAAACAGGCAATACGAACATGCAACATCAAGCAATATTCATATATCTATGTTAACAGCTCACCCAAAGAAGGATGCGGCAGAACACCACTGGGACAGCTGCTGCACAACAAATACTTTTTTGAAAAGAGCACCACTTTGGAAAGTTATTGAGAAATTACTACAGGGAGTTATTTGCCAAGAACAGGAAGTAGAATGTCCTCCACCATGAACATTTGGTATAAAACTTGTAATAGACTGTAATAAACTCTGGAATTTGGGTCATTTATTTTGGGATATCAGGATGGCTGCAAAGCTGATGATCTGGCATGGAAAAAAAGGATTAATGGTAGTTTGTAAACATTGATGGAAGTGATGACTAATAATGGGTAGGTAAGTAGTGTGAACCAAAGATAGGAAAACTGATGTCAGAACAAAACACAAACATTTTTAAAAGTTGATAACAGGAAAAGAGATGACTGATGACTTAAGTTTTCTCTGGCTGTATAGAACACAGAATAACCCAAATATGTAGGCACACTTCCTGGTCAGCTGGCTATAAAAACAGGATACTTTACATTTTTGTGGCTTAGAATAACGAGAAATCCAGCTGTTTGGAAATCTTTCTGTTTGTGAAAAACACAAGACAGTCAAGCAGCACCATCCATCTCTCATTTTAAGGTAAAAGTGATGTTTAAAAACAAGTTTGCAAGCTACCAAAAACATTTATCTAAACTAAATAGCCCAACAAATGTCAGCTTGTTGCACTTGTGCTACTTAATAAACAGTAAAACGGCATAATATACGGCACAGCAAGCACAAAAAACGAAACACTTTTTAGTGAGCAATTACTGTACATTTTTGCAAAAGTTAATATACAGTATGAACATCAAATGATAAAAATGAATGTTACAAAAAGACAGCTGCACAATATTTTTTAACTGATTGATCATCATTACAATATCGATTTGACTAATATCACAATTGCAAACAGACTTTCACTGTCCTTTTTGCCCACAACTAATATAGATCTTCATGAGCAAGATCAGAAGATCAGTTGAGCTCGAGTGTTGGGGAAATTCTGATATGGCAAAATAAACAAAGTACTGAGAAAATGTGGGTTAATCATAATCGATATCATTATCTCAGGACTCATAATATCTCAGTGTCTAAAATTGTGCAGCCCTAGAGAAAAATGTTTATAATATGCTTTTTTGGTAATACTCACTGCATAATAACATCAGCAGTAAGAATAATTGTTTTTTTATGTTTAAAAAAAAGTGAAGATCATAAAGAGAGAAGATCTTATTATAAATTGTTTCAAAACTGAAAGATTCAAGGTTATCATACCATTTCTCTACGAGTAACACTGAAACAAAGATAACTAAACAAATTCCAGAGATAAGGTCCCTAGATATACAAAAAACAAACAAATATTACCTTAAAACTATTAAGGACTTCAGATATTACAATATATGTAATGATAATACCAGGTATGGCCTCAGACCACTCTAAAATTCACAGTATTACTGTGAATAACCTGAGATCAATATAAAGCGTTCTGATTTCAAGACGTGCCTGAAAGAGAAAGAAAAAAAAAGATTTGCCATTCCCTATTTATCTTACACTGTGTCACTGTGAGAAGGCTGGGAGAAAGGATGCCTGCCAGAAGTCCTGCTAAACTCTTATATTATATAATCAATCTGCTCTGTCAGGGCTGACCATCTACAGGATGCCAGGGCAGCCTGTGGTGTGTAGAATGAAAGCTAAACCACAAGCAGGACGGAATAAATCAAATCTCCAAGCACCACATCTCTCATGTAATTAGCCAGGCTCTGGGCGCTTATTGATGAACATAAGCAAAAAAGCTCATGAGTTAAAGACAGATTTACTGCAAGGTGGCTGTGCTGCAAATACCATTGGTGGGGTGGAGTGTGGGGGGGGGGACTGTATCATCCCTGTCTCAGCAAGAAGTCAATATGGTATATTCCAGATCACTAGAAGGATTGCAGGCCATCCCCCTTTCTTTAGAGATCTTGCTTGGGTATTGTTCTTTTGTTTTTGTTTTTACCTAAGCACAGCATGGAACCCTTCTATCTGACATGCAAAGCCTTAACGATGGAGCTTTTCTTGAGAGCACAAATAAAATCTCCCACGACCGAAGCAGGTGTTTGATTGCCATGAGTGAGCTGCTAGCAGTGGCTTGCTAACATCAGGATGCTAGCTACTTGCTTAGGTCAGGTGGAAGAAAAGCAGACAGGGTAAGCGTATCTGGCATCCTGTTCACTTCCAGCGTACAACACCGTAATGTTGGCGAATGACAACAAACAATGTTTTTTTTTTTGTTTTTTTTTTTATGCTTCTACAACATTTAAGCAGAACACCTCCCCCCCTTTCCCCAGTTAGACACCGTACAATAATTAATTATAAATAACAGTGAGTTGCTCTACAGTTAGCTTAGCGATGCCTGCTCAGATGAAACAACAGTTAAGGTTACCGTATGTATTATTCCGGTGCAGCTCTTTTCCTCGTCCCACTCCGACTACACAGCTGCCATTTAGAGACACTGAGGCCTCCTTGGTGAATGCATCTACTTCCAACCGTGTTTCCAAGACCATTCAGTGCTTGTGGTTTGTGACGCCGTTACAACTAATAACTGATGTTGACTTATACATCATAAAATAAAATCAGTGTATTGTAGTCCTGTTGTCTGCTGTGAGTGCTGGAGCGAGTCCCTGGGCGGAACCAATGGAGCTTTCAAAGAGGGGGGGGATTCGTGGATGAACTGCTGAAGTTTGCGTTCGCAATATGCCACAATCAGACACTTACCGCACTCTAGTTCTCCTGGACTAAACCGGTGCCTTATAGTAAATAACTGACTATTTAAAAAAGAAAGAAATCCAATCTACTTCTTAAGGCTTGTGTTTAAGGCTAAGTTTCTTTGCAGCTCCTCCTTCACGACTTGCTTACACAAACAGCTACCTAGCAACGGTGTCGCTGGCCATGGTGCTAAAAACATCCCGTCCCGTTAATGGGCGCGTCCCTTTCAGAGTTTATTAATGTCATTTCGCTCATTAAAATATGTTTTAACATTCACCTTAGTGTTGTTTCTTACTTCTTTTCCATTTGGATTGTGGTTTCTTGTATAGATCTAAATCTCAGGTGTATAATCTATATAATAATATCTATATAATGTTCTATATACCTGCACTGCAAAAAGTTGTGCGGTAAGCAGACAATATAAATAATAGAAAAAAACTTGTAGCACGTGTATTAGATTTTTTTCTTCAATAAGCAAATGAAAAAGATAAAGAAACATCTAACGTGCCTAATACCAAAAGTAACCCACAGAAACACACTCGATGATACATTTACGCGCATATCAAAGCTGTGCAAGACAGAGCAAATCAGAGTGGTTCAAATATAAATTCTTCGTGTTTGTTGTAACTAGTGGAAACGTTTTACATCAATATTAGCTGCTAGCTTATTCACTATTATAATCACAATTTTCAACAGCTTAAAATTGAGTTCTAGGGTGTTTTCTACCTATTTTGTGAATTACTAAAAACAGTTGTTTTACCGAACAAAATTAAACAGTAGGCTAAACTAAACAGGAGTGACAATACCAGCAGGAAGTTTTAAATTGTAGATAGATAGATAGATAGATAGATAGATAGATAGATAGATAGATAGATAGATAGATAGATAGATAGATAGATAGATAGATAGATAGATAGATAGATAGATAGATAGATAGATAGATAGATAGATAGATAGATAGATAGATAGATTCCAACATGTTTTTGTCATACAGTCTATGGTTTTTGTAATGATTAGGAAAATAATAATAGTACTAATGTGACCTTAAACTGCACATGGACAAAGCTGTCTATTACAGCATTCACAATATAATAATAGAGTGTGACTGCTTATGACCGATTGTGTAGGACAATAGTCTTAACATTTTATTTATGAAAAATACCTCCTTGAAAATGTAAGTGCAAATCCTATAGTTTTTTTAAGCTACACCAATAGTATTTTGATATAAAATGGGGATTTTTATTTTATTAAAGTTCATGATTTGCAAAAATTATCAACTCGTTAAATGTGAAATGTGTTAGGAATCTGTGCAGCTCTTACAGACTCGAAATATTTCAATGTTAAAAGTTACAGATAACAGAAAACAGGACAGTGTCACAACGTGGCTCGGGTCAGTGTTGGATCAGAGACACACGGAGTCACTTTAAAACTTCGCACTCCTAAATGAAACGCTCCATGGCCATGTGTGTTATTTCCGAACGGTCAGTGAAGGCAGCGTTCCTCCTATCGAGCGCATCCGTGGGTATTCCCATATGACGTGAACGCAGCGCAGGACGACAGGAGGCAGAGGTGAAAAGTCTGGATCATGTTGTCATTCCAGCAGAGGCATACATGAGCTGCTAAAAAGGACGCGATAAATAAACCTCATCGAGTCGGCCACCCGAGCACGACCAGGTTCTGTTCATAAAGAGAGCACGTTGATGGTGTTAGGAACCAGTCAGTGTGAGCAAGCTGAAATTTGTTATCGAGCTAACGAAGGAGCCTGTTAGCTAGCGGCCACCATCATCGCTCCTAGCCAGCTGTGGATCGCCCTGTCTTCCTACGATGGGAAACTCAGCTACTGCCAAGAAAGGAAATGAGCAGGAAAGCGGTGAGCACCTGGAAGCCGTCCTGTCTTGCTTTCAGCTTTTTTGTGCGTTTACTGTATCCTAATGTGGGATGTTGCTTTTTTTTATTTATTCAGCGGGTAGCGTTATTTAGCAATTAGTACAGCACTGGAGCCGACTGTACAGTAACACGGGCTGCTGCTTTGAAGAACCATCTTTGGTGGGACAGTTCTACAACGCGAGTTCGTGGTGTTCGTAGAACGACGTGAGGTTCCTGATGGGCTGAGCTGGAAACTGTGTAGCAAATAATAACACCAGATAATATCTGAATGTTTGTCAGCGCGGTCATCATCAGCCTTATTGTGGGTCTTTACAGAGCCGTGAATGTCAAATAATACCCACCACCCACCACCTGATTAAATAAATTGATTGTTTTTTTTTATATTGTGGCGTTTAAGACGCTCTAGTTAACTTTAAAAGGCCTCATATCACGTGCCTGTAAGCAAGATAACATCGCCAAACAAGTTGCAGGACATGGCCTGGTGTGAGCAGAAAACCACCACCAGAGTGGCTAGTTCTTAGGTTTTTAAAAATATTATTATAGATTATATATTTACTTCCACATATTTATTTTACATGGTCCCTTTTATCTATATATTAACAGATGCTACTTGCTGTTAATTCGAATAGCAAGATCGCTGCTTTTCTTACTGTGCTGTTAACCCTTTATTATAAACATGTATGCTGCTACCTTAGAAATTAAAATCCGCAAAAAACAGCTAAATCTTCATTAGGATTAGGGCGATACTGGCTTAAAAGCTCAGCTTGATATTTTGTGGCATTTGTTGTGATAATGGTAAAAGTGAAGGTATAGAGTACTAGAGGATTCATCACAGACTCTTGGCTATAAATCTCTAAATAAATCTCTCCCATTTTCAAAGCAAGATATTCTCTGCAACAAACACATTCAGTATCGCAACAGTGCTGTCACTCATTGCACTGTAGCTGCATTCAGTTGCATTCTGCAGACATAAATGCAGCCATTATATGTTCTCTTTGAGGTTCAAACAGCAAAAGTAACAACAACAATCATGCTGTCAGTTTTGGTGTGTTGCAGAGGTCAGCGTGTTGGATATTTAGATTTTTGTTCATCACATAATGATTTTTTTTTATCACACTAATTGTTTTTCCTCAATAATTATCTCCAGTGCGATAATTGACCAACTCTATGTAGGATTTTAATCAACCTTAAAGTCTGTTAGGTCATGTTTTCCAATAAAACAAAAATCAGCTGATACATGATACAGCTCATACATGTGGAAATATTTTGTTTTCATCCCCTTTAAAATTAAATTTTCCATGATTTTTGAAATGCAAGTGATCTTGACATCATTAAAGTTTTTTGCTATGACATAAAACTCCTTTGCGAACTCGCATATCTAATATAGCTCTTTCTTTCTGGTCAAAATGCACTGCTTATGCATATTATAATCTATAATATAGCTCTTCTTTAGATACTTGTTGGAAGCAGTCTTGGGCATGTTGCTATTGTGAGTAGCCAGCCTAATCCACCAAACTGTGTCATAGCTCGTGGCCTGTCTGCACCTGATCTTGACCTGCTTTCTGATTGGCATTAGTTTGTGCTGTCTAACAAACTAGTGACTCAGGCTACGTGTAGTTCCTGCAGAGGGGGGTTGGGGCTGAAACAGGATTTAACAGAAAGAACAAACAAGAGAGATACGTTAACAACTAATCCCATAACATTTAATTTGTCACTTTGACTTGTACACACTGGTTAAACAAAATAAAATGTTTGTCTATCCTTTTATTTTTTTTCTTATTAATTCCAAAGGCTTAGAGTTAATAGAAAACTGAAGAACTGCGCTATGAAACGCATCCACCAGAGAGCACACTAGTCTGGACAGAATGCCTCTTTCCGTTACTTTGTGGGTGTAACATGTTTCTTATCAGCAGTCTTGGCTTACCATGTCTGCACTATGTTTTTGACTTGACATTTCAAGTCAGGCCTTCCAGGCTCTGTTTTAAGGTTCTCTTTCCAAAAAACCCCCCCACAACAATCTGCCTGTGAAATGTACCAAAGTGCTTTCAAAAAGCACCACCAAGAAACTGGACATGTATTTGGCCACTTTAGCAGAGGACGTGAACAGGAAGCTTAGCTTTATGTGGTTAACCAGCCATTGCAGAGCACTTGACTGCATACAGGAAGTTAGTATCGCTGGTGTTAAGCCTGCAAACGGTTTCTTTTCTCTGAGAGCCGATCTTACTTACACATCAAGATATTTGCCTTAAAATGGCACAGGGAAAGGATCACTCCTTTGCCAGCCGCTTAATCCACAAATATCTTAAGAGTGGACAAGAGAACAAGGGACACGAGAGTGAAGTGCCTCAAATCTCTGAGTTCACCGTCATGTGGGATAAGTTGAGTAAGTGCAGTTAAATTATTTTTCTCTAAACTTGAGCTCTGAGCAGGGTGGGCTGTTCTTTGCGACAGAAAACTGATAGAAACTGAGATTATTTCAATGTAACATCTACCCAATCAAGCCACTGGACTGGGCTCTTAATCTTAACAGTTCATGCTTCAAATTTAGCTTTTTTGGGTTCCTCAGTATGTTCCCCAAATGGTTTCCTTTTTCTGTTATTTTATTCACATTCATATAATCACTTTTTACCTACCACAACATTAGCACTGTTATTTTAAGCATAACACTTTGTATTGCAGGCTGTTTCTGGTGCTTTAGTTATGTGATTTAATCTTAATATCTGTGTTTTGTATTTTTTGTGCATTGTTTAGTTTGAAATGTGCTTTTCATGCTTTCACAATCTGTTTTCTTTTTTTTGTATTTGTGAAAAGTAAAAGTACCTATATTGTCAGAAAAGTATAATATGTATTTTAGAGTAAAATACTAAAAATAGATTTAAAACTAGTTTAAGAGTGGAACTGCACAACATGGCGAATCACAATTGTCGTTGCAGTATTACTGTGAGTACAGTCACAGTCACTTATTGGGTGCAATATTTGTTAGGTTATAATATTTCTAAGTCATACCTTGATGCTTTGCATGCAAAAGATTTATTCACCAAGTTGGGTGGACTTTTACTGCCCTGATTGCACAAACTTTATCTAGATTTCAGACAACAAAAATCCACAAGCTCACATAGAGTGCCGTGGAATTTTTAATGATGGAATAAAAGGAGAGATGAAAACATCAGGTTAATCATGAGTTAAATTTTCATAACAGTTAACTATGTCGCAGTTATGTGATTTCCTAAAATTGTCTGGATTACTTAGCAATAAAAGGCTTTAAAAAAACTAATTATTCCTGGACAGCAGCTTAGATGTTCTTGATTCTGTTGCTGTTGTTGTCAAGTGCAGTTTCTTTAAGTAATCTATAAACAAAAATGAATTGCTCAATTTGATTACATACCTGTCGAGTGATAAGGATGCCTTACATTGTCCCCAGTGTTCTTTTTTTCTACATGTGGTTCTGAAATGTTATTGTCTTCAGCTCTTCATAAACTGTTCTTCCTCTCTTTTTCTTCTCTATCATTTCCATCCATATGGGTGAATGTTCCTGCAATCCCTGGGCGAACTGTAGAGACTTTTGGTACGCTCATTGTTCCATGAGACATCCCAAGTCACAGAGAGAATATTTGTTATGCACTTTAGACTCACAGGATGTGGACATCCCTATTTCCCAGTTGCAAAACTTATAGAAACAAATGGAAAAACTAATTTACTATGTAAAAATCTTTACGTAAATTAAAATTATAAACAAACAGCACATCCACTAATATAACTTACAATTGGTCGCATTATTGAAAATTGCAACCTTTTTCTTATGATATAGTAAAAGTTCTGAACTTGATACTGTCAGTGAATTCTAATTCAATAAGTGAGTTTAAACAAATGTTACACATTTTTTAACTATTTTAGTTGATTATTTATCTGATTACAAGGCTGAACATGTCATTGGAGTGGTTTTCATTTTGCTCATGGTGTTTAGTGACCTTTGATGTTTTATATTGTCTAAAAGCCGTTGTAAAAATTAGATTATACATTTCAGTGGGTGTTACCTTGTTAAATAAATTGTTTTTAAAAAGTACTGCGATGGACTGGCGAGTTGTCCAGGGTGTACCCTGCCTCTCGCCCTGTGATTGCTGGAGATAGGCACCAGCCCCCCGCAACCCTTCATAGAACGGACAAGTACAGAAAATGGATGGATGGAAGGAAGGAAATCAGTAAATACTGACATTGTACTTGTCAAATATAAAATATATTACTGATTTATTACTTTTTTTAGAACTGCATCTATTCAAAGGTTAGTGCACCGGTGGAGTTTAAAGAAAACATCACCTTTAATTTAACTTGAAGTTTTCCAAACTTCATGTTAAATGATCAGTTTATAGAAATTACAGAGTATAGTCCTGAAAACTGCCTAATTTTACATAAACAACTTTGAGTGGTGATGGTCAGTTTAGATATAATCCATTAAATGCATTAAAACTGAAAAACCCCATTTTCTTTGCTTGTATGCACAAAAACAAACAACATGTTCTTTGTACTTTGTTTAGAGCTTGGTGAAGCTATGGGTTAGGGACATAGGAACTGATGCATAAATGAGGATCAATTGTCTGATTACTTCATTTTCTGTTGGATTCAGAACGACTACCTGTATCAAAGAACTAAAGAACGGAAATCAGTGTCAAACAGTAAAAGCCCAGTTGGCATCTGTACTTTATACAATTTGTAAAATGAGGGGGGGGAAAACCACATTGTGAATTTTGGAAATAGTTTACAACTGCTTATTGTACAGAGTATTACCTCTTTTTTACTTTTCGGCTGTTTATAGCATAACTCTGAGCATATAACAAACCAACATTGACTAGTTAACAATTTGGGCTATCTGGTAGGGTAGAGCCAGCAGTTAAAAAGACTGATCAGCAGAGCATCTTTAGGGTCTACAACGAGGTGGTTCTGATTTCTTTTTGCAACCAAAATGCCAAATTCTTCCTGTATGCAATTAAAAGAAGAGAGAAAGAGAAAAGACTCTGGCCTCTTTTGTGCTGACTGGTAGTGTGCAGCAGCAGGTTGGGGAGGGGCAAAGAATTCCGGTCACTGTCGCTTTTTCTATCATCTCATATGGTTCTTTAAGCCATAGAAACAGTATAAGGGAAAACTGGTTTTGAAGCCATCTGTTTTTAAAACTTTAGTTCATCTAACCATGTACAAATACAATTTCTCAACACTTTTTTTTTTATGTTTAAACTTTTTTTACGCAAACAACTGTATGCTCCTTTACAGAATTTTTTTCGTTTTTGTTATTCGAAGATATTTCATATCATTAACAAAAAAATGTATATCAGACAAATATATCCTGAGAAAATATGCAGCTTTTAAATTATGATTTTATTTATTAAGGGATAAAAGCTACCCAAACCAACCTGACCCAATGTGTAAAAGTAAATTCCCACTAAACAATACGTTTGGTTGAGCCAATTAGTTTGGTTCGACCAAACTTGATGGTAAATACTGCCATCAACCATTTGTGAAAACTTCAGAGGAGTCTTTTGTAGCACTGTGGAGGAATTTTGGCCCAGTTGAGCTCAAGGTCTCGAACTGATGGCTGGATAAATTCCTTCAGCATTACTCTCCTTTTCTAGAGACCCATTGTTCAGTCAATTCCGACAAGCTGTTCAGCCCCTGTAGAAGTAAATGAGCCCCCAGACAATCACACTATCACCACCGTGTTTGACTGTTGGTATGATGCACCCTTGCATAGAGTCCCACTTTACTCCTTAGAATATTTTCTCAAAAGTCTTAGGAATCATCACAATATTTCGGGGACATTGTGGGATTGGCCTTGATGTTCTCTAGGTCCGCAGTGGTTTTGGCCTTGTAAATGTCCCATAGATGCAACTTTTACCCCTATTGTTGTCTATTGTTGAATCATGAACACTGATCTTAGCTGTAGCTCTGAGGCCTAAATGCTCTGGATGTGGTTCTAGGTTCTTTTGTGACCTCCTGGATGAATTTTTCATTTGTTCTTGGTGTATTTCTTAGAAATGGTTTTGTTACCCCTTCCACACTGAGAGATGCCTTTGACTTTGTTTTTCATCTGTTCTCGTCCGGCATTATTTGTTGCTTTAGCCTACTTTCAGTTGTCCACCAGGTTCTATTTAAGTGATTTATTGGTTTTACATATCAAGCAGCAATCAAATAAAGTGTGGCTAGTGAAACTGAGCAAAATAATATCAGTAATCACAATTGGCTTGTGATTTAACATGGACTGCAATTACTTTTACCATTAAGCCAGGTTGGTTTGGTGATCTTGTTTGATAATCTGAAACATTCAAGTGTAACAACAACAAAAACCAACAACAACAAAAGAAAACAGAAGAAGCAGTAACATGCAACACATTAAAAATGTATTTAAAGAAAAGCTAAAAGTGTCACTTTGATTCTTTTAGTTTAAAAAAAGATAATTTTTTGTGTGAAGCTTTTTTTTTCACATTAAACCAAACCGTAACACCAAAGTAACATTTGACAGCTTTAAATGACTCTGTGACTTCGGACACCTCATGTCAGCTGTGACTTTGACAGTGCACTGCCCTCACCATGCCTGCTCTGTGTTCTCAGTTCCATGTATGTTGTACCTTTTGTCTTTTTGTCTGCCCACTATGTGGTGTCTCTCTCCTTTACCGCACCACTCCTGAAAGAGATGCAGAACAGCTTGTCTCAAATTTGGCCAGATCTGTAAAGTTCACAGAGCTCTTCGCATCACTTTGTGATTTGAACTTTCCTGCTTAGGCGTGTGGTTTTGACTTTGAATTCTTTTTTTGTTGTCGCTGTTTTATAGTCCTCACTCCCCACTACGTGACATATGCCTGACCTCAGAATGCTTTTGTTCCCCTGAAGGTGTAAACTGCCTTTTTTTATTCCCTGAATGTAAAATTGGACTTTGTTATGTCCTGAAATGTGAATTGTTTCATTTCAAACCTGTTTTTCTTGTTTATTTGTAGTGAAAGAGTTCTTAGCTAAAGCCAAAGAAGATTTTTTAAGAAAATGGGAGTGTCCCGCACAGGTAAATTCATCATTAATCTGTTTGTCTAGATGATTTTTACAAAAGTAAAAGCATATGCAGTTTTTGCCATGCCTGTATCTTTCTTTAGTAAAAAAAAAAAAAAAGCTTGCATATAGTAGATCTGAATGCTAACTGATTGGGTAATTGTACAACCCCTTGTAAACAGCAGCCACTTTGCCTGAAAATGTTTCCATCCAACTAAAATGTTTTCAGCTTGAGCTATGTGAAACATGGGGGGGAACAATACAAGTAATCAAGACCTAAAAGCTCTGTCAGGTTATTTCCTTATTTTTATTCACAATGTATTTTAACAGTGTACAACAACCCTGGATGAGTTTGAAAGGTTCAAGACTCTGGGCACTGGTTCGTTTGGACGTGTGATGCTCGTGAGGCATAAAGGAACAAACCAGTTCTACGCCATGAAGATCTTGGACAAGCAAAAGGTAGACACGTATTTTTAAATAGCATCTATCACAACACTATTAAACCATATTAACTACTGCTTTCGTTGTTGTAAGACTTGCTTGAATAAAAAACTAATCTGCAGAAATGCTTCATGTACATGCAAGCGCTCTGTATCAGATGAAAGGAAATGGAGTGCTTCCTCTCATGCGCTGCTAGTACATTATCACTGAAAACCCCAACGGCCCTTCGTATGAGACTTTCGATCTTTAAATACTGATGTGGAAGTGGTACAGACAGGCGTGCATGCTGTTGCTCTTCTAGAGCTGCTCTGTTCCTTTGAATTTGATTGTTGATTTAAGAGGTTAACCTGTCTGACTTTTATTTTCAATTCAACAAAACAGCTTCAAAGGTTTCCATTACACAGTATTTGGCCTTAGCATTTTTTTGCTCATTAGCTTGCACTACCTAATATAAGGACTGCTTAGACTCTATTTTATTAGGAAAACTGTGATGTAGCTTTGCAAGCTTTTTACCCCATGTGTCACAATTTTATAGTATATTTCCTTTCCAAACCTTTTGTCCTGAAGCCCTTGTTGTTGTACTAGGAACGATTCTGCAACCCCCTTTGTAAATATCCCTAGTTGCTAGCTATACAATCTGGATTCCAGCTTTTGACTCCAGTTTGAATTCAGATGGAACTTGGCATTTTACTTATAAAGGTTTGAAAAGTGTGGCATGCACTTGTATTCAACCTTTAAGAGTGGAAACTTTGTCAAATTATTTTTACAGGGAATTATATCTACAAGTCTTTCAGATGGGTCTCTGTTAGCTTTAGCCTATAGACTAAATTGTGTTTTCCAGTCCACAAATTAACTCATAATTAGTCAGACTGGATAAAGAGCAACTGGGAACAGCTATCTTCAAGTATTGCTACCGATTGTTAATTGGATCTGGCCTTTGACTGGGCCATTCTAACACATTGATATGTTTTTATTATAACTATTCTATTGTCAGGCAATCAGTCTTTAGCCCCATCCAACATCTAGTTAACTTAAGAATTGCTGTCTCAGAGCATGATGCTACCACCATCATGTAGGGCTGTAAAGTCCTAGTTGACTGGTCGACGACTTCTTGGTCGATGCGTTCTGAGTCGACCAAAATTCTGATTGGTCGATTTTATGCCATGTTAATTTTTTTAATTTGATTGGACAAGAGACATTCCATGAGAGCTGATCGGTGCTGATGTTAGAGTAGGCTACAACAGCGCTGCCTCTCCTGTGATAATGCTTTAACAGTCTACAGGGAGATCGAAGAACGTCCACGTTATTCAACTTCCTGTGGCTTCAGTGCTTAATTTGTAAATCATTAGGTGCCGGAACACAAAGTACATGACAGCGCAGGCATGACCAGAGCACAGGTCCCGAAACGCAGTAAATGGTAGCGGGAAAAAAAAGTGTAAAAACATGATGTGGGCCTTACAGGCCTGAATGTTTAAAATATTGTAATGTTCTCCGTTAGATGCAGACAATGGTTGTAATCGAAAGCTTTAATGCCGACTGCTGTTGGCCGCAATCACGCCGTACAAAACAGTAATTAAAAGAACTCTCGCATAAACCGGTTGTCTGTCTAGCTCAATTTACAGAAACACACCAGTTCCCCGGCACTCAACTGCGCACTCCCCCGTGCGCAGCCTGCAGAACAGTGCTGGATTTGGTCGGGTTTTTTATTATTTTTATTTTATTGCTTAATGCGCAATTGCGCCGTGCCCACAGTCTTTGTTTTGAGTCCAATGCACAGCTTTATTCCGTTTGTACTTGTCTTGATCAGGCATGTTCAATAAAGATCATTGTCCGTGAATTGCCTTGCCGTTTAGTGCAATTGCAGTAATCATGGCATATTATACTGCGCAGATGCACGTAATGCAAAATGCTGTTGGTCGGAATTTCAGGGTTTCAGTCGACCAAGGATTTCTTTGGTTGATTACAGCCCTACCATCATGTTTCACTGGGGGGGGTTCGGTATAATTTGTGGAGATGGTTCTCTGCCACACAAAGTGTTTTGCATGTCAGACAGCAAGTGAAACTTTGGTCTCATCTGACTTGAGCACTTTCTTCCTCATATTTGCAGTGTTTTGTGGCAAAATGTAAATGAGACTTCCTATGGTCTCTTTTAACAATGGCTTTCTTCTTCCAACTTAACCATGACGTCTATATTTGTGCAAACCATGAGTAATAGTAAGTCCTGTCAACATATTCTCACACTTCAGCACTGATTCTCTGCAGCTTGTCTAGAGGTGCCATGGCTGGCATCTTGGGTGTTTTTCAGATGCATTTTCACATTGCTCTGCTTATCTTTTAGCCAGTTGCTAAAGCAAACTAACTGGTTAACATTTTCTGAATTTAAGGCTGACCGTTTCTTATTATTATTGGACAACCTTGAGCATCCTCTTCATGGAACTGTCCTACAACAACAGAGTGTCTTCAGTCAGAGGCTTCTTCAGTTTCGCTGCAACAATGACTGCTACAGGAGATTCGTCCTGCCCAGAGTCATCAGGATCCACAACAACTCCTTGAATAATTAAATAGAATGAGCTACAACTCTGGGATCAATAAAGCATTTTTTTAATTGAATTGTATTCTTCTGAACAATAGAGGGATTATTTGATTATCAAACATGAGCGCAAATGGTGTGGAACCGAACCTTTACATAACTCCAGTTCCCACCTTTTTTATTTGTGGTTATCTTACAACTGCAGTGTTGGTTAGCTATGTTAGCTTGTTTGTTAGCCAAGGCTTACATTATGTGAAGTTATCGCTGCAGGTTGTAGCATTCTTAATCACCTGCTCGTTCGAATCACTTCTTCTGATCGTTTACACCTGATCATGTCTCTTTCTGCAGACTAAATGCGCAGTATAGCAGGGAGTGACTTAGAGCGATAAGCCCTCTATCTGGCCTGCGACAAAGAAGAGACATTCACATAGAACCTTTGATGCAGTTCTGGTTTGCCATGCTCTTTACGTCAGCAGCACTGAAGGCAGCACAGGCTGAATTGTAGGATAAACAGGACGGGCCATCCTGTGCATGCGTTAATTGTTTAAAAAAAATAAATTCTACAAATTGATTGAGAGGCGGATCGATGTCTCCTCACACCAGCTATTGAACATATTACATATTATCGTATGGAGAAGCCTAATATGCACCAGCATACTCATACACACACACAGTTGTGGGTATTCTGGTGTTTACAGATACATTCTTTGGCTGAGGTGACCACTACTAGATCTTGTAATAATCTGTACCATGGGCTTTTCAGTGACACTGTTATTGTATTCATATATTTGTGGGTTGTGGTTGTGTAGTTCTCAGTTTGCATTGTTTTATTTGTTTAGTCGTTGTTGTTTTTTCCTCTCACTCACCCCAATCAAAGTTGTCATGACTGTAAACTTGGCTAGTAAACCTAAAATGTTTTTTGAATCAGTCTGTAAACATGTTTATTTCTGCTGTGAAGTTGGCATTTTTAACATGGTCAATGTGAACTTGCTCCTTTCTGGAGCAATTTTTTTCACTACCGGATTGGCCTCACATTGTGCATGCGGAGTTTGCCCATTGGTTGGGAAAAATTGTTCTACACAGTTTATCTAAACTATGTTGGATAGTTTTTAAGCATGTGATCATGCTCTGGCTTCACTTATGATTACCAGTAATTTAATTGAGTGTCAAATACAAATTAGCTCTTAGAAACTTGAAACTTTGAATATCACATCCAAGCAGATCTTGTAGTCGGGTGTTATATTATTGTCATTGTTAGCTGGTAACTTTGCTGCTGTCCCACTATCTGTGTGCTGAAGTATAACTTTGAAGCTTAGAATATCCGACCTAACAATAAATGACAACGAAAATAAGGAAAACATTCAAATTAAATTATTTTCTGCTATGTGTTTTCAGGTGGTGAAGTTGAAGCAGATAGAACACACACTAAATGAAAAAAGAATACTACAGGCTGTTTCCTTCCCATTCCTCGTCAGATTGGAATACGCGTTCAAGGTACTGATGGATCCAAAACCTTCTGTGGGGTTATCTGTCTAATTTTTAAAAGTATCTCTGAGTTTCTTTCTCCGAATGTCATTGTCAACTATTAAACTTCAGCCTTGTCCTGAAAATCAGCTCTAACAAGGTGATAAACATGTTTACATAATTTCAAAGAGAAAAAATTATTTCAATGAAACAAGCCATCCATTTATTGGCAATGTTTTCAAAGGCAAAAGCTGTAGTTTGATACAGTACCTTCTTTGTATTTAGGATGACATGACATTAACCAGTTGGTTTTCTTAAACATAGGAAACAATGCTACCTCTGCTTAATATTTACAGCTCTGGGGTTCATGCTTGTTGTCAGTTGCCAACATTCCCACAAATCCTGGCTATCTTGTTTTTTTCTAGATTTGAAAGCTTGTCCTTCTTTACATGACTATGAGGCTCTGCCATACTTACTGGTATCAGAAAACGTAGCTGCTAAAAAGATTTGGTGTATTTTTATAATTCAATTATTTTACTCTTGTTAATAGAAAGAAATGTTGGGGCTGACATTTGTGTGACAAGCCAATTATTAATATTGATCTTTCTGGTTTTGGCCAAATTTACATGTTGAAAACTAAAAATACACACAAGATACTCCATTGTCATTTATATGAGGATGCTGTTTAATTAAAAACTAAATGTTAATATCTGTGAAGTAACCTTACTTAAATATATATTCCAGGACAACTCAAATCTCTACATGGTGATGGAATATGTGCCCGGTGGAGAAATGTTCTCACACCTCAGACGCACAGGAAGGTTCAGGTATAATGCCAATCTTCTTTTTATGTTTTTTTGTTTGTTTGTTTTGTTTGATAAATTTGTCACCTTACTTACCTATTTCTCCCAGAGGAGACATGCCCTACTACAGTGCCTCTAATTCATTGTTTCCCTCTTTCAGTGAACATCATGCAAGATTTTATGCAGCTCAGATCGTGCTCACTTTTGAGTACCTTCACTCCCTAGACCTCATCTACAGAGACCTGAAGCCTGAAAACCTGCTCATAGATCAACATGGATACATCCAGGTAACCATTTTCTCACAGCTTTATTGTAGAAAAATAAAGTTATAAGAGCAGAAAAAAAACTGATTTACAAAATAGTCATATTTAAAAACATCTTACACACCTGTAGGTTTTTGTTTGGAGGGGTGACTTAACAATGTTGTGTTCAACTCGTTAACTTTGCCTTTTTTTCCACATGGCTGTTATCTTTTTTCCCAGGTCACAGACTTTGGCTTTGCCAAACGAGTAAAAGGCAGAACTTGGACATTGTGTGGAACTCCTGAGTACCTGGCACCAGAGATCATCCTTAGCAAGGTGAGCCCCTGATTATCTGTCTACACTAAGTCTGAGGTCTTGTACACATTTAGTCGGGGTTTTTTTTAAAACGAATTTATAATTAGTTTTTTTAAACTCCGTCTACACCTAACTGCATAAGTGCATTGTTAAGCACATTCATAGACATGCCAAACCTGTAAGGGGCAGTAGTTCCCCCAAATCCTATCCACTGAGAGTAACTTTCTAAAGCCTGGATTATACTTCTCCGTCAGCAAGTTTGCACTCACACGCAGACGTATTGACGGAGACGTTTTCCATTTATACTTCTCTGTCTGTGTGTCAGTGTTGTAAAGCAATTCTCTGCCAGGACAGCAGGGGGGGAGACCATTTCCAGCGGGTCTGCCTACTATTGCAGTGACGTCTCTGGTCGAGGACAATATTTACTTCAGCCTGTAAACGCACATCCACTCGAGGAACAATGACCGAATGAGTGATTATAATGTCAAAAGTGGCAAGTTTTTATGCAGAGCACAATGAACAAAGTTTAAATAGCTGCTATTGTTTCTGTTGTGATCACCGATTATAATGCCAAAAGTAGCTGATGTTTATGCAGAGCACATTGACCATAGTCCCATTAGCTGCTGTTGTTTTTGTAGTGGTCAGTGATTATAATGCCAAGCAGCAGTTTCCTTTGGAGCATGGTGAACAGGTGCCAAATGATAATATAGCCTTTTTAAGGCCGGTTTATACTTCTGCGTCGTGTCCCTCGCATAGGGTATGCCGTAATCGCCGTAGCCTCTGCGTAGGTCCGCAGAGGCTTGACATGCACCTCCTCGGACCTGACGTGCAGCCCGGCGACGCAACGCAGAGTACTCCCTTGTGATTGGTCAGTAAGATTACGTACGCATGTACCATCTTCTACGTCTCCGTCTTCTCATTTGCTTGCGTTGCAAAGTGTTTAAAAGAAGGATAATTTGTTTGTCTGCTTCTACAATCTCGTTGATACACTGCACCAAGTCGGCCGCCATCGTTGTTCCAAGGAAATACTTGCCAGAACTGAAGCAAACATAAGCAAACCATCAGAAAAACTCTGCGCTGTGGAGTTTGCCGACCGATACCAGCCTACTGCCACCTGCAGGTCTGGAAATGAAACAGCAACACAACGCTTTCAGTCCTACGCAGAAGTAAAAGCACAGCAGTGGGTACAGCGGTTACGGTGTAATCTACGCAACTGACACAACGCAGAAGTATAAACCAAGCTTTAGTTTGCTGTGATTACTGTTCAAGCTGGTGCTAAACAAGCACAAGGAAAACTGTAAAACAAAAAAAACATATATTGTTGGTGGCTCTGAGGAACATGAAGCTCGTGCCGGGGAGGCCTCGCATGATGAGGTCGATGAAGTGGAAGCCTCTGTTGATAGAAGTGTACCACATGAAGCCTGCAGCTCAGAGGGTTCACATGTGGCTACATGAGGGTTCATGTCTGCTTCCGCAAGATTTTTCCACAATTCTTTTAACACCGACGTTGTTGACAAATTTAAAGTCAGTAGCTTCAAGTCGGAAATGATGGCTGTTGTTGAGCTGACCAATCACAGGCATGTGCTCTCCATTTCGTTCGATGGATAGTTGGAAAATTGGGCTCCACTCCGTGCGTCCTTGCGTAGGTCTCGGAGAAATCTTGCGTCATTGGGTAATGCCGTTACGTCTATCCGTTCCGATGTGGATGGAGAAGTATAAACTAGGCTTAACTTCTACATACAGCAGTGATTGAGCATTTAAAAACAAGCAAGCAAAAAGCGCTTGGACAATTGATTATGCCAGCACAGCTCAGAGGGCATAAGCTGTTTCTGAATGGAAACACAGGTCACACAAGTGATGTTGGTGCATTTTTGTCACGGACAGAGACGTTGCGAAACCTAAAACTCTGATTATTTCTGTCCTCAAGCAAAACGCTTAAAACGGAGAAAACGCAAATCTTACTTTGGTCGGAATTTTTAGAAAAAATCGTTTTTGGTGCCCTAAATCTGCGTTTTTATGTGGATGACAGGCCAAATCTTAGAAAAATGTCTTTGTCTTGTGAGATACCCGCCTACGTGTGGACAACGGATTAGAGGTAGTAGGATATTTTTTTCCGGGTCTGACTGACTAATAAAGTAAATTAGAGAGATAATTAAATACTAGCAATAAACCCTACTTTCCAACGGACGCGTAACGTAATTTTTACCTGTTTTACTCGCGAATCCAGCACACTTCCCACCGGGAGCGTTTTAGACACATATCACTCGCGAAAGCGTTCCACCCAGCTGGTTTCACGAGATCATGAAATCACAGGAGATTTGCAATTGCATAATTTAAAGGGTTGTATCAGGGGGAAAATATGTAATACAATGTTAATAAGTATCCTAAACTCACCATCCACTCCCAAAACTGCAGATATTTCTGTCCATGCCTTCTCCTTTTTCATGTTGTCCTTGTAAAAATGATCACCGGTATCACATATACTGGGTGATTCTCCACTTCAAGGATTAAATTCTAGTCGTCTGTGATAAAAACCAACAAATTAGACCCAAAGACCGACTGACTTCAATCCTGGTGTCACAGGTAGGGATGTTTTTGTTTTGTTTTTTTCGTAGTTAAGCTATCGGAAATCTGCCCGTATCTTTTATTTTTAAAATTTCTAGATTATTTTCACTGCTTCCCTGCCTGATTTCCTGTCTGGTCTGATCTAAACTGCTGAGATTGACGTGTTTTAGAAGCGTAGCGTGTAAAAAATAGACCTGCCGCGTAAATTTTGGAGAGGGCCGCGACACAACGCTTCTGAGATGTCTCTGATTCACGCTGCTTCGTGCCCGGTGGAAACAGTCCCATTGACTATAATGGCAGCTATCAGTTGCATATTACGCTTCGCAGACGTTACGCGCCGCTTACGCGTTCGGTGGAAAGCAGGAGTAAGGTATACAGTTAAACTTCATATTTATGCTGAAGTTCATGTCTTTTTAAAGAGCTTCTTTTTTTGTTAATTCACTTTAATTGTCTGTAATTATATATTTTGACCAGATGTCGGCTGCAATTTTTTTGTTGTCGATCATTTTGACTGACGGGGTCAAAAAACTCAATTTATAATAAATGTTTACCTGTCTTTTTTGAATAGATAACATATTCAGTTGTTCAGTTTCATTAATTTTAGTTAATATTCAGTCTGAACAAACTGAACAGAAAATCCACACCGTGCCATCACCAATGAAGCAGATTAATAAGCTACATGTATTATGAACATTTCAACTGCTGTGGCCTGAATGCCCCATAAGTAGCTGAACTGCGTTCCGCCTGTGAGTAATAGTTTTGAAATCAGGAAACATTTCTCCAATTTAAGTGATCAGAATTCAGCAAGACTCTATGAATGACAGCTTTTCTGATTGCTTCAGCGGGAGGAAATCCTGCAATATGCGCTCTTTTTGCATCAGTAGTTAGGCTGCGTTCTGTCACCGCCAATCTGTGTACAGTGCAGTCACAGAAGCGCTCCATGCCTCCATAACTCTTCAGCACACTGTCAGCTTGCAGAAAAGGAGATACATTGGGTACAGTGTCCAGGTCTGAGATGATGCTCAGATGCTCTAATGAGAATCTTTTTTGACTGATTCAGTTACCCGCACTACTTGCGTAAAGTTGAAAATGTCTGCAGACGCCTGCACGGTCAAATACAGAAAATATTTGGTTAACACAACCCCAGATTTTGACGTTACTGCGTCTAATTCAGGAGTTCCCTACTTTGTATCAAAGCAATAGCTCTTCAAGGCACAGTTTTGCCTCATTTCAACTGAGAGGTAAACAATGGGTCGGTGTGGTTCGGTATGCTATTTTATGGTCTGGCGTATTCAGGAGAACGTTTTCACCGCCATTTGAACTCTCACTGGGCAGGGGGGTTAAACACAAACGCTTAACGTTGCGTCATGCAAGTGCAACGACGATTGTGACGCACTAGTATGTCTCATGCTTGTCGTAAACAGTGACGTTTGACCCCAAAAGGCAATTTGTTATGCAGCCAGCAAAGAACAATTACAGAAAAAATACATTCACGATAAAATAAAACTGTCTCCCAATCATTGGACTGTGATATGTGATGCCAGTAGCTCCGCTCTATAACTGTACCGTACCATTGTCCTATGAACCTACAATTGAAGGGATGATGCGGTACGGGTCAGTTGTATGGGCCGCTTTTATAATGAAAACAGACAAAATAGCATATCGAACCTCACCGACCCAGGTAGTACCGCTCAGTGGAAAAAAGGTATTAGTTAAATTGGTATTAATCCCTTATAGCAAGACCCATCCCAGGTAATCCTAAACTATGTAAGTTTAACAATAATTACATGATTTTAAAGCAATAGTGCAGACTGTGGACTTTTCACTTTGTTGTATTCTTTATTATTAAGAAAGAAATAAAAATCTTGCCCATTTACTACATATGTTGAGTTATAGGATGCAGTTTAAAATGAGATTGTTTTGAGCAGGTTTTGGTGAATTTTTTTTTAGCACAAAAGTCTGTACTACTTTCTACCTTTTGTTGCTAGCAGGCCATATAGACCCACCTATTGCTGCACAAGAATCCACAACACTATTATTTAAACTGTTTCCATTGGGGACCAAGTTGGACCATTCATCTTTTTGGTTATCTCTGCAGTTGAGGAGATTGTGATGGTTAATTGGTCTGGTATCTTAGCAGACTGTTACCTTTTTAAATGTATATGGCTAACCTCAATTTAGTACAAGTCTAGCTAGCAGATGCATTGTTTTTCTTAGCCTACTATGTACAAACTGCTAAAAGGTAGGGAAGTACAACAAAGTCCCTTTAAATGGAACTGCTCTGTGTCTTCATGTCATCTTTCCAAAACACTTTTCAATGGAATAGAAGTCCTGTTTAGCCAGTGTTAACTCATGAATTAATGTGAGTGGACTACAATTCAAGCTTTAAGAACATACAGTTCCACTGCTGTGATGTGGACCTCCCACACCTTGAAGTGTTTTTCAGCATCAAAGATATATTTTCAAAAGAACGCATACAGAACGTTTTGGATTAGAAAAGTACGTAGCTACACTCGAAACATGGCGTTTCAGATTATATTCCTATTTAAGCTTTTTCACTTTGACCTGAGGATCATTCAAGCAGGAATAAAGGCAACTAAACTCATTGATAACCCAGTGGTTTGTCTGAACAAATGACCTAGGCAATAATCAATATTAAGCAATGATTGGTATCTACAAAAATGCAAAACAAAAGAAAAATTACACCAAAAACTTGTGATAAACTCGATACTACAGTATCTAAAAGGGATGTTTAAAGTTGTCAAGCCTGTCAGGTTGTATTTCTTTCATTTCTAGGTGTAAATAAAGAAACGTGGACAAACTTTCTTGAATATCAGAAGTTATACTAGTGCAGACATGTTTTTCTGGCAAAAGATAATATGGAATAAACATCTGAATATGTCTTGTTCACGAAATCGGGACAAGATTTACTCATTTCATCTGACCTGACCTACTGTGCAGTGAGCACTGATATGTAGAGAGACCCAAACACTATGATTTGGACAAATATTGGGAATATAAAGAAATGATTTCTAATAATTTTGTTTTGTGGGATTATTGTAAAGTTTGCTTTTACATAAATTTTAATTTATACAAACAGCTTTCTGTTAAGTGGAATAAAGAAAGAAAGCTGGCACTGATTTGTGAGGTCAAATTATTAGTTGTTGTTTTGTTTTTTTCTCAAACAGCAAACTCGCTTTGAAGGCTTGAGTAACTTGTCTGGGTGAGAATTTATTTCTCTTTGACTGGAAGTCAGAAGCCTTTGATGCAAGCAGGAATTGAAGCTGACTGCTGTGCTGACATAGTGCATTATCACCAGGGTTATATCAAGTGACTCTAGGTGTTTAACGGCTGCACAACAACTGCAAACAATACATTAACATAAAATGCTTTGCAGCCTCTAAACCTAAAGTACACATACAAGCTAAGATCTCATTTTCACCCTTATAATTTAATAAAATAACGACAGATCCTTGGAATTACTGTTATTGGATTAATGAAAAAAATCACTGGATGTTTTTGTAGACTTATTGCTATCGTGTGCAGCTTTCCAAAATTTCAGTTAAAAGGTTAAAATTGTGATTTCTTTTTCTCCTTTTTTTTCTTTCAGGGCTACAACAAAGCTGTTGACTGGTGGGCACTTGGAGTTCTTATCTATGAGATGGCTGCTGGTTACCCTCCATTTTTCGCTGATCAGCCGATACAGATTTATGAAAAGATTGTGTCTGGCAAGGTAAGGAAAAATGTTTTCCTAGTTTGAATATTTAACATTTTGAGATTCTCTAATCAGAAGTACTCAGTTAATTATCTGGTAGGGGTCTTCTGTTGGCTGCTTTAGTTCAGATATTTTATTTGAAAAATATCTTTCAATTGTTAAATGTAAAAATCATTCATTAAAATGTGAATTCATGAGGATAATTATTCAGTTTTTCATGAATTTACAATTCTATGTTGCAGCATGAATTTGTTTGATCTGTCAGCCTTACTCATCTAAGCCTATGGCCGGGGCTAATACTGCTATAGAGGAGGTGATTGGCCTGTGGTTAAACAGCTGTGTAGGTTAACCAGTCAGACATCGGGGTCTATGTGATGCTTCATAATGACCGTTTATATTATTTCATGAGAGACTGTTGGACAGGACGTTTGAAATAAAGAGAAACTGAAATACTTATGCATTAACATTTTAATAATAATGAAGCACTTGGAGAGTGCAGACCTTCCCCAAGGCAGCTCAGTCCCCCCCCCCCCCCCCCCCCCTTACGCTGATCCAGATGACCCCCAAAATCGAATCATTTTGTCCCACTGTGGACATTTCCTGAAAATGTAATCTAAATCAATTTACCTTCTAGGTGGAAGTAATAATAAATTTTATTTGAGGGCGCCTTTCTAAAACCAAGGTCACCTTACAGACAAGAAAAAAAAACGGAGAAAAATAATAATACATAGACAAAAAATAAACAAAACAAATAATCAAATAGCAAATCAGTAGACGAACAAGAACCCAAATCAGTGTCTAAAGTGAGTAAGCCTTTTTGAACAGATGTGTTTTGAAATAAATAAATCAAGAGACTCAATATATCTGATATTGGGAGAAAGTGAGTTCCAGAGCAGAGTGACTGAAAGCTCTGCTCCTCATGGTGATAAGTCAGGCAAAAGGAACAAGATGAGTGGCTGACAAAAATCTAAGAGAACGGGAAGGAGTGGCGATGTGAATCAGGTCACGCATATAATTTTAAAGAATAATGAATTTAATTTTTAATTTAAGCATTAGATCATTTGTTTGTGAGTTTAAAATATAATTACACATTTACATAAATACTGACTTTAAAAAAATATTCACTTGTTATCAGCAATGTTTTTAAACCATACAAAGAAATCTGGGTAAATAGAAAAAGCAATTGCTAATGTCATTATTAAGGGTAAAATGCTGTCCAAGCCAAGAAGTGACCTAGTCGAAGTTCAGACTTAAATTCATCTGACATATGGCATGATCCTAATAAAAAAGGCCCAAATTCCACCACAGCACTGTTCAAGTCTCATGGTTAAAAAATGTTTTTAAGATCAGTTGTTGCCACTAACGGTGGAACAGCCAGACACAGGTTTTGAACAATTTGGATAGCGGTTTCCCCTTATAAATGAAATCATTCAATCATGATCATTTGAAAACTGCGTTTTACTCCAGTTATCTTTTCTCAGTTGTCAAATCTGTTTGTTGATCTGAAAGAGTACCCAAAAAAAGCAAAAGTTTAAAAAACTTTTAAGAGGCAAATACTTTTCACAGCACTGTAATGTTGTTTTGTCTGAATTTTTGCTTTTTTTGCTGGATTGTGGCACTTTTGGCCCTTGGTAGGGGGGCAACACATCGTATATTTTATGTAATTTATCTCTTGATCACAACATGTTGCTTCCTTGCTTGTAGGTACGATTTCCCTCTCACTTTAGCTCTGACCTGAAGGACCTGCTGAGGAACCTGCTCCAGGTGGATCTTACGAAGAGATTTGGTAACCTCAAGAATGGTGTGAATGACATAAAAAACCATAAGTGGTTCTCCACAACAGACTGGATAGCCATCTATGAGCGAAAGGTATTTTATTCCTGCAAGAGCTTGTATGCTTTTCAATTCATGCTGTGAGACTTTGTCTACATGAGCACCTTTTGTACTTTTTCAGATTGAAGCTCCATTCTTGCCAAAGTGCAGAGGACCTGGAGACACTAGCAACTTCGATGACTACGAAGAAGAGGATATTCGCGTCTCACAGACAGAAAAGTGTGCAAAAGAGTTTGCTGACTTTTAGCCAGGACCCCATCAGGTTTCCACGGCTTTGGGATATTTGCACTCTGGTGAGAGTTATAAGGTGGAACTGAGGCCATCCCGTGCTCCTTACAATCGCCTCGTTCCTTCATTCCACACGGCTGAAATGAGGTCGTTTTTTGCCATGCCCACCTGGTGCTGTAAGCACCGATCTACACACAGGCAAATTATGCAGACACCTTCACGTGCTGCAATGAAGTACTAGACCACATTCTTATTCTTTTTGTTTTGTCTTTCAGTTTTGACTCTTTCTCCTTGTTTAAATTTGAATGTGAAACGCAACATGCAAAATGAATTACTCCCTTTTTAATGAGGTACAGAAAGTGGTAGTATTACCTGTTGTTGCACATGGTATTGATGATTTTTTTAATCTATTTTTTCTTTTTATCTGTTGTCTGTTACAAACCCCAATGTGTTTTTTAGGGAAAGGGCCTGGTTGAGTTTTGATTAATTTAAACAGCATTCCCATTATTCCGGTGTCTTCAAGACCTGGAAGCTTGTGTTTCCATTAAGACTTAAAAATGTGAGATATCCTATTATTCTTGTTCTTTTTTTAAGCATGACCAAACTTTTAACTAAGAAGAAAATCTGATGCATTCTATCGCTTTCAGTTCTAGGGGAAAGAAGTTACTAGTTACAAGCGGTATCAGGAAGCAGAAACATGTCAGCGCTGTGTCGGCTAAGCAGTTGTAGCATGATTTATCCATATCTGATCACAGGGCGTTTCCTTTTTACCTCAGTCTTTTGATGGAAAGAAATTCTATATTTTCTAGGTACAAGTATATTTCACAAGAAGTGAATCTGAAGATGTTTGCGTTTTGTCTCTGCACACAGTTCGTATGTTTGTGGTACGTTTAAAAGTCTGTCCAGAAATGCACTAGCATGGCATTTTTCAATAGCTGAAAGGTCAGTTTGTTACATTATCTAAAGGATACGAAGCAGTGGTGCTCAGATGGGGTGACCTTTGTCCCCTTTGGGTTGTGTTTTGATTTTTAACTGCTGTGTTTGAGCAGAGCATTCAGCTTAGATTGTGATTTTTCTTTTTTACTTTTGCATGTGTATGGTTGTACAGCAGCGTTACTGGAAGCTAATATTAGTATCCCCACTTTTTTAAATTTTCATTTCTAACCTTGTCATTTTACAGCATGAGACGTGAAAGCAGGTGACATTTTGGTCTATGTAGCGCAAATGCCATGAAAAAGTGCTGCCTAATCACGTAGCAGCAATAACAGGACACAGAAATATCATTAAGTATTGATTTATCTTGGTCACAGCTTGACTGGTCCATTTTCGGCCTGCAGTTATAACTTGTAGTCTTTACACTGTTTCCTAACTGAATTAAACCAGATGTATTCCTCTTATTCTGCTTTGCAAAACTTAGTGACAACAGTTTAAAAGTGCTAATAGTTAGAAATGTTACATTTTCAAAGGGAATAAGTTCAAAATCTATTTTTTTCATTCAAGCCACTTCTTCTTAAGATGTATTTTTGTTTGTTTTATTTCAGTGAGACAAATATAACTTCAATGAGGGATTCTTCTGACTCATTGCATATTTTGCTGCTAAAATGTAGTCCGTGACTCCACATTGTCTTCTCCAGCATGACAAAATATTGCATTTAAAGAATATATATTTCAGATGCTCAGTACCTACATGGTTGATATACCTTTAAATTAATTTTGTTTCTTTCAGATAGCGGACATATTTTTGCTTTTGGAAAGCCTTTAGTCCTTTAAAGAGGAGTTTATCCCTGTCTGTCAGCCACAGAGAAGTTTAAATTTAGATTTAAAAGAAGCTGGCCTGAGCAGAAGTTAAAATATACAAAAATGCATTCTTGAAAGTCTTTCAAAACCTGACACCTGAGTCTTTACATATGAGGAAATAAAAGCTATCTTGTTCAGTTTTAACATTCTTAGACAACCAAATGCAAAAACGTTTTTGCTTTAATTGGAGCATTTTGTCTGAGCACATGTGCATTTTATGTGATTTAATTTAAAAAGACACTGTTTCTTATACTTTTTATTTATAGATAGTGTAATAACATAATATTTACATTTATACAGGTCTCAGTATATGTAAGCAGACTTAAAATATTAAGTGTTACAAACGGCAGAATAGTTTGATTATTTATGTTTTTTTCATTTGCCACATTTATATTTGATGCATATTGACACCTCCAATGCCTATTGAAGTGTATCCTTCTTTTTTCAGTTTATATAATTGAAAGACATCCAAATATATATATATATATATATATATATATATATATTCTTTTTTCAGTTTGAAGGGTGAACAGAGGGTAAGCGTCAAGCAATGTCCAATGTTTTTGAATTAAAATAATCTCACCTGGCCCACAAGCATGTCTCTGTCCAAACTGCCTGTGTGTAAATCCTCTCAGAAACAAATGTGTAGGCAATTGCCAGCTCTTCTTCTGTATCATCTGTTCTACCCTCCCTCATGTGTGTGATGTTTGTCAAAAATTTGATGTGAAACAACGGCACCTTTTTCTGAGCCACTTCACACTCCTCCTGACTGAAGGAAATCAGTTCTATGAGTTTTCGTAGCTAGTCACACGTGCCAGTATGGGAATCAATAATATGAAATGTGTCTGTAATTTAGTTTGTGGATATTTTTGCACATCATTTAGAAAGCTGACACATTATTTTTCCCAATCATATTTACTTGTGTTTGCAAGGGAAGTACACTTTGCTGTAGCAGATTTTATGTAACAAGAGGATATGTCATTATAATAAATTCTTTTTATTAAAATCAATTTGTGTCTCTGTGTGGAATACGGTCCTTTAAACTCGTTAAACTGCAACCGCACTACATTTCCCATGATTCCCTAACGTTGTGGGCGAAGGAAACGAAAGCGAAGAAGCTTGTTGGCTTACTTGAATATAATTTGATTTTTATCAAATAAACACCACAGTTTAATAGCTGGTAAAAAATACTAATGTTTATGAAACTTTGGGTTTGTTGAATAAGGGTTTTCGACTTGGACGGGCAGCTGTTGTCAAGCCAGAATCTCCTAAAATAAGGTAACTGTTAAATTTGGTATTAGCAAACGAGGCTAACTATCCCTCTTAGCTTAACGTTAGCGTTATTACAAAACACGGAGAGGATGCGATTAAATGTCTACGTGTCGACCGGAGTAACGCCATGTTTTGTTTTATTGAATTTATAGTATTTTTCTCACCGAATTATAAATGTTGTGTGGTCAGTATTTCATCTCAATATTTTCTGCATTTAATTCCGCTAACAACGTGAGTTTTACGTTGTCTTTATTTTATTTTTTACACATCTCAGTTCTTACTCCGACTTGTGTTTGTGATAAACGCTGCTGGTTTTCGTTAATTGCGCTGCTTTATTTGCGGTTTTAACCATTTCTGCTGTGCTGCCGTGCTTTTTCAGCAGAGACGTCCGGTGAATGTCAGAAAGACAAACGATGATGGTGTTTGAACTGCCAACACACTGAGTTCTCTCGCAGAAGACATCTGATGAAAAATTACTGCAACCTTACAGAATGTATGTCGAATTTTATTTAATTTGTGTGTACTTAAACTTTAAAACCACTTGATAAACTATTTCCTACTATAATACATAATGTAGGGATTTCGTCCCAAAATACTGCTCAAAATCTATTAGAATGTAATATGGGATGCAAAATAGATTAAAGCTACTATCTAGACTTTACTGTGAAATCAGTCAAACTCACTTTAGATAGTTTTTCACCTACAGAGCAACATTTTGTTTGCCATTTTGTGGTTAAACGTTATTTAAAGAAATTAAAATCTTCCCTTCCAAACATGTTTCTACATGTGCATGTCTCTGATGACATCACATGAGGCAAAAGCAAACAGATTTGAGTATGTGCATTCTGTACTTATGTTGTTTCTTTCTCTTTATTTGCTTGTTTCAAGATGAATTCCACCATTATAAGTGGGGTAGAGAATCACTGAAACTTACTTGGCAGATCCCTGTTTTATGTTTTATTATTTCAGGTCTGATGAACTAGTACACAAAACAGAGGGGAAATTGTGCTGCAAGTTTTTTGATGGCAGTTTTGAGTGAAAAAAAAAGATAAGAAAACAGAAATATCAAGATCTTCCCCATTTATAAAGCAAACAATCTGTTTCTAGCTTTTATTGGATTTATTTTTCTTAATAAACCTATATCAACAAGTATACCCCTGGTTGATTTGTTTATAGATCAAAAATTAAAAGAGTTCTGAGTTTTGACGCATTTAATCTATATGAACAAATAACCATATTTCATTAGACAGGCTAATTCCCCATCCGAGCTGATTGACGGAAAAATTGCCGATACTGATCTCTTTGCAGAGTTTATTGCATGTTTACCTGAAGTTGCATACTTTAGTTCATCCAAAGTGTTTACTAATGCACCTGATCAGTTCTGTTGCAGTGGAAATTTCACTGGACTTTTATTAGTGGAAAACCTAAACCACTGGATAGTATGCTTAAACTGTGTGATAAGTGAATTATCTGTAAGGTTAAAACTGAAACCAGTAGTTGTTAGGTGCAGTTGCTCCTCAGTATTCAATATTGGACTGTTTTTTTTTATTTTCATATGTGACACGCCAATAACTTTATATTCTTTTCAGCCTAATAAATTATACCACATTTTTAAAGGGGCAGTAACTGTAAAAACCAGAAATTGCATATTGCAGCATATTTAGCATATTATACCTTGTCATACGGAAAGTTGAATAAATTCATTTCAGGGTAGAACTCATACAGCGTGCCGTTTTGTTAGTAATTTATAACAAAATGGCAAACTTTGTCCTACTTCGTCCTATTAATTGTTGATATATTATAATTCATATTTATTATTTGAATGGTGAATTTTTTTTATAATGCATGGTTCCGATGCAGTTTTTTTTTTAAAGATAAATGCAATACATATGATGAATACAATGCATACAATAAATATGTAGGAAGAAACGGAGTCTTTAATTAACAATTTTTTGCCTCGAAACAGCAAATTTCAAAAAAATGTTCTTGATGGATTTGTTATTGTAAGTGTGGATAGTTAATTTTTTTTAGCCTAAACTTATGATTTTATATTACTCTGAATTGATCATGACATTGTTAAAATAACTGTGTATGCTTACTTTTATTATTTTATTCAACAGCCGGTATGGAGGACAAGGCAAATGGCTCAGTCGACACCAAAAGGTAGGATTTAAAATTAGGAATCTATTGTTTAATTTCTTATTAGGAACTCTAATAGTTTTTCCTACTGTTGTAACAATTTAGTCTAAGTCGAGTAACTTTTATCCCACAGCCCAGTGGAGAACGGTCAGCTGCCAGACCCTTCCAACTGGGGAGTTGCTGACGTTGTCAATTATTTCAAGGCAACAGGGTTTGAGGAGCAATCTACAGCTTTCCAAGATCAGGTTAGATTATTTTGATCTTACTCCATGTCAAGTGACAGATGTCAAAACATCCAAATATAACCTTTCACTTTTGGTCTGACAGGAAATTGATGGCAAGTCTTTGCTCCTGATGACGCGCAACGACGTCCTAACAGGACTGTCGATAAAACTTGGCCCCGCGCTGAAAATCTACGAGTATCATGTGAAGCCGCTGCAAACTCAGCACCTGAAGAGCAACGCATCATAGCACGGCCAGATGTCCCGCCACCCACCTCAGCGACAATCATCATGTCAGGAGACTCCAGGTTAGCTGCGGCTTCACAAAGACTCTTCTGCCAACAGAGGCACCTTGACAAGATTTGAATGCTGTATGTTTTTTTTTTTGTTTGTTTTTTATAAGCGTGGATCCCAAAAAAAACTGGTCTGCACACTGCGTCCACTCAGCTGTTTACCCTTTCAGCCATTCTTATTTCTGCTGCTTAAGATATGTATTTTTGTTTTTTATTTAAGAAAAGAGATTTAAGGTGAGTATTCTGACGGTTAGATTTGTGTGTTTGTGTGGTGTATGTGTGTGCAAAGTCAATTAACCTGTAATGTGATTTTTTTAATATATATTTGTATATAAGATGATATATAGTTGAAAAAGATGTATGTTCTGTTATATCTGAACACTTTGATACCTGCAGAAAATGATTATAATGCCTCGACGTCTCCCAGAATTTAGGTTTTATGTTCTGAACTGCACATCTGAGTCCATGATTTGTCCATAGCATGTAACAATGAATAATTTTGTTTTCCCAGGACTTTACCTAAAGCCTCATTATTTAGACCTGAGGCTCTTGATATAAAAATCTTTGTGTATATATTCTTACTATGTACCTACCCTTGGTGCTTTCAGCTGTGTCACAGACAGCTGTATCGAAGTGTTCATGACCCATGTTTTAATGCAACATGACATTGGAATTTGAATATATGAATCTAAAATTGATGATAAATGGTGCTTTTTTTCTCACCAAAGAACATCATTCTAACTTTCTTAAGTGTTCTCATTCAATTTTGCACACCACATTAATGGCTGGCAAAATGTTATTTATTCATAATTGATGTCGAAACTTCCCGACTTCCCTTGTAAACAGTTTTGTCGACCATAACATTCTGCAATGATGGGAAAATATTACTCTGTTTCAGGTAAATCAAATTATTGTTTTTCACATAGTAAAGTAAACACCAGAAGAGGTTTGATAAAACTAAAAAATGGTTTACGAATTGCCTAAAATAATTAAACCCTGTGGTAAATGTGAAATTGTATCTTCTAGCCAGAAGTGTTTTCTTATTTTTTATTTTCTATACAGGTCCTTCTCAAAAAATTAGAATATTGTGATAAAGTTCATTCTTTTCCATAATGTAATGATAAAAATTAAACTTTCATATATTTCAGATTCATTGCACACCAACTGAAATATTTCAGGTCTTTTATTGTTTTAAAACTGATGATTTTGGCATACAGCTCATGAAAACCCAAAATTCCTATCTCAAAAAATTGGCATATCATGAAAAGGTTCTCTAAACGAGCTATTAACCTAATCATCTGAATCAACTAATTAACTCTAAACACCTGCAAAAGATTCCTGAGGCTTTTAAAAACTCCCAGCCTGGTTCATTACTCAAAACCGCAATCATGGGTAAGACTGCCGACCTGACTGCTGCCCAGAAGGCCATCATTGACACCCTCAAGCAAGAGGGTAAGACAGAAAGAAATTTCTGAACGAATAGGCTGTTCCCAGAGTGCTGTATCCAGGCACCTCAGTGGGAAGTCTGTGGGAAGGAAAAAGTGTGGCACAAAACGCTGCACAACGAGAAGAGGTGACCGGACCCTGAGGAAGATTGTGGAGAAGGACCGATTCCAGACCTTGGGGGACCTGCGGAAGCAGTGGACTGAGTCTGGAGTAGAAACATCCAGATCCACCGTGCACAGGCGTGTGCAGGAAATGGGCTACAGGTGCCGCATTCCCCAGGTCAAGCCACTTTTGAACCAGAAACAGCGGCAGAAGCGCCTGACCTGGGCTACAGAGAAGCAGCACTGGACTGTTGCTCAGTGGTCCAAAGTACTTTTTTCAGATGAAAGCAAATTTTGCATGTCATTCGGAAATCAAGGTGCCAGAGTCTGGAGGAAGACTGGGGAGAAGGAAATGCCAAAATGCCTGAAGTCCAGTGTCAAGTACCCACAGTCAGTGATGGTCTGGGGCGCCATGTCATGCTGGTGTTGGTCCACTGTGTTTTATCAAGGGCAGGGTCAATGCAGCTAGCTATCAGGAGATTTTGGAGCACTTCATGCTTCCATCTGCTGAAAAGCTTTATGGAGATGATTTCATTTTTCAGCACGACCTGGCACCTGCTCACCGTGCCAAAACTACTGGTAAATGGTTTACTGACCATGGTATTACTGTGCTCAATTGGCCTGCCAACTCTCCTGACCTGAACCCCATAGAGAATCTGTGGGATATTGTGAAGAGGAAGTTGAGAGACGCAAGACCCAACACTCTGGATGAGCTTAAGGCCGCTATCGAAGCATCCTGGGCCTCCATAACACCTCAGCAGTGCCACAGGCTGATTGCCTCCATGCCACGCCGCACTGAAGCAGTCATTTCTGCAAAAGGATTCCCGACCAAGTATTGAGTGCATAACTGAACATAATTATTTGAAGGTTGACATTTTTTGTACTAAAAACACTTTTCTTTTATTGGTCGGATGAAATATGCTAATTTTTTGAGATAGGAATTTTGGGTTTTCATGAGCTGTATGCCAAAATCATCAGTTTTAAAACAATAAAAGACCTGAAATATTGGTGTGCAATGAATCTAAAATATATGAAAGTTTAATTTTTATCATTACATTATGGAAAAGAATGAACTTTATCACAATATGCTAATTTTTGAGAAGGACCTGTATTTCACAATTTGGACACTGGCAGCGGAGCCAATGAGATGAAAAAATTTAGAATTTAGGCCACATTTTCAGAGTTGTAGACCCTCATACACACACGAACACACAACCAATAGTAAAAATGAGAATCTGAATAAAAATATGTTGCATTTAAGAATTTTATCACAGTATGTTCATATGTATGACTTCAGAATATATAGCAATTTAACTAATTGGTGCATTAATTATGAGTAGAAATATAAATACTGCAGTGATCATGCTGCACAATGGATCCACTGGCATTCATTGAAAATCACACCACTGTTAACATCTGGATGGGGGGAGTTTTTAGAGATATGTGCTGAACTCGGCCCGATCTACCGACCTGCTGGAACCGTGCAACCCCCAACCATGCAACAGAACAATGATCCTAAACACAACACCAAATGTACAACAGAATTGCTGGAAAAAAATTATCAAGCTGATTTACCGACCCAGTCAAATTTTAGTTTAGACCTCTATCCCAAATCCCTCTAGAAAGGTGTTAGAACTTAAAGTCATAGACCTAGTCCATGCATTTGTTACTTCAAGGCTGGACTACTGTAGTTCTTTACTATCAGGTAGTCCACAAAATGCCACTTAAAGCCTTCAGTTGATCCAAAAAGCAGCAACAAGAGTTCTGATGAATATTAAAAAGAGAAATCACATTTCTGCTGTTTTTAGCTTCCTGTTAAATCTAGAATCTAATTTAAAGTCTTCCTTCTTACATACAGACCCTTTCCATAAAAAATAGAATATGATGGATAAGTTTATTTCCATAATTCCATTCAAAACGTTAAACTTCCATAGATTATAGATTCAGGGCCCACAACTTAAATGATTTCAAGTATTTTGTTGTTTATTTGTACATAATTTGGGGCTTCCAGCTCAGAAAATGTTCTTTTTACTGACTGTTAGCAGACTGGGGGCATTTCTAAAACTGATATAGTAACTGAGTGACACATGATTAAAGGTCCCTGTGGATGTCATGAACAATTGTTTTTTAATAAAAAAATTTGTTTCAAATTAAACTTCCTTACACCATGAGTCTGAGAAATCTACGGAACATCAAGATTGCACTGAAACACAAGAGGAAATGTTTCTTTTAAATAGGTCAGTTGGGTTCCTGGTAAAACTTAACTATTTGACTTTTTCATCAATAACTAATCCAAGATACTCATATCTCCTGCATATTCTTATATTTGGTAATACTTCTTCAGACAGAATTAGACTGACGCAAAACATTTTTGCAAATCAGAAGAGATTCTCAATGAAAGTTTAATTAGTTTTTATTATTTATGTTTTTGGCTTCTTAGTGTTTCATGTTCTCATCAGTACCAACCTTATTTACATCTTAAGGGCCATTGTTGGTTTTATCATTACCTTGTCATCACTTTGTCCACACATGTTTAGATTAACTTTTCTATTAGGTGGATAAACAGGTTAACACCAAAAACCAGTAGCAGTCTCATCAGGTCGGGCTTTCCCTTTTAAAGCCTGGCTCTATGTTTCCGACACACTGTGCCTGTGATGTTTCCAGAGGGATTATCCAGAGGAAGAAACACCTGTTAAAAAACAAAAAGATATGTTATTAATCAAATATTTTTTCATATTGTAAACAATGATAGTATTTACCTCATCTTTGTTGTTAAGACCCATTTTTGTCATGTCTATGGTGAAGTAATGCTGGTTGGGCATGACAATCTCAATTTCATCCACCTAAAAATAAAACGTTTGTGTTTAATCTTATGCTACATACTGTTACAGTTTCTGGTAAAGTCCCACACATAAGAATATTCAGAAAAATATAGTGGATAAAACCCACTTCAGGCACTAAAATCATGTGTATCTTTTGCAAACATACGTATCTTTGGGGTAGCTTGAATAAAATATCTTGAACTGAATGGCTCACCTCAGGAATCCTCTCCAGCACCAGAACTTGTGTTTCATAAAGGGTCTTTTGCACAGATGGCGAGTACTCTCCACGACCATAGGGGCCAGCAAACTTCTCAATAATTGTGTCTCTCACACACCGCCTACAAATGACACAAGTTTTCTTTTAGGATTTATCTTTTCAGTTGAAAAATTGTCTTTTACTGTTATGTATTTTTCCCTCCCCTACCAGGTTGATCCCTCACAAAATATAGACATTTACCACGCAGCATCAAAGTCAACATCCTTGACCTTGTTGTAACGCCACCTAGAATAAACGGTGGTGCAGAAAACTCTGTCCTTAGTATCTTGTAGTGTTGTGAAGCGGTCTTGGAAAAAGCCCTCAAAGCCAGACTGAGTGGTTTTCAGCACCTTCATGTCCTTCACCCCGCTGTGAACCACTGGGACACCTGTGTGGAGAACAGAGTTGATGAAAAAGCACAAAACATTATAGATGTTTAGATGGAAATCGAATCCTTCCTAAGCATTTGTTCTGGGCAAAAGTCCAGATCATAGCTGTAAATACACAGATTTCCTTGTCAACATTTTCAACAGTCTCGACTTCTATTGCAGTAGAGGTAAAATAGTAATAGACCTCCAGACTCAGAACTAAGAACAAAATCATATTTATTTATGTAACTTTATGCATGCTAACAGGTTTTAATAAAAACACACAAACAACCAGCAAACATATTTCAAATAGAAGCATTATCTTGTGTGTCGTCTTTGTGTGCAATTACCGCTGAGTTTCTGTTCAACATCACAGAAGCGACAAGCCTCTGGGCTGTAGATAAATGCATGAACATGTCCTACACCGTTCTGTGAAAAGAGCAGTGAAGGTGTCTCAGAATGAATGCTTTTAATCTGAAATATTTGAATACTTCACAGGTAGATACAGTGGCTCTCACTGTACACAAGATTTTCCCCAAATCTTGTGTGACATTTATCCCGGATTACTCAACCAAAAAACAACAAACAAATCTCTTTAAGGAGGCAAAACGAAAAAATGTAAAGGTTCTGAATATTTACCAGATCTTGAACACATCTGTTGTTCACATCCCTCTTTACTCCACAGATTTTCTGTTGAGTTTAATTTGGACTCTGGCCCGGCTGTTCTAAAGATGTAGTGGTCCACTCATAAAGTCATTTCTTTGGTAGAGACGTATGCTTGGACTCACTCTGATGCTGAAAAAATTAATTCCACTTCAGCTTTCTACCTGATAGCTAAAGGTTTTGGGTGAAAACTTACTGGTACGTGGAACTATACCTAATTTCCTTCACAATGATAATCAACCATCTAAATAAAATGGAACCCGAGAGCATGATGCTGCCACCACCATAGAGTGCTGCTGTTAGCCAATTGACAGTCTCCTTGACTTCTTCTCTTATAAAATACTCTTTTAACAAAAGTACTTTTTTTTCCTCCATTTTATGATGACTACCTTCACTGTGAAATTGTATATGCATAGTGCTCTGGATTTTTTTTTTTTTTTTTTTACCATTCTTCTGACTGATACCTTTGTACAACGAGATCTCTTTGATCCTTTGTAATCGGTCTGCAAATGTTGGATTTAGCTGAAGGATGCAAATCCAGCTGAAAATCATTTCAAGTTGATCAAATTCAATACAGTTGACGCTAGTGGTGAACTCAAGCTGACTAGATGCTGTAAATAAATCAGAGGGCGCCCCAACAAAGTATTGGTGAAAGGGTGTGCACACTTCTGTTGAATTGTACAGAATATATGTTACATTATATGTGCAAAACATTTTACATGATGAAAACCTGACATTTTAACAGCGGTGTGTACAGTTTTATACTTTTAAAAGAAAATGTGGTGCTAGTAAAATATCACCCAGAGGGCAGGTTAAAGCTTAAATTTGGTCCAGGGCAAGTCACTGGATTATGGGTTTTACCTTTTCCAGCCTTTTCCAGGGCGCCTCCTCCATGTACACTTTGGCCCCCAGCACATGGTTGAAAGAGGTCAGGAAATGATGACAAAGATCCAGGGACAATTGTTCAATGGTTTTTACCTGAACAGATTGGAAAAAAAAGTCTGAATTGTTAGCGTTATCTCCAAAAGGAGACATAAAATATTTACGTATTAAGTACGTATTTTAATAAGTAAAGTATGAAGACCAGGATTTAATTGATTAATTTCAAGTATGGAGTATGCAGTTTCAAGCATCCAAGTGGCTAGTAATTCACTTGCACACTACCCTTTACCACGAATTTAGGTATTCTGTGACACACCCTCCAAACTTTTATACATGAATTTATTAACATTCCTATCTCTGTTTGAAAAAGAACACATATACAGCCAAGTCCAAGAAAATTAGATCAGCAGCATTGTCTTCTGATGTCCTTACACAGCATTTAATTTATGTAAAGACTGACTTCAAACAGCAGCCTCTTAACATAAATCAAGGCGCAAACTTTTTACTTTAACCAAATCAGACAAAATATTGTTTTTAGCAGAGCATAAATCTTAATTGGAACCTGTGGATGTGTTGAAAATCTGCAACTTTATATCCTTAAATTCATCAAGACGTACAGTGACAGCTGAAGCTGTAACTCACCCCTTTGATTTTGGCCAGGGCATGGACAGTGTTCTTGATGGTGTCAGTGGGAATGATGTCCGAGTTGTCTCCAGTCAGATAGTCCTTGCGTGACTTGAGTGTGATCTCCACATTAACCTTCACCTCAATAATGTCATGGTGGCTCCCGTGTCTCTTAATGTACATCACCCTCACTGCATTCTTGCCGTAGCCCGTTCGCACAAACTCCACATTCTGCATGAATGGAACAGACTTGAAATTTTCATCCAAACCTGCAAAAATACTATTCTAAACTTTAAATTTTCATGCTATAGAATGTCCTAATTGTTTATTTTCATCTTGAGGTTTTAATTTGTGCTTAATTTGTAGATTTGTTTCTGGAAATAGTTTCCGTGAGCTTTGTGCCTTATTTTTCTGCAAAATCAGTTTGTGTTTGTTAGGTTTTTGCAGGGTTGTACTAATTTAATTATATTTAAGATTATGAAGAACATCTGCTAAATCTTTAGTTATTTAAAAAAAAAATCACCCTATTATGTCCCATGAAGGTTTGATATTGCTTCATATGTCTAAAACCTACAGGTTTTGGTTTAGCCTCATGGTCAGTGACCCCAAACATGATTTTACCTTCTCTGCTAAAATCGTTTGCATCTAAACTAAGAAAATAACTATGTTCTGTTGTTTGCAAAAATAAGTCCTCCTTTGCTCCTTTTAACAAATGATTACCTGATTTCCAGTGTATGCCATGTTGTTATCTTCACTTTTACCTGCTGTGTTCCAGACCTTGTCTGTCTCTCACCCTGTCTCCAACCCCCCAAAAAAGCTCTTGCCAATATCGATAGGCCTATATTTTACAGAGGGGGTGTTCCCTTCTTTGCACTCACGCTATTGGGAGTTCTATTTTAGCATTTAACTGCTTTTTTAATAACATGGGATTACTAATTTCCTGACACTTGACTAAAATTTGAGCTGGTAAAGTTCACAACAGAAAGATATGTATACAAGAAGCATACAAACACACCTTCTTGTTCTTTCTATTGGTAGTTGTTTTTGTGGTACCTGTGCAAAACGTAGGAATAACATGAAGACATATTTCCTTTCTAAACTGTTATTAAACAAATCTTCACTAATGTGCACTAACTTTGAAATATAAGGAAGGGTAATAGTGACCTGGATTTTCACCTTTCCAACTTTTTTTAAACATTTGAATATGCAATTACCTTTTACTCTCTTATCACATGTAGTTAATTATCTTTTTAACAACATTTTTACTTCGTAGGTTACTTCAGCCTTAAAAAATGAATATTTTGTTCATTGTTGTGGAGACAAAAATCTGTTAATATAGGTGGAATTTTCTGAAACAATAATGTATAATGATGATAAAAGTTTCTGCTTTTATAGTCCTTTAGAGTGAATTGAGGATATGGATAGGTGCTCTACAATAATTGCATGTGATTCTTCAGATACTTAAACCCATTGTACGATGTAGTCTAATAATTGAAAATTGCCTTATTAAAATATATTTCACAAAAGAAATTACATTCTTACTGCATGTTTAAAAGCATGTACTGTAGCACATGTTTTGGATATTCTTACTTTGCTTGACCATCACCAATAACTGCTACTTAGAAATTGACATATAGGCTACTTAAGGAAGGAAGGAAGGAAGGAAGGAAGGAAGGAAGGAAGGAAGGAAGGAAGGAAGGAAGGAAGGAAGGAAGGAAGGAAGGAAGGAAGGAAGGAAGGAAGGAAGGAAGGAAGGAAGAAAGAAAGAAAGAAAGAAAGAAAGAAAGAAAGAAAGAAAGAAAGAAAGAAAGAAAGAAAGAAAGAAAGAAAGAAAGAAAGAAAGAAAGAAAGAAAGAAAGAAAGAAAGAAAGAAAGAAAGAAAGAAAGAAAGAAAGAAAGAAAGAAAGAAAGAAAGAAAGAAAGAAAGAAAGAAAGAAAGATTATGTAATATTCGTCACATAATGCAAACCTGAAGCAGGTCACATTTGATATTCAACATATTGTTTTTTTCTTTTTTTTCTTTGGTTGCTATTATTGTGTGTGTGTCATTTTAGTTCGTTTACTGCTTTAATTTTATTGTAATGGCAATGCATATGTGCTTTATTGCATATAACGCAGTTTTAGCTTGTTGGGTTGTAATATTTGAAAATAAGTAGTAGCTACAAAATCTCTCTGCAGCATATGAGTTCTATCCTATATATTGGTACAATATTAGACTGTGACAACCATATTTAAAGTAATTCTGTTCTTCTCCACAACATTTACTGACAGTCTTACATTTAAAAAGTAAAACAACTGCTTGCACTTCGGCTGTAAGAGCAGTCCAATTAAAAACTCAAACACTGGGATATGCAGTTGCACAACTTTTAATAATTATCTTTGAAAAAGAACATTTCAGTCCTAATAATGGCCCATTGTAATTTTTCTCTCTAAATAAGTGAAATGAAAGTTGACAAATATCCCTCAGGGACACAGTGTGTCACCATATGTTCTCTAGTTCAGTAATCAGTGGCCGGGTTGGTGAACAATAAAAGATGAGCAAGTGTGAACAGGTGCAATACTTTAAATGTAACAGAACAGAAATGGAACTGTACAGAAATTGAAGGAAAAAAAAGAAGAAAAGAGGAAAAAATAAACTTCACATGGTAGACCTGAAAGAAGCAGTAAGCCCCTGTGAAAAAAGGTGAATATTTAGCTTATTTCCTGACAATGAACTTTCATTATCCTTTATCATGTGACCACTTCTTATGACTTCCCTTTTGCATATCCATGCAGCTGTGCTTTCTTTACTTTCAAAAACATTCAATCATACAGCACGCAGACTTCGAAAAGGCTTCAGATTTTCTTTTTTTATTCACACTTAGCCGTGTTATCTTAAGCTACAGTCTCGCTCAGGATGGATTTACAATTCAGTCCGCTCTTCTACATTATTGGGGTGTTGTGTTTCACAGTTGGCAGAAGTGACATTTCCTGCAGAAATGAAGCTGGTGAACCTGTTGACTGGTGAGCTGATATTGCAATTTTCCTAATGTTAGGTAACAGAGAGGTGTATAAAATGACTCCCAACATTTTCCTAACCTTTAAAAAAAAAAAAAATTCAGGTTTATCATCTACAAATTGCCTAAGTACAGGATTGGGGAGGTTGGCAGTGGTGTGGAGTACATGTACCTGGACTCAGCAGTCGGGAGCTGGCAGAGAAGCAAATTCATGGTTAACACAACCAAAGGAGCCATGGCCAACACTTTGAATCAACTGTACAAGGGAAAGACCTATATGGTGAGACTATGCCAGTCTTCTTCATTGGCGAATGCACTTTATCTTTAAGGAAGACCCCTAGTGTATGTAATGCACAAATAGCAATGGATTATGTTGGTTACAATAAAAGTTCAACAATTCAGGACCTTCACTTTGTTTGAAAAAGAAAGATCAGAAAATCACGTGGATGTTAGATTTTCAAGATTATAGTTCTATGCTTGTAAAAAAAATAATCTGACACATCAGCTCTTTATATTGCATACAATCATAATTAAAGTTATACATGTTAATATCATTATTGTATTTATATTTTTCAAAAATGTATACATCCTAAATTAAATCAAGGTCACAAACAAATGTGCTGAAAGGAATATTTTTTCCTCAAATACCATGAACAAGTATTTCCTGCCTGTTTTCTTCTGTTTTTGCACCTTTATCCCATTTTAATTTTGTGTAATGTAAACAAAATGTAAAAGAGAGGAAAATCTACAACCTGGAAAATACCTACTCAATATATGATAAGCAAGTTTCTCTTCCAGTCAAACAGCTCTGTATATGCACTCTACAATGACGGCGCACCAGACCTAAAATACATCCATACTTATGGGCACACTAAAGGTACAGTTCATTAAAAAAAGTTATAATTATTCTTATTCCATTCATAGAATTGTGTCATGCTCATGAAACATTCCGGGTTTTTTATGATACAACTGAAAGCATGTACATTGTTGAATCAAATGTAAAAGGAGCAACATTGAGAAAACTGTACTTGTATTTTTTAGTTTTTAGTCAACTATGTTTTAAGTTTTTGTGGAAGAGGCTTCCTAAATAGTAACTTTAGAATAAGTTACTAAATTTTAAAAAATACATAAAGGCATTGTTACCATAATGACAGGATGTTCAACAGTTAGTAGATTGCACAACATTTTAGGGTAAATTAAAATGTGCACTTCTTTATGTCTTTATGTTTATTTAACCTTGTTTTCTCAACCAGTAGTTCAGCAATGCAGTGTTGTGATTTAGAAGTGAAGGCTGGATCAATGTGAGAGGAAATGTCCAAAGAGCAACTGCCTGATAACTACTGTTTACTTTGACCTCCCTACCACTCTGACACAACTTTGATGGAAAGATTTTTGTAGTGTCCGTGCCTGTTTGCATGTTTGTGAGAGTATGTGTGTCATCTTGCACGCTTAAGTATGTGCTTGCATGCATCCTGCAGGGGTTCTGCTCTTTGACCACTATCAAGGTTTCTGGCTGTCCCACACCATTCCCCATTTCCCCTCGTTCCCTGAGCGAGGCTACCAGTACCCCTCCTCTGGCAAACGCAACGGCCAGACTGCCCTGTGTGTGACCTACCAGTACCCGCAGTTTCTCAGTATAGGTGAGTGAGTGCTCCATGAAGCAACCAGTCCTGACATGCCAGTGTGTTTAAAATCTGCTGCAAAAATTGTAATGTGTGTTGTGCCTGAAAGAAGTATTTTTGGATATCCATATTAAAAAAATATCCTGAGGCATAATGTTTTTCATAAAAAGCATGCAAGAATGTATTCTATGTTGTAGAGCAAAGGGAATGTGGAAACATTAAAAGCAAATATTTTTCTTTATTATTTTTCCTCCACCTTTATTAAGGGTTAAAACAGTTCACACTGTTTTCATTGGCTTCAGGATTTACTTTTATAATTTAAACACACAATATATTGACACCTTTCGCTGAAATAAACATGGCTACAATTTTGAGGAAGGAAACACTTGAAGTGAAAGACAGAAAAAAATCAGCTCTATTAAGAAAATACCTACTAATCACATTACAATGTAGCAAAATATGCCACAGATTTTGTGCAGAAGTTTTAGTTGTATATATTTTTTATAATCCACACGTCATTTTAAATACAGATTTTTAACCTGCTGCCTTCATAAATATAATGCTTTTCACACCAAACACCTTATTTGATTCCAAAATTACACAAATAAGGTTACTCTTCTGCCCAAATTGTGCACCTAAGGTTTATAGATTTTTTTGCACTTTTCTTTTGTTTGAACAGCTAACTACTGCTGGTATCACTTCAAAGAGTTTAGTTATTTACTTGAATATATGGAAATTAAGGTTTGTGAATGGTGATTTTTGTAATTTCAATTGGTGTAAACGTGCAAACTTGTGCATTTAGGTTATTGCACTATTTTTTTTTGTTCGCTCTTACAGATTTGTTTGGTTTTAAACTGAACTTTACATGATACACGTCCCATTAAAGGAAATTCTTGATCATACTCTCAAATTTCTAAGTCTCTAAAATTCAGTCTTATATTTTTTCTAATCTTATTTAGGTAGTAAGAAAGAATGTGCATATTTATTTACATGTGTCTGTTTTTCTTATATGTGTTCTCCTGCAGCACAGCAGCTGGTCTACATTTACCCACGTTTCTACAACTGCTCTGTTCCCACTGCGTTCTCAGCCGACCTACCACAGCTCCTCCAGCTGTGTGAGGGCTACAAACCACCACTGACCTCCAGCAAGGGAGTGAAGCCACTGTTTTCTGTCCGTGGGGACAAATTTGTAAGCTTTGTGAAATCTGAGTGCTTTGTGGATGGTAAGATGTGCTTCAGGTATGCTACATCTAAACTGTTACATTTTGAGTTTTAGACTCTGAGCTGCTCACTGAGGATTCATATAAAGTTATCTCTGCACAGCGATTATATGACAATTACCTTTCTAGAACTTCCAGATAATACTGATAACTAGTAACCAGTACATCAACTCAAATTTATGAGAAAGTACTGGTTTCCTTTAGGGAGGTTTGTGGTAACTACCAGAAAAGTAAGCAAGAATAAAGCTCCTGGAAATTACCTGATAGGTTCCACAAGTCCTAGGAAAGGAACTGGAAATTTCCCTAGTAGATTCCTTGTAAGTTCGGAAAAGTACCTCTAAGTTCTGAGAAATAAACCAGTAAAAATAAAGGTTTCAGAAGAGTACCTGGCAAGTTTCAGAGTACCTAGTAAGTTACAGAAAGTAACCTTTTAGTTTATTGAGAGCATGGGCTGTATTATGTAGTACTACCAAATTGGAGTTACTACATGTTTCATGATCTGATCATATTTTTGTATGATATATATTTTTTAATTCTTGATGGATCTCAGTTCTCAATCTCTTCGGCCTTACTTTAGATATCTACACTGGCTGGGTGGCTCAGGTCCTGGACACCGATCTTCTAGTGCAGACTTGGCAGACCCAAGGCCGAGAGCTGCCCTCCAACTGCTCCCTCCCGAAGCACACCATGAACATCAAGAGGACCCTGCTTCCCCCGTCAGTCCAGTTCGAGTCTCATTACGACCACTCAAAGTGGTGTGTGTCGCGAGCGTATAAGGACCAGGTGATCTGCCTGGGGGATCTGAACAGGGTCAAGGCTCAGATGTTTCGTGGCGGGGGGCTGATCTGCTCCTACAACCCTGTGATTTACAAGGCCTTCAGACAGGCAGTGGACTGGTACATTAGCTGCTGAACAAGACTGAATGATAAGATTATTCTGATAGATAGCTTGTAAAGAACACATTTAAATGTGAAAGTTTACCATTTTAGATTTTAAACATCTGGCTTATAAGCATCTACTAAATTTAACTGAACCAACTGCCTTCTTTGACCACTGTTGAATTATTTTGATCTTGAAATGATAGCATAACAATTTCACAGTGCCCTCCACCATTACTGGCACACTTAAGCTGTGTACAACAGCCTTAAATTATAGTTGTGATCATTTGGTGGCAAAATAAACCTGGGTCCTCATCCAGTTAGTTGTCGTTCTAGTTGTTTAAAACTTTATTTTAATCGCATCTACATCACTGAAGGCCTCAGAACCTCAGTTAAGTTCAGTGTCCACAATTTAGCAATAAAAAGGGGCATCCATGGGAGAGATCTAAGCTAAAAACCCTTACTGACCAAAAAGAACACTTAGGCTCATTTCCTATTTGACAAAGTAACGTCTTGATGATCCCCAAGAGCTTTTTAAAACATATTCTGTAGACTGATGTTAATGCATGACCGAAAGTAAAAGCAAGCTTTGTCCATGCAACTATAATTTGGAGCATGACAGCAAGTACACCTCTGATTGCTTAAAAAAAGAAAGGCTTTTGTGTGGCCTAGTCAAAACCTTTATTTAAGTGAGCTACTGTCCTCCGCAGTGATGTTAAAAACATCGCTGGGTTTCACAAATTCTTGATTGTAGCTGTTGCTGCCAAGGGTGTCACAATCAATCATTAGGTTTAGGGGCCAGTTGTTGTTGTTTTTTTGGGGTTTTTTTGTGTGTGTTTTACATAAGGGTAGGTTGGTTTGGATAGCTTTTATTTCTTTAATAAAGGAAATCACCCTTTGAAACCAGCTTTTTGTTTTAACTTCGATCATGTTTCTCTGACAGTATTTGATCATTTTTTACATTATCTGTAACATACAAAATGAAAAAAAAAAGTAAATACAAGAAATCTGTTCGAGGGAAAATACCTTTTTACAGCACTGTACAAACCAGCATTAAGAAACTAGTTGCATCATGTATCTGTATCAACATCCACATCCACATCCAGTCTGTACCCGTTTAACATTTGTTTTTATTTTATTTGCTCTAAACAGTGTCCCCTACTGGTCAGACTGGTAGAATGTAACTAAGAAGTAATGTATATTTGGCTTATCATGAATATCCATCTAAGGATTGCATTCTTCCATCCCCACTAACCACCAATTTATGTAAATAGTGGAGGTATGGATTTTATTTAAAATACTTTTTTATTAAACTAATTCATAGCACATACATTTGTATTTGAAACACTCATCCATTTTAGCTCCTCGTGAAAGTGTTAACTTTTTAATTTAGCGCTGTTTGTAAGAGAATAAATAAAAGTAGCCTTTTTGTGCCATCATGCTTTTTCCGGTACGGTAGCTACAGTGTGAACCGGTGTGAACCTGTATGAATTGTTCAGAGGATGCTTAGTGGGATTTGCATTGACAACTTCTGCTCGTATCTGTTAAAACAGCATGGGAGTGTCAGCTAGTGTGAGGCAATTCAGACTGGTAAAGCTCGTTAGTTTCACAATGATTGCTCTCTGTTAGAAATATTGGTGGACACTCACTTTACAGGAGGCTTGTCATGTAAATAAAGGTTACAACAGTTTTTTTTTTTCTTTTTACAGTGGTAGTTTGAGCAACCAGGAAGCAGCTGAAGCATGAAAAATAAAGCGTGGGTGTGCCTTTCCTTTTAACACTTACATGTGACACAGCAGCTTTTTCAAACAGGTTTGTAGTCCAGTTTGAAGGCAAGTAAAGATGACAGTTCACGTAAGTTAAATGATCAAATATTTTTAAAAGATTATTAACAAAAATTAGTTGTCTGAACCAGAGTAAACTTTAATATTCAACTTAAAGACAAGACATTTGGAATTAAGGATAGTCTTCACTCTGTTTCCTTTTTTATTATTGCAATAAACAGTAAACGAATGAAAGCTCACAAAGTGAAAGTAGTCTAATATCTATGCTTCGGTTGTATTTATTGATATTCTGAATAGATTTCAACTGTGAGTTTGACTTGTGCTTGTTAAATGAGGTAGTTGTGTTGTACCACTCAGCTGTATTATTCAAGGAAGTGACTTATATTGGAAACCAGAACTCTCCCAACTCATTAGAAATAAAGGGCAATCTTAAAAGATTTAAAAACCTATTTTTTGGCAATAAAAACAACTGTCTTGCACATTTGCAAAAGGCTGCAGCACAACTCCTTCAGATAATTTATAAATAAAGGAATCACCAATTTGGCTTCTGACAATAATGTGGTGAAATTCTCAGTTACCATTCAGCAGTAGCACTGTAGTATGTAAAACATTGGAACTACACGTGTATTTAACACAGAATTATTTTAGAAACAAGTTTCTGTATATTTTGCTTCCAAAGAGCCAAAAATTATTTTAATATTTTAAAATGGCATTGATCAATAGTTTTCTTGGGCTGTGACTGATTTTTCACCCACCATCAGTCCAGTTGTCTGCCTGGCCATGTAAGCATACCGTACAGTGTGTTGCGACAGGCTGCACCAAAAGATTCAGTTTAAAATGAGATATACTCAAAGCTGACCCATCCCATCATTAATAATATACTTTTTAGATCTAATTAATAATTGATATTTTGAAAAACATTCTTCTGCACATGGTCAGTTACTGTACTGAATATGACTTAATTTAAAATTATATAAAAAGTAGTCAATGTCCAGTTGAAAACTTGTTAAGATAAAATATTAAGATATCCTGGAAAAAGATTACAGCAAATTGAAAAGATTGCTGGGAAGGCTGGATCCTTGGAATGTAATTAAACAACAGAAGGATCCTTCAAGACTTTTACTCAGTGTTGTATGTTAAACACAGAAGTCAAAAATGTAAAAGGTTCATGCTACTGTGATATATCACAAAAGTTGGATGTTTAGTTAGAAGCATGCAATGGTAATTTCTTCATCTTAAACAATTAACTCAAAAAAAGAAGTTAAAAACAGTGGTGAGTAGACTGCAACAAAATATATCCAGGTCTCAATATCTTGACGTGTGTTTTTGAGCATTGATTACTGTTTGACACCGCTGTCTCATACTGTTAACTTATTGACCACTGAGGCATGCAGTTATAATTTTCCTGAAGGGCTGCCCACAAGTTCATTGAAGTGGAAAACAAATATGTGTTGCTCATGCACCGGCACAATAATTGGATTAATGGTGTTATTCATGTAGTATCAGCTTGTCACAATGCCATTCACAAGATGTGGGTCTAGACAGACCAGAAAAACCAAAACCATCAAAGGCATGTCTGGTGACAACAGTGAATGCTGTATAGTTCTCCCAGACACCTCTTTTCTGTTGAGTGTGACTCCATTTCCATCAAAGAACAGCACCAAACCCAAATTATTCCTCATCCAGCATAAAATACTCCCTGGCCCATTCAAGACAACAACGCCCATGATCTGGTACTCCTGCAGGTCATCTAGTGTGGGGACCATGCTTATATAGGCAATTTCGAGTTGTCCGATGTAACACCTCTCTTAACAGTGCGTGGGGCTGAGTGGCATTCACCATCCGGTCTTGCAGGTCAAACAATGCCATGCCTTCCTGTGACTCCTCCAGTCTGTCAGGAAGTCATCAGCTCCAACTCAGACCAGCCGTGTCTGATGAGCTTCCTGACAATTACTCCACTCTCCCCTCAGCTTAAAAGACCCTTCCACTCACCTTCACATCGCTCAGTCATCGGTAATCCAATGCCCCGAGCTCCTACTTGTCAGACCAGAAGTCTTCCTCCTTCCAGTCATCAGTGGTCTTCCAGTTACAGCTATCTGACCAAACCAGTCCCCTTTCTATCATCCGCTCAAAAGCCCGCTCCATCCGGCGCATTGAACCCAGGGGAACTCCCATCCGCGTCTGGAGCGCCAATCATCACCCGATCGCCACTCCCTGTCCACCGGCGATCCTGACACAGTCTCTTCGTGTCTCTCTTGCAACCAACTGATGGCACACTGTGACATTAAGCTCAGAAGCAACTTCCCTTTACAAGCATCTTGTTTGAAACTTAACAATGATCTGGTAATGTCATTCGATAGCTAGGTGTTGTCTTGGTGTCATTATGTCAAAATGTAAACAGCATGATGAATAGGTCTGTTTAACTACAAATTGGACTTGAACTACAGCATCTTGAGGTGCATTTATGAATCATACACTGGTTATTCTTTTGGTAACTCACCTTGATAGAGAACAGCATGTTTATTGAATAAATATGGACACCATGGACAGTTGGACCTGAGCATTCAAAAGTTTAGAAAGGAATCAATTAGGATCATCTCTAAATGTCGGGGTGTATTTGGTTTGCATTCGGAAAATTCATCATAAAGCTGAATATCTTGGACTTTTTGTGAGTAGCAAATGTTGTACCTCCATCTGTTTTTAGGTTGTTGCTTGAATCAGTTCTTTAGATACATATGATGACAGGTGGTACATTTGAGACTGACTAGTGATTTAATTTTCAAATCTCTCATGTTTGAGATTCTCATATTCCAAATAATTTATGCATATAATCTTAACTCTAAGTTTGATCCGGTGATTATCTTAACAGTTCTGCAATCTTCTAAAAAAGCTTTTATATCTCAGATTATATTTGGCAGTTTAGACACAAAACTAAACCTGAGTTTGCTGCCTAGGGTAAGCTGTCAACACATCAATAGTGTAGGTCTCACTTTTTTCCTAGCAACATTGTGTGTAATTAAATCTAAGGGCTACCTTCTTTTTTTGTAATTATGGTTGTTTTAAATGTTTCAGGCAATAATCAGATTCCTCCTCAGTGTTGCGCTTCTGTTAAGAGCTTGTTATTCAGATGTGAAGTGTAAGAATGACAAAGGAGAGGATGTTGACTGGTTGGTGAAGATTTCTGAAAAATATTCACAATTCCACTGAGCTTCAGCTGAATAAATGACCATCTAATTGCATCTTCACCATTAGGTATATTGTGTACAAGCTGCCTAAAGTGAATAATGGAGGGTTTTCGTATTTGTACATGGACGAGAGCACTGATGGGTGGAAACTTACCAAGAAGAAAATCAACAGTACAACTGGCTTTCTAGCAAAAACACTGAAACCACTTCTTGACTTCTACAACAAAAAGGTGACTTATCAGTAAACTAGAGATTAATATAGTCAGCTTTTAAAGTTTAAGCACATTTTTATTTTAATAATTTGTATTTAATTGTCAGACTGAAAGGTTTGGATACATGCTCTATAGTGATCAACCTCCAAGTCCATATTCTGCTCCTTCATCGTTTGGTCACAGTAAAGGTTGGCTCATACTTTTTAATCAAATTGCACAAAATCCAGGTAGGCTGTCAAATTAATTTGTTTTACATTGATTTCATATCCTTTAGGGGTTGTGATGTTGGATCGCAACTTTGGACTTTGGCTTTCCCACAGTACACCCAAATTTCCAAGATATCGCAGTTCAGAGTTCTGGCCAAGTAGTGGGAATGCAAATGCTCAACTATTTCTTTGTGTTACTTTTCCCTACCAGCAGTTTAAAGAAATAGGTAAGCTACTGGAGGAGCATGATGGAGTTGCACACTGGATAAATAGTACCATCAAGTTTTGAAATACGCCATTTAAATCCTCAGGACTGCAGCTAAAGTACATCCATGCCTATTCATTTGACTCTGAAATTCCAACAACTTTTCACAAGGAGCTGCGTTGTGTTGCACAGAGAAGCTGCTACCCGAAAAAAGAGCCCTGGTTTAGTGTAAAGAGGCTGAACTCTTCAACAGAGCACATTTTCACCAGCTTTGCAAAATATGCGCGCTTTGGAGATGGTGAGTGTTGGCAATGCTCCCCAAAATGGCTTTTCTGTGTAAAATGTCTTAAAATCATTTTTTTTAAACAATCCAAAAAACTTCTGAAATGTGTTGTCTAAGATTGACGATTAACTATTTTTTGCTACATCCCAGACCTTTACTCCAGGCTTATAGTAGACCATGTGTCTCAGGACCTCTTTGTAAAGAGCTGGGGGAAACTGCGTGACCCTCTAGCCTCCAACTGCAGCGCAGGGCTTGCTCATTATGTCTACAATGTAAAGAAAGTGCAGCTGCTGAAGAGGGAGGCCTTCACTGACACTGTGGATCACTCTAAGTAGTGTGTGACTTCAGATGGTGCCTGGGCCTGCATTGCTGATATGAACAGGGAGGTCAGTCAGATGGGCAGAGGAGGAGGAGCCATCTGCACTGAAGATCCAAGAGTGGGAGAAGCTTTCAGGACACTGATCTCGCAATACGAACATTGTAAAGAGTCTCATTCTATGCCTCATAAAAGAGAACTGTAAAGCCATGACAATCACAAAAATGAACAGATATATTGTTCACAACTAAGCATTTTCACGACAGGGCATTTTCTTTTATAAAATACTCTAAGCATGAAAAAATAACCACCCTGACACATGTCAATATGAAATCCCTTAGATTTTATTTTATTGTAAGAATAACTTTTTGTGTTTATGCTTTTACCAAAATCTGGAATGCTGTGGGCCTGAAGAAAGATTCAAATTCAATTAAATTCAAATTCAGATTCAAAAATACTTTATTGATCCCAGAGGGAAATTAAATCTTGTTGTAGCTCATGCAATTATTTCTTTAAGGAGTTGTTGTAGATCATGATAGCTATGGGCAGAAAGGATTCCTGTAGAGGTCTGTGTTGCAGCGAAACTGAAGAAGCCTCCAACTGAAGACACTCTGTTGTTGTGAGATGTGGATCTTATGAAATATAACAGGGTAGTCATATATGTACACAAAGAATTGTGTATTTATTGATATCTTTATATGGATAATATGTTTTTTGTCTTTTTATGTATCACAAGAAATAAAATATTTGCATATCATATGATCCATCTTGCTAATTAAAAAAATATATAAAGCATCTAATATATCTCATTCAAACGATGGATTTAATGATTTTATTTTCTGTAATGCTGTATTATTTAAAGCCCATAATCTTTCATACCTCGCGTAGATTTAGATTTTAAAATATTTTCAACTAACCAAGGTCTTGGCTTTATTTCTACATGTTTGAAATGGCCTAATTAACTGTATTCCTGAATGTTTTTAAACAAGTTCCAATTAAAAACACCAAAATCTATTTTTTGTCTTCAAGTACGCTTTGCTTAATGTATTGTGCCTTTTAAATGAAATTCACCATAAAGTTTTTGAGGGAGAAAAAAAATTACATTACATCCACACAGAGCCATCATATTGACTTTTGAATATATTTTAATAAAGTAGGTCAGGAAGTTGTCATGTCAAACTTATTACATTAAATCCTATATTTAAGAGTTTGTATTGTTTATTATTGATTTATATGTCAGAAGTATGACTTGAACGTTGACATTTTAATTTTTGAACTTGTGATTTTAAAAGTTAGAAATATGACATTAAAAATCAAAATGATAAATGTATCATTCAAAATTGTGACTTTTTATGTCATCATTATAACTAATAAATAATTCATAATGATTCAATTCAGTTAAAAATTACTTTATTAATCCCAAAGGGAAATTAAATGTTGTAACTCATTTTCAAAGTTTCTTCAGAGATTTGTTGTAGATGCTGATGGCTGTAGGTAGGGATGATCTCTTGTAGCGCTCTGCAGATCTGAAGAAGCCTCTGACTGAAGACGCTCTGTAGTTGTATGACAGTCTGATGTAGGCTAGAGGATGCTCAGGGTTGTCCATAATGTTCATTTTATGAATAATCCTTTTTTGCACACTAAACTCCAGAGGGTCCTCAGCATCTAACCATATGCATTTGCGCTTCATTAAATTGTGACTGTTTGGATTTTCTGATTTTGTTTTTAGACATTCTCAAAAGGGATGAGTGAGAGAGGCAGTATCCCTCCTCACCACTAGAGGTCATCTTTCTTTATTGCTAAACTTGATCCATTCGCCTTCTATCCCAGGAAGTGAACAGTCTAACAGACAGTCTGTACACACGTGAAATACTAGTCCAAAACAGGCCGCCGACACACGAAAGATGGATATTACAGAGGTTCCCACTAATCAGGGCAGCAAAAGCAAGAAGCAGAAGAGCAAGAAGTCAATAGAAGCAAAGGCGAAAGTGAAAAACGTGGATGTAAAGGAAGAGAGCAGCGCCGTGGAGAAGCAGGCCGAGCCAGAGGCTGCGTTTCCCCCCACGTTCAGTGTCTCTGAGATCAAGAACAAACAGCGGAGACACTTCATGTTCATGAAGCTCAAGCAAGAGAAGAGGAAGGTAAACAGAGAGACTACATGATCAGACTACCTTCAATGAGTTCCTACAGCAGAGTTAGTTTGTGTTTTTAATCTAAACAGTCCCCCATTGCATATCAGTGTCAACACATCCACTAACTAATCACATATCACCTGTTAAAAATGTCCATTTTCTATTGGAGTGTATTTAAAATCTAAAGCCTGTTTTCTTTTGTCTTTTAGCAAAAGCTACAATTGAAGAAAAAAAGGAGAAAAGAAAGGGAAGCTTTAGGTGACAAGGTGAGTATTTACACTTTGTGTTTTAACCTTCATACCTGTTATTAGTTTTTATTATCCTGTTATCAACCATATAAGAAGAGTTTTGTGTATTGATTCGCATCTTTAGTCAGTCACTCTATGTTCATCTATTTCCAACTTAGGCGCCACCAAAGGAGGTCCCCAAAACGATAGAAAACCAGAGAGTGTTTGATGAGACAACAGTTGATCCAGAAGATGAAGAGGTTTGGATTTAGTTTTTTTAGTCGTGTTTCACGGAAATGCATTCATCCAACTCCGATGTCTATGTAGTTAATTTTGTAAACGATCGTTTTGTTTGTTTTACTCCTGTTTAGGTTGCTTTTGATGAGGGAACTGATGAATTTTCTGCATATTTCAATGGGTTGACAAATCCGAAAGTGCTCATCACTACATCAGACAGACCCAGAGGGGTGAGTGGCTGCTGGTTGTCATCATTTTGCACATTTTGAATTAAGCTTTTTCTAATTACTAACATTTAATAGTTTTATAATCATGTACTTTTACAGAAATAATTAGCTATTTTAGTTCATATATAATAGAGATGTGTATTGGCAAGAATCTGGTGATATATGTATCACAATACGGGGGGTGGGGGGGCAATACGATATACTGAGATACTATGTGTAAGACAATATATTGTGACTTGTAAAACTTCCTCCTTAATTGTGCCACTTGTGTTTTGCAGAGAACAACAAGGTTTTGTGAGCAGCTGGCCAGTGTCATCCCAAACGCCCATGTTTACTACAGACGAGGCCTTGCCCTAAAGAGGATAATTCCCCAGTGTGTTGCCAGGGACTTCACATACCTGATGGTCATCAACGAGGATCGCCAAGTGCCCAGTATCCTGACTTCATAAAGCACTTCTGATGGCACGAGGAAATCTGTGTAGATAAATACAGTTTTTGTTCCTGCTTGAGATGTTACTCTTCTGGCTACAAATATGGTGCACATTTATCCTTATCACAATATATGTGTGAAAAGAATCCAAGCTCAAAGAATAGATCAGAAAAAAATATTAGCTAATGATAGAAATGTTGTGCTGGTTACTATCTGGGGTCTGCTATTGAAATAAACCAAAAGCAGACTAATATGAAGTGGGGGTTTTTCTTTTGACTTTCTATTTTTTTCTCATGTCAGGATCCTTAACAGTTATTCTTAGATGGTTTGGTTCTCTGTCACCTTCCTGACGGGCCAACTGCACACTTCAAAGTCAGCAGTGTTCGACTACGAAAAGAGCTAAAGGCAAGTGAAATAAACTCATCTTCACTATAAATGCCTTGTTTGGGTACAGATCTGAATTCTCACCTCCCCAAAATGGTATCCGGTTTCATATAGTCTAAAAAAGGCTGGAATTTAATTTATGTAGTTTCCACCTCTGGATAATCATGGAAAAATATTGTTTATCACAGCTTTTATATATCCAGTTCATTAAAACTGGTATTGATCCATCAGCCTTTTTTTTCAGTCCTTCCTTCTGTCCGTCGTATTGCGGGCCCCCATGTTTAAAGCCTGACTACAGTAGCAAGATAAATTCCTTGTGAACATTTGCTATTGTGCTTTAGTAATTCTCTAAAAAGGGCTCAAAACTGACTGAAAAAATGTGTATAAACTCTGCTGTATTGCGCCTTCATTAATAGTACTGTTTTTGAAGTTACACAATTTTTTATAGTAACTACAGACAAATCTCCAGCTCAGCTCTCACCCTGGTAAATAGAGGCTCATTTGTGCTTATCACTGTCCTGTTTCCTGTTTTTAAGAGAAGAGGTAAAGAGCCAACCGAACACTATCCAGAGGTGATCCTCAACAACTTCACCACCCGCCTTGGACACAGCATTGGTCGTCTGTTCGCTGCTCTCTTCCCACAGAACCCTCACTTTGTTGGTCGCCAGGTCGCAACCTTTCACAACCAGAGAGACTTCATCTTTTTTAGATTCCACAGGTAAACATTCAAGCTTAATCAGACAAACATCCTTCCATTTCCAGGAATGTTTTTGGTAATATTCCAGGATTTGTTTGTTGGTGTTATATATTTTTTTCGATGTGGATGTAAGTGTAACAAAATCTTGGAGATTAGATCCTGAATTGCCAAAAATGTAATACTATTTAACCTCTAAGCAGCTGCTGTAGAAGAATGAAATCAAATCAAACTTTCCCTTTTTTGGTTTTATCAGCTTCTTTATCTCTAAGATATAGCCTTCTTTTCAATTCTTGTAATTTCACAAGTCTTTTAATAAATGTTTACAGAAGAAATGCTAAAGATTCCTGTCATCAGACTCAGAACAACTGCTTGTGTTAGTTGACGTCTGTGTGTCCATATGTTTCCACGTTTTTTGGTGAGGCATTTCATTTTATTGGTCACTGTTGAGTTAGGTTTTTTTAGAGATATGCTGTGTATAGGATAAGGTGAACAATAGTGTGGCAGTTTGGAGCCCCTTTTGTCTTCAGAATAGATGGATTCAACAAGGTACTGGAGACATTCCTCTGAGATTTTGGTCCATGTTGACACAATAGCATCACGCAGTTGCTGCAGATTTGTCGGCTGCACAACCATGATGTGAATGTCCCGTTCCACCACATCCCAAAGGTGCTCAATTGGATTGAGATCTGGTGACTGTGGAGGCCATTTGAGTACAGTGAACTCATTGTCATGTTCAAGAAACCAGTCTGAGATGATTCGAACTTTATGACATGGCGCATTATCCTGCTGGAAGTAGCCATCAGAAGATGGGTACACTGTGGTCATAAAGGGATGGACATGGTCAGCAACAATACTCAGGTAGGCTGTGGCGTTGCAACGATGCTCAATTGGTACTAAGGGGCCCAAAGTGTGCCAGGAAAATGTCCCCCACACCATTACACCACCACCACCAGCCTGAACCGTTGATACAAGGCAGGATGGATCCATGCTTTCATGTTGTTGATGCCAAATTCTGACCCTACCATCCGAATGTCGCAGCAGAAATCGAGATTCATCAGACCAGGCAACATTTTTCTAATCTTCTATTGTCCAATTTTGGTGAACCTGTGCGAATTGTAGCCTCAGTTTCCTGTTCTTAGTTGGCAGGAGTGGCACACAGTGTGGTCTTCTGCTGCTGTAGCCCATCTGCCTCAAGGTTCGATGTGTCGTGCGTTCAGAGATGCTCTTCTGCATAACTTGGTTGTAACGAGTGTTTATTTGAGTTACTGTTGCCTTTTTATCAGCTCAAACCAGTCTGGCCATTTTCTGACCTCTGGCATCAACAAGGCCTTTTCACCCACAGAACTGGATATTTTCCGTTTTTCTGACCATTCTCTGTAAACCCTAGAGATGGTTGTGCGTGAAAATCCCAGTAGATCAGCAGTTTCTGAAATACTCAGACCAGCCTGTCTGGCACCAACAACCATGCCACGTTCAAAGTCACTTAAATCACCTTTCTTCCCCATTCTGATGCTTGACGGTTTGAACTGCAGCAGATTGTCTTGACCATGTCTACATGCCTAAAAGCATTGAGTTGCCGCTATGTGATTGGCTGATTAGAAATTTGCATTGACGAGCAGTTGGACAGGTGTGCCTAATAAAGTGACTAACCTGAGACTTTTCCAAAGTTAGACATGGGTAAAGGCATTTAGAACATTATCTCTCTTTGTTAAATGACTTTGCAGCTGCTTCTTGTATTGGCTTAATCAACTTGTCATGGTCTAAATGTGATCTCTTTCCCTATCAATAAATACCAATACCATACATTGGGAAAAATGGAGCCAGGGATAAAAGGCTTTTCATTTATTTTCAATGAAGTCAAATAAACTAATTATGGTATTCTGATAAGGTACATCTTCAAGAACGAGAAGAAAGTTGGCATTCAGGAGCTGGGACCTCGCTTCACTCTAAAACTCCGATCTCTGCAGAAGGGCACATTCGACTCAAAGTATGGAGAGTACGAATGGGTGCTAAAGGTGAGCCTGTTTAATTAAGCAACTCTAAGAAATCAAGTGCATTTATTAGCTTAAATCTGCATGCATAACACTTATGACATTCGATTCCAGTGTTTTAGAATTATAATAAGATACTACCTGAAGAAAATGTCCTTTAGTTTTTTCTTATTGGTAAAATCAAAATATTTTCATCTTTCAGCGCCACGAGATGGATGCCTGCAGACGGAAGTTCCAACTTTGAGTTCTTGACATTTATTGGGATAAGATGTCCCAGCCTAATGCCCATCAAACATTTGTGGACTTGCACAAATTTGCTTTGTAGTGTCTCAGATTCTTTAAAGGAAACATGTGGTAGCTGTACAGATTCAACTTTTATTGATGTTATTTAGTTAATCTTTTTAGTTTTCATCTGGAGATGACTTTCAGTCTCTACCGAGTTAAAGGTTGAATAGTGAAATAAAGTGCATGTCTTCTGACAGACTTGTCCCTGTGTGATTAAGTCAACACAAAATTTGCATTTTAACCTTCATGTTTGTTTGGGTCAAGTTTGACCAGTTTCAGTTGAGATCTGTATTAAAACAATTTATATTTTATTGGATGGAATCATGTTATCCTCAAACAGGCATTTTAACACAAAACACCATTTAGTCAATTCTGAAGGTCTGTAAATGAAAAGTTTAAATTGTGGTGTTCTGGGTCAAATAAGATCCGGCAGAGCATACTGGCTTGTTGGGCACAAAAGCTTGACTCAAGCTCAATATCCCTCTACACGTGTCAAATGTTTCTTTTTGTGTGAATGTATGTAAATTGCTGCAGTTGCTCAGCTCAGAGCCTCACCCAGATGATGGGAGCTCCTCACCCTATGGATGAGGCTAATTTCAGTCACTTGTATATGGGCTCTCATTCTTTTAAATTTAGACTGTAAAGAATGAAAGTATAGACAGACCATAAAAACAAGGCTAGTTTTTTTTTTGCTCAGTCCTTTCCTCACCATGCAAGACCAGCGAGACCATTACCGCAGATGATGCCCTGATCCAGCTCCCGCTCCAACCCGACAACTCAGAGGTTCCTAAACCTGTGATGCTCTTCTCCACAAGCATACATTGAGGCCCTGCACATTGCTTTTCCAAGGGTTAATTATGGTTTAATTTAGAATTTGCACTTACTGTTTAAATATAAAGTTGATTTGCCTCCTAATCTTCAGGGGTCTATTGAGCCACAACACCACAAGTGTCACAATAGTTTATTTTTAAAACTTTTTTGGCAGGTGTGGTACAATGTAATAGAAGCAGCTATGAGATATTTCCTCAAGTTCAAAAGATGAAATTTGTGGATTTAAACTGTTTAAATGTGGTCAATGGGGTAAAAGACTTACCTTTTCTGAATTGGGTTTAAAAAAAATGTTTATATTCATTTTATTTTTGGGTCGAGTTGAATCAAATTTGACTAGCCAACTTTAAATATATGGTCATCTAACAAATTACAATGGTTAACCTGTTCCAAAAACAAAAATTCTGAGAAAGTGAGCAGTTAATTATCAAAGTTACAAAAGATAAACTGAAAGTGATATGCAGATATTGTTGGGGGGGTGGTTCAGTACAATAACTAAAACTGACTGTATTCTCTAGTGTTAATTAGCATGACTGGGATTAGTGAAAGGCATGTGTTAACACTTTTTATAACCTGGAAGAAAAGGCAGCCAACGAAATATAGATGAAAATGTAGATCAAACTAAGAATTTAGATTGAGCCACAATGCAATAACAAAAACACTCTTAAGTTAACAAAATGAAAATCACTAAAACAAGTCAGAGCATGACAAACTATCTACCTTGATGCTTCATGCATATTTAAACAGTGCAGATAAAGATTAAACTGGCAGCTAAAAGATGATGGTGTGAAATCTGACCAGGACTTGCATAAGTAGTATCTCTCTTTAAAATAAAAAGCATAAATGAGGAAAATGGGACAGTGTCCTACACCTTCAGGCTCTAGAGGGATGAGTAACCGTTAACTATTCAAGAAAGTGAGTTAGGTTCATATTCCTGCAGTAATTGGCTCAGTTTATTTTGCGATTTAAAAAAATAGTTTTCTCTTATCTCACTGTGGAATAGATCCTAGATTAATTGTTTTTACTTTGTTTACTTCCCGGTAAACCAGGAGTGCCCCACTCCAGTCAAAAGCTACTATCCAAGAACTTTTGGATGCATCCCTGCTTCAACACCTAAATCAAAAGGATGAATCCCTCATTGGCATTTTTATAAGCTTTACCCTGTTAAAGCTACATTAGCATCCAATAACTTTTTGCTCAAATCAATTAGGTTGTCTGTTCAGTGGAGTTGGTTAATAGGAAACGAAAACATGGAGCTGCATGTCTAAAATGTGGAAATAGTTCCGCTTTATTGAGACAAGAAACATTTACATTTCAGAAGGCACGTGTGTTAGTTCTATGCAGGAAGGGTGTGGCATTTCTTATGAACCCAAGAAAAATGTGTATAATTTTTGTAAGGAAGGTTAGAGTTTAAAAAGGCTCAAGTTAGATTCCTGGCCAAAATTCCCAAAGACTCCTGAGATGATTCCAGTCGATTTTGCAGGACCCTGCAGCTCAGTTCAACAAGGCACATCAACCAAAACCTGAAGAAACAAGGCATTTATTAGTAAAATATACAATACTGAAATAAAAAAAGTCACACAGCACACATCTTAACACTTTATTATGGAAATATACCAAATTACAAGTGATTTGTGACAACATTTCAGTCCTCTTGCTGCCTTAGATGTCCATAAGAGCTCTCAGGTCTAATGATCACTTGCTTTAAGGCCCCTAAACTCTGTATATTAGCCAGGCGCAAACTTTACAACTATTATGTCTCACTTAAGGCTGAATTAATAGTTACTAGCTTTAAATATTGTTGAGTAAACCTTACTACTACCCGGATGCCAAAAAATAAATCCCCCTTTTATTTCAATTGAACCTCCAGATAGGGCTGGGCGATAAATCGATTAATCAAATTTTCTGTTTATGAAAATTTAATTTCTGGATAAATCGAGAAAAAAAAAAACTTCACCAATGCACTCCAAGGGTTTCAGTAGTTCAAAGTGATGTGAGCCAGGCCCAAGGTCTACCTTCATGTTTTACAGCGTGCATTTATTTGGACTTTGAATTCAGGTTAACTTCCAGAAAGGATGATTAAAATAAAAGCCAGCTTTATAAATATTCTGTCATTTTAAATTTCTTTTCAGAAATAGAAAGGGAGAAGAAATTAAAATCAATAAAAAATCGGATTTGGCATGACAAATCGTAGATTTAATTTTAAAGCCATATCGCCCAGCCCTACCTCCAGATTAGATAACATATTGAGCGGATAATGCTCATGAAGTTGTTTGTACTCACAGTGGTCGCTCGGCCCGTCAGTACTATAGGAAGGAGCAGACTTTCTGCGGTCTGAACGGGTTGTTGCTGGAAGACATGCCGGTGAGCAGCGGGTCCTGCGGGGCGTTCTGGAGGCAAAACTGCTGGAGGTCCGCTGCGGCCTGGGAGACCTGGAGTCAACAGGTTCGACATTTAACAGACCTGTTTCTGCTAAACGAACAGAGGTCCAGAAACTTCACCACAACCCTGACCATTTCGATAAACACAGTAACATTACAGAAACACACCCTTACGGACACTTCATGTGTGAAACTGACCTTAACTCTGTTTATACCCGCTTCAAAGCGCAACTGTTGAACGACTTTCTTCATAGCGATAATGTTGGCTGGTCCCGGCATTGCTGCGGTCTGGAATGGCTTTAACAACAAAATAAGCGTAGAAAAGCTTTCGCAAGCCAGTCGCCGTGTTTAGCTACCAAGCTAACTTCGTTTTCCTCCAGGGAATAAGCTTCCGGTTTTCTTTAAAGGCGTGCCCGCAAGTGCTGCTTTCAAGTGTCATCTGGAAATTTGCAAGATTTTCAGATGTTTCCTTTTCACCTTAGCCTACTGTTTAGTTTAACACGGAATTTTAAGCAAATATACATTTGATGTATTCTATATTCAATATTTTATTGTTATTTTGACAAAGATTAGGATGATACATTTTTTGAAGCTTTCTCTTCACTTTATGTTTAACGTCTGTAGATTGCATATAATTAGTTTGTTTTGCAGTGCTATAGATAATGACTAACATGTTTTCATTTTTTTTTTACATAACAGTTGCTTTAAACATCGCTTTTAATTACAAAACTATTTATATTTGAACGTTTAATAAGTAACAGATTCGGTAGTGATGGTAAATCCCACAGCACTTAATTTATCAAATATATTGCAAGAAATTACAGCCCCCTGGTGGTGAAGATGCATTCACTGATTCAAAAGTGCAAGGATTCAGAAAAAAACTGCAACATTTTATTTTATGAAAACTAGGGGGACTCGTTGATCGTATATGTTGAGAAGTTTTTGTTGTTGTTTTTGTCTTTTTTGGCAGGCTGCTCTGTCATCAGCTCCAGAGCAACCAAGCCTAGCACTCGCACAAAAGAAACACAGTTGGACGCCTGGGTGTGTTTAATTGCAGTAGATTGTTTCATGGCAGTCTGGGGTATCACAGCGCATGCAAACACAACTCTTCTGTAGTAAACACCCACAACATTTCTTGAGTTCAATCTTTCCCTGCGTGTCTTACTCTGAACCAGACTGACAATGGAGCTGTCTTGTGAGTCAGTGAGATATGCTGAGGACAACACGAGACCGGGCAGCAGGAAGGTATGCAAATCTCAGTTTTTGACGTGATATAAAAATTTATTTAGTAAGCAAGTGTTGATGGTGTACATTCAAATTCGTTGTTAATTTCATTTATGTGTAGTTTGTGGAGCTTCATGTGCTGTTTGTGCCTGCTGACCAGTGGGACATGAAGCTGAATAAAGTCCCATCTGAAGCCACAGAAAGCTTTGTTTCTGCTGGCTTCATCAGGTAAAATTGCTTGAAAGGTTTTATTTATATTTCCATCTAAAGGGTGACAGTTTGTATTAAACAGATGTGTGATTGTTGAAGCTATTTGAAGAAGGATTTATTGAACTTCTCTACATTTTCTCTCAGAACAACAAAATTGAATGCATTTTGTTGAGATTTTGCTTCATGGACTTTAAAGTACTCTATTATTGTTATGTGGACAACAATTATACAAAGCTTTGTTCTTTTTTTTTTACAAATACAAATCTGGAAAGTTGGATATGCATTTATATTCAGTTCCTGTGAGTCAATACTTTTGTGAACCACCTTTTGGGGCAATCATGGCTGGACGTTTTTAGGGTGTTGTCTTTACCAGTTTTGCACATCTAGAGACTGAAATTTCTACCCATTCTTTTTTGCAAAACACCTCAGGCTCAGTCAGATTGGATGGATAGCATCTGTAAACACCAGTTTTCAGATCTTGCCACAGATTCTCAACTGGAAGTAGGTTTGGACTTTGACTGGGACATTTAGGACATATGCTTTGATCTAAACCCTTACATTACTGTGGCCGGGAAGTGCAAAACAAAATGACATTAACCTGAAACACTTTTACATTTTACCGAAACACATTTACAAGTTTTCCAAAACACATTTACAAATTTACCGAAACACATTTACAATCTTACAGAAACACATTTACAAGTTTACTGAAACACTTTTATAAGTTTAACAAAACACTTTTACAAAGACTGCAGGGATGAGGTTAGGGTCGGGACAAGACCAAAGTGGCAACAGTAATGGAATCGATCCTGCCAGCAGCTCAATCTGCAGAGATGTTTTGCCGGTTTTGCGGAATCTATTTTCAAGTTTTAGGGACATTTTGTGGTGATTGTGGACATAGTTTGGACTTTCTCGCTGATGCAGAGGGAGAAGAGGTCGGTTTTATGGACTGCCTTGTAAAGTATTTCAACGAAGGCTAAATGTAAAAGTGTTTCAGGTTAATGTAATTTTGTTTCGGTAAAATGTAAAAGTGTTTCAGGTTAATGTAAATGTGTTTCAGTAAAATGTAAAAGTGTTTCAGGTTAATGTAATTTTGTTTTGCACTTTCCGGACAACGTATTCCATTGTAGCCCTGGCTGAATGTTTAGAGGTGTTGCCCTGCTGGAAGGTGCACTTCTTGCCTTAATCCCAAGTCTTTTACAACTTTTAACAGATTTTCTCTATAGAGAAAAAAATAATAGGTTTAGTTTATTTAAATTATTAAGACTTTTGGCAGTAATTGGTTGCATGTTATTTAAGGTTGTCAGAATGAAGGGGATGGAATACAAAAGTACATCATACTTCTTACATTTTTATTTGAAAAAGTTTTGAAAGCCTTCTATCCTTTTAATTTTAATTTATAATATACTGTGTTAAATTATCACTTAATGTTTCCATAAAATGCATTGAAGTTTTAATGTGGCAAAAGTAGAAAGAAAATCAAGGGGTTTGGATACTTTTGCACTTTACTGTTAACTACAGAAATCATTAATAAAAGCAGCTATGTTTCAAATGTTCCAGGGATTTAATTTGTTAAATTTTTTTCTAAGAATAGTTAAGTTAGTAAAAAACATTATACTTTTTTTCTGTTAACAAAAGATTTAAGCTAAAAATAATATTTATTTTCTGATGATTTGGAGAGAGAAAAAGGGAAAAAAAGGAAAATAGGTTGTTAGATCAACTCTGTTTGAAAATAAAACATTCTTACTATAATGTTAAGTTTATCTTTATGTCATTTACAGTGTGAAAATAACATGACGGTATGAAACAGTGGACCCCAGTTTGGTGTTATATTGAAAATAAAAGTTGTCAATATGATTAACTTATAAAAATAAAAAATCTGCATAAATAAAACCAGTAAAATATGTAGTTATATATTAAACTTAGCTATGACACCCTGACTGGTAAACATATTGTGTTCTTGTTTCTTTCCCCTCCTGGTCCTATTAGGGTTTATCCTGAAACCACCCTGCAGACTCTGAGGGATGAGCTGGGTGCTCTCCTTGGTATTGAGAAGAACATCCATAAATTCTCCTTCCTGAAATGTGTGGGCCGCAGTCTGGCACTGGTGAGTGTAGCTGACAGTTAAGAGCCCCCTTTGTGGGGCTGATCGTTTCACGACGCAGACAGTGCCCTATTCAGGCTGAACACACCCAAGCCTATAAAGGCAGTGAATGGGGAGTATGGCAGTTTTACTGTTGCACTTTTCACAATATAATTCTTGTCTTTTACAGGTCAAAGGCAAACAGGAGACAAATCTGAAAGTGAAAACATTTGCCCCACCATATGTAGGTTGAGTCCATGTGTCTTAATTATATCCTGATAAGTTTATTAGTTTCTTACTTTAAATACCTGCACCTGCTCAGTCCCTCAAATAAGTCATTGTCACCTGCCGGCAGGCGGCTCAGCCGGAGTTGTACCTTCTGCCCGCAGGAGAGGCAGACAGCAGTTTCTGCTCCCAGTCTCTCACCATGGATTCCAGCAGCAGCTCTCCAGAGCAGCAGGTCTGTCTCCACCCTTCCAAGATGTGCAGCTTGACAACGGGAACAAAGAAGCCCATTAAATTCCCCCACATCCCCCAGTGTTCCCAGCAACGGGCTCCTGCCTCTGGACTGGAAGAGGAACATGAGGATGAAGAAGATGAAAAAAGCTGCAACTCCTCTTCAGATGAAGCTCCTGGCTACAGAACAGAGCTGAAGAACTGGGAAGTGAAGTCTCAGAATCAAAGGGCACTACAGCTTGTTACACTTAGAAAAGGTATTAAAGCAGTGATTCATAAAAATGTCTTAACTAGAGAACTAGCGTTGTTACCATTGGGCCATGTATAAAAGATTTTTTTAACACTTCAAATAATTGGATCCATCCCCACATGAAACATTGGCTTTTTAATTACTTATTTAACTTTCTTGTAGAGAAAGAGCCTAATATAACCCCATTGTTTAGGTTTCTTTTTTGGCAGCTTGCAAAAGTAATAAAGACGTTATAAACTCTTGAATTTGAAAAGTTAAATTATAACATGTATGAAGATTGTACTATATGTCCTGTTTTAAATACTGTCTAAAACATCAATATTTTTTTTAGAGTCCAACCAAGGACGAGATTTGCAAATTAGCCTTTGGTTAGAAAACCTTTATACAAGCCAAGGTGTTGAGGGGATACGTTTTGGTGGCCTCAGGATTGGGTCTCTGCTTTTTGCAGATGACGTGGTCCTGTTGGCTTCATCGGAGCGTGATCTACAGCTTTTGCTGGAGCGGTTCGCAGCCGAGTGTGAAGCGGCTGGGATGAGAATCAGCACCTCCAAATCCGAGGCCATGGTCTTGAGCCGGAAAAGGGTGGGGTGCCTTCTCCGGGTCGGGGATGAGGTCCTTCCCCAAGTGGAGGAGTTTAAGTATCTGGGGGTCTTGTTCACGAATGAGGAAAAAATGGAGCGGGAGATTGATAGATGGATTGGTGGGGCATCTGCAGTTATGCGGGCGCTGTAACGATCTGTCGTGAAGAGAGAGCTGAGCCGAAAGGCGAAGCTCTCGATTTACCGGTCGATCTACGTTCCTACCCTCATCTATGTTCATGAACTCTGGGTGGTGACCGAAAGAACGAGATCACGGATACAAGCGGCTGAAATGAGTTTCCTCCGTAGAGTGTCTGGGCTCTCCCTCAGAGATAGGGTGAGAAGCTCAGTCATCCAGAGGGGGCTCAGAGTAGAGCCACTGCTCCTCCACATCGAGAGGAGTCAGTTGAGGTGGCTCGGGCATCTGGTCAGGATGCCTCCTGGACGCCTCCCTGGTGAGGTGTTTCGGGCACGTCCCACCGGGAGGAGGCCCAGGGGAAGGCCCAGGACACGCTGGAGGGACTATGTTTCTCGGCTGGTCTGGGAGCGCCTTGGGATTCCTCCTGAGGAGCTGGAACAAGTGGCTGGGGAGAGGGAAGTCTGGGTGTCCTTGCTTAAGCTGCTGCCCCGACCCCGGAAAGCGGAAGAAGATGGATGGATGGATGGATGTCATAAATTTCTATATATCAGTTATTTATTTTCACATGGCTGTAATGTTCACTGAGGCTTTGAAATGACAAAATATAATTTGGTAAAAAATTTTAAAGCATTTTTAGCTCATTAAAAAAACTTTGAGGCATACTTGAAATAAAATAAAAATGTACTTGCTGTTTGTCTACAGCTTTAGAGAGATGTGAAGCTGATTCAGCCCAGGCGATGTGGTCACCCATTAAAGAGGAGACCTGGCGAAGTACAAAACATCAACACAGAGACAGACATTCAATGGCAGATGAGTCACTGGAAGACCGGGATATAGGCTGTTTGCTCACAGACAGGTACCATATGTCAGGCCTTGAAGCCTCCACCTTTTCCCTCTAAATGTATTGCTGGCTATTATGACCAATTGTTTCAACTTTAGTTTCATGTCCTCAAAATTAAGGTCCGCTCTACTGCTATGTGTAGTTGCCTGCTATACTGTTCTTTGTGGAATACATATACATATATACAGTGGCTTGCAAAAGTATTCGGCCCCCTTGAACTTTTCCACATTTTGTCACATTACAGCCACAAACATTAATCAATTTTATTGGAATTCCACTTGAAAGACCAATACAAAGTGGTGTACACGTGAGAAGTGGAACGAAAATCATACATGATTCCAAACATTTTTTACAAATAACTGAAAAGTGGGGTGTGCGTAATTATTGTGGCTAGGCTACAAAAACATTTCCCAAGCCTTGAACATCCCACGAAGTGCTGTTCAAGCGATTAATCAGAAATGGAAGGAGTATGGCACATCTGTAAACCTACCAAGACAAGGCCGTCCACCTAAACTCACAGGCCGAACAAGGAGAGCGCTGATCAGAAATGTAGCCAAGAGGCCCATGGTGACTCTGGACGAGCTGCAGAGATCTACAGCTCAGGTGGGGGAATCTGTCCATAGGACAACTATTAGTGGTGCACTGCACAAAGTTGCCCTTTATGGAAGAGTGGCAAGAAGAAAGTCATTGTTAAAAGAAAACCAAAAGTCCCGTTTGCAGTTTGCCACAAGCCATGTGGGGGACACAGCAAACATGTGGAAGAAGGTGCTCTGGTCAGATGAGACCAAAATGGAACTTTTTGGCCAAAATGCAAAACGCTATGTGTGGCGGAAAACTAACACTGCACATCACTCTGAACACACCATCCCCACTGTCAAATATGGTGGTGGCAGCATCATGCTCTGGGGGTGCTTCTCTTCAGCAGGGACAGGGAAGCTGGTCAGAGTTGATGGGAAGATGGATGGAGCCAAATACAGGGCAATCTGGGAAGAAAACCTCTTGGAGTCTGCAAAAGACTTGAGACTGGGGCGAAAGTTCACCTTCCAGCAGGACAACGACCCTAAACATAAAGCCAGGGCAACAATGGAATGGTTTAAAACAAAACATATCCATGTGTTAGAATGGCCCAGTCAAAGTCCAGATCTAAATCCAATCGAGAATCTGTGGCAAGATCTGAAAACTGCTGTTCACAAACGCTGTCCATCTAATCTGGCTGAGCTGAAGCTGTTTTGCAAAAAAGAATGGGCAAGAATTTCAGTCTCTAGATGTGCAAAGCTGATAGAGACATACCCTAAAAGTCTGGCAGCTGGAATTGCAGCAAAAGGTGGTTCTACAAAGTATTGACTCAGGGGGCTGAATAATTACTCACACCCCACTTTTCAGTTATTTATTTGTAAAAAATGTTTGGAATCATGTATGATTTTCGTTCCACTTCTCACGTGTACACCACTTTGTATTGGTCTTGCACGTGGAATTCCAATAAAATTGATTCATGTTTGTGGCTGTAATGTGAGAAAATGTCGAAAAATTCAAGGGGGCCGAATAATTTTGCAAGCCACTGTATGTGTGTGTGTATATATATATATATACTCTTGATATAAGAAACATGCATGTGATGCTTGTTTTATTTAGCTATAATTTTATCTTTTAGTGTTGGAAACTCTAAGTGCAAAGATCCACACACAGAGAAGTCCATCAGAACTAAACCAACAAATGGGGTAATATGCAGCCTGTGTGAGATTTATTTAGAATATATATAAACATGTCTGTTTTAGTCAGTATTTAAATGTCAACTAAATTTGTTGGTGTATTAGGTTTTGGAAAGTCCAGCTGTGTTGTCACAACCTGTTCAGTGCACAACTTCACCCCGAGGTCCAGGCTTGGCCACCAATAAAGCAACTTCTGCTTCTCCAGATGTTCTCTCAAACAGTAAGGAATGGCCAGATACTTTGAGCTTAATGCTTACGTTTGGTAAATAAACATGGTTTGTCCTTGTAAGGAGAGGCGCTAATGGAGGAAATTAAAATGGTGAGGGAGGAGAGGAAGCAGCTGGAATGGACAAGACAGCAGCTTTTAAGAAAGGGAAAAGACTTGTTGGCTCAGAACAGACACCGCAGGAACCAAGGTGGGACATCAACTTCTAAGTGAAAAAAGTTTTGTCTGAGTGGAAAAAAACATCTTCTACTTATTCCCCCCACCCCCTATTCTCCACTAATGTAAAGCACGTGACAGTTGGAAAAAGAAATATTTTGAATCCAAGAAGGCCACAGCACCACTGGAGGAACATCTGAGAAACTTGAGACAAGAACTGGAGCTATTTTACAACCAAGTCCTGCATCAGCTCCAAGCCAGAGAGACAGCAAGGCGACAGGGGAGGTCCTCAGATAAGGTTCAATAAAATGCTATACACTCTGTTCCAATACATAATTAACATTATCACACATATTATGAACATATTTATTTAAACTACTTTAATAGGAGTATGAAACTATTTTAGCTAGAAAAAAACAGTCCAATCAGGTGATTGCAAATGATCAGATAAGGAGCATGAAGTCCAACATGTTATCACAACAGGAAATGTTGTCAACTTAAAACTGAATGCTTCCATCAGTAGCATATAATGTTATCATTCCCATCTTTTATCAAAAAATTTTCAAAATTACTAGAACATAAAAAAATCTGCTGAAAAAAGGTTAATTATGAAAGCATTATTAGTATTTTATAGAGTTTGAGAAAGTTTTAATAAGTAGGTTTAAGAATATTTATTATAATAGCGTAAGTAAGGTTAAGAAAACTGGGGTTGATGCTTCACACAATACAGGTGCACCTCAGTGGTTACTGGGTTTTAGCCAAGTACTGGTAATAAAATGCCAGTTTTCAAACCGGACATTGCTAAATGAGGAGCTAGTAGGTAGGATACAGATCTATTTGATTTAAATCTGCTCTTATTTACAAGAATAATAAACAGCTATTAAATTTAAAATGAGCAAGTTTAGGATAACAATAAGCCAATTTCAGGACTAGTAATGTGCAATCTAAATGGTAAAAATAAAAACTGTTGGAAGGATTACTGAATGTAAGATATAACCGAATGTAACTTAACTTGTAGGGAAAATCTGGACATATCTTACGTTTTAAAGCTTAAAATTGGGATGATTGAATTTTAGACTTTTTTTTTGTTTTAAGACCCTGCACCTCTTATTCTCTTTTTCTTAGATCGATAAGGAGGGGGACGATTGGTTTAAGTCTTAAACTTTAGCTTACCAGCACCACAGCTTGTTCACTCTCACATATGTATGTTAAACTAAGGGCAGCAAATTTCAAACCTTGTCAAAATAATCAGCTCTTCAACTGTTGTCTCATACTGATAATTTAAGTCATGTGTTTTAAGGTAAATAGCTAAACCTCTGCTTTAAGCCTGCCTACCTGCTTTTATTTTAAAACTAGAAGATGGTGAAACTCAAAAAGGTAATTTTTCTAAATCTGAAGTTTTTATGTGAGTTTTTGGAGATCAGGATATATTTAACTCACTTCATATATGAGGAATATATCGAGGTGGATTATTGAACCTTCTTGCATGCTTCTGAACACAGTATTTGTTTTGATTCTTCACAATAAAATATGTCCTATAAATAAATTAATTGAAGAGCAATATTTCAGAATGAGCTCATCATTCAGATCATGAGGGAGAGCTTTGAGGTCAACAACCTGAAGACGAAGGTAGAAGATGCCGAGATGAAGCTGATAACAGAGATAAAGGTAATAATCGGTTCAAGCTCAATAAAACAGGTGATTGATTAGGTCTATTTGGAAAATGTTCAGGATAAAGAGCCTAGCAGACCTGGAATCGATTGTGAAACATACATTTGTTTTTGTTTTTTTCCATTACAAGTTGAAGAAGCAGGCTGCTACAGAGCTCAGAGACCTGAAGGCTGAACTTGCCCGAATAAAGAATCAGTCATCTCCTTCCTGGATGGATTAGAAACACAACCTGGGACAAAACATGTTTAAAGTAGCTTCATTATCAACGTCAAGAGGATTGCTCTTCCTAGCCTTTATACATGGACCAATGTGCCAAATGTTGGCAGTTGTTTGTATATGATTAAATTATGCTGTAGCTTTTACGAACTGGATAACAGATTTTTTTCCTTTTGTTCTCGTTGTTGCTGTCTTGTAAGTTTTTCCTGTAATAATGTAACATCAGGGAGTCCACTAGATTAATTAGTAAAAGCTAAAGTACAAAGTACAAAAGATCACAGTTCTTAGAATGTTTATCAAAAATCAGTGCAAACAGCATTAAAATGATTGTCTTTGTTAGCGAATCACTTTTCATTTCAGCTAAAATTAAAGCCAACGTGCAAGTATGCATCTCTGAGGATGGAGAGAGGCCACGCCCTTTTACAGCTACAAAAAGGATATGTTTGCAAAACAAACAGAAGCGGGCTCAGCAGCTTAGTAATAATTCCTGCAGCAGCATTCCGTTTATCCCAGCTTGGATCCTAACAGGACATTCCACATCAGTGCGGTCTGCAGCCTGGCTACAGGATCGTCACTGTAGTCCAAAATGTTGCCGTTCCACATGCCGATGCCTCTAAGACCTTTAGCCATGGTGTAGTCTGCTTTTGGACATAGACTCTGTGGGTCATCATACCATACCTGATGGGACTGTCCTGTCTCATCCTAAATCAACCAGTGAAAGAAAGAATAAAGTAAAATAAAAAATGAAAGTTTTTCTGTACTTGTTTGGTAGTATTGTTTTAAGAATATGGTGAAACAAAGACACACCTTGTAATAGAAGTAAGGAGCTTTCTGCCCATTATCCCACAGTCTGCCGGATGACGTTGGGCTGTTGAGCTGCTTCATGATCCACTTGTATGGTTTTTGTTTTCCTGCTGCATCACTGCAAGGAGCTCCACGGAACGGGACTTTGGAAATGTAACAAATGCCCTCCTTGTATGAGAGGATAAAACAGAACAGTGCAGTGTTGATAAAAAAAGCAGGTCTTCAACAGCATTTCCAATTATGCAAAAGGAAAAGCTAAAACCAAAATCAGGTACAGTTTTTTTAGACTAAATATCAGTTTTCTGTTTTGAAACCTGATTTTATATATATATATATAAAATTCTTTTGAAAATGCTCCACAGAGTGAAGAAATGATAAGGGCACCACAGATTTTTGGGGTTTCATCTTTTCGTTAGTCAATAGGAAGAAAAATAATAATCTCTACTTTATACTAAGAGGCTTGACCTTCAAAATCAAAAAACCTAGTTTATGTTTAGATGACTGCAAATTTTAATTTTCTGGTATTTACTGACAGCAAATGTAATAGATGCCACATTAGTATGAAAAACAAACCTTTTTGTTAAATCTGGCCTAAGGAACATGACAATATTCCACCTGATTGGTGGTAAAAGTGTGAAATGTGTGCTGATGTATATAATCAGATTAATCTCTGTTGAGATAAATGCCATAAGATCATCATTGACTGATCTTTGAAGTATTTTGTTCTGAATAAAAAGAGAATTGTGAGCCTGGAACCATGTAATAGCAGATGATAAGCCTCATGGTGGCAGCATAGGAAAAGGTACAGTGGGCCAAAAAAGTACTTGGCAGCCACCAAATTTGCAAATTGTCCCACTGAAAGAGATGAGAGGTCTGTGATTTTCATCATAGGTAAACTTCAACTGTGAGGGATAGAATGTAAAACAAATCCAGGAAATCACATTGTATGATTTTTAAATTTGTATAATGGTGCAGAAAATAAGTATTTAGCACCAACAAACAAAGAATTCTGGCCCTCGCAGACCTAATACTACTTCTTTAAGAAGTTCTTCTATCCTTCACTAGTTACCTGTATCAATGGCACCTGTTTGAACAATATATAACTTTTATAAAAACATATCACTATATACCTTTTCTGTATAAAAGACACTCAGTCCACACCTTCAAACAGTCAGACTCCAACCTCCACCATGGTCAGACCAGACAGCTGTCTAAGGACACCAGGGACAAGATTGTAAACCTGCACAAGACTGAGATGAGCCAATCTACAATAAGCAAGCAGCTTGGTGAGAAGAGAGCAACTGTTGGACCAATTATTAGAAAATTTAATAAATATAAGATCACTGACAATCTCTCATGACCTGGGGCTACATGGAAGATCTCACATTGTGGGGTACACACAATGCTTTAAGTGGAAAAAAATAAGCGCCGGTACTCCCTTTAATGACCTGCCGTCAGTCTGTGATACAAATATGGGACAAAAACATGGGTGATATTTATGTACATATAGATCAATCTATCGATCCATAGATTTATTGTACAGAAATTACAAAGAACAAAAGGATAAATCCAGTTCTAAATCAAATCCACGAGCCAAATTAGCAAGGGTCACGGAACAACGGAATCAAGCCAAATGTAAACGTGGACATGAAAAATCAAAATTCTAGATTCTAAAGTCTAAATATTTCAGATGCTATGCAGGTGATACAAAAACCTCTGGCATGTCAGAAACTATTGTGGCTCCTGTACTCTGGTAATAACCAGTGTTGGGTATAGTTACTTTGGAAAGTAGTTAATTAGGTTACAGCGTTACCATCAATTAAAAGTAATTAGCTACGTTACAGCGTTATCTATTAATAAAAGCAATGCGTTAGAGTACTTATGCGTTACCAAGAATTAAAAGCCAGTTTGCAGCACCTCGCACATGCTGCAACTTAATTGACAGACACAGCCTCCTTTAAATGCACCGAGAAGTTGTGACGATGAATAACGTCAGTCATCCAGATTAATTAACTCTGCAGGATAACAACAGGAAAGACAGACAGCAATAGGCTATTCCACATAGCGTTTTATAAAAAAATTTTTGATCATAGAACATATGAATCGAAAACACTTATCCAGCCCGGCTAGCCTGATAGAGAGGTGTTAGGATACAAGATGTTTTTAATTTGAAGTGGAATTTTTTGCGGCCGACAGAAACTTTTCCCCAAAGCAGAGTGTGCATTTTACTGTTATATTCTTTTCTTTCTCGTTGACAAAAGTAAAATAATGTCCGTACTTCCACAAAGCTGTGCTACTGCTCTCTGCCATCTTGCCAGGAGTTAAAAAAAACACACACACAGGGTCAGGAGGAGAAGGGCACAGATGAATCACAGCGCTTCGGCTCCGCTGATACAGCCGTAGGTGGCATCGTTCCTTTCACTTCACTACGACAACAAAAGCACTTGAACATAACGCAATGGGAATTTCCACTTCAAAAGTGGAAAGTATCATCTTCCCCATACCACATGAAGGCAGCAGTACAGCAAGCTTTATGCGTTTAAACAATGGTTTTATTTTGAGGCGATTTTTATTATAAACGAATAGAAGCTGTAAACTGTTGGGAAGTCTAAGGAGGGTATTGACTGCTGAGGAAAAGTCCAGGTACTCATCAACAATTTAGAAGTGCTGGTACTGCGTACCCTTGTGTACCGGCCCACTTAAAGCACTGGGTACACATGATCTTGAGGTAAGGAAACCCAGAACCCAGCCCAGAACTACATGGGTGAAACTGGTCAATGACATGAAGAGAGCTGGGACCACACTAACCAAGGTTACCATTAATAACACACTACATCGTCGTGGATTAAAATCCTCCAATGCTCGAAAGGTCCCCATGCTTAAACCAGCACATGTCCAGGCACTTCTAAAGCTTGCCAGAGACCATCTGGATGATCCAGAGGACGAATGGTACAATAGCATGTGGTCCGATTTGACCAAAATAGAACTATTTGATATAAACACCAATTGCAATATTTGAAAGGAGAAGAATGTTATTACTATTAGTAAAACACTATCTCGTCATGGATTAAAATCCTGCAATGTTGAAGGTTAAGCTAGCACATATCCAGCCCCGTCTAAAGTTTGCCAGAGACCATCCGGATGATCCAAAGGAGGACTGGCAGAATGTGATGTCGACGGATGAGACCAAAATAGAAGTTTTTGGTATAAACACCACTCAGAGTGTTTGGAGGGGGAAGAATGCTGGGTTGCATCCCAAGAACACCATACCCACTGTTAAGCATGGTGGAAATATTATGCTTTGGGGGTGCTTTTCTGCAAAAGGGACAGGACGACTGATCCATATTAAGGAAAGGATGAATGGGTCCATGTATTGTGAGATACATCTTCCATGAGGGAGCGCACTGGAAATGAAACATGACTGGATCTTCCAGCATGACAATGATCCCAAACAAACCACCCAGGCAACGAAGGAGTGGCTACGTACAAAGCATTTCAAAGTTTCTGGAGTGGCCTAGCCAGTCTCCAGACCCTCAATCCAATACAGAATCTGTGGAGGGAGTTGAAAGTCTGTGTTGCCCAGCGACAGCCCCAAAACATCACAGCTCTAGAGAAGATCTGCATGAAAGAATGGGCCAAAATACCAGCTACAGTTTGTGTAAACCTGGTGAAAACCTACAGGAAACGTCTGACCTCTGTCATTGCCAACCAAGGTTACATTACAAAGTATCGACGTAAACTTTTATTATTGACCAAATACTTATTTTTTGCACCATTATACAATAATTTCTTTAAAAGTCATACAATGTGATTTCCTGGATTTTATTTTACATTCTGTCTCTAAATGTTGAAGTGTACCTATGATGAAAATTACAGAGCTCTCTGATCTTTTTAAGTGGGACAACTTGCACAATTGGTGGCTGCCAAAAACGTTTTTGCCTCACTGTATGACATTTGTTGTGAACCGATGCTATATATAAAAAAAAACTGAATTAATAATTGAACTGGGACATTAGACTGGACAAATGATTTGCTCACAGGGTTCCTACAATAAAAAAAAAATTTCAGACCTAAATTCATCTAGGTTTTCTTCATAACATTCCGGAAATTTTAAAGACAAAACTATAACCTAGTAGAGTTTTATTATCTATATGTTACACAAATAACATCACAACCATAAATTTAGCTTCTAATCTAAGCCACCTTAGATCAGTTATTCTTCAAAATGTGTTGGACTTTTTAAATTTGGCGAGATTTGTCTTAATACAGATTACTTGAAGCACAGTTTATGATAAGAGACAGATACATTTTGCTTATCAAAATGAAGAAATACAGTGATTATGACTCATTTGGCATTCAGCTGTGGTCTTTTGTCAGTAAATTAAAACTACAAAATGATCAGCTGTCAAATAACAGTGTTTGCAAAATTATACAGTATTAGCCTTTTTCACAATCTATCATGCTAAAATGACAAACTTAAATGCATTTTATCTGGATTGTATTTGACCAACACAAAGTAGTGTATAATAGGGAAGTGAAAGGAAACATCCCCACAGCATTATATTTTATTGTTGGGATGGTGTTTTTAGGGTGATAGGCAGTGTTAGTTTTCCATCAAACATTGTATTTTGAATGTAGTCCATTCTTTGAAAACCAGGTTACCTTTTCCTTCTGTACTACTTTGTGTTGGTCTAGGGTTAGGGTTCACATAAAACTATATTAAAGTGCATTGACATTTGTGGTTGCAACATGACAAACATGTGAAAAAGTTCAAGAAGTGTGAATACTTTTGCAAGGGCTTACGTAATGTAATGAAGCAATTAAAAAAAGAATAACTAGTTTGACTGTAAAAAACAAAACAAAAACTAAATGCTTAATTTCTTTTAAATAATGAGTAAATATAGAATAAAGTATTTAAACTCAAAGATTTCTCCATACAGTTTTTTTTTCCTTTTACTTATTGAGCTTTGTAAATCTATAAAATCAAGTTCCACACTTTTCAAGACTGCTCAGATTTAAATGTTTCCCAAAATAGATTATAATGCTGCTTGGAAAAAAAACTAAAAATGCAGGTGGATTTATTTCTTTCAAAACTGAACAAACTCTGTGCTAATCTGTCCCAAAGTTTGGATAATACCCATTCTGTAAAATGTTAATCATTAACGTATATTGCTATGACAATCAAACATAAAGCATTACATGTGAAGTGTGCAACTTGTCATTAAATATTACCATACCTGAGAAAGGTTAAGACATGGATAGTCATAGCCGTACCATGGCACTCCCATCACTAGCTTCTTTGCATCAATCTTCAGATCCAAATACTCATCGTAGGCTAAAATGAACAGATAAAAAGTATTTACATTAGTTTCCATTAACAAGCTGATTGGTTTTCAACCTAAATCTGCATCTGGACGGAGAGACCTTTCAGAGTTTGACTGAGCGGGGCATTTGCCATTGCAATGCAGTCACCAGTGATCTGGCTCTGCTCATCGTAGGACATCACAAAAACCAGGTCACAGGATTTGGCGATGGTGACATAATCATAGCAGCGCTTGTCGATACATTTTGGTGACCAGGCGACATCAAATGAGACCTAAAAAGGAAATAATATAGGAAGGTTTATAAATAAATACTGCCACACGTAGATGAAACATTGTTTTTCTACCTGAGAGCCTGGGATTTCCCTGTGGAATGCCTCAGTTGTCTCATTGACCAGTGCTGTCAGAGCATAGTACTCTGGAGAGCCGTCTTCCACTGCTTGCTCGATGTCAATGTTAATTCCATCCATAAACTGCTTCTTGGCCAAACTGACCTGCTCCATTATCCATGTGGTCCTATTGGCTTGGTCCACGATGTAGGGAATACGAACGTCACCTTTGCCAACACATAGGAAACACAAAGACATGGTGAACAGGTCAATAAGCAGTTATCAAAATGGCATCAATAAAACATGTTTGTATAAAAAATAGCTGCTATGAAGCAATGAAGGTGAGTAAAGACATAAACTTTCAGACTTTTTAGGCAAACCAGTGTAATTTTACCTTTGAGGACAACTCGTGCTCCTTTGGAGTGAGCAAAACACATGAGCTCTGCATCATACTTCCCAAAGGCTGCCACTGTTGTCACCATGCTCCAGTTGTAGGATTTCCACGTCTTCCCTCCCACGTCAAATACAAACACCTAAAAGCAAAAGCAGTCATAATTTGATGGTTATGTTTGAGGTTTTTAGCAAACAGAAAACAGAAAAAGAGATGTTTTTTTCATTTCTGTTAGTTTTCTTTCATTCAGGTACACGTACCTTCCTCCAAACCATTAGCGGCTTGAAGCATCTGATCTTATTTTTCACATTTTTCACAGTTTATATCATGTCATGTCATTGCTGTAAGCTTAACACTCCTGGTAATATTACACATTTTAAAAATGTTACTTTTGCAAAGTAACATTTAGCTTTTCTAAAGCAATTTCTTGAAAAATTTATTCAGTTCAATTTAGTTTATCTAACTGACAACAAATGTCCTCTCAGGAATCTTTGCAACATCAACAAAAACATCAAATAAAACCAAATCTAAACAAAATATTGTCCTGGTCAAACAAAACATTATGACCACCTAAAGAAAAGAGGAAACCGTGTCAAAAGCCTCTTTTAGGAGAAATATTCTGCGATATGAAATTCAAAAATGATGTCTTGAATAGTTTTGGGTTAGCAAGTCCAGTCCACAGAGACAATGCCACAACCAATGAAACTTACATTTCTAAAAGCTTGAGTTCTAAAGCAAAAAAACCAAACACATTTGTAACTAATAATACCCGTCCATCCTATGCAGGGTTGCGGGGGGGCTGGTGCCCATCTCCAACATTCACGGGGCAAAAGGCGAGGTACACCCTGGACAGGTCGCCAGTCCATCACAGAGTAATAATACCAAAAATTAATATTTTCTGTCCTTGTAGGACTTACTGGTGAATCAAAGAGCACTGTATAAGGGCTGAATTTCAGAACAAAGATTTTACTGGAGGAAGGGATACAGTTTCATCACTCCCTTGACTACTATCGTTGATACAAGACTGAAGTTTGACCCAAACTCTGAGGCAATCAGCAGAAATAGGTAGCAGCCTTTCTTTTCATAAGGAAAACAGTCCTCCTTTCATATTGACAAGGATTTTATGTTGCTAAGATCTTGATGCAGAGTCTGTCTAACAGAGGGTTGCAGAGAATGATTGGCTCAAGCAATTACTTGCACCCTTCTCTGCTCTGGACCAAAGTTTGCAATCCCTAAATGCAGTGCAACGCAGTATAGAAACAGACTTATTCCTGCTGCAATGTTAATCTAAATAAGTAATCCCTTATGGTGCACACAAATACATCTACGTATCTACATTTACTTTTTTAGATGGGAAACTATTTTTTTAGTTTATGGTCATTAGCTTTAAAACCTTTTTAAGGGGTTCAATGTTTAGTCAAGCTTGAAACTCTCTACTTTTGAATCCTTTTTTTAAAGAATTCGTTCTTGCTTTGTGCTTGTGAATATTATCTGAATATGTCTATTTTCAGCATCAAAACAAATCTACCTAATAGTAGCATTTTAAGAGGTCTTCTACAGAGTTTTCATGTAAAATCAGAATCAGAAAGGTTTTATTGCCATATGAGTGAACAGGTTCACAACATTAGGAAATTGCTGCGATACTTTGTGCAAACTTAAAATAAACACTTCTAAGCATACAATAAATAAAAATAATAAATAAAATGGGGTAAACAGATTACTATATGAGTGCAGGTAATCCCATATGTATTCCCACTTGCATTTTTTGAATTCCCAGTTATTTATTAGTAATATGAGAAAAACCACCTGATATCATAGCTGACATTTTTACAGTGGGAGAATAGAAGGATGAAAGAGATACACAATTGAGACAATGTAATAGGAAATTAATTCTGCAAATACAAATATTTTTCCAATACTGAGAACGGATAGAAACCTGAAGAAACCGAAGTGAATCTGTACCCTCAGATTAAACGCGAGTTAAACCACTCAGTGTATTGACTGATAAATGTTAAATAGTATTGAACAGCTGCAGGATTGAGGTTTCAGTTCATATTCCTCAGCCAATTTTAGCGGTAATGCAGAAGTCCATCAGACCAGTGTTTAAAAAGAGGAACTTCATCCATCCCACCCTGCAAAAATTATCCAGAGAAGCTAACAGAAGCTTTATTGTCATTGTACAACAATACAATGAAATTCCACTTGGTAACATCTCTCAGCCGCAGCTACAGTTCACGGTCACTGGAAGTAAAAAAAGCAAAAACATAAAACAGTAGACAGTAAAGTGCAGATAGGCTAAGTAATATATGCTTGTAAATAATAGTCTCTGCTAGAATAGTCTGTTAAAAGTGCAGTCCGTATTAAAAGTGCAAGAAGTCATTGTCTATTGGGCTGGGGGGTATAAGTGAGTGTTTGTGGGGTGGGGGACTATTAAAATAGTCTCAGAAAAATAACTTTAGAAAGCCAAACTTTCAACTATTCTCATAAGATCTTTGGAGATGTTTGAATGATGTTTGCCTCCCAAGTCATAAAGTCATGTTTTATTACAGTGAACATCATAAGCTGCAGGTTTTTATTCTAGGTACCTAAGAGAAACAATTCACTTTCTGAAGGTACACAACACAGGAAATGTGTGGAAAACTAGCACAGGACTTAGCATCTACCAGGCTTTTAGGAATATTAATAACTGAAATCTTAGATTCAGGATTAAAAATCCTTGTTCTGTCATATAATTGTTAACCCGGACCAACAGATTTGTCCTTCCGGATAGAAAAGCTGATGTCAGTAATAAAACTTTGCGGTAGGTATGCTTGTTTACACATTGACAGATTGTCAACAAAGGCTAAATTAGCTTTACCTCAAACTCTCTCTCTCCCCGGATTGGCTGACAGAGCTCCGGCCTCTCACACGGACACACGCCGGAGCCGCTCGCAACCAGCAGAACCGACAGAAGCACAACGAACAACGGCAACATTTTGATGGTCCACAGAGAAACTACAGCAGAATGCGGTGAAGCCGAGAAGCCAGCCGATCATGTGAACTCTTTTGTACGGAGTGCAAGATAGGACAAAACTGATACCGTCAATAACAAGTCATTTATCTGAAGAACAATGTCTTGCATCGTGACTGACATCGATGTTTTCAGTTGCCTACAAACAAACATACACTAACTATTAATGATTATTTAAACATTGATGATCACAGCTGAATCGCAAAACTAATTTTAGGTTTGTTGGCCTATTTGACCTTTTTGATGAATTAAAAAGTACATCAACCTTTAGGTATTGTAGGCAGTAGTGAAGAAGTCCAAGGTTTAAAAAAGCTAAGGAGTTAAAATACAAATAAATGGGCCCCTGGGCCCCGGCTCTCCCGGTCCATTGACCGGCCCGCCCCGGCGCGGCCGGTTGCCGGCGGAGCCCGTGGGCTCGTCACTGCTGCCCCGCCGGGCCCCTGCATGGTGGCCGCTGGATGTTCCCCTGGGGTTCTCCTTTGCTCCACTCTTGGGGGATGCGGTCGGCCCCGCCCGGGTCCACCTGGGGCTCTGGGGGTCCTTTGGACGTCTTTGCTCCGATCTCCTTCATGTCTGCATCGATTCCTGGGAGACGGATTGATGCCTGCTCACACCAACTATCGAACACTCTTATGGAGAAACCTTATATGCAGCAGCATGCTAACACACACACATTGATGTGGGATCTCTGGTGTTTAAGGATATATTCTTGGGCTGAGGTTATCATTACTAGAGCTTGATTAAACGGTACCATGAGTTTCTCTGTGACATTGTTGTTGTATTTTTATATCTGTTTTTGTGTGATGTGGTTGTGTAATTCTTAGTTCGCAATGTTTGGTTTGTTTTGTCGATGTTCCTTTTTCGTGTTTTGTTTAGTTTTCCCCCTCTCTCTGCCGTCCTGTGGGTATGGAGGCAGACTTCAATGTCTTCCTGTGTTTTCTTTGTTCCCCTTCCTCTCTTGTATTTTCAACTCACCCTCTCTCTTGACTTTTTGTTTCCTACCTCTCTTCTTCATCTTCCTTCTTTCTTCTCCTTAATTTTCAGTCTCCGTGTCCATAACATCAGGAAATAAAAACCCCAACAATTCATAATAAAGATTTTTCACACATATATCAAGTGGAGGACTATAGCAAAAGCTGTACTGCTCCGCTTGTGAAAGTAAATCTGTTGGGCTTCTACTTGGTACTCAGACACCAATTCTGAGCTCCACACTGCCAAACAGGACACGTAAAAAAACAAAAAAAAATACGAATAAATGTTCCTACATACTGTTGCTACAATTTAAAATTCTTCTGAGATCCCAGAGAAAGTGTTGGAGTGAGCAGACATTTCTCTTGCCACAGCATTGTTCTGCTCCCACCTGTTGCTTCACACTCCACAGTGCAGGTTTTGTGACATTGGTTTGGTCTATTTAATGCAGAAACTAGAATGCAATGCAATCTTTGTAATGTACTTACTTTATACCATTGGATAAAAGTTTGATGCTGCATTTGAAGAGGAAAACCGTAAAATATTTTAAAAAGTAAGCATAATCAGTACTGGGGGAGAAGAATAAACTCTTAAAGATCTATCATTAACTAAAAAAAAAAACTAAAAAAACAATGTTTGTTTGGTTGGCATAATCGACTAATGGTGAGTGAAATATCTCCCCCTTCCAGTTCTAATCTATTTTTTTTACTCTATGTTAAAAGAGACAACTTAAGTTGATTACATTAAACAAGCTCTAAAAAGAAAACTTCAATTGATTTTTTTTTTCTTGGTGAAAAGGGGCGTTTTCATGCCTGTGATCAGAAATCTAGTGTACTAAATACCCAACCCCTCTGCTACCCCTAGGTCATGTTGACCCAGGACTTTTCAGGAACAGTAACATTGATAAAATACAAATTGACCTTTGTTTGAATATGTGAACATATTGACTGATCTAGACTGACTAGATAGCTGCCTCATACTTCACAGCACAGTGCTAACCCAAAAACCTAAGAGCTGGACATACTTCTGATCACAGGCACAGGACAGGACAGTTTTGTGTACAGATTTTCAGTAGGATCACAAGATTGAATGATCTGAGAAAAATGCTCAATGCAAAAGCAAGGCTTTGCTAAATAAAGCTGAATAATTGGCAGTTTTTTAAAGTAATTGTAGCCTTAAGTCATAGTTCATGGTATTGTTGAAGTGATACACTTACTCCTTCAGCATGTTGCAAAATAATCTCCATTAAAGACAATAAGATATATGAACAACAACATTCAAGGTTCAATGTAGAATCTCATGTCAAACTATTGGAGAAAGCAAATAAATTCATTAAAAAGAAAAATAACAATTTAAAATAAAATAAAAAGATATAGAAGCATTATTAATCATCTCTGGTTCAACTTTTGACATCAGATTTTGAAGTTTAGAAATATTTCTTGTTGAAAAACAAAAAACAGGTTTAAATTAATTCATGAGAGGGACAATCCAAGGACATAACAGAATCAGATTTAGTTTTATTTGCCAAGTGTGTGCACACACTTTGCTCAGAAATAAAGACATTTAAAATATAGATGTATAAAAAAGGGGAAAATAAAAAAGTCAGGTCTTCTCTTTCTTGTAAATATGTTTATATTGGGGTGGTTCAGTGGTACAGCAAGGACACCCCATGGTTAGTGTACAGTCTTCGATGCAGCTGCCCTATGTTTGATTTCTGGCCCAGGACCATTCACTCCATGTCTTACCCTCCTTTCTCGGCCCTTCTTCCTGTCTAGCTTCTGATGAATAAAGGCCAGTGGGGTTAAAAAAACCTGTATATATCAAATCAAAGATAACACCACAGTTTTGGTTAGACAGAGAGGCTAAATACACCAAGTTATTGATTTCAGATATCTGGCTCCTAAGGCCAATAATTAGGGTTCAGAGTTCCCCTGCAAGTAAGGTGTCATAGAGCCTCTGCTCAATACTCCTAAAACTGTTTTATTAAAGAAGACTATTGATGAAGATTACCCAAACACTTTGGATTGCTGCATGTTGAAAATAAACAGTCTCTGATTATAGATGATTCGATTGTGAAAGTACTGCAGGGTCAGGACATGATGACATGTGAATCTCTCACCAAGTGGGATCAATCTGCCTGGTCTGATAGCTCTGTAAGAATCTTGTTTTTGGCTTGATATTCATTGTATTTAAACACTTTTAAAAGTCCTTCTCAGGTCAATACAATAATCTTATTTCTTTAAATCTTATGCATCACGATGAAATTGTTTTTTCAATTTTATTTTATTTCGGAATGTGCAAACAGAAATGTTCTTACATTTTATTACCTTTTTTTTCTTTAAAAGGTCAGATAATGACAGAAGGTAGGATTCCAAATAAGGTCAGACAGTTTCAGAAAATGCAAGACTCAGGTTGAAACAACTTTTTACGTCCATGATTTTTTGATTAGCGTATTTACTCAGCCTTATTGACATGACTGGGCACAGTAACCACTAAGAGAAATGACAGCCAACATTTAGTTAAAGTTTAATTTCGGAAAACAATGTTTACAAATCTTGGCTTTAAAAGGAAACCTCTAGTTACAGTCGTTCACAACCACCAACCATGAAGGTGCTTGTGCTGGCTCTGACTGTGGCCTTTGTGGGTGAGTGTCGGCATATGCACTAAAATCTTCTTAGTATTGAATAAAACTGCTTTGAAGAATGGTCATTCATTTTTTGCACATAATTAGTGTTTGGTTTTTTTAAATGACATTATTTGGTCAATTTAAAATAAAAAATGTAAAAACACCAGGACAAAAAGTGTATCCTTTAAAAATTTTAACCCCCCCTGCCAAATAAATCGCATTCCCAATCACTTTTTTATTGTTTTCCAGCTGGCACTCAGGTGAGCTATGGTAAGTTGTTTTTATTAATACTAAAATATTTTAAAACCAGCAAATGTATAAATTTTTCATGAAGTAGGTGATCATATTATCTTTGGTTTCTGTAATAGCCCCAGAATTTGCAGCCGGAAAGACTTACGAGTACAAGTATGAAGGATATCTTCTGGGAGGGCTGCCTGAGGAAGGCCTGGCAAGGGCTGGGGTGAAAATCCAGAGCAAAGTTTTGATCAGTGCAGCAGATCCTGACAGCTACATTCTAAAAGTAAAAGTCTTTCTCAATAATATTACATTATCATCACAAAATCTAATCCATGCAAATAAATCAACCAATATACAGAAGTAGCTCATGCTCACATTCCCCCCAAAATTTTGCTTTTTCTCTTTCAGCTTGAAGACCCTGTGATCTCGGAGTACAGTGGCATCTGGCCCAAAGAGGTTTTTCGCCCTGCCACAAAGCTCACCTCAGTTCTCTCTGCTCAGCTCTTGACACCCGTCAAGTTTGAGTATACCAATGGTGTGATCGGTAAAGTGTACGCACCTGCAGGTATCTCTACAACTGTGCTGAACATCTTCAGGGGAATACTCAACATCTTTCAGCTGAACATCAAGAAGACTCAGAATGTGTATGACCTGCAAGAGGTACTCAATACTTTTCTTCAGTTGGTCTACTCAGGCAACTGGTGCAGTACATACGAAAATACTGTTTTTTATTTTTATTTTCTTGAAATTAGACTGGAGTAAAAGGTGTGTGCAAGACACACTATGTCCTTAGTGAGGATCCAAAGGCCGACCGGCTTCACTTGACAAAGACCACAGACCTGAATCACTGCACAGATAGAATCAACATGGATGTTGGCATGGCTGGTTATACAGACAAATGTGCAGAGTGTGTGACTGTGAGTACAAGTTCCCTTTTCTGATATTCTTTCTGTTAAGGAGTTTAAACTGTTGTTTTTAATTATTTTGTGTTATGTCATTATAGCGGGGAAAAGTGTTTTCAGGAGCACTTTCTCTAAACTACGTCATGAAGCCCTCAGCCTCTGGTACATTGATCCTAGAGGCAACCGCTACAGAGCTCCTCCAGTACTCACCTGTCAACATTGTGAACGGAGCTGTCCAGATGGAGGCTAAGTATGTGCTTTAAATTATAGTAAAGCTCATCTCTGCATGTTAAATGTTGGACAGTTGATTGATCTGATGTTAACTTATGTTAAAAGGCAGACCGTGACCTTCGTTGACATCAAGAAGACCCCATTAGAGCCCATCAAAGCTGACTATATTCACAGAGGATCGCTGAAGTACGAGTTAGGCACTGAACTCATCCAGACACCAATTCAGCTTCTGAGGATCACCAATGCTGAGGCTCAGGTACCTTGTGAAATTTTAATTGACGTGTTTTTATTGATATGATTTTATACTAAAAGCATTTTAATGGGAATTTTTACAGATTGTTGAGACTCTGAATAACCTAGTGAGTCTCAATATGGGCCAGGCCCATGAAGATTCTCCCCTGAAGTTTATTGAGCTCATCCAGCTGCTCCGTGTGGCCAGATATGAGAGCATCGAAGCTCTTTGGAGTCAATTCAAATCCAAAAGTGATCACAGGTAAAGACACTTGCACTTGTTAGAGAATTAAAACGCAAACCTTCTACAATTTTACTGATGTAAATCTTTCCCCAGACACTGGATGCTGAACTCTATCCCTGCCATTGGCACTCATGTTGCTCTTAAGTTCATCAAGGAGAAAGTCATTGCTGGTGAAGTGACCGCTGCTGAAGCTGCTCAGGCCATCATGTCATCCACACATTTAGTGACAGCTGACCTGGAGGCCATCAAGCTTATGGAGGTAAGCTGATGTTTAAAGGTTGCATGTTTATTTCCAGTCGCACAGAAACACTTAAATATATAAATAGTTTCCATGTTTCACCATTCTAGGGCTTGGCTAAGACCCCTAAGATTCAAGAAAATGCTGCTTTGCGCGAGATCACCATGCTTGGCTTTGGCAGCATGGTTCACAAATACTGTGTGGAGAACCCTTCATGTCCATCTGAGCTTGTCAGGGTAGGTGTTATCTATACCTTTCGAAAACTAGTGTTCAGATGATGAACCAGGGATTTTATTGGTTTTCTATCTATCCTGCAGCCTATCCATGACATTATTGTCAGCGCTCTTGAGAAACGCGACAATGATGAGCTCTCACTGGCTCTCAAAGTTCTGGGTAATGCAGGACATCCCAGCAGCCTGAAGCCAATTATGAAGCTGCTGCCTGGCTTTGGTAGCTCTGCCTCCAATCTTGAGCACAGAGTTCACGTTGATGCTGCTCTGGCACTGCGGAAAATTGCAAAGAGGGAACCCAAGCTGGTGAGGCAAAACTTCTGATCACCCTGCTTAACAATAACTATTCCTAAGGTTTATACATTTTGTTCAGATGTATTAACAGAGTTGTCCTTTTTTGATCAGATTCAAGACATGGCTGTTCAGCTCTTCATGGACAGGACTCTTGACCCAGAGCTCCGCATGATTGCTGCTATTGTGTTGTTTGACACCAAGCTACCCTTGGGTCTAGTGACCACCCTTGCTCAGAGCCTCCTGAAAGAACCCAACCTGCAGGTTGCTAGCTTTGTCTACTCTTACATGAAGGCTTTTACCAAAACCACCACCCCTGACCATTCTACTGTGTAAGAACCCAGTTCAGCCATTATCTTGTTAATATGTCAATGAAATAAACTAGAATGTAGAATTACTAATATTTGTTCTCTTTACAGAGCTGCTGCCTGCAATGTTGCCATCAGGATCCTCAGCCCTAAATTCGAAAGACTGAGCTACCGTTACAGTCGAGCTTTCCATAATGACTACTATTACAGTAAGAGTTTACTAGAAAAGTCATGCCCTCACAGAGATTTCACTTACTAAGATGTGACCTAATGTTTTTTTGACCTGCAGATCCTTGGATGCTGGGAGCTGCTGCCAGCGCATATTACATCAATGATGCCGCAACTGTATTGCCAAGAAACGTCATGGCAAAAGCTCGTGTTTACCTGTCTGGAGTGTTTGTTGACGTTTTGGAGGTATGATGGTCAAGCTTTAGAGCTACTGCTAAAACCAAAAGGATTCACTTTATACAGTAGAATGTGATACTATGTGTTTAAGAATGACTAGCACTTAAAAAAAAGATTAACCTTTTTTTCAACTGCTTCATCTTCATTTTGGAACTAGTTATAATTTAAAAAGCTTTTTCAATGTTACATTTTTACAGTTTGGAGCCAGATCTGAGGGAGTACAGGAGGCCCTTTTGAAATTCCGTGATGTTCCAGAGAGTGCAGATAGGATCACCAAGATGAAGCAAGCTCTCAAGGCTGTAGGTTATAAAGCATTTACTTATGACAGAGAGTTTTACATGCTTCCATTAAAACAATTTATCTTGCAACTTTGTTTGTGTCACAGCTAACTGAGTGGAGGGCCAATCCCTCCCGCCACCCTCTTGGCTCACTTTATGTAAAAGTTCTCGGGCAGGAGGTAGCATTTGCAAACATTGACAAAGAAATGGTTGAAAAGATCATTGAGGTGATTTTTCACACAGATTTTTGCATGCCTGAAAATTTATTTTTACTTTTCAAACTAAAACCTTAGTCTAATGAGAACATTTTGTTTTAACAGTTTGCAACCGGACCTGAAATCCGTACATATGGCAAAAAGGCCTTGGACGCTCTGTTGCCCGGTTACTCCCTGAAATACTCCAAGCCAATGCTGGCCATTGAGGTTCGTCGCATCTTCCCCAGCTCTCTTGGTTTACCCATGGAGCTCAGTCTTTACACTGCTGCCGTGGCAGCCGCATCTGTTGAAGGTAAGTTTCATTGTTGCATTTCAACAACTGAGGGTTTGAGATCACGAATTCCACCAAAGGAGAACTATTAAAAAATATATTTTCATAGTACAAGCCACCGTTTCACCACCACTTCCTGAAGACTTCCATCCTGTGCACCTCCTGAAGTCTGATATTTCCATGAAGGCTTCAGTCGCTCCAAGGTGAACTATCTGTACTAAATATAAATCGAGTAAAAAAATCTGCTTATACCAACGATGTTTTAATATTTTTGTGTGTCTTTCTATTTCAGTGTGTCTCTACACACCTATGCAGTTATGGGAGTAAATAATCCTTTTATCCAGGCTACTGTGATGTCAAGAGCCAAAGTCCACACAGTTATTCCTAAAAAGATGGAAGCGAGATTTGACATGGTCAAGGGCTACTTTAACTACCAGTTCCTGCCCGTTGAGGGTGTTAAAACAATTGCATCTGCTCGGTATGTAAATTTATGTCATCTGGAATCAATAAATCTACCCCTTTTCTTATTTGGATTACCAGTAAGTGTATTTTTCCCTTTTTCTGAAAAAGTCTGGAAACATTTGCCATTGCAAGAGATGTGGAAGACCTTGCAGCTGCCAAAATCACACCAGTTGTCCCATTTGAGCCTCTCATGAGCAAGAACACCACCTCATATCTTTCACAGATCTCTAACTATCTGAATGATAGTTTGGTAAGTCTGAATCAATGACAAACTTTTCCGACTTTTTTTTTACCCTGTCCTCTATGATGTGGGTTATTTATTGTTTCTCATTTTCTGCTTTTTTTTTTACAGTCAGAATCTTCTGAACTTCTTCCTCTTCAGCAACAAAGTCAAATTGTCAGCAGCATGAAAATCCCCAAACCCATTGTGAAGAAAATGTGTGCTACGACGTATACATATGGAATCGAGGCCTGCATTGATATTAGGTCTCGCAATGCCACCTTCCTCAAGAATACCCCCATCTATGCCATAATTGGAAACCATTCTCTTTTGGTTAATGTCACCCCAGGCAAGTGTAACAGATGCACTGACGTTGCTTTTGAAAATCGTTTGCAAGGATCAATAACCAATCTTTTACATTTATTTACATCTTAGCTGCTGGACCATCCATCGAAAGGATCGAAATTGAGGTTCAGATTGGTGAAAAAGCAGCAGAAAAGATCATTAAAGCAGTTAGCCTGAGTGAGGAGGACGAAATACTTGAGGACAAAAGTGTTCTGATGAAGCTGAAGAAGATTCTGGTTCCTGGTCTGAAGAACAGCACAAAATCTTCATCCTCTAGTTCCAGCAGCTCTCGCTCCAGCAGCTCACGTTCCAGAAGTTCCTCCTCAAGCTCTTCCAAGACCTCTTCCAGCTCTTCCTCTTCGCTCCGCAAAAGCAAGATGTTGGATCTTGCCGATCCCCTTAACAAAACATCAAAGAGGTCGTCCAGCAGTTCTTCCAGCCAGCGTTTGAGCCGCCGCTCCAGCAGCTCCTCCACCAGCCACTCGTCCCTACGGTCCAGCATTCTCTCTTCCAGCTCCAGCTCCTCCAGCTCCATGTCCAAGGTAAATCACCTTCAAAACTTGCATTTAAACTTTCGTGAAAACTGTATTGTTGTTTTGAAGAAGAAAATGAGGAGAATTTATTTATTTGCTTTTCTATAACAGCAGGAACTGTACGAAATGAACTTCACCAAAGATCATATTCACCAGGTAATATTGTATTTGTTTAGAAGGTGTTTTTACTCACTCCAACACTAAAGAGGATTATGGATCTTGTTAACTACTCCCCAAGCTAATTTAAAGTGATCACACATAAGATGTAAAATGAGCCACGTCTTGCAGTCTTTCTGACCTGGGTAAATGTGATGTTTTTCCTTTGCAGCATTCCATCTCTGCAGAGCGTCTCACCAGCAAGAGCAGTGCTAGCAGCTTTGAATCCATCTACAACAAGGCAAGTTATCAAATCACGGTGTTTGTAGTCCAGTGCATCCATATATAAGTAAATAAAAAATGAAAAAACAGTATATATGTCTTCTTTGTACTTCCAGGCCAAATACCTGTCTAACACCGTCAGTCCAATAGTCACAGTCCTTGTACGTGCCATTAGAACAGATCACAAGAACCAGGGATATCAGATCGCTGCTTACTATGACAAACTAACTGCCAGAGTGCAGATCATTGTGGCCAACCTTACTGAAAATAACAACTGGACAATCTGTGCTGACAGCGTGATGCTCAGCCACCACAAAGTGATGGTACATATTTTTTTATCTTAACATTTAATTTAGACATCTGGGAAGATTTGGCTTTTTCCTCAAGCTCTCCTCTTTATTTTCAGAATCCCTCATTGCTCATAGTTATTATGTTTTTTGGAAACTTTTTTTATTTAGCAAAAAAACAACAATGTTCAACTTTGTTTCAAACTAATTGGGCTTTATGCTTACAAGTGCTTTGACCTCTGCCAACATGCTAGATCGTGGGTAGTAAGTGATGTCAGTATCAAGAGGAAAATGTTTTGATGTTTGACATTTTAAGGATTATATTTTTGTCTAGTCTCGAGTTACCTGGGGAATTGAATGCAAACAGTACAACACCACGATCACTGCCGAAACTGGTCGCGTTGAGAAGGAGCCTGCAGTCCGTGTGAAGCTGGCCTGGGCAAGAGTCCCTAACTACATGACAAAATATGGAAGAAGGTAATGTCACAAATTAAGGAAATCATCCAGTAGCATTACTCTTCTGAGAGTCAGTAATTAATTTGATTGTTATAACAAGCTCTTAAAGATATTTTTATACTTTCTTTCCTGTTTAGAGTCTCTAATTGGTTTACCAGCCTTGCTGAGGACAATGGAATGAACAGGACAAAGGTCGCCAATGACCCCAGAGAGATCAAACTGACTGTAGCTGTTTCCAACGAGACAAGCCTAAATGTCACGCTGAAAACACCGAAGGTGCAGCAGCACAACATCTTTTAATTCATGCACCAAATTTGCATTGCATGTATACTTCAAAGATCATTTCTGTCTGTTGGAAATGCAGAGCACCTATTACAAACTGGGATGGAGTCTTCCCTTATACCTGCCAGTTAACAACACTGCTGCTGAGCTGCAGGCATACCAGGGCAACTGGATGGACCAGGTCACCTACGTGCTGACCAAGTCTAACGCAGGTGAAAAACCCTCTCACATCATTGAATATGTAATAATAGACATGAGCACCATTAACCTGATGTTAATGGTAACATGGTATGCAAAGATTCTAAAAAGTGATGTTTTCAAAATCCGATTTTTTTACTACGCTGATCAAACAGTTCAAATCACTTTAATTTAATGACAGAGAATGTGCTAGAGCGACCTAAATTTTCAGCTGTACATATAGTATCACAACGCTGGAACCTGGTTTGCAAGCAATTAGATTATATGTTGAAAATGTAAATTTAAACATTTTCTTTAAATACTTTGGTACTGTAAAAAATAATCTCATACTTGGTCAAGCCTTGTTTATGCTACTCTCTAACAGACTAAATTATGTATATTTTTACATTTCAGCTGAGTGCTCTGTGGTCAATGATACAGTGGTCACCTTCAATAACAGGAAGTATAAAACAGAGATGCCCCACTCTTGCCCTCTGGTCTTGGCTCAGGATTGCACGTCTGAAATGAAATTCATCGTTCTGCTGAAGAGGGATCAAACAGCAGAACATAATGAGATCAGTGTCAAGATTGAAAACATGTAAGTGATGAAGATATGTATATAGTATCTATCCAATATGACTAAGAAATACTCTACTTTTTCAAAAATAACTTTTCACATATATTTAAACTTTGTCTAAACAGTGATGTTGACATGTATCCCAAGGACAACACTGTTATGGTGAAGGTTAATGGAGTGGAAATTCCTCTCAACAACCTGCCATATAAGGACCCAACTGGTAGGATGTGTTGTATTATATTGAGACATACTGGCCACATCAACCACTTATCTTAAATGTTTCAAATGTTTATATTAATAACAGGCAGCATACAAATCAAAGAGAAAGAAGAGGGCATCGCTCTGCTTGCTCCTAGCCATGGCCTTCAGGAGGTCTTCCTCAGCTCAAATAATGTGCAGGTGATGCCACAGATATGGTAAACTTAGATATTCATCAAATCCCATGTTGCTAGTAGTATAATGGTGACTCCAATCTTTTTTTCTCACCAAGGTTAAAGTGGTGGACTGGATGAGAGGCCAGACCTGTGGACTCTGTGGAAAGGCTGATGGTGAAGTCAGACAGGAGTACAGCACCCCGAACGAACGGGTGTCCAGGAATGCAACTAGCTTCGCTCATTCCTGGGTTCTACCTGCAAAGAGCTGCCGTGATGCCTCTGGTAAAACTTTTTCTGATTTTAAAAATTGAACTGGAATTCAAAAGAATTTGCACAGTGATGACAAATTCAAAACATTGTAGAAACAATACAAAATTGAAAATGTGGGCAAAATCTTTTTACAGAGTGTTACATGCAGCTTGAATCGGTGAAGCTGGAGAAGCAGATCAGCCTGGAAGGTGAGGGATCCAAATGCTACTCTGTCGAACCTGTGCTGCGTTGTCTACCAGGTTGCCTGCCAGTGAGAACCATCTCTGTCACTGTTGGCTACCACTGTGTGCCTCTGGGTGAGCAGCGAACAAGAATTCACACTACACTCTAATAACATGTTTATTAGACCTCTATTCAAATCTTGCTCGAATCCTAACTGCTCTGCTCCCCTACTGTTTCAGAGTCCAACCTGAATCGCTCTGATGGACTTAGCAGCATCTACGAGAAGAGCATTGATGTGAGCGAGACAGCGGAGTCTCACCTGGCCTGCCGCTGCACTCCACAGTGTGCCTAAATATGTTGCCTTCTGATATTCATTCTGTTTTCGTGTTATATGTATCCTTGTACACTAAAATAAAGAAGCAATTGAAATGTACTCTGTGGTGAACTTTGATGGTACAAAGTAAGAAAGTATCAATAATAATAATAATAATAATAATTATAATAAATCAATAAAAATTCATGAACTCATAAAAATACACTAACCAAAATAAACGAATAAAAAATAAACAAATAAACTGAATAAAATTTAAGACTGTCAAAGCACAAAAAATTAAGAACAGCAAAAAAAACTTCATGTACTTCCAGGGTGGTTTTTGCTTGTTAAAAATACAAAAAAATAATAAAATCTACTGAAACCAGTTCAGATATCAGAATTCAGCCCTTTCATACAATTTACATATAACACCATATACTTAGTTGCTAGTTAGTTTTGACTGAAAATTCCCTCCTTATAAATCTCTATACAGAATCTTAAATCATGACCATAAAAAGCTGGCCTGACATTATTAACTATGATTAATCTCTGCTCAAGGTGACTACGAAACGGGAAGGCTTACTGGGTTTTACATTGCTAGTTTTTGAAGAAAAACTTCTATTACTACACAATTTTATTCCTTATCTAACCTACATGAGAACTTAGCAACCTTGGTGATGTAAACACAGTGGGACATAAAAGTATTTGGCAGCCACCAATTGTGCAAGTTGTCCCACTTAAAACAATGAGAGAGGTCTGTAATTTTTTTAATCATAGGTATACTTCAACTATGAGAGACTGAATGTAAAAAAGTTTCCCAGAAAATCACATTGCATGATTTTAAAAAAATTTATTTGTATATTGGTGCAGAAAATAAATATTTGGTCAATAACAAAAGTTCACCTATATACACACCTATAATGTAACCTTGGTTGGCAATGATAGAGGTCAAACATTTTCTGTAGGTCTTCACCAGGTTTGCACACACTGTAGCTGGTATTTTGGCCAATTATTCCATGCAGATCTTCTTTGGAGCCAGGATGTTTTGACCTTCAACTTACTCCACAGATTCTCTGTGGGATTGAGGTCAGGAGACTGGCCAGGCCACTCCAGAACATTGAAATCAGCTGATAGGCCCCGGGGCAGAGAGGCTCAGTAGCCCCCCCCCCACCCACGGCCCTTATATATGTGTGTGTTATATACGGCTCCTATATGTGTGTATAGATAGATACACTATCTATCTATCTATCTATCTATCTATCTATCTATCTATCTATCTATCTATCTATCTATCTATCTATCTATCTATCTATCTATCTATCTATCTATCTATCTATCTATCTATCTATCTATCTATCTATCTATCTATCTATCTATCATAGATAAATAGATATGCTGAAAATTGAAAATATATTATCAAAGCCAACATATCTATTTTATTTTTGTATTGAACACCATAAAACATATAACAAAGTAGTGAATACCACCATCACCTCTGCATAAACATCAAATAGTGATGACAGCAGAAACAAAGAACAGCAGCTAACAAGTCAGTGCAAGGACCTTCTCTTTAAAGAAGGCAAGGCAAGTTTATTTGTATAGCACAATTCATGTTACAGGACAATTCAAAGTGCTTTACATAAAACATCAAAAGCATTACAGCAGGGTGCAGAAAAAGCAAAAGTACAGGAATTAAAAGCATGATTTAAAATGAAAAATAAAATTTACGTTAAAAGAAGCTGTGCAGATTTATAACTTAGAATAAAAACCTAAACAAAAGCAGCTGAGAACAGGTTGTTGTGCATCATGCACGCACACGCACACACGCACACACACACACACACACACACACACACACACACACACACACACACACACACACACACACACACACACACACACACACACAGGTGTGGGGGTTCCAGTGTTTACAGATGCATTCTTGGGCTTAGGTTGCCATTACTAAATCTTGTAATAATCGGTACCATGAGCTTTTCAGAGACACTGTTATTGTATTTATTTATTATTTATTTGTGGGTTGTGGTTGTGTAGTTCTCGGTTCGCATTGTTTGATTTCTTTTGTCGTTGTTTTTTTCATTTTCCCTACTGTCATGTGAGTGTGAAGGCGGACTTGGATGTTTTCTTGTATTTTCTTTGTTGCCCTTCCTCTCTTGTATCCTCAACTTACCCTATCCCTATTAACTTATTTTTCCTACCTCTCTTCATCTTCTTCCTTTCTTCCCCTTTATTTTCAGTCTCCGTGTCAATAATATTAAATAGAAAACTCACAGCAATTTCACACATATATATCAAGCAGGGTACTATAGCAAAAGCCGTAATGCTCCACTTGTGAAAGTAAATCTGTGGGGCTTCCACTTGGTACTCCGACACCAATTCTGAGCACCACACTGCCAGACAGGATGTGTAAAAAAAGAAGAAGAAAAAAGAAAAGTAGCCCCAAAGCATAATGTTTCTACCTCCATGCTTCACAGTGGGTATGGTGTTGTTGAAATGCAGCTCAGTGTTCTTCCCCCTCCAAACATGGTGGGTGGCATTGTCTCCTCTGACCACATGACGTTCTCCCAATCCTCCTCTTTATCATCCACATGGTCTCTGTAGTGTGTTACTAATAGTAACCTTTGTTACTGTGGCCCCAGCTCTATTTAGTTAATTGACCAGTTCCCTATGTGTAGCTCTAGGCTGTTTCCTCACCGTTCTCAAGATCATGTGTTCCCCACATGGTGAGATCTTGCACGGGGCCCCAGCTCAAGGGAGATTGTCAGTGATCTTGTATTTATTCCATTTCTAATAATTGCTCCAACAGTTGATCTCTTGTCACCAAGCTACTTGACTATTGTAGATTCGCTCATCCCAGTCTTGTGCAGGTGTACAATCCTGTCCCTGGTGTTTTTGTACATCTCTCTGGTCTTGGCCATGATGGAAGTTGGAGTCTGACAGTTTGAAGGTGTGGACAGGTGTATTTTACACAGGTAATGAGTTGCCATTAATACAGGTAACAAGTGGAGGATATAAGAGCATCTTAAAAAACAAGAAACAGGTCTATGAGGACCAGAATTCTGGCTTGTTTGTAGGTGCTAACTACTCATTTTATGCAGCATTATACAAATACATTCTTTAAAAATCCTACAGTGTGATTTTCTGGATTTTTTACATTCTGTCTCTCACAGTTGAAGTATACCTATGATGAAAATGACATACCTCTCTCATCTTTTAAAGTGGGACAACTTACACAATTGGTGGCTGCCAAGTACTTTGTTTGCCCCACTGTACCTTTTCCCCAGTGCCCCACTGTATATTTTAATAAAAGTGGGAATGGAAATTATGCTCTGGGTTGTGCTGTGATTTAATGCAGAACAGTTTAAAACATCAAACAAGGTTAGACTATAATCACTTTTAGCTGTCAGCTGAAAAGTTGTCAACCTGTTACAGGTGTAGAAACTAGGTCGTTTTATGAGTCCTGGATGCAGCTGAGTTGTTTTTTCCACTGTCATTTCTCCTGCAAACTTGATGTGGAAATGAAAAGCAACTGAGTGCATAGCTTTCTGACGTACATTTGAAACCAGATATTTACATACACTACATATACACACAAAATAAAGTCAGAAGTATACATATTCTTGTCATGTGTTTTCGAAAAGAGGACCTAAATGCAGAGCTCTGTTTTGAGCTCCTCCTGCTCATCTTTAATAATAAAGTCCAAACTCAGGCATGGGACAGCACAGGACATGGACGTTGGTAAGGATGACGACAAATCAGCAGAGACATTAGGGCACAGGGGAACATATATACACAGGGACGTAATCAGGGGAAACAAAAAAAAACTGGGGATAATCAGGACACAGAGACAGACAAAAACAGGGGCAAAAAGTCACACTGTGACAATACTTCCTTAATATTTGGTAGAATTGCCCCGAAACTGTTTCCCTTGGGTTTCCTTCCTCTTGAAAGAACTGATGTAACTGGGTTAGGTTTGAAGGCCTTCTTGCTTGCACTGCCTTTTTAGTGCTGCCCACAAATTTTCTATGGGATTAAAATCAAGGCTTTTTGGTGGCCACTCCAGTACCTTGACTTTGTTGTCCTTAAACCACTTTATAACTAATCTGGTGTAAGTATGCTTCAGTTCAATGTCCATTTGGAAGATTCATTATCACCCAAGCATGAACTTACTGGCTGATGTCTTCAGATGTTGCTTCAATATTTACACATACATTTATTTTCTCATAATGCCATCTATTTTGTGAAGTGCACCAGTCCCTTCTGCAGCAAAATACAACATCATGCTGCCATCCCCATACTTCAGAGTTGGGATGGTGTTACACACCTTCACAGCTTCCCCACTTTTCCTCCAAATATGGAGTTAAAGTCTTAACATAGGTTCAGGAGCAGGACCACGCCTCAAACCTACTTCTTACTCAGCAATCTATACAAACCCGACTCACCTGGCTTCCAAGGCCTCTAACCTTCTAATTACTTAGTACTCAGCCTGCCTATTGTTCCACATTTGTCTTGTTCATTTTGCACCTGCTAGACACCTCTGCACCCTTTGTGCTCACGTTCATGTGCTTACAACCTACATCCAATGTTTGTTCCTGTCTTTCAACATGGACATCCCCACTGTTTGTGTTGATCCGTCCGAGTTCCACAAGGAACTGCTTAGGCTTCCTCCTGCTCCCTCTCCTCCCTGCACGCCCATGGCTTTCTCGCTGCACTGAGGCCTCGCTTCGGCGCTCTCCCACTACTGCTTTGGGCAGCTTGGTCCCGGCTCTCCCTCCTTATCTGTCTGGCGGGCCGGGCCGCATGGCCCTCCAAGGCGGACATCACCAGCGCTTTTAAGTTCCTGCCCTTTCACCCAGACTTCTGGAGATTCTCCTGTGTTTACTGGAAGGAGACTTACTACTTTCCGGCTCACTTTTAGCTGCTGAAGTAGCCCCAGGATCTTTGATTCCTTTTTTAAAGCCTTGTGCTGGGTCTTGTTCAATACCTACAGTGCTGTCCACTTAAGTCATCCACCTCCTGATGACTTTCTGGTCATCACATCGCTTTGTCTCCTCTTTGTTTAGGGTGTCCCTCTTTTTGAGGAGAAGACAGTCTGTCCCCTTACCGCTTTGGAGTTCCTGGGTATAGCAAATTTCTGTCTTCCTGGAATGGCATTTCTTTCTTTTATAACGATTTAGTTTCCCATCCAGCTCTATACCAAAGCTGCACCTTCGGCTTCGGTGGCTACCACAGCGGGAGGTGGTTCGTGTCAGCATGGGCCCTGGAGTTCGACTCCCTGCGGCTTCAGTCTGCTTCCCTTTCCTCGGATCTCCACGAGTTCTATCCCATTGTGGTCGCTGCCCTTCTTTGGAGGGGATGAATAGTCTCAATACTCCATTCTCATCCATTCAGATAATGCTGCTGCTGTAGACATTTTAAAGGTTGACAAAAACAAAGGTCTGTCACGCTCTCGCGCTATCGGGCAGTTTATCCGCAGACACATCCTTGTGGCAGCCCAACATCAGTTCCTACTTTGCGAATCTCTTGTCCCAGGCCATGGAAATTGTATTGCTGATTCTCTTTCTCATTTCTTTTTTCTGAAATTCAGATCATTGGTGCCCAGAGGTGTCAAAAGTATTCACATTCAAAACTCAAGTAGAAGTATAGATAATCGGGTTTAAAAAGACTTCTGTAGAAGTTGAAGTATCAAGTCAAGCTTTTTACTCAAGTAGAAGTAAAAAAGTACTGGTATCAAAACTACATAAAGTAAAAAAGTTAAAGTAATGTATGTAAAAAAGCCATTAAATTGTATCACAGGACTACCACACCTTCCCAAAAACACTTATTAAAAAGCATAATGACTATAATGTTATACAAAAATTTTGATATAGAAAAATGTTGAGTACAATAGGTTACTTGTTTCATCCGCATATATACACTCATTGAAAATAAATAAATTTTGGAATGCAAATATATTTAAAAAATATGTGGAGTACTGAGCATTAATGTGTTGTGCCACAGATAGGTAGGATTTGGCTATGAATAAATATGAATAATTGCCTAGGGCAATTATTAATAAGATTAATAATTTTATGTAAAATTTACCAAGTTTGGGGGCACCACCTGGGGGATTCCAGGAATATATATACATATAGCCAAATTGTTCAGTCTCAGTTTATGTTTATGATTATATGCCTGATAAGGCTGAGATATTTAAACAATATATGAAGGAATAAGTTCTTAAGCTGTGGACATTAATTGTACGCATTACTCCAAGTAATCCCAGACAACTTCTCTTTGAGTTAAGGGGAATTTATTTAGAAAATAGATCAACCTGAAAGCCAAACATTTCATAAATTTATCCCATCTATTCTAAAGCATGCAACTACTACTACAGATCTTAGAAAACAATAATAGCTGAACATTAAACACAATTAACATGAAATGAATCAGTGAGAACAGCTGAGGTTCGGGTCAGAAAAAGAAGGGGTGGCCCTCACTCCAGGGGGCTCAGCTAAGGTAGCCTGTGGGACAAAGTGTCATAAATCTCAGCTCTGTGCCAAGATGGGGACCTGCACATGGGGTGTAAGAAAGGGGTCATAAAACTAGCTTTGGCTAAAGGAGCACATGGGGTGGAGCATCCATGTGGAAGGCCTCTGCTTTACCAACAGACTAAAGACAATGGACCGAGCCAAACTCTGCCAACCAGGTGATAAGGGAGCGAGAGAGAGAGAGAGAGAGAGAGAGAGAGAGAGAGAGAGAGAGAGGGTAAAAAAGGAAGGAAAAAGAAAGGTGTGATCCGCTCAGGATAAAAACAGTTTCAAACACAGCAGTTACAGCTGAAACTTATGCGTGCGGCGACGCCAAAATGAGCAAATAGGTATAGCGCTTAAAGACACTTTAAACCAACAATGAACGAGATCTATCTCGTAAAAACTGTATTTTCTCCATTTATCTCCTCCCAGACACAATATTAGTATAAATGAACCGGTTTAGTCCTACTTTGCTTATAAGGAGGTCCAGTCCGCTAGGAGGAGAGCAAATTGCGTCTGTAGTTGAGCAAGAAAAGGAAGAGTTATAAAAAACCTTGCACAGGATTGCGTGTGGCCCAAAGGCAGGCTGGATGGCCTGGAGGTCGACGTCTAACGAACTGTCTGGGAACAGTCCGGATATGGCTCACCCTGGTTACGCAAACAGGATGAGCACTTCGAAGCTTTGAAATGAGTTCTTCCCGGTCCAGCGGGTCAGAACAAATGAGAATCTTCACCGGTGATATGTTCTCTGTTTAGCCAGGGTCTCTGCTAACACTTCTGGCTTGAGAACATTTGAAATGGGCGCGACTCCATTTTCTTATAGCCCTTTGGCCGTGATGTCACCATTGATGTCACCATTGGTGGCTACGGACCAATAGGAGTGTGTTGGGGGTCACTGTTAGGATTGCTGGGAAATGTGGTCTGCTCAGTCCAACTTTGAAATGGCTCCCAGCCATCCAAAAGTCTGTTCCATTCATCTTATTAGAAAGGGAATCACAACAAATGTGTTTCATGAGGTGGAAGATGTGACAAGTTGCCTATAAACATTGTAATGGTGCCAAAAGTCAAACGTTAAAGGTATGTTATTCTATCTTTATTGAAATGTAAATGTACAATCAGCAGCTGCAGTAATCTGTGAAGACACCAGGTGAAAACAACAACAATTACCCTTGTATGGTCTATACTTCAGTATACTGTCAAATTAAAGAATAATGAATCATATATATAAATAAATGCTGCTGTAGCCCGAACCAGGAGCACAAAAGAGACGCAAACGTATAGAGGACTAGCACATTGCTTGCAAACCAAAGAATTTCATTTTGACCTAGGACTAGTTAATGATGCACTTTTTGAACTGTCAAAGCTATCCCAACAGCTCCATGCACAGTTTATCATGCTTTTAAAACCAGAACACCACAATTCGTGTTTTGAGGTCCTTTGAATACTCTCCAGGGGAAAAGTCAGTGGAAGCCAGTGAAGCACAGGCTTCCGGACATTTTTGGGTCTGTTCCCTTAGGGGCTGTTTACACAACAACGTTTTTCAACAAAATGGAGGTTTTTCTCTCCCGTTTACACGACAACGGGAAAACGGGGGGGCAAAAATGCATCTTTTGGTAAACGGCTTCTAGAGTGTAGAGTTTTGAAAACGCTGAGTGATACCTTGTCGTGTAAACGCAAGCCGGAGAAGTTTGAAAATGATGACATCACTGCCAGCCACCTACGGACGTGTTGCACTCCGCCTTTCTACAGAAAAACAACAATGGCGGATCCAGGTATGCTGTTACTACTGATGCAGCTTCTGAAGTAATTTGGTCTCTGTAAGCAAAACTTAGAGATCATCAGGCTTCTATGCGATCGCCATCGGAAACGCATACAGTACGTGTGTCAAATAATTAATACGCCTTTATTTAAGCGGAGGAGAACTACAAGAAGACAGTGAAATGTTTCTTTTCCGGGTTGTGAGGGGGAAACCTTGGAACACTGCATACACGGGGCACACTGCCGGGTATATGTGCTACATCGCAGTGCGTTTTCACTCGCGTATTCAAACAAAAATGGCAACGTTGTCGTGTGAACAGCCCCTTAGAGTCAAATCCCAAACTAATATCAATAGCTTGATCAGTAATATGGAGAACCGTCTCAATTCAAGGGGAAATCCTACGTGATATGAGCATACTTGATAAAAGCAATTGGCCATCTAAACCTAGTATCAGATATGGTCAGATAGAAGTAAAGAGACTTTGTAAAAGATTTAATCTTTGTGAAAACCAAGCTGTTAATGGCATGAGAGACTTAATCGAGTACCAAAGCAAAGAGCCTGAAAACCTTGAACCGCTGATCACTTGCATGAAAACCATTCCATGTATCACAGCTGAATGTGAAAGAGGGTTTAGCCTAACGAACAATGTATGTGCAGATAAAAGGTCTTCTCTGTTATTGTCAAATGTAATTAATCTCATAATGATCAGTTTAAATGGGCATCCTGTTAATCTTTTTGAGCCTAGGAAGTATGTAACAACATGGTTAAGAAAGCACCACTCTGCAACACAGACAAAAAGACCAATGAAACCTAAGGAGCCTGAGAACAAACACATTTGGAACATTTTATATATCTACACATTAATTTAGTTAAATCTGTTTTTGAATTAAATAATACTTCTGTACCTGCTACTTAATACATGAAAATGCCCGGCTGTACCACGTGACTGCTTCGGGAAGTGGTTCAGAGTTTGCGGAGTGGTTTGACAGCAATATAAATCCCCTTAGGCTCCATTCAAAATGTGGGTTTGTGTAGGAGACTTCCAGTCAGTTTGGAGTTTGGATAGGAGAGTTTGGCTAGCGTTTACATAGTTTGGAGATAGTTTTGAGAGTATAGAGACAGATAGTTTGAAGATTTAGGAGAGTGAGGAGAGAAAGATAAGATTTAGGTAGGGTGACCAACCGCCCTGTACATGTCCACTTTTCACGTGCCGTCCAAGGCGTCCGGGGAGATTTCATAGATTGATAAAAATGTCCTGGTTTTCATTGTTTTTAAGTGGACTAATAAGCATACCTAAAATGACTGGTGCGATGCATGCAATATGAGAGCCCCCAAGACCACGGATGTTTTTAAAAGAATTAAAAAAGAATTAAAAAAAGGTTGTCTGGTTTTCTGAGCATCAATAATTATAACCAATAATTTAAGATTAATATAATTATTGATGACGTTCGAGTTTAACCTGTTTATTAAAGATATAGGGCACCAATCTCATAAATGAGATATTTTTAATTAAACCAGACTGTCAGTCTCTCTGAAAAGGCGGAGTTCGTCCGCGGGGTTAAGAAAAAAAAACTTTACAGCACTGAAATAGCACTGGAAACTTCTCGTTACTTAAGGGAATTTATTAATGAAATAGGTCAACCTTACAGATTGCATTTCATTCATAATTTCGATCTATTCTAACGCATGCAAAAATATAGAACAAAGTTAACGTCGAGGGAAGGGGGCGTGTGTGTGCGGCTGTGTGTGTGTGTGCGGCTGTGTGTGTGTGTGGGAGACAGCGAGCGAATGGGGGGGGTTCAGCTCACACCCTCAATGCGGTCAATAACTCAAGCCTTATCAATTGGCGCGATCGGTTCACAAAGGAAGACAAAGGAAGACCACGTGGCAATTCAACAAAGGCTAGTTTCAATTAGCAATGGTGGCTTGGACAAAGGAAACGGGGGCAACGGAGAAAGGGGATCAACGGAGGCCACGCGACCTGTCTAAACAGACACACGCCGACCGCAGCGGACAATACAACAAGCCAGGAAATAATACAATACAATATACCGCTTTTGGTTGACAGACTTATTTTTAACCACAGAAAAATGTATGTATATATATATATATATATATATATATATATATATATATATATATATATATCCTAGACTTATTATCCTAGACTTATTATCCTAGACTTATTTTTAACCACAGAAAAATGGATATATATATATATATATATATATATATATATATATATATATCCTAGACCTAATTTTCCTCTACCCAGACCAAAAGATATAAACCAGGTTAATCCTACTTGGTGAGGCAGCTCACGACGAAGAACGTAGAAAGTGTCCAGTTTAAAGGAGCGGTTCTCGCAAAACCGCGGTCAGAAAAGCGGACGTCCGACTTCAGGTGCTGAGGAACTCAGACCTTTTTTTAATAGAGCTCAGAGCCCAGCGGACTCCCTGGTTATCCGTACAGGCAAGTCTGTTTGCTCGGACGATTCACTTCGAAGTTTAAAAGGGAAGTTCTTCCTGGTCAAGCAGGTTTGAACAAAAAACGGAAAATGCTAGCAATGGATTAAAGCGTCTCCTTGCAGCACCGCTGGGGAACCAAAAGACGAGGATTTCAATATTCGCGCTGCCTTTATCAACTCTGTGATGTCATCACTGGCCACAGACCAATGAGAATGGGTTGAGGGCAGCGCAACGGATGCTGGGAGATGCAGTTTGTTCAGTGGAAGGATGCTGGGAGATGCAGTTCGTTCAGTAAAAGGCCATAGCCTCAACATCCCCCTTTTAGTTCCAAAGAATGCGCACTGTTCAGTCTTTGGAGCTAGAACCAGGTTCATTGTCCATTACGTCCAGGAATGCCGCTGTCCTTCAGCGGGCAAGGTGTAACAGTTCAGTCCATTACGTCCAAAAATGTTGCTGTCCTTCAGCGGGAAGGTAAGGCAAGGCAAGGCAAGGCCATTTTATTTGTATAGCACACTTTCAACAGCAGGGTAATTCAAGGTGCTTTACATGATTTGGTGATTTGAAAAAAAAAAAAAACATGAAAGAAACACACATTACACATGATACACAATAAAGCAAGAGAAAAAAAAAAGCAAGAGAGCATGAACACATTTCATACATATGACATCAAGAATTTACTCAAAGGCAATTCTAAACAGATGGGTTTTTAGTCTCGATTTAAAGCAGTTCAGAGTTTCAGCAGCTCCACACTCGTCAGGAAGTCTATTTCAGATAAGGGGAGCATAAAAACTGAAAGCTGCTTCTCCATGTTTAGTTCTGAGTCTAGGGATGTTTAGTAGGCTAGAGTTGGAGGTCCTGAGTGGTCTTGGTGGTTGGTACCATGACAACAGGTCTTCAACATATTTTGGTGCTAAGCCATGTAATGATTTATAAACTAGTAAAAGTATTTAAAAGTATATTCTCTGAGCTACAGGGAGCCAGTGTAAGGACTTTAGAACTGGGGTGATGTGCTCTACTTTCCTGGTTCTAGTGAGGACGCGAGCGGCAGCGTTCTGGATCACCTGCAGCTGTCTGATTGACTTTTTAGGCAGACCTGGGAAGATGCTGTTGCAGTAATCAATCCGACTAAAGATAAACGCATGGATGAGTTTTTCTAGGTCGTGTTGCAAAATCAGTCCTTTAATCCTTGAGATGTTCTTCAGGTGATAGAACGCTGACCTTGTTATTGCCTTTATGTGACCCTGGAGGTTCAGGTCTGAGTCCATTACTACACCTAGGTTACGAACCTGATCAGTAGTTTCTAGCTGTATTAATTGAAGCTGTGTGCTGACTCTTGATCGTTCCTCCTTGGGTCCAAAAATAATCACTTCAGTTTTGTTTCTATTCAGCTGGAGAAAGTGATGGCACATCCATCCATTTATTTGGTCAATGCATTGATTTAGGGTTTGAATGGGTTCAGAGTCACCTGGTGACATTGTAATGTAGAGTTGAGTGTCATCTGCGTAGTTATGATAGCTAATGTTATTGGTTGCTATAATCTTGCCTAGTGGGAGCATGTAGATAATAAATAAGAGGGACCCCAGGATGGAGCCCTGGGGCACCCCACATGTGATTTCTGTTCGTTCTGATGAAAAGTTTCCTATTGAAACATAGAAGTCCCTGTTCTTTAAGTAAGACTCGAACCAGCCAAGTACTGTACCAGAGAGTCCGACCCAGCTCTCCAGTCGTTCCAATAAAGTATATTGATCAACAGTGTCAAATGGTGCACTGAGGTCCAACAGAACCAGCACTGTGGTTCTTCCACAGTTTGTATTTATGCGGATGTCATTAAGTACTTTGACGAGGACAGTCTCGGTGCTGTGGTGAGCGCGGAAACCAGACTGAAAAACATCAAAACGGTTTGTCATTGTTATGAAGCCATTTAACTGCTGAAACACAGCTTTTTCAATAATCTTACTGATGAATGGAAGATTAGAGATCGGCCTGTAGTTCTGCATTAACGTGTTGTCCAGATTTTTCTTCTTTAGCAGTGGTTTAATAACTGCTGTTTTTAAAGCATGAGGGAAGACACCTGATAGCAGTCATGAGTTAACTATTTGAACAAGATCAGAACCAATAACAGGAAGAACTTTCTTTAGAAAAGCTGTGGGTAGGATATCAAGACAGCAGGAAGAGGAGCTTAATTGGATAATGATTTTTTCAAGGCTGTTCTGGTTTAATTCGTGGAATTAAGACATTTTCTCTACATTGTTGTTGATTGGGGATGGCACTGGTTGTGGGTTCGATATTGAGGTACAGATTGACCATCTAATTGTTAACAATTCAGTCCATTAAATCCGAATCTGGTCCCAGCAACTGAAAACCCTCCTTTTCAGAAAAGCCTATTTTTAAGTGTCTGTGAATTTGTTTTTACCCATTTTTATCTGTTTAATTTTCGTAGCACTTTTAGATTTGATGTCAAATGTTTAGTGCATTATAAATAGATTTTCATTATTATTATTATTATTATTATTATTATTATTATTATTATACGACACATTTAATCTAATCTATTGTTCTCACTGAGAACACCTTTTTTCTCAGAATGTTATTTCAGATTTTTGTTCAATTTTTGTCCAGTAAAGCAAACTATTACTGTTTCTGGTACATATTCTAATTTGGAAGAGTAATTATTTCTATTATTAATTAATTTCTAGAGATTTTAAAGTCATTTCTGCACTTGTGAAAGCCTATCTGAAGTTTGTTATTAAACTGTTTATTCTAAACACTTGGAGAATGCATGCTTAAAATATGTTAAAATCAAACGTCTGGTCACAGTCATGATAGTGTTTCAGGACTGTGCCAAGTGTCCTCTTTTTTAGAAATCTAAATATGGTCACCCTAATTTAGGAGAATGAGGAGAGAGAGAGTTAAGTGAGAGGATGGAACCAGCTAGAAAGAGGAGGATTTCCCCTGTGTGGGAGCCAAATATTAGCAGGCTGGAACCCCCCTGGAGTATTGGGAAAAGCAAAAATTGCTGTACCTCAATTTATATAGTCTAGCACTTGTGTTTTTGTGTACACCGGCATCTTCTGCGCCTGGTGAAAGAGTGTTTTCGAAGGCTAGTAAGGTGGTGTCAAGAAGGAATCACTTAAAACCTAAAACTGTTGAGAAACGGCTATTTTTGAAAAAAAAAAAAGAATTTCCCCTGTTTTGTACATCATTGCCCAAGTTACACAATCATTTTCAGTGACCTCTTCCTAGTTCCACAAGCATTTAAACTTTCCTCTGCCTGCTTAAGCCCATGTTTTTTGCCTCAAGTGACAGAAAAACATTATTACACAACCTGCCATAATATATGATACTACCGTTTTGGGATAATTTACAGACAGAATACATTCAAAATATTTGTAATATTCACATTTGTACTACTTTATGTAGAGAATTTTTTTTTTTTTTGGGAACTCATAGTCATTCCTAAGAACCATAGCAGACTTACAACTTTAATGCATCACACATTAAGTGGCTAAGAGCTACAGCTGCCTGTGATTATGTACCTGGCCAGTAGGGGGTTTTGTGTTCACGTGAAGCCCCGTGAGCAGAACCCTTTCTTGAACCAATTGGCTCAAGTGGTTCAATGCCTCATGGGGCTTCATCTCACCATCACTACTGTAACCTATTATACTTTCTGTCATGTTTAGATTTTAGAGAGGACTCAAATGCAGAGGAATTCAAAAATAAATATTTAATTAAACAAGGAAACAAAAACACTTACAAAACCTCAGGGGAACCAGGGGAACCAGGAGACCATGAAACGTGGAAAAGACATGGAAGAACAACGAGGGATGATAGACAACGAACCAGCGGATAGTGACAGGATGAAAGCAGAATATATACTGAGGAGGGAAATGAGGAAGTGACAGAGGAGACCAAGAACTAATTAGTTAAGGCAGATGCAGGTGAGGACAATTAGTGAACTGGGTGAGGAGCAGAGTGGCAGGGAGACAAGAAAGGCAAGGGAAACAGAAAACTCTTAAGAAGAGAAGCTGCAGAGCCTCTTCGGGTGTAGCTAACAAGCGCTGATAGCAACTTAAGAGGAGCTCTGTATGATTTGGCTGCTGGGACGGAGGGAGATCTTTGATTCCGGGAATGGTTGGTAGGACACGCGGCGAGTTTGGTGAATGGTGAAAAGATTACGAACAACAAAGAATAGGGTGTCGGAGGACGGGAAGTTAAAAAGTCCCGGGTGTATTTCAATCCTCCGGAGGAAAGGAGTCCATCTGCAAGACATGCCAAAATCCAGATTGGAAGCGAAAGTAATGGCGGGTAGGCACGGCTGTGTAGTGAATGGGAAGGAGTGGGGAGATATAGAGGAATATGAGAGTGAGGATAGTATGGAGATGAGCTTTGGACAAGAAACAGTGAGGGAAAAAAGAGGTAATAATTTTGATGAGTATTAAACTAGTAAACAAAGAAGGAAGATGTCGAGTGAGAGCACAGATGAAGGGGGAAATAATTTCAAAGTCATTTTGAGGTTTAACAAAGGAAATGGGGTGAATTCATTGAGTCCGGTTAAGTTGACGACTATTCTGAAAAATCAAGTAGGAGATATCAAAGTTGCTAAAGTTTTGAGAGATGGTAATCTGTTGATTGTTTGTAGGAGTGAAGATCAGAGAGAAAAGGCATGTAAAATGAGAGAAGTGGGGAAACACAAGGTGATCAGCACGAGCAAGGTGGGAATGGGTGGACAGGGACTGAAAGGAGTGATTTGGGGAATAGCTGTTGAGGTATCCATAGAAGAAATCTAAACTAATCTAAGAGGGGCAAAACTGAGAGGTGCAGGGAGATTTACTGTGTTTCAGGACGGTGTAAAGAAAGAGACTGAGAGTGTGTTGCTAGAATTTCAGGGAGAAGTTATGCCGTTTAAGGTATTTCTAGGATGCATGTCTTATTCTGTGAGGGAATATATACCAAAACCCATTAGATGTTATAACTGTCAAAGATTTGGACACACTGCCAATATATTTAAAGGGAAAACGAGATGTTCTAGGTGTGGAGGAAATCATGGATATGAAGAATGTAGAAACAGAATGAAGCCAAAATGTTGCAACTGTGGAGGAGATCATAGTGCTGCTTATGCCGGGTGTCAGGTAATGAGGAGAGAAGTTCATATTCAACAAACTAGAGTTCAAAACAAAATATCATATGTAGATGCAGTTAAAATGGTTGAGGAAAATACAGAAAAAAGAGCTGGAGTCATAGGAGCGGTGTCTCCCAAAGGACAGGAAAAAGAAAAGGAAGGGAAAGTTTGGATAGATTTGAAAAAGTTGGTAACTTTCATTGCTAGAGTAATAAATGCAACAATGGAAACAAAATCAAAAACAGAGAGAATACAAATCATCGTGAAAGCAGCAGTAAACCATCTGGATATAAATGAATTGACGTGGGAGGAAGTTAGAAATAAACTCAGTGCCCAAGCAAGCCAGGAAGGGGGGTGCATAGGGTAGTAAATGGTATTGATTTTACAATGGAATGCAAGGAGCTTAATAGCTAATGGACAGGAATTTAAAAGATATATAGATGAGTTATCAGAAAAGCCAGATATTATATGTATTTAGGAGACATGGCTAAACATAAATCTCGATTTTAAACTAGCTCAATATACAGTCATTAGGTGTGATAGGGACGAGGGTGTAGGAGGAGGTTGTGCTACTTTCATCAATAATAACTTGAACTATAGAACTACTAAAATAGGAAAAGAAGATTAATTTATTGGCATAGAATTTTATGCTAAACAGGGGCTGATTTATGTAATCCATTATTATAATTCATGCAAGAAGTTAGATATTAATCATCTTAAATTAGTTACAGATCATAATAATAAACATGTATTTTTATGTGGAGATTTTAATGCACATAATACGTTGTGGGGAGGAACTAAGACAGATCCAAATGGTGAGGTAATTGAGGAGCTAATGGATGAATTAAATCTAGTGTGTATTAATGATGGAAGAGGGACAAGAATAAATACGAATACAGGTAGCACATCTGCACTAGATCTCACCCTGGTTTCAAATGAAATGGCGGGGTACTGTGAGTGGGAGTTGCAGGAGAGCACATTAGGGAGTGATCATTACCCAATTCTCACTAGAGTTTATGGGGATAAAGAATCAACAATAGAAGAAAGAGAAGGAAGGTGGGTATTTAAAAAAGCAAAATGGGATCAATTTAAATATATATGTGAGAAGGAGCAATCAAGGATAAAGGTGGAGAAAAATATCAAAGTGGTGGAAAAAACATTTAGGAAAGTGATAATTGCAGCAGCAGAGATAACAATTCCTAAGAGTAAAGGGAGTATGAAAAGGAAGAATGTGCCATGGTGGTCAGATCAATGTGAGAAAGCAATTAAAGATACAAATAAAAGTCTGAAAGTATTAAGGAAGACACATAATTTTGATAACTTAGTAGAGTACAAAAGATCACAGGCTGAAGCAAGGAGAGTTATTAAAAGGGCAAAAAGAGAGAACTGGAGAGGATTTTGTGATAAGATTGGGTGAACTACACCAATAAGTAATGTGTGGGGAATGATAAGAAAAATGAAAGGAATTTATAGAGAATGGAAATATCCAGTGCTTAAAACAGGAGAGGAATTAGCTATAAACAATAAGGATAACGTAGAAATGTTAGCTAAAACATTTGTCAGAATTCATAGTAATAATAATTTATCGGAAGATAGAAGGAAAAGAAGAGAAGAAACTAGAAGGAAAAATGATGTAGAAGGTGATAAAGGAAAAATAATGACAACAATGGATGCTCCATTCACACTATTTGAATTAGAGAGAGCTCTTGGAAAAACTAGGGTAACTTCTCCAGGTAAAGATAAAATAAGTTATGAGATGCTTAAACACTTAGGGAGTAGGATGAAAATAAAATTACTAGAATTATATAACAAAGTTTGGGAAAAAGGGAAATTACCAAGCAATTGGAAAGAGGCTGTGATAATTCCTATAATGAAACCCGGAAAAGATCCAAGCAAACCAGAAAATTATGGGCCAATAGCACTCACGTCACATATTGGAAAAATAATGGAAAGAATGATTCAGGAGAGATTAACATATTATCTTGAAAGTAGGAAACTAATATCACAATGTCAAAGTGGATTTAGGAAAAGCCGAGGAACAATGGATCCTGTAGTCTGCCTTGAAACTGAAATTAGGAAAGCTCAAATCAATTAAGAAAATTTAGTAGTAGTTTATTTTGATGTAGAAAAAGCATATGCTACGGTTTGGAAAGAGTGATTATTGATTAAATTAAGTACGTTAGGACTTACAGGTAGGATATATGATTGGATAAAAGATTTTTTGTGTAATATATACATTCAAGTAAAGATGGGAAATATAGTGTCAAATAGTTATTTGGTAGATAATGGAACTCCACAAGGAAGTGTAATTAGTCCTGTACTTTTTTCTATAATGATTAATGATGTATTTGAGAATATAGGGCAGGAATTTGGAAAAGCACTGTTTGCAGATGATGGAGCGTTATGGAAAAGAGGAAGAAATATACAACATATACAGAAAAAAATGCAAGAAGCAATTGCAGAGGTAGAGAAGTGGTCTTATGAATGGGGATTCAAATTTTCAGTAGAAAAAACAAAAAGCATGGTATTTACAAGGAAAAGGAGGGTGGTGATTAATCTTAAATTATATGGAGAACAATTGGAACAAGTAAACAGTTTTAGATATTTGGGAATTATATTTGATACAAAATTAACATGGAAGGAGAATATCAATAAAATTGAGGAAAGATGTAAAAAAGTAATTAATATAATGAGATGTTTGAAAGGGAATGAGTGGGGAGCTAGTGCTCAGGCTCTAAAACAAATTTATATATCAATGGTTAGGTCAGTTGTAGATTATGGTGGTATTATATATAGTTCAGCTTGTAAAACATTATTAAAAAATATAGAAGTTATACAAAATCAAGCGTAAAGAATATGTAGTGGAGCAATTAGAACAACTCCAATAGTATCCATACAGGTAGAAATGGGAGAAATGCCATTGAAATTGAGATTCAAACAATTATCTCTGAATTATTGGGCAAGTATACAGGGATTTTCAGATGATGAACACCTGGTTAAAAAAGCTATGTATGCATGCTGGGAGAGTGAAAACAAAAAGTTTGAGAGTGTAATTTGGAAAATAAATAGGTTAGCAAAGATTATGAAATTACATGATAAAACAATAATAAAGAATTTTTTATATTCAGCTACTCCAACTTGGTTTTTTCCAGACGTAAATATAGATTTTTACATTCAAAATAAAATGGCAATCAGTAAAGGCAAAGGAAACTGGGAAAAGATTGTTGAAGAAAGATTAGGTAGTATACATAAATCGTTTATTCCAGTATTCACAGATAGGTCAAAAGATTCAGGAAAAGAGAATATAGGATTTTCTTTCTGTATTCCAATATTAGGAAAATATGTTAAAACAAGAACATCAGACAAATTATCAGTGTTTACGGTGGAAATGTTAGCAATTTCATTTAGTTTACAATGGATAGAACAAAATACGATAAAAAAGGGTATAATATGTTCAGACTCACTGTCAGCTCTAATGTCACTTAAATCAATGTCAACAGATAGTAGACCTGATATATTATTTGAAATATATGAAAGCTTATTTAGGTTAAATAAGATCAAGTCAGAAATAAGATTCATGTGGGTTCCAGCACATAGGGGGGTAGAGGGAAATGAAATAGCAGATTTTCCTGCTAAGCAAGCAGCAAAACAAGGTACAATAATAGAAATGCCATACAGTGTAGCAGAAGTGAAAGCAATTATTAAAAAGCAAATAATGGGCGAATGGCAGGATGAATGGATAAGGGAAAAGAAAGGATGGCATCTTTATCATATTCAGGGAAAAGTAGGAAGAATGAATATTATACAAATGAATAATAGAGATCAAACAGTTATTTCACGGCTAAGGATGGGACATACAGCGTTAAATAGTACGCTTTATTTGATAGGGAAACCTCCTACAGGTTTATGTGTTTGTGGATGGAATAGGGAAACGGTGGAACATGTAATATGTGTTTGCACTAAATATATAGAAAATAGGAAGAGGTTAGAAGAAAAGTTAAAAGTAAAAGGATATGGGGTATTGAGTTTAAAGAATATATTGAGTGGGGGAAAATGTATATATTGGTTAGTTTTGGAATTTTTAAGAGAAAGTGGATTAATAAGAAGAATATAAATATGCTACGACCCACACTCCTACACAGTAGGTGGCGGAAATGCACCTGACGCTAGTTGCCACCCACCAATAAAACCAAAAGAAAAAGCAGAAGAACTCTTAAGAAACTAGAAACTATCTAAAGATATGACTAAGGAGGACTCTAAGGGAAACTAAAGGAAACACTGGAGAACAGAAGGAAGAAATAAATAATGAGATTAACTAAGGAAACACAAATGATAAGATGGACATAGACAAAAAGGTGAAAACGTCTGAGCAAGGAGGAAATAAGAAAACAAGGAAGTGCATGAAATAAATGCCAAAGAGTACATAATAGTAATAATAAAACCGAATAAGGAAAATAACTAAGTTTAAACACAAAACCTAAGAACTGTGACACTTTCTACATTTTCAATACAAATCCAACAGTTCTACAAAGCTTGTTGTACATGTATTTAATTCAAATATAATCATCTGAGAATTTTTGCAATGTTAAGGAGTAACTAAACCCCAAAACAACTTTTTTTTGCTTCTAAACTGTATAAATGGGTCTTTACCAATGGAATCTTTCATTTTCTGGGGATTTTTTTACATTTTGGTGTAAACTTGTTTAATTCTACACTTTTTGGTCTAAAAACGTCTTAGTGATGCCCTCTTAGGGTTGAACGGTGGCTACTGCATTTGAATTTTGTGATTGGTGGAGAGCGGTACATCCATAAGTCACAGGCATTGACCATGTCACAGCAGCCATGGTCTCACAGACACGCCCCTTGGGTTTGGGTTTTAAACTATCAGATATACCGGCCCTGTGGCGAGTTTGGAGTTGAATTGCGTTTTTCAGGTTACCATTATTATCACTGGTTGTTGTCACTGTTGTGCTCCGTGGAGCTGTTTGGTGTTCAGACTCTCTTGAATTGATCCTATTTTCTCTGTGCTGAGGCCTCTCTAAGTTATTTTAACACACAAGCACACTAAAACACACGTTTTGTTGTGGTGTACTTTACGTTTTGGGAACTCCTTGTGTTTCACACAGCTTTTCTTGGGGTGGTAAGGTCTTGCTAGCTCAATTCGAGCCGCTGGGTCGGGGCCCTGAGTCAGCGCTGCCCGAGGCTGGCGCTGCTGCTGAGGGAGAGAGAGACAGGAGGAGACCAGTCTCTGAGTGGTAATGCTAACATAGGCTAATGTTCAAACAGTATGTTAGCTATGCTAACTAAGTGCTAATGTGATAATAATGGTAACCTGAAAAACGCAATCCAACTCCAAACTTGCCACGGGGGGAATATGTCCTATAGTTTTATACCCAAACCCACGGGGCGTGCCTGTGAGACCATGGCTGCTGTGACACAGTCAATGCCTGTGACGTAGAGATGTACCGCTCTCCACCAATCACAAAATTCAAATGCAGTAGCCACAGTTCAACCCTAAGAGAGCAGCACTAAGACATTTTTAGACCAAAAAGTGTAGAATTAAACAAGTTTACACCTCCTTTAGTGATAATGGTAACTGTAATAAATGTAATATTTTTGTAGCTTTGGATGCGAGGGTATCAGAATTAAAAGCACGGCTTCGCGCTGTTGAAAAACCAGCAGATAGCTGAAGCCCATTAGCCAGCGCGGAGCCAACAAGGGTAGAACCCCCAAGCCACGGGCCACCACCAACCCATCCATGTTTCTAACAGATTTTCCCCGCTCAGCCACACACCCGCTGAGAAGCCGACCCTGGTAATTGGCAGCTCCATAGTCAGAAACGTGGCATTAAGAGACACCATTGACCATAGTCAAATGCTTGCCAGGGGCCAGAACGGGCGATATAAAATCCTACCTGAAACTGCTGGCTAAAGAAAAGCGTAAATACAGTAAAAATGTTATTCACGCTGGCGGTAATGACACCTGGTTACGTCAATCGGAGGTCACAAAAATGAGTTTTGCTTCGGTGTGTAAGTTTGCTAAAACAATGTCAGACTTGGTAATTTTTTCTGGTCCCCTGCCTGATCGGACCAGTGACGACATGTTTAGCCGCATGCTGTCATTCCATCAGTGGTTGTCTGGGTGGTGTCCTGCAAACGATGTGGGCCACATTGATAACTGGCGAACATTTTGGGGTAAACCTGGTCTGATCCGGAGAGACGACATTCATCCCACTTTGGATGGAGCAGCTCTTCTTTCTAGGAATATGGCCGAATTTATTAGTCCTCCAAAACACTGACAACCCAGGGTCCAGACCAGGAAGCAGAGTCATAGTTTAACCCACCTCTCTGCTGCTTCTGTACTGTTACCCACCCATTACCCTATAGAAACAGTGTCTTGCCCACGGCCAAAATTAAATGGATTAAAAGTTAAGCCAACAAAAGCAAATTATGGAAATCGCATAAATATAAATACGACTTTGACTGAACAGAAAAATAAATCTATTAAATGTGGTTTATTAAACATAAGATATCTCTCCTCAAAGACTTTGTAAATGACTTGATTTGTGATAATCACATTGATCTGCTTTGTCTCACAGAAACCTGGTTGCAGCAGGAGGATTATGTCAGTAGGTATAAATGAGTCAACTCCTTCCAGTCATTAAAATTTTCACATTCCTAGAAATACTGGGCGAGGAGGAGGAGTTGCAACCATTTTTCGTTCTGATTTACTAATTAGTCCCAGACCAATTGATAGCTATAGTTCTTTTGAACATCTAACCCTTAATTTTCCTCATCCAAGTTGCAAAACATTAAGACCATTTTTGTTTGTGGTTTTGTATCATTCACCAGGCCCTTACTCTCAATTCTTGGATCAGATCTCACATTTTTTATCTGATTTAGTATTAAATACTGATAGGGTCATTATAGGGGGGGACTTCAATATTCATGTGGATACTGAAAGTGATAGCCTAAATGCAGCCTTTAGTGCTATTTTAGACTCAGTTGGCTTTGCTCAAAAAGTACAGGGATCGACCCACTCAGGTAAACACACTTTGGACCTTGTACTAACATACGGTATTGAGTGTGAGGAAATAACAGTCCACCCACATAACCCAGTCCTGTCTGACCACTTCTTAATAACTTTTGAATTTACTTTAACTGACCATCTTAAATCTGAAAGAAAATTTCATTATAGTAGAGCTTTATCAGACAATGATTTAACAATTTTTAAAGAATCTGTTCCATTCTTACATTCCTCGGGTGTCTCAGAGTAACACAGTGGATGGCAGCAATTCTATCTCTAACCCTTCAGAAATTGATGGTCTGGTTCACAGCTTTACGACCTCATTGCGTTTGGCATTTGATAGTGTAGCCCCCTTAAAAGAGAAAGTGGCTAACCACAGGAGGCTGACTCCTTGGTTTAGCGCAGAGTTGCATACTTTAAAGCAGAATACTAGGAAGTTGGAGAGAAAATGGCGCTCTACACATCGAGAGGATTCCTATTTAACCTGGAATAACAGTCTACTGCTGTATAAAAAGACCCTTCGACAAGCTAGAACAGCATATGTTTCATCATTAATAGAGGCGAATAAAAACAATCCTAAGTTTCTTTTTAGTACAGTTGCCAAACTTACACAGAGTCATAGCTCTGTTGAGCCAACTATTCCCCCAGCTCTTAGCAGTAAGGATTTTATGGGATTCTTTATAAATAAAATTAATTCTGTTAAAAATAAAATCATTGGCATCCTCCCGAACATGATTACTTCTTCCTCAGTAAATGAGGCAGCATCGGAAAGAACTGTAGAACCTCATTTGTTCTTAGGCTGTTTTGATTCAGTCGGGCTTTCGGAATAATCAAAAATATTTGCCTCATCTAAACCTTCAACTTGTATGTTGGACCCAATCCCAACCAAATTATTTAAGGAAGTGTTCCATTTGGTTCCTGGCCCCATTTTGGATATGATGAATCTATCCTTAGTAAACGGGATCAAAGGAACAGCACTAGGCTGGTTTAAATCATATTTGTCTGACAGATTCCAGTTTGTTCATCTAAATGATCAATCTTCTTCACTCTCAAGGGTTACTTGTGGAGTTCCACAGGGTTCTGTGCTTGGACCAATTCTTTTCACCATACATACGCTTCCAATTGGTAGAATCATTAGACAGCATGGGATAAATTTCCACAGCTATGCTGATGATACATAACTACATTTATCCATAAATCCTGATGAACCCAGTCAGTTAGGTAGATTACAGGCATGTCTGGAAGACATAAAAACATGGATGAATCTAAACTTTTTGCTTTTAAATTCCGACAAGACAGAAGTTGCTGTCTTTGGACCAGAAGTTCTAAAAAAGAAACTGCTTAGTCAATCACTTCATCTGAATGGCATTAAATTGGCCCCCAGTAATAACATAAAGAACCTCGCCGTTACTTTTGAACAAGACTTGACATTTAAATCCCATATTAAACAGGTTTCTAGGATTTCCTTCTTTCACCTCTGGAATATTGCTAAAATTAGAAACATCCTGTCCAGGAGTAATGCTGAGAAACTAGTCCATGCATTTGTTACCTCAAGGCTGGACTACTGTAATTCTTTACTATCAGGTAGTCCACAAAATGTAATTAAAGGCCTTCAGTTGATCCAAAATGCAGCAGCAAGAGTTCTGATGAATATTAAAAAGAGAGATCACATTTCTCCTGCTTTAGCTTCCCTTCATTGGCTCCCTGTTAAATCCAGAATAGAATTTAAGATCCTTCTTCTTACATACAAAGCCCTTAATAATCAAGCTCCATCATACATCAGAGATCTGATTGTTCCATATGTTCCCAACAGAGCACTTTGCTCTCAGACTGCAGGTTTACTTGTAGTTCCTAGGATTTCTAAAAGTAGAATGAGAGGCAGATCTTTTAGTTATCAGGCTCCTCTCCTGTGGAACCAGCTCCCAGCTTTAGTCCGTGAGGCAGACACTCTGTCTACTTTTAAGGCCAGGCTTAAAACTTTCCTTTTTGATAAAGCTTATAGTTAGAGTTGCTTAGGTCATCCTGAGCTAGCTCTGTAGTTATGCACTATAGGCTTAGACTGCTGGAGGACAGACTTACCAATTTTCTTCACTCTGCTACTTCCTTTTCTCCTACTACTCTCCAGTTGTATTACAGTACATTCTGTTATTTCGACTGTTAACTTTGTTTTCTCTCAGTGTTTTTCTCTCCGTAGAAGATATACCTGGTCTGGTGTCCTGCTTGGCTGCAATGCCCTGTTGGACGGGGGGCATCGACTGGGATGGTGCTCCCAGTGGCTGAACATCCACTGTGTCCTGTTATCAACTTTTTACTTTCTGTAACATAGAAAGTACTCTTATATCAGATCTTCTGTTCCTTCTGTGTCTCTGCTCTGTCTTCTCAAACCCCCAGACGGTCGTGGCAGATGGCCGCTCCTACTGAGCCTGGTTCTGTTGTAGGTTTCTTCCTGTTAAAGGGGAGTTTTTCCTCTCCACCGTCGCTACATGCTTGCTCAGTATGAGGGATTGCTGAAGGATTGCTGTGGTTGGAAAGTCTGCCCAACCTCACGCCAATGACTGACGCAATCTGCTGGGATTCCTTAAATAGGAAACTTTTTAACTGATTGGAATGTTTGTATAAATGTATTGAAATGACTTCTTGTTAAGTGCCTTGAGATGACATCTGTTGTGAATTGGCGCTATATAAATAAACTGAATTGAATTGAATTATATACTTGCGTATTACTATCAGAAGAACGGATAAATGTGGGAACTTCAGGTATCTGTAAAATCCACCTAAGGATAACTCACAGTTGTGGAGGTCCACAATTCTTTTCCTGATGTCCTGGTTGATTTTCCCATAATGTCAAATAAAAGATCTGTGTTGGACTGTGCCTTTATGCATCCACATGTATGCTATGAATTAACAGATGTCAGGATGTGGGGTTGTTTAGGCTTTTCTTCTGTGCTCACATTTTGGCCATCTCTGTTTATTGTTACTTAGCGTTTGTTATTCTTTTCCCTACATCAGTTTCTTGTTACCTCTGTCTGTCTGTCTGTCTGTATTTTAGCAAGATAACTCAAACAAAGTGTAGGTGGATTTTGACAAAATTTTCAGGAAATGTCTGCAATGGAATACGTGATTAGAATTTAGGTGGATCAGAAAACTACCATTACAGAAAAGTGATTTTCATGAATAACTACAGAACTAATAATGACCACTCACCTCTGACTACTTGTTCAGGCTTCTTGGTCATTTCCACCTCTTGTCCAGTACTTAAGCTCCCTTCTCTCCTTCACTGTTTGCTGGATTCTTTTTTTTTTTTTTGGCTTGCTCGCATGCCTCTTGATTCTCTGTTTGTTCCGTCCTCTGACCGCCTGATCCCCCATGTTCTCAGTTTTTGTATGGAATATTCCCTATTAAAGAAACCTTTCATTCAGTCACCTGCGTCCAACTCCGTCAGTATTTTGGGTCCAACAACAACTTCAAATTATAAAGGTCAGATTGACTCAATTAACCTATCAGAAACTACTTAAGATCAGAATAAAATCATCTGGACTTTTCTTTTTGTTTAAAGACACAATAAACCTAGTGTACGTATACTTCGGATTAGATTATTCTAAATACCAAATGTTATTTCTCTTTATTCTGACATTTCACAAGTACAAAAATATGTTAATATTTATTTATCTAAAACAAAGAAAGTTTACACTGATTTTTTATAAAAAAAGAAAAGAAAAGGTTTTTTGTCTTTTTTTGAAGTGTATATAAATATTTGGTTTCAACTGTAATTGTCTCTATTGCTACCTACTCCTCTCTCTATCATTTACATCTGAGAGCCTGATCCAAATCACTGTCGATTTGCTTACCACAGAAGATCAGATCATGGCCCTAATGCCCCCCAAAAAAACATGTTTCTACTACCTAACACACTGAAATAGCTTTCCAGTGTCTTTATAAGCTTATGACAGGTTATTAATTGCAGGTGAAGATCTTGTGCGTTTGTGTTTATATAGGGCAAAAGGCTCTGAGGAGGCCTTGGCACAGACATAAGAACAGTACCTGCAACATGATAGTCTGATTGGGAGTATACTTGTGTGTGTGTGGGTGGTATAAAGTAGTTGTCAGTTTTAGGTTTACTTTTGCACTGTTTCATAATCCCCCTGCACAAACTGAATCAGATCTGGTGGGAACACAAATGGAATCCCCCAAAAATTTTTTTGCTTTAGTTTGGTCGTAACGCTGGATATAAAATCCATCTCAATGGTGCCAGATTAAACCAGACCCACAGCAGGCTGTGTGCACAATGATTGGTAACAACTGTACAAAAGTATACATATCTTAAAATAGCTTCATTTCGGTATATATTGTGTGTATGTGAAAAAAAGTCAAATGGGAACATGGTGTGGGAAGTGTAAACCATTTAAATTTCACACTAAAAGTATTTACACAAATAGTTAAACAAAAAACAGGTTTGAAGTTGCAATGCTCTTTTTTTGCATTCCTCTTGACCATATTTGAACTACAACAATTTCCAAGCTTAATTCATTTTGTTACTTTATTTAAATTGATGATAGCATGTGCACTAATACACTTTATGACAATATATCCTGTAATCTTACAAGATTAATGGCATATCTACTGAAGTCTAGATGTTACGATCGTTAACATATTCCACTAGAAAAGAAACACCGCCAAGGCAGCTCAGACGGTGATCCAGATGATCCCCAAAACCTAATCCCAGTATAGAGAGTAGTTTTCTTACAATTGGAGGGTCATAGGTTCAATTCCAGCTTCCTGTCACATGTCAATGTGCCCTGGGGCAAGACACTTAACCCTAAGTTACTGTACCTACCGAGCTCTGTATTGGTGTCTAAATGTATTTGTGAGTGCAAATGGGTGAATGTGGTTCTAGTGTAAAGTTCTTTGAGTGGTCAGCATGACTAGAAAAGCTCTATATGAGTTCAATCCATTTGCCATTTACAAACAAACAATGGAAAAAACAGAATCTCCTTGGTGGGGGTAGTAAAGACCCCCACCAATTTTTTAGTACTTTCGATATCTGTCAAGTCAACTACAGCAAACTGAACAACCAGCATTACATTAAGACATAACATAATCTATTAATGTGAAGTTATTAATAAAAGAACACATGTTGCCATCAATTAGTTCTGTGGTTATCATCTTTCCAATACAATGCTTAAAATGATTGAGCATAACTCTCCAGACAAAAAAACCCTTTCAGTATCCAAATTAACCTAATATACCATTAGTCCAAAATAATTTACACCCATAACAGATTCAGGGTTAACATGTTTTTTATTCAATGGAAGCTTGTTTCTGATAGAGAACTGGCATCTCTCAAAAGATAATAAAATAATCTAAAAGTATTATTTGGAAAAATATAATGCATCTATTTTAATTAACATTTTTAAAATGCAATGTAAAAAGTACTTATTCATTTAGAGAAATGACAAAGCGCTTTACACTACATCAGTCATTCACACATGGATGGTGGTAAGCCACATTGTAGCGACTGCTGCCCTAGGGCAGACTAACAGAAGAGAGCCTGCCACTCAATATGTGCCACCGGGCCTACCACCAGCTATCCTACCACTTCAGCAAGCAAAGCGGGTGAAATGTCTTGGTCGAGGACACAGCAGCAAAGTAAGGGAGACATTTGGAGTAGGGCTTGCAACCGGCAATCCACCAGGTACAGGATGAACCCCTACCATCCAAGCCATTGCCGCTGCAAAATCTTTACTGGCATGACAGTTATCAAAAGCGTGTTATAATTGAGGCCAGCTTATTGCATTTTGCAATTTTTATGATTTAACTTTGGTGATGAGCTCCAAGGGATAGGAATAGTAAACATATTACTGATTCAATAATTTCTTCTCACTCAAACCAGAGGTCTTAATACTTATATAATATATATAATACCTAAAGCTCAGTGTCAAATCTTAACATAAGGCATGTAGGAATGAAGCCAAGTCATTAGCCTACAAACGTAAGAGTCAACTTTTATTCATGCCTTTATTATAAGAGTCTTATCAAATTGACTGTTACAACTGGGTCATATCACCTGAAAAATATGTTGTGAGTGTAACCTATTATCTCTTAAGCCCACACTTTTGATATTTGCAAATCAGAATGCTTTCCCCCCAGTGTTTTTATGAAACAAATACAAAGTTACTCAAAAAAAAAAAAAAACAGCAAAGCAACTTTGTTTTCAAAAACAAACAAATATGCATAGGATAAAAATGTTCTTTCTAGACATGATAAAAATGTTAGTTGTGTCCACCAAGTTTTCCACTGATAAAGCTGTTCAAGTCACAACAGCTAGATCTGCTAAAATGACCTGACCTTATTGGTCACAGTGACCAAAACAAACAAACAAAGCAAATATTCTACTAGGTTGCCTTCCTGAGTGACCTTTGAAATTGATGGTCTGTCACAAACCTTTATGAAATTAACTAACGTACCTCTAAGGCCCCTAAACATTTATGCACATAAAGAAAATTAATTGCAAAATAGAAAAGCAGAAACACTGGACAAAAATATTATTTCATATTCAACATCTGTTACTATTCTCCTTCTTGGAAGAGAGACGTGGCAGCAATGGAAAGTAAAGTTATTAAGTTTTTTATTTTTGTGTTGCCTTTTATGAAAATACTTCCTAAAGTAGAACTATTGGGCCAAAAAAACAAAAAACAAGCAAGGTTTATCTTTTTAAGACTGTCTTTTGTAAAGTTTAAAGCCTTTCTAACAGAAAATGTGTTGTACTTTGTTAATGTTTCCTTTTGAAATAATAATAATAACTTTACAGATTAACAAAAACAAGCATCAGTAATGTATAAAAGAAAAAATATATTTTACAAGTGTATTGCACCACGAATTTAACTATTTGGTAATGATTTTTGAACAGCATGCTGAGGTTTGACCTGCATCAAAGAACAAAGTCAGGTGACCCTAACTCTCCATCTTTAGATGCATGTTGCACAAACCTGACCAATAGATAAATAAGTTATCCATCAAATTAAATGCAACAAGCATATTTGCATGGCACAGATCTCCCTATAAAAGGCTGCTTTTCACCACGGACTGTCACAGCCTCATCAGCCATGAAAGCGGTTGTGCTAGCCCTGACTCTGGCCTTTGTGGGTAAGAAGAATACTGAACTCATGGATTTTATGTTATTTATTATCTTTTAAACAGCTACTATTTTAACTATTTTTTGATGTTTAGTGTTTTCTTTAAAGCTTATTTCTTCTTTATTAATTTGGTACACACTCACCCTGACAATTTATCATACACAATTTTCTATCCTTTATTATTTTTTATATTATCTTGTTATCTTATCTTATCATATCTTATCCTAATACTTGTATTTATTTCCATCCCAGCTGGACAAAATCCCAATTTTGGTAAGTTCAGCATTTGAATGGAAACTAAATAATTCAGCATTTACTATAATAAACCTTACAGTAAATGAGACAGCCTTATCTTGGTAAATTTCAGCATATTCCCTAATTCATAGCCTATAAATGCCACAGAATTGTTATACACTTTTGAAATGAGGTGGATTAATTCTTAATTTGCTAAATTGTGCTCACAGCCCCTGAATTTGCTGCTGGTAAGACCTACGTGTATAAGTATGAAGCGCTCATCCTGGGCGGTCTTCCTGAGGAAGGTTTGGCAAGAGCTGGATTGAAAATCAGCACCAAACTTTTAATCAGTGCAGCTGACCAAAATACTTATATGCTGAAGGTAAAAATAAATCAACAAGTATCATTTACCTTTTCAAATACCTTTTTAACTCATTTTATTTAAACCATAGCTTGTGGAACCTGAGCTCTCTGAGTACAGCGGCATTTGGCCAAAGGACTCAGCAGTCCCAGCAACCAAGTTGATGGCAGCCCTGGCACCTCAGTTCGCAATCCCCATCAAGTTTGAATACACCAATGGAGTTGTTGGTAAAATCTTTACTCCTGAGGGAATCTCAACTTTGGTGCTGAACATCCACAGAGGCATCCTGAATATTCTTCAGCTGAACATCAAGAAGACCCACAAAGTCTATGACTTGCAGGAGGTTTGTAAAAGATTCCCATGTTGGCCTAATTGAGAAGTTATTTGCAAGTAGTCATGAAACCTCAGTCTAAAAGGTTACTGTTTTCCACAGGTTGGAACTCAGGGTGTGTGCAAGACTCTCTACTCTATCAGTGAAGATGCACGTATTGAGAACATCCTTCTGACCAAAACCAGGGACTTGAACAACTGCCAGGAAAGAGTCATAAAGGACATGGGGTTGGCATACACTGAGAAATGTGACAAGTGCCAGGAGGTAAAGTTATACCCATTATATAACAAGGAAACATCTTTGAAAGCCAAACATTGTCTATAACATATGATTTGTTTTTGACAGGTAACCAAAAACCTGAGAGGTACCACAACATTCAGTTACACCTTGAAACCAGTAGCTAGTGGAGTCATGATCCTGAAAGCGGACGTAAATGAGCTCATCCAGTTCTCACCTTTCTCTGAGGCTCATGGAGCTGCTCAAATGAAGACCAAGTATGTCAAGGGTTACTAAGAAAATGGAGGTGATATTAAGGTTTAGATTAACTTTAACCTAACCTAACCCACTTGCATCTTAATTTAAAGGCAGTCCTTGGAGTTCCTTGAGATTCAGAAAGACCCCATTCCATCTATCAAGGCTGAATATCGTCACCGTGGATCCCTCAAGTACGAGTTCTCCAACGAACTTCTTCAGACACCACTTCAGCTTATCAAGATCACCAATGGAAAGGCCCAGGTATGATTTAAACAGCTTTTGAAGACAGGGCGAGATTAAAAACATAATGTGAATATTGGCTTCAAATGATGTAATTCATTTCATTTGTGTGGAACTAGATTCAAGAGGTCCTAAATCACCTTGCTACCTTCAATGTGGAGAATGTTCATGAAAATGCACCTCTGAAGTTTTTGGAACTGGTACAGCTCCTCCGTGTTGCTCGCTATGAAGATTTGGAAATGTACTGGAACCAGTACAAAAAGATGTCCCCCCACAGGTGCTTTTCAGTGACTGAACATATCTTGAAAAATAAACACCAGATTTAAATGAACTATTTTCTAACTTAAATTATCTTTGCATTAACAGACACTGGTTCTTGGATACCATTCCCGCCACTGGCACTCCCGCTGCTCTTAAATTCATCAAAGAGAAGTTCATGGCGGAGGAAATAAGCATTGCTGAGGCAGCTCAGGCTTTGGTTGCAGCTGTGCACATGGTGACTGCTGACCCTGACGTTATCAAGCTGTTTGAGGTTGGTAATCTGCACTTTGTCAATATCATATTTTGTTAATAATAAATATATAGATTACATTTCTGATTTTTGTACTTTTGTAGAACCTGATGGCCAGCAGCAAAGTTGTGGAAAACCCACTTCTGCGTGAGGTTGTCTTCCTTGGATATGGTACAATGGTTAACAAATACTGTAATGAGACAGTTGCTTGTCCCTCTGAACTTATAAAGGTAATTTAACAACATAAATTCCAAGATACTTCAAACTGAGGAAAACCGAGAAATATATTATGTTGTTAATGACTAATTTCCATCAACAGCCTATTCAAGAACGACTTTCAGACGCCATTGCAAAGAATGAGGAAGAGAACATCATCCTGTACATCAAGATCTTGGGAAATGCTGGACATCCATCTAGCCTCAAGTCACTCACTAAGATCATGCCCATCCATGGCACTACTGCTACATCTCTGTCGATGAGAATCCATGTTGAAGCCATCATGGCTCTGAGAAACATTGCAAAGAAGGAGCCCAGACTGGTTAGTTCTAAATGTCAAGTGATGGAAAGAGTTTTGTCTGTTCACAGAGCTCCATTTTAAGTTAATCTTTGTCCTCTAAATTAGGTCCAGGAACTGGCTCTCCAGCTCTACATGGACAAGGCTCTCCACCCAGAGCTCCGTATGCTTTCCTGCATCGTTCTCTTTGAGACAAGTCCTTCCATGGGTTTGGTGACCACTGTTGCTAACTCTGTGAAAACAGAGGAGAATCTGCAGGTGGCCAGCTTTACATACTCTCATATGAAGTCTCTGAGCAGGAGCCCTGCAACTATTCATCCCGATGTGTAAGGCAATTGTCTGTTCCTGAATTATCATCAAGTCGTACCAATTCATGTTGAGTCACCTCTTTAATGCTCCTATTACAGTGCTGCTGCTTGCAATGTTGCCATGAAATTCTTGAGTCCAAAGCTGGATAGACTGAGCCTGCGTTATAGCAAAGCTGTTCATGTGGACATCTACAACAGTAAGACAATATGAAGAGAAGATGAGTTCTATTTTTACTGAAGTATTAGCTAACTTGTTTATTAAAATCTATATCAGGCTCCTTGATGCTCGGTGCTGCTGCAACTGCATTTTACATCAACGATGCTGCCACCTTTATGCCAAAAACTGTTGTTGCAAAGACCAGAGCCTTCCTAGCTGGAGGTACTGCAGAAGCCCTGGAGGTAAAGATAATTACTTTTATACATTTTTATAAAAAAAATTATATTTTATATGAAGGTTTATATACATTTTTATAAAAAAAGTTACTAAAATACAAAATAAACAAAAGTTATAAAATAAATACCAAAGGCATTATTTTTTTTATGCTGTTGGTTTTGGTTTTTTCTAAAGATTGGAGCAAATATTGAAGGACTACAGGAGCTGCTTCTGAAAAACCCTTCTCTCTCTGAAAGTACTGACAGGATCACCAAAATGAAGCGTGTCATCAAGGCTGTAAGCAACAGTGAAAGTCACAAATCAAAAGGAGAAATATTACACAGTCTAAAATTATCAAAAACTACTTTTTTCTCCCTCCACAGCTGTCAGAATGGAGATCCTTGCCCACCAGCAAACCCCTGGCTTCTATCTATGTCAAGTTCTTTGGACAAGAGATTGCCTTTGCTAACATTGACAAACCCATGATTGACCAGGCTGTGGAGGTATTATAAAGACGAGAATCAATTGAGATTAAGACAAATCAAGTTATGACAGACATAGTATAAACTATGTACTCTTCCCCTACAGTATGGCAAGAAAATACCTATTCAGGAATATGGAAGAGAGGCTCTTAAAGCTCTGCTCCTGACTGGCTTCAATTTCCACTATGCTAAGCCTGTCCTGGCTGCTGAGGTGAGGCGCATTCTTCCGACTGCCGCTGGTCTCCCAATGGAACTCAGTCTGTACAGTGCTGCTGTGGCCGCAGCCTCTGTTGAGAGTGAGTAAAACACAATATAGATTGGATTGCTGGCTTTGCAGTCTAACTTCATTTTAAGAGGTGGGATTGCAGTGATAAAAGATTATTAACAATATTAGGAAATACTTACAATTAATTTTGACTTCTTCATTGAAAGCAAAAAAATCTTGTGGTCAGTTTTATGCAGCAGGACAACTCATGAGCTTTTCTGTTTTTTTAGTCAAGCCCAACACATCACCACGTCTGCCGGAAGATTTCCCCCTCAAAAGTCTCCTGGAGACAGACATTCAGCTCGAGGCTGAGGTCAGACCAAGGTAAGTGCCTACTGTCGAATACTATTTGTCCGTCACAATAAAATGATTCATTTGATAAAACAGAATCTAAAAACCTTTCTTTATTTTCTTTAGTGTTGCCATGAACACATATGCAGTTATGGGACTTAACACTGACATTCTCCAGGCTGCTGTGGTAGCAAGCGTTAAAGTCCACTCTGTTATGCCAGCCAAAATCGCTGCAAGACTCAATATCAAAGAGGGAGACTTTAAGCTCGAAGCCCTTCCAGTTGATGTACCTGAAAACATCACAGCTCTGAAGTAAGACCTTGGAAGAATTTGACATAACTTATATCCATATACTTAGAGTCCAGCTGAATTAGTTTATTTTCTTTCTAACAGTGTAACAACTTTTGCTGTGGCAAGAAATATCGAGGAACCTTCTATTGAGAGAATCACTCCCCTTCTCCCTACCAAAGTTTTTCAATCAAACTCAAGCAAGATTCTTTCCAAGTTTGCTTCCTCTGTTAATAGCATGGTAACTTTAACATACATTGGCAGCTAATGTTATATTTGCAATCAAATTTTGAATAATTTATAACTTACTTCTCTAATAGTCAGCATCCTCAGAGCTCCTTCCCCTGGAAGAAGAATCTGCCGAGCCTGTTCCTAAACACAAGGTTCGTCCAATTGCCAAGAGGTACTGTGTTAAGCACAGTGGTGTTGGACTGAGGGCCTGTTTCAAGTTTGCCAGTCAAAATGGTGCCTACATCCGGGACTCTGCCCTGTACAAACTGGCTGGTAGCCACAACTTCTCTTTCTCTGTGACACCAAGTAAGCACTGGCAAAATAGCACCTGAGAATTTTATAGAAACATGTTGTACACATAAAGTACTAATAGCATGACAATGTTTTACTTCAAGTTGAAGGTGAAGTTGTTGAGAGATTGGAGATGGAGGTCAGAGTTGGACCAAAGGCTGCAGAGAAGCTTGTTAAACGTATCAACCTGAGTGAAGAGGAAATCATTGAAGAAGGAGGACCAGTCTTAGTGAAGCTCAACAAAATCCTGTCTTCGAGACGCAACAGCTCCTCATCTTCCTCCTCTAGCTCAAGTAGCTCTGCTTCCAGTCGTTCCTCAAGGTCCTCCTCTTCCTCCTCCAGCTCTTCATCTCGCTCCAGCCGTAAGATCAGTCTTGCAGCCCGTGCATACAACAGCAGCAGGACCAACAGCAGCAGCAGCAGCAGCAGCAGCAGCAGCAGCAGCAGTAGCCGTAGCAGTTCCAAACGCAGCAGTAGCAGCAGCAGCAGCAGCAGCAGCAGCAGCAGAAGCAGCAGCAGCAGCAGCAGGAAACTCAAGTCCTCAAGATCCAGCAGCAGCTCAGCCAGGACCAGCTCTGCATCAAGCCTTGCATCTCTCTTCAGCGCCAGCTCAAGCTCTTCTCGCTCAAGCTCTTCTCGCTCCAGCGTTCGTCTCTCAAAAGTAAATGTCTTTGTCTTGATTTTGCAGAACACTGTTTTAACAGATCAGCTGACAGCACCATTGTTCTTTACAGCAAGTGATGGAGAAGTTCCAGAGGTTACACAAGAAGGAGAATGCCTCCAAATCAGTTTCCAGAAGCAGGAGCAGTTCATCTAGCTTTGAGGCCATCTACAAAACGGTAAAAAGTTGCAGATCAGAAAAATGTATAAGCATTTAGAGGTGTTATTTATATTCTGTTTGACAAAGTGTGAACCAACACCAATTAACCTGTAACTGCAGAAAAAATACCTTGGTGAGGAGGAAGCTGTTATGGCAGTGATCTTCCGTGCTGTCAAAGCTGACAAGAGGATGGTGGGCTACCAGTTTGCTGCCTACCTTGACAAACCAAATGCCAGACTTCAGATCATTGTTGCCAACCTGTCTTCTGATAGCAACTGGAGGTTCTGTGCTGATGGAGTTGTTTTGAGCAAGCACAAAGTTACAGTAAGATCCTATCTACAAGTTATAAAATTCAAGTACACTAGGAACCATATGTGACTTATTCTAATGCGATAATGTTTGTCAATAGACTAAGATTTCCTGGGGCGAACAATGCAAGAGATACAGCACCAATGTCACAGGAGAGACTGGTCTTGTTTCTTCAAGCCCTGCAGCTCGCCTCAGAGTGTCCTGGGAAAGATTGCCTTCTGCCCTGAAACGCTATGGAAAGATGTAAGAAACTCTAAATCTTGTAAGACTCCTAATTTCTTATGTCATTCATTTTTGTACAGTTTCAGATATTTTTTCCTTCCCTTCCAGGGTTAACAAGTATGCCCCTGTTAAAATCCTGTCAGACTTGATTCATACAAAGAGAGAAAACAGCACTAGGAACATCTCACTCATTGCAGTTGCATCATCTGAAAAGACATTTGACTTCATTGTGAAAACTCCAATGGTATGAAAAGTTCAAACCTCTCTCTTCAAATTGAAAATCATCAATGTTTTTTATATAATTTAAATGAACTCTTTTTACAGAACTCTACCTACAATGTTACTGTGCGTCTTCCCATGTCTATGCCCATTGATGAAATCAAAGGTCTCAGCCCCTTTGATGAAGTCATTGACAGGATCCACTTCATGGTTTCCAAGGCTGTTGCAGGTAATGACGAATCTTTCTTTCATAAATAGAGATACAAACTGCACCTTTATCCAGCAAGTCCAGATTAAATCTTGTTTTCTTACTCTTTCCAGCTGAATGCAGCTTCTTTGAAGACACACTCTACACATTCAACAACAGGAGCTACAAGAACAAGATGCCATCCTCTTGCTACCAGGTTGCCGCACAGGACTGCACAGATGAGCTGAAGTTCATGGTTCTCCTGAGGAAAGATTCTTCGGAGCAACACCATATCAATGTCAAAATTTCTGAGATGTAAGTTTCCAGGGCAAACTAGAAGAAATCTTTAGTCTTCATGTACAAGATAAACCCAAGAACGTCAAGAACCCAAGATGAATAACGTTTTCCTTTGTCTGCTTCCAGAGATATTGACATGTATCCAAAGGACAACAATGTCACTGTGAAAGTCAACGAAATGGAAATACCCCCCTCAAGGCTGCCTTACCGCCACCCAACAGGTTTTTCTGAACAGTCCTCACTGTTTTATGTATTATAGCACTTGTAAATATTAACGTCAATTATTCCTGGTAATTTCTCGGTGTCTTAAAGTTTTCTCATGTTACAATTAAGTATGCATTATGAAACTGTTACAGCTTCCATCGAGATCAGACAAAGTGGAGAGGGCCTTGCTGTGTATGCACCTAGCCATGGTCTGCAAGAAGTCTACTTTGACAGAAAGACATGGAGGGTAAAAGCAATACTATTTCTAAAACATTGCAAGCAAGTGGGGTTTCAGGGAAACATCAAATAGAGTTGATATTTATGTTCTATAATGTCCCATCTGATATTGCAATGCAGATCAAAGTTGCTGACTGGATGAAAGGAAAGACCTGTGGACTCTGTGGAAAGGCTGATGGAGAAATCAGACAGGAGTACCGCACTCCCAATGGACGCGTGGCTAAGAACTCAGTCAGCTTTGCTCACTCCTGGATTCTGCCTGCTGAAAGCTGCAGGGATGCATCTGGTAAAACACACTGTATATCTACAAGTTTTGCACATTAATAAATTGTGTATTGCCTTCTTCAAAAACTAACGTTGCAACGTTGCGCTCCTACAGAGTGTCGTCTGAAGCTTGAATCTGTGCAGCTGGAAAAACAGTTGACCATTCATGGTGAGGACTCCACATGCTTCTCTGTTGAGCCTGTACCTCGCTGTCTGCCTGGTTGCTTGCCAATCAAGACCACCCCTGTCACTGTTGGTTTCAACTGCCTGCCATCTGGTGAGTTTTGTTTTAAATAAAAATGGGACAATGCATCAAAGTTATAATTGGGCAATTTCTAACTGGTGTGTTTCCTTTGTTTGTGCAGATTATCAGAGCAGTGTCTATGACCGAAGTGTAGACCTGAGACAAACTACCCAGGCTCACCTGGGTTGCAGCTGCAACATCAAGTGCTCTTAAACAGAACACTTACTTTCCCTACTATGTTTATAATACTCTGTAACAATAAATAAACTGCATCTCAAAATCATTTCACTGGAGTGATTATTTGTTTGTGTGCAATCTATGAATTTACATAGATTTTAAAGGAAAATGCTCATTTGAGTCAACAGCTCAACCTTTTTGAAGGTCGGAAAGACTTTTTCGTGAAAACGTTTGTCTGCTAATAATATTAGGTTTTTCATATAACTCAGACATATAATGAAACCGCTTTAAATTAAATTCTATTACATTTTTCAAGGACTGCCAGTAAACATAAATAACCTAATTTATTTATTTTTTTAAATATCCCTGAACAATATTGAAGGGAAATTGTATTTTACCCATTGCATTTCATATTTAAACCATTAGTCAAAATTATGTGGGGGAAATGAACGTTTGCTCACCTACAAAGTAAAAAACCCAATCTAATTTTCACAATATGTGATAATGAGGAAATATAAAGGTTAACCCCTCAACAGCACAGGGGGATCTTAGTAAATATCTTAAGGCAGTTGGGACTGCAGTCACCAAGAACACCGTCAGAAAAACTTTATGCTGTAACGGGACTGAAAACCTGCTTTGGTTCCGTTTTTTTACTATAGCTACAGTACAATTTCACTGCATTAAAAGGGCCAATGGACAAGGAGGAGCAGTCCTGGTAAAGCTCAATAAAATTCTGTCTTTGAGCCAAAACCACTCTTCAATTTCCTCCTCCAGTTCCAGCAGCTCTGCTTTGTAAAATTCCTCCAGTTCTAGCTCCAGACATGAAATTATTTTTTTAGCCGGAGCATGATACAGCAGCAGGGTAAAGTCTGGGCTTTAGCAGGAACTTACTGGGGCTCCAAACCAGGGCTCCAGTGCTGTGGGGGCACCAAATGCTATTTTGTAATGTTGTTAATGAATACCGGTAACAAGTGAATTACCTGAGAATTGTGTTTTATCAGAAATTCTCAGTGAAGTAAAATGTCCAAATACTTCTCAATTACTGTTGCCTCGACGCCAGATGTGGCACATGTTGATCAGATTACATGTGTCTTAAGATGTGTCACCTGAAGGACACTCTCAGGAACGCTTTCTGATGTTTCTACCAATTGAAAGTCAAGCAGAGGAAGCTTTATGTGAGTCTGTACTTAAGGTTTTGGAAGAGATGAAAATTTATATTTTAAACTGCAGTTGGCAATGCTATGATAATGCTGCCAACATTTGTGGCATGTATAAAGGATTACAAGCACGCAGAACGGAAAACAACCCCTTAGTTGAATGGGTTCCATGTGCTGCACACACCATGAATTTGGCTGGAGTTAAAAAATATATATTTTTGGAGTTAACTGTGTTAATTGCTGCTTTGAGACAGCTTATTTTTTTTCCAGTTTGTGCAAAACCTTTTTAACTTCTGCTCTAAGTCGACAGCAAGGTGGAAGGTGGTTGACAGCAAGGTGGAAGGTGGTGACAGTTGAACTGCAGCCTAATGTAAACAAGCACATTGAAACATTGGTCTCTTTCTAACACTAGATGGGCGGCACATGCAGATGCCACCGTGGCAATGCATATTAGCTATGCAAACATTCAAAAATCGCTAACAAATATTGTAAATCACACTAATCAAACCAACCAGCAAAGATTATTGATGGAATGTATGCTGCGTTAACAGTTTTATAACATTTAAAAACATCCCTAAAAACAACTGCTTTCCTACTGTTGGTTATTTTGAATGTTGGACCAGGTTAACATGGAAAGATATTGAGTCCAGTTAAACAAACAAACAAAGCCAACACAACTTCAGTTCTGGAATACAGCCTCTGCCGGTTTATTAGTTTACATACCTTCTCTGAGCAGGACAAAGCATTGATGACATACAGTTCTGTCGTCCTCAAATACCCCAGCAAGACTCTCCGGCAAGCCCCAGACTAGACTCTCCTTCTACTATTAACACCCAGACTTTATACCTAGTTTGTGCGTCACACCGGCGCCAGTGCTATCTGCAATCCAGCCGCACCCCGAGAGAACATACTCCGCCAGTCAAGTTCACAATCCACCGCGTCAGAGTGACCTTCTCTAAATAGACACACAAATTCCTTCAAGTAGCATTTTCGATACGAACATTTTGGACATTCATCATTCTACCACAACACTACCAGTGTCCAGTTGTGCCTTTTAGTCAACTGAGAAAAGATTTAGGTGCACCAAAATCCCTGATCTTCCAGTTCTAGAATACAGAATCCTTTCCCCCTCTGCCTTGTAAATTGGTTTAAGTCCTGCAAGTACAGGTCCAAATGTGTGTTTGGATAACACATCAGCAGACAAGACAGAGAAGAAAGACACAGAACTAAAACAAAAACCCAGTTTAGGTGGGCCTTGACACCTGTGACTCAATATAATAAATAATTTTCCTTATTGTTAAAGTAAGATTAGAATTAACTGCTAAGATACCTTATGCACAGATTATTAAACAGAAAAAGTTATTAATGAAAGCTGTGAAATTTGGACGAATGTTTTTTTCTTGGTATGAGAAAATCTTTGAGGTCAAACTTTTCCTTAATGGCTCTTCATCCACCTTGATGCTCCACGGTTTGGTGCCAGTCCAGATGGAAAACTAGTGGATGCACATAGAAGGGAATGCTGGCCCCCACAAGCATTTCATACTGAGGAACAAAAGACAGAAAAGGTGAACCACCAGGTGTTATGCAGTTTTATGGAGTTGCTGATCAAATATTAGTTCTGAATTCAGTTAACAAAGAAATCAATTCACAAGAAGTCATCCTAATGTCCTTAAGACAAAAAACTACCTTTAATTTAACTTATGGTTGACAATTCATTCATGACAATTACTAAACCAAAGTATTTAGTTAAATTCAGTTTATGTATATAATAGTTATTCACAAAAAATGTAATCTCTAGGCACTTTACAACATTTTGAAAATACTTTGAAGAGAGTCACATTTTTAACAGAAGTCATGGAGGCCATAAAAATTTATATTTGAATTCTAAGAATGAAGTTGGAAACTTATACCAGAAGCACAAATTTTCTGTTCCTGCTGGAGAACGAAAGGAACAGCATCAGTTACTCTAGTTCCTGGATTATCTCTAAGGTCTCATCAACTCCTCCTTAAAACATAAAGAAAAATATTCAATGATGCATTTAGTTGAAAAGACTTTCCATCATTACGAAATCCCAGGAACAGAAACATTAAGACAACTGAAGTAATTCTACAATGTGGAAAATAGGTTAACACTAATGTGTCAAACATGTAACAATACATTATCCTGGTAATTGACACTTTGGTCCCGGTTAATATAAACTTGATAATATAAACTGAATGAAGAAGTCCTGCTGGTGTGTTCAGGAGCTGAAATTAAATCTACTGACTCTCCTGATTACAGTTGGGACAGAAAGAAACAGCAGGACAGAGACAAACATATTGCATTCACTAAAATAAATTAAAAATAAAAAGCTTTGTTTTTCTGAATTACAGAGATATGTTAAGAAAAGAAAAAAAGCTCTGTTTTTCTTAACAACCGGAATGATTTTAAAGAGGTGTTTTTCTTAATAAATGACATAATAATTTAAAAAAAGTAATACTTCTGCAGTGTTTTAATGAGCTGATGTTCTATGCCTGTATAAACTGATTAAGTAAGAGAAAGTCAAAAATGTTCCGTATTCATCCATCCATATTCCTGCATGTCTGCGGGGAGGGGAGGCTGGTTTGGTTATCTCCAGCGGTCATCAGGCGAAAAGCGGGGCAGAACCTGGACAGGTCGCCGGTTGGAACGGTATGTCCCGTTTCTTGCATTTTATTTTGTTTTTAGATTGAGCAAATGGGAAATACTCTTGTCCCTAAACTAAGTACATAGAATAATTATTATTTGGTCAACTAGAAACTTAATATAATGAAAAGGCACCTGCTAACTGTGACCTGCTGCTAACTACAGTTTACACGTGTTTACAATCACATACAAAATGATTCTTTATCTGCATTTATCACCATAAAAATATATAAACTCACCTACTTCAGCTGTATGTCTCCAAGCCAACATTCGCAGCTTCTTTTTTTGCAGTTGTGTCAAATCATTACAGGTTTCGTTCGCCACGAAGCTGAAGTTGGCTTCTAGTTCCAGCCTCCGATTCAGGAAATGGCTAAAGGGCGATTCCACTCCAATACTACTCCGAGCATCTTTAATCTGTTCTAGTTTAAAAACTACAAAACACAGACACTTCAAACATAAACTAGATCATTCTGCACTAATTGCAGATTATTTAAAAACCAGCTTGTTATTCTTTTCCATGCATCTGGACCACACTGGAACAGTTTGCAGGGAGTTATGATATACACAAATCCTACCGGGTCCAACTTTCATTCCATATATTCAGACTTTCATTCCATATATTCAGACTTTCATTCCATATATTCAGACTTTCATTCCATATATTTAGACTTTCATTCCATATATTCAGACTTTCATTCCATATATTTAGACTTTCATTCCATATATTCAGACTTTCATTCTATATATTCAAGGTTCATTCCATATATTCAAGGTTCATTCCATGTATTCAAGCTTCATTCCATATATTTAGACTTTCATTCCATATATTCAAGGTTCATTCTATATATTCAAGGTTCATTCCATATATTCAAGGTTCATTCAATATATTCAGACTTTCATTCCATATATTCAGACTTTCATTCAATATATTCAGACTTTCATTCCATATATTCAGACTTTCATTCTATATATTCAAGGTTCATTCCATATATTCAAGCTTCATTCCATATATTTAGACTTTCATTCTATATATTCAAGGTTCATTCCATGTATTCAAGATTCATTCCATATATTCAAGGTTCATTCAATATATTCAGACTTTCATTCCATATATTCAGACTTTCATTCCATATATTCAAGGTTCATTCAATATATTCAGACTTTCATTCCATATATTCAGACTTTCATTCCATATATTCAGACTTTCATTCTATATATTCAAGGTTCATTCAATATATTCAGACTTTCATTCCATATATTCAGACTTTCATTCCATATATTTAGACTTTCATTCCATATATTCAAGGTTCATTCCATATATTCAAGGTTCATTCCATATATTCAAGGTTCATTCCATATATTCAAGGTTCATTCAATATATTCAGACTTTCATTCCATATATTCAGACTTTCATTCCATATATTCAAGGTTCATTCAATATATTCAGACTTTCATTCCATATATTCAGACTTTCATTCCATATATTCAGACTTTCATTCTATATATTCAAGGTTCATTCAATATATTCAGACTTTCATTCCATGTATTCAAGGTTCATTCCATATATTCAGACTTTCATTCCATTTATTCAAGGTTCATTCCATATATTCAGACTTTCATTCCATATATTCAAGGTTCATTCCATATATTCAGACTTTCATTCCATTTATTCAAGGTTCATTCAATATATTCAGACTTTCATTCCATATATTCAAGGTTCATTCAATATATTCAGACTTTCGTTTCATTTATTCAAGGTTCATTCCATATATTCAGACTTTCATTCCTTATATTCAAGGTTCATTCCATATATTCAGACTTTCATTCCATATATTCAAGGTTCATTCAATGTATTCAGACTTTCATTCCATATTTTCAAGGTTCATACAATATATTCAGACTTTCATTCCATATTTTCAAGGTTCATTCCATATATTCAGACTTTCATTCCACATATTCAAGGTTCATTCCATATATTCAAGGTTCATTCAATATATTCAGGCTTTCATTAAATATATTCAAAAAGTAACAATATAAATATATAATAATTTCCTGAACGGCATGCCATAATACATATATATATATATATATATATATATATATATATATATATATATATATATATATATATATATATATATATATATATATATATATATATATATATGTATACATCCATTTGCAAGCCCTTAGCTTCCTTGAGTTGACGCCACCGTGTAATTGCATCAGCTCCGATGCAGATTCGGCTTTAAGCACGCTCTTCGTCGGCTTTCTTCTTTCTCGTTGCTATTTCTACAACAGCTTTGCATTTTCGGTTCATTTTAGCGCGAACTCACTTCCTGTTTACAGGCTAGAACGAGCGTTGCGTGCACACAAAGGGGACGCGCAAAGGGGGAGGTGCTGGAACACGGAAGCTTTGCTTACAAGCCTTTTATCTTGGACGGACCGTGGAAGTCGATTGGATGAGGATTTCCGAGAGTTTCTCGCTGTAGAAAGAATGAAAATTACTCGGTCAAGTTTAAGAACTCTTAACTTATAGGTTGCCACTGGTATATGAAGACCATTTTTTGCCGTTTTAAAAAAAGTGTTTAAAATGTAATCTTATACCCTGCCTTTAATGTTGTAGTGTTTTTGAATTTGTTGTAGTGTTTTTGAATTTGTTGTTGTGTTTTTGAATTTGTTGTTGTAGTTTTGAATTTGTTGTAGTGTCTTTCGATTTGTTGTTGTGTTTTTGAATTTGTTGTAGTGTAGTTAGTTGTTGTTATGTTTTGAAATTGCTGTAGCGTTTTTTGATTTGTTGATGTGGTTTGCACTTCAGGGCCACCGTAATATATATATATATATATAATGTATATAATGTAATATTATATTATATAATACATATATATATATTCGGTGAACTATTACAACAGCGATGTGGTTTTGAAACAAACAAATGTGCATTTTGTGGTAATATAGAAACCCCTGTTCATTAATTTTTTTCAATGTATACACTCTGAAGCTCTTTGGACTGACATCCACGACTGGCTGCACCCAACTGAAGCCATAAATCCCGGATGAGTTGATAAGGAGGAGACGTGGATGCAGAGTAGGAGCAAAAAGGAGACAGAGATGGAGGAAGTTCAAGCCATCTCTTCCATCGGTCATAATGGGCAACATGAGATCACTGGCTAACAAGATGGATGAACTCCAAGCCCTTACACGGACTCAGCCAGCGTATTGGGAATGCAGTGTTATGTGTTTCACTAAAACGTGGCTGTAGGATAATATCCCCGACTCCAACATCTCTCTGCCAGGCTTCCTGACTGTACGAGCTGACAGAGATCTGAAGAAGAGCAGGAAAAGAGAAAGAGGTGGAGTAGCAGTGCTTGTTAACAACAGATTGTGTCATCCAGGACATGTTACTGTGAAGTGTCGTCTCTGCATCCTAGATATTGAAATCTTGGCCGTAAGTTTTCGTCCATATTATTTACCAAGAGAGTTCACGAATGTTATTTTGGCAGTTGTTTACATTCCACCTTCAGCCGAAGAAAATGCATGTGATATCATCAGTTCTGTTGTTGCTAAGCTACAGACCCAGCACCCCAATGGATTTGTGGCAATATCTGGTGATTTTATTCATGCCTCGCTCTCATCTACACTTCCAACCTTTCAACAGTTTGTCAGCTGCTCCACAAGAGAAAACAAGACCTTGGATTTGTTTTATACAAATATTTAGGATGCATACATGCCCAAACCAAGACCTCCTCTGGGACAATCAGATCACAATCTTGTTTTTCTCTGTTCAGAATATAAACCACTTGTTCAGAGGCAACCTGTGACAAAAAGAGCTGTGAGATAATTGGTCACAGGAAGCTGAAGAAGCTCTGCAGGGTTGTTTTGTGACCACAGACTGGATGACTCTTTGCCAAGCACATCGAGAGGACATTAATGCCATGACTGAGTGTGTAACTGACTATATAAACTTCTGTGTGGACAACATCATCCCCACCAGAAAAGAGATGCTTCCCTAATAACAGACCCTGGATCACCAGTGACCTGAAGGAACTGCTAAACAAGAAAAATAGCCTTCAGGGAGGGAGACAGGGAATTACTGAGGAGTAGAGACAGAAGCAACCTAAGGTCAAGAACAGAGACAGCAAGGAGGCATACAGGAAGAAGCTGGAGAACAAACTACAGAGGAACAATATCAGAGATGTCTGGTTGGGAATGAAAAAGATCTCAGGCTTTAAATATGGAATGAAAGTCTGAATATATTTAAGGACAGGAAGTCTGGACAGAGCCAATGAACTGAACACATTCTTCAACCGGTTCAGTTCAGGAACAAGCTCAGCATCCTCCTCTCCTGTTCCCAGCCAAACAGACATCCCACTCTCCTCTGACCAACAGCTTTACTGTTACACCTCGGATGTTTTACCCTTCACCAACAGCAATGGACTCTTCTGATTCCACAAGTTTGACTTCAACCAAGTCAGGAAATGCTGCTACCCCCTTTGCCTCCCCCTCCCACTTGTCTGTCTCCAAAAGTCAGGTGAAGAGGCAGCTGGAAAAACGGAACCGGAACAAAGCTGCAGGTCCAGATGGTGTCAGCCTCAGAGTCCTGAAGGCCTGTGCAGAGCAGCTCTGTGGGATTCTGTAACACGTCTTCAACCTTAGCCTAACCCAGGAGAAGGTTCCAGTGTTGTGGAAGACTTCCTGCCTTGTTCCAGTACCAAAAAGAACTTACCCATCAGTCATCAATGACTATAGACCTGTTGCCCTGACATCCCACATCATGAAGGTCCTAGAGAGACTCCTGTTGGCACCCCTGAGTAAGCAAACAAGAATGTATCAGGACCCGCTGCAGTTTGCTTATCGCTGTGGAGTTGGAGTTGGAGATGCCATCTTACACCTGCTTCAACCAACCCACTGTCATCAGGACTAAGCAGGTAGCACTGTGAGGATCATGTTCTTTGATTTCTCCAGTGCACTTAACACAATTCAGCCTGATTTGCTTTGTCAGAAACTTCTGAAGACACAGGTGGAGCCCTCAACAATAGCCTGGATCAATGACTACCTGACCAACAGACCACAATTTGTGAAACTGAAGAATTGTGTGTCAAACCAGGTGGTCAGCAGCACAGGAACACCACAGGGGACCGTACTCTCACCATTCCTTTTCACTCTGTACACCTCAGACTTCCAGCACAAATCTGAGACCTGTCACCTGCAGAAATACTCAGATGACTCTGCAATTGTTGGGTGTATCAGAGATGGACAAGAAGCTGAATACAGAGAGCTGGTGGACTGCTTTGTGACATGGTGTGGAAACAGTCGTCTTACCTTGAATGTGAACAAAACAAAGGAGATGATTGTAGATTTCAGAAGAAACAGAGATAAGTCACTGTTTCCATCATGGGAGAAGAAGTGTAGGTGGTTGAGAAGAACAAATATTCGGAGTTCACCTTGACAACAGACTGGACTGGAGACTGAACAGGGAAACCGTCTACAAGAAGGGACAGAGCAGACTGTACTTCTTGAGGAAGCTTATCCTTCAAGGTTTGCAGCAAGATGCTGCAAATCTTCTACAAGTCTGTTGTGGAGAGTGTAATCTCTTCAGCCATCATCTGTTGGGGTCGCAGCATCAGAGCCAGGGATTTAAAAAGGCTAAACAACCTGATAAAGAAGGCTGGTTCTGTTCTGGGAACAACTGTGGAACATCTGGAGATGATGATGCAAAGAATGATTCTTCATAAAATCAAAGAAATTATGGACAACCCTGAGCATTCTCTTCATGAGACTGTCATACAACAACAGCGTGTCTTCAGTCGGAGGCTTCTTCAGTTTTGCTGCAATACAGACCACTACAGGAAATCCTTCCTGCCCACAGCCATCATTATCTACAACAACTCCTTAAAGAATTACTTATATAAGCTATACCAACAACCCTCTGGGATCAATAAAGTATTTTTGAATTGAATTGAATTGGATTGAATAAGTGTTGTTGAAGCTCATATTATTTAATTCTTCAAGGAGTTGTTGTAGATCCTGATGGCTGTGGGCAGGAAGGTTCTCTTGTAGCAGTCTGTGTTGCAGTGAAACTGAAAAACCCTTCGATTGAAAACACTCTGTGTTTGTAGGATAGTCCCATGAAGAGGATGCTCCGATTGTGCAATATTAATAAAAAACGGTCAGCTTTACATTCAGAAAATTTTAACCAGTTAGTTTGACATAGCAACAGACTAAAAGATAAAGAGGTTAAAGGGCCACATGTAAATATGATAGTGGGATTCAAAACAATGGTTCCATGGATCTCTCCTGTATTTCCTTGAAAAATAAAGCAATTATTTACACCAAAAAAATTTATTTTCAGTCATATTCAGGGGGGGGTAGTAAGACACAGACAAAGCACATAAAGTAAAAACAGCAGTAAAGCAAGAAGCATGCACAAAACATATGATAGATGAAAATGTTACTCAAAAGCAAAACAAATTAGTTTTTAGTTTTAATCTAAAATAACTCAGTGTTTCAACAGCTTTGCAGTTGTTTGGAAGTTTGTTCCAGATTAGTGGAGCATCGAAACTGAAAGCTGCTTCTCCATGTTTGGTTCTGATTCTAGGGATGTTGAGTAGACTGGAAATCGAGGACCTGAGTGGCCTGGGGGTTGGTATGGTAACAGTAGATCTTGTGCTAAGCCATTCAGTGATTTCTAAGATAGTAAAAGTATTTTGAAGTCTATTCTCTGAGCTACAGGGAGCCAGTGTTAGAACTTTATAACTGGGGTGATGTGCTCTTCTTTCCTGGTTCTAGTGAGGAAACGGACGGCAGCATTCAGGATCAGCTGCAGCTGTCTAATTGACTTTTTAGGCAGACCTGTGAGGACGCCGTTGCAGTAATCAATCCGACTAAAGATAAACGCATGGATGAGTTTTTCGAAGTCCTGTTGCGACATCAGTCCTTTAATCCTATAAATGTTCTTCAGGTGATAGAAGGTTGACCTTGTTATTGCCTTTATGTGACCCAGGAGGTTCCGGTCTGAGTCCATTACTACACCTAAATTTCTGACCTGATCAGTATTTTCTAGCTGTATTAACTGAAGCTGTGTGCTGACTCTTGATTGTTCCTCCTTAGCTCCAAAAGAAATTACTTCTACTTTGTTTCCGTTCAGTTGGAGAAAGTGATGGCACATCCATCCATTGATTTGCTCTATGCATTTACTTAGGGTTTGGATGGGTTCAAAGTCACCTGGTGACATAGTAATGTAGAGCTGAGTGTCATCCGCGTAGTTATGGTAGCTAATCTTATTGGTTGCTATAATTTTGCCTTGTGGGAGCATGTAGATATTAGATAAGAGGGGCACCAAGATGGAGCATTGGGGCACCCAACATGTGATTTCTGTTCATCTGATGAAAAGTTTCCTATTGAAACAAAGAAGTCCCTGTTCTTTAGGTGAGACACAAACTAGCCAAGTACTGTGCCAGTCCCACCCAGCTCTCCAGTCGTTCTAGTAATATATCATGATCAACAGTGTCAAATGCTGCACTGTGGTTCTACCACAGTCTGTATTTATGCGGATTTCATTGAAAACTTTGATTAGGACAGTCTCAGTGCTGTGGTAAGCACAGAAACCCGACTGAAAAACATTAAAGCAGTTGGTCATTGTTAGGAAGCTATTTAACTGCGGAAACACAGCTTTTTCAATAATTTTACTGATGAATGGAAAATTAGAGACTGGCCTGTAGTTCTGCATTAACGTGTTGTTCAGATTATTCTTTTGAGTAGAGGTTTAATAACTGCTGTTTTTAATGTCTGAGGGAAGACACCTGAAAGGAGAAATGAGTTCACCATTTGAATCAGATCAGACCCAATGACAGGGAAAACCTTCTTAAGGAAAGATGTGGGTAGGATATCAAGACAGCAAGAGGATGAGCTTAATTGGTTAATGATTTATTCAATGTTTTTTTGGTTTAATTCATGGAATTCTGACATTTTCCCTACATTGGTGTTAATTGGGTATAAAATTGGTAGTCGGTTCGGTACTGCGGTACAGACCAGCCGTCAAAAAAAGTATCTATTTTTTAAGGAGACTTAGGTCTTTCGGTGCGCCAGTACCAGGGTTCTTAAAGGCTGTTTCGATGCTACCATACTATCCATTTTGCGGTATGGAAGTCTAGTTTGGCTGGGTAGTTTTTCTGTCAGGTCTACATCACAGATAATGAAACTTTTAGATATTTGCTCTAAAATAGTAGGCCAATCTGTGGAGAATTCCCTTTCCATTGGCTTGAGCTAATTAACTCTTGGACTGGCAAGGAGGATACCCTTAGATTCTTCACATGCACTACACAGAGAATATCAGCTTCTCCCATCTGGAGAACGTTTTAGAGTACCCCTATGTAAAAAAAATAGGTATAAAATATTTTGTGCCAACTTCAGCCACCTTGCTTAATAAGCAGTGAATATTATGATAGTGGGTGACTCCTTTTCAGAGATGCTTATCATTTTCATTTAAATTTTCCTGCCTGCCTGCCTGCCTGCCTGCCTGCCTGCCTGCCTGCCTGCCTGCCTGCCTGCCTGCCTGCCTGCCTGCCTGCCTGCCTGCCTGCCAGCCAGCCAGCCTGCCTGCCTGCCTGCCTGCCTACCTGCCTGCCAGTCAGCCAGCCAACCTGAATCTTTTCAGTGAAAAAGCTGGCAAATTCATTGCAGGCCCTGGTAGAATTTAGTTCAGGGACTACTGTCAATCGAGGATTAGTTAGTCTTTCCACTGCTGCAAAAAGAGTCCGTGCATTATTAATGTTTCTGTTAATGATTTCAGAGAAGAAAGTTTCCCTAGCATCTTTTAAAGTTAACTAATATCTGAACAGTCTCTCTTTATAGATCTCACAGTGAACCTGGTTTTCTGCCATTTTCTCTTGGCTCGTCGACACTTTTTTTTTCACTACATACCAGTGGATCACTTGTCCACTGAGACTTCTTTCTACCTGAGACTACTTCCACTTTAGTTGGAGCAATGGAATCAATGATGTCTGAGATTTTCACCGGGAAATTATCTACCAGCTTATTTACTGAGTTGGAGTTGGGAGATGAGGGGGATGTGGTGGAAGGGTAAATTGGGCCCGCCCATTTGTTCAAACCCATGGGCCCACATCCTCCTAAATCCTAAGTAGAATTTCACTGCATTAAATGGGTCAATGGACTGTGCAAGAAGGTGAAGTCCTGGTAAAGATGAACAAAATTCTGTCTTTGAGCGAAAACCACTCTTCAATTTCCTCATCCAGCTCCAGCAGCTCTGCTTTGAAGCATTCCTCAAGTTGTTCTAAAAGTTTTTACTCTCGGTCCAGACATAAAATCAGTTTTTTTGCAAGAGCATGATACAGCAGCAGGGTACACAGTGTTGAGGCTATTGCCTTTTACTGAACGAACTGCATCTCCCAGCATCCTTTCACTGAACGAACTGCATCTCCCAGCATCCGTGGCGCTGCCCTCAACCCATTCTCATTGGTCTGTGGCCAGTGATTACATCACAGAGTTGATGAAGGCAGCGCGAATATTGAAATCCTCGTCTTTTGGTTCCCCAGCGGTGCCGCAAGGAGACGCTTTAGCCCATTGCTAGCATTTTTCCCTTTTTCGTTAAAACCTGCTGGACCAGGAAGAACTCCCCTTTTTTAAACTTTGAAGTAAACCGGCTGAGCAAACAGACTTCCCTGTACGGGCAACCAGGGAGTCCGCTGGCCTCTGAGCTCTATTGAAAACCGGCCTGAGTCCCTCAGTGCCTAAAGTCTGATGTCCGCTTTTCTGACCTCGGTTTTGCGCAAAACCGCTCCTTTAAACTGGACACTTTCAAGTCGTTCTACGTTCTTCGTCGTTAACTGTGGAGAGAGTCATCACCAAGTAGGATAAACCTGGTTTATGTCTGTTTGGTCTGGGTAGAGGAGAATTAGGTCTAGGATTTATATATATCTATTTTTCTGTGGTTAAAATAAGTCTGTCAACTTGTTAACCACTGTTTATTCTTGGTCGTCTGTCGCTGTACACCGACCCCGAATGTTGCATGCGTTTTGTGTTTTATTATTTGACTTTGGTTGCAACCAGAAGCAGTATATTATATTGTATTATTTTCCGGCTTGTTGTATTGTCGGCGTGTCTCTGTTTAGACAGGTCACATGGCCTTCCGTTGATTCCCTTTTTCTGTCACCCCCTTTCCTTTGTCCAAGCCACCATTGCTAATTGAAACTAGCCTTTGTTGAATAGCCACGCGGTCTTCGTTTGTCTCCCTTTGTGAGCAGATCGCGCCAATCAATAAGGCTTGGGCTATTGATCGCATTTAGGGTGTAAGCTGAACCCCCCTCATTCGCTCGCTGTCTCCAACACACACACACAGCCGCACACACACACACAGCCGCACACACACACACAGCCGCACACACATGCCCCCTTCCCTCGACGTTAACTTTGTTTTACATTTTTGCATGCGTTAAAATAGATGGAAATTATAAATGAAATGTAATCTGTAAGGTTGACCTATTTCATTAATAAATTCCCTTAATTAACGAGAAGTTTCCTGTGCTATTTCAGTGTGTGCTGTAAAGTTTGTTAAAACCCGCGGACGAACTCCACCCTTTCAGAAGAGATTGACTGTCTGGTTTAATTAAAAGTATCTCATTAATGAGATTGGTGCCCCTATATCTTTAATAAACAGGTAAAATTCGAAGGTCAATTATACTCGAACGTAAATTATTTATTATAATTATTGATGCTCAGAAAACCAGACAACTTTTTTTATTATTAATAGTAACAACAACAGTGTTGTGTTGTGGCGAGATAATCTAATTCCCTAAATAACAACAATCAAGGTGGGCAATGGATGGGTCTTCCAGAACACAAAAGTACCAACTTAGCCAACATTTACACATGAGATCCAAAAGTGTATGACTGGGATGTAGACTTAGTATGTCTACAGCAGGGGTGTCCAAAGTGCGGCCCTTAACTGCAAATTAAGAATGATATAAATCTGGCCCGTCAGCACAGGTGCCTGATGTATGGTAAAATTATTACCGACAAATTAAAATGTTTCTTACAATGGAAATTGCTAGGTACAACACAACGTAGTTGTATTTTATTACCTACACCTGTTGCATTATTTTTAGTTTCATAGTAAATAGGATTACATCTATTCGATTACTTTTACTTAAATCTTTCTTAAATTTCTTTTACTCAAATCTGGTTTTAATTAGGCCATTAAACTTTTCTAAATGCACTAAGCGTTTTTAAACACTTAGCACTACTGGTCGCCACATGTTTAGATTTAAGCCTCACAGTGCACACCAGCATTGGAGGTGACTGTGGCTCAGGAGTGAGGAGTTTGTCTTGTAACTGGAGGGTTGCTAGTTCGAGCCCCCGCTCCGTCCATCTCACTCGTTGTGTCCTTGGGCAAGACACTTCACCTGCCTACTGGTGGTGGTCAGAGGGCCTTGGGGCACACTGGCCACAATGTAGCTTGCCCAAGCAGTGTGTGAATGTCTGCTTGAATGACTGAATGTAGTGTGAAGTGCTTTGGGGTCCTCAAGGACTAAATAAAGTGCTATACAAGTACAGGCCATTTTCCTTTTTTTTACTACCTGAAGGACAAAGACAGAAAATCTGTTACCAGCATGAGCTAAAAGCAGCTCATGAATGAATTGATGAAAGGAAATATGTTCAGAATTATATATTTAAAACCATGTAATAAATCAGTTAAGTAAAACCTGGTTATACTGGATCTAAGCGCTGCCTTTGATACAGTAGACCACACTATTCTTTTAACCCGTTTAAAATAGATTGGCCTCTCTGGTGCTGTTCACAAATGGTTTCTATCCTATCTCACAGACAGGACTTTTATGGTAAGTTTAGATACAGGCTCCTCTAAGGTCCACAAGATAACATGTGGTGTGCCCCAGGGTTCGATTTTAGGCCCAGTCCTTTTTACCTTTATATGCTCCCTCTTGGCAGTGTCATCAGAAGACATGGAGTTAACGTTCACAGTTATGCTGACGATACACAGTTTTACATCTCCGTGTCTCCCGATGACACATGGCCAATGGATGCACTTTTTAACTGCATTTTAGACATCAAATCCAGGACGGCAGAAAACTTTCTCCAGCTCAACCAGGACAAAACTGGAGTTTTAGTCATCGGTCCTGAGGCTCAGAGAGATAATCTTTTACCAAAACTACAATCACTGTCTTTTAATCCTTCTTTACAGGGTGAAGAACCTGGGTGTGATTTTTGACTCTGAGCTGACTTTTATCCCTCACATTAAAAATATTACCAAAATCAGTTTTATCAACTAAAGAACATTGCCAAAGTCCGCCCCATTCTCTATTGGGCCAACACGGAGACACTGATGCATGCTTTTATTACCAGTAGGATTGATTACTGTAATACCCTGCTTTCTGGTCTTCCCAAAAAGAGTATATCAGGTTTACAACTACTACAAAATTCAGCAGCATGTGTCCTGATGATACCAGGAGGCGGGAATACATTACATCGGTCTTAAAATCACTGCATTGGCTCCTCTTGTGTCTTAGGATCGATTTTAAGGTTCTCTCTTAATGCTTTTTAAGTGTCTTAATGGTCTTGGGCCTTCTTCTCTTTCAGAACTGTTTTTACTATATGAACCTTCGCGGTCTCTGGGCTCGTCTGGCAGCATGGTTCATCTGCACTGGGCCCAATGTCCTTTTTCACTGTTGCTTTTAACTGTTTGTGTGCATGGGAGTTGGGATGGGGGTGGGGGGTATAACTGTGCCCATGCCTTTAAATCTTTGGGAGTGGGATGGGAAAGTAGTTTTATGTGGGGTAATTTTAATCTGTAAAGCACTTTGTGATGCAATTTTGTATGAAAAGCACTTTATAAATAAAGTTTGATTGATTGATTGATTGATTGATTGATTGATTGATTGATTGATTGATTGATTGATTGATTGATTGATTGATTGATTGATTGATTGATTGATTGATTGATTGATTGATTGATTGATTGATTGATTGATTGACGGAAGCAGGGTCCACAGGGTTGTGTTGCAGAGAGAGACTCTAATTCCCTTAATAACAACAATAAAGGTGGGTCATGGATGGGTGTTCTAGAACACAAAAGTACACACTCAGCCAACATTTACATATGAAATCCAAAAGTGTCAGATTGGGATAAATAATGAGTATGTCTACAGAAGAGGTGTCAAAAGTGTGGTCCTCAACTCCAAATTAAGAATGATACACATCTTCACAGGTGGCTGATGTGTTTATTTTTATTTATGGTCAAATGATTACTGACGAATTAATATGTTCTTACAATGGAAAATTTTAGGTACAGCACAAAGTATTTGTCTTTTATTACCTACACCTGTTGAATTCTTTTCAGTTTCATAGAAATTAGGATCACATCTATTCAATGACTTTAATTTAAAAGCCAGATTTGATTTACTCAGATCTGTTTGTAATTAGGGTGTTAAACTTTTCTAAATGCACCAAACGTTTTTAAAGACATGGTGACCCAAATGTTCTTATTACTGGTCTCCACGTGTTTGGATTTATGCCTCACAGTGCACACCAGTACCACCTGAAGGACAAAGACAGACAGTGCAGGTGGAAAATCTGAAACCAGCTCATGAACGAATTGATGAAAAGAAATATGTTCAGATTAGTATCATATTTAAAACCATGTAATAAATCATTTAAGTATAAATTGTGTGATTTCCCATTAGAAAGTTACAGGTACTGCCAGCAACCTAAACAAACCAATTTTATAGTCATAGAGACACTGAAGTGGTTTAAACCTGCAGTCCGAAGTTTTATAAATCTTTTAACAAGTAGTGGGGTTCAATACTATGATAAAAGGTATTTTTTATTCTTCCTAGGTACCTCCTTCCTCTCAAAGACCCCTATGCAGGGTTGGGCTGGTGGTAAAATTCATCCCGGGACCTTGGTTCAGAGAGGCCTTTTATCTGATCGCAAAGGATGCAAGTGAAACCATAACTTTAACAAATATACATGTATTGGTGGTATTACAGGTTTTTATGTTGTCATGACCAGAGGTGAGTAGTAGCTAGTTTAATTTACTCAAATAGCCTACATTTACTTGAGTAATTTTACTGCATCATACTTTTAAACTTCAATTTAAGTTAAAGTAATTGTAAAGGTAATTATCAAAGTAATTATTACGAAGTATCGCTACTCTAAGTTGATTAATATTTATGGATATTCTATCTACTGTAAGTAATTAAATCAGAATCAAAACAAACTGGTTCTAACAAAATGCACCAGACAAGGACACAAACCTACAGTTTATGTTAAAGTGAGACCTTTTTTTTTTTTACACAAGCTTTATTGTTCTAATGTTATTTTCTAGCTGCTGAACTTTGGAGATAAACTAAATATATGGTACACACTATTTATTGACACTGGAAACATTTAACCTTGTTCTAACATAGATACATCACTTGAATATTAGTTTATTAAGTTTTATGAAGAAAATTCTGATTTAAGAAAGTTTCCTCTGCTTCAAATTTTTTATTTTGTAATTATATTTATATGTATCAATTCTTTCATTTTACTCTTTCAAATATCAGAATTGACACATACCTGTATTTTTTTCTGTCTGATGAAATCATTTTCAAAAAACCACTGCCTATAGAGGTAGGCTACTTGAGCAGACTTTTTACATATTGCTATTTACTCAAGTAATTTCTTGAATGGCTACTTTTAACTTTTACTTGAACAAAAATATGTTGAAATAATGTTACTCTTGAGAACATTTTTTGCGTACTCTACCCACCTCTGGTCGTGACATAATAACATGCAGGTCTTGCACAAGACATCAATACTTCCAAATGTTGCGTAAAGGAGAGCACCAGAGAGTTTCCGCCTTGTCCGCTGTCAATCAATTTACAAGCGCATTGTGCAAACGTGCAGATGGGGACGCGCACACAGGCCATCCCGTTTACGGGAAATTAACTAAGGCTGCTTAAGGCACCACTAAGAAACCCCCCCAAAAAGTATGCACATAAAGAAAATGTATTTCAAAATAGAAATGCAGAAACACTGAACAAAAATTTTATTCCAATGTCAACAATCTGTTACTATTCTCCTTCTTGCAAAAGAGATGAGGCAGCAATAAAAAGTAGTTATTACCTTTTTTTTATTTTTGTGTTTCTGTTTAAGAAAACATTTCCTCAAGTGAAACTCTCAGGCCAAAAAACAAAAACAAAAAAACCAGCAGGGTTTATCTTTTTAACACTGTGTATTGTAAAGTTTGAAGATTTCTAACAGAAAATGTCTTGCATTTTGTTTTTATTTTCTTTTGAAATAATAATAATAATAATAACATATTAACAAAAACAAGCATCAGAGATGTGTAAAAGAAAAATAAAGAATTTAACTATTTGGTAATGATTTTTGAACAGAATGCTGAGGTTTGACCTGTATCAAAGAACCAGGTCAGGTGACCCTAACTTTCCATCTTTTGACATGTGGCACAAACTAGTTTCTGACCAAAAGGTAAATAAGTTATCCATCAGAATAAACGCAACAAGCATATTTGCACAACCCAGATCTCCCTATAAAAGGCTGCTTTTCACCACGGACTGTCACAGCCTCATCAGCCATGAAAGCGGTTGTGCTAGCCCTGACTCTGGCCCTTGTGGGTAAGAAGAATACTGCACTGATAGATTTTATTTTTTCATATTTTATTTTCTCATAATTTGACTTAAGAGTTTTACTTTGCTTCAATGCATAAATTAGTTGTTTGATGTTTTTTCCATATCTTTTAAACAGCTACTACTTTAACTGTTTTGAGGGCATTAATTGAAATTTTTGGATGTTTAGTGTTTTCTTTAAAGCTCTAGAATGAGTTCTTCCTTATTAATTTGATACACGCTCACACTGACCATTTATGTTATGACACTGACAATTCTTGTTATCTTTGACTAATACTTGTATTCTTTTCCATTCCAGCTGGACAAAATCCCAATTTTGGTAAGTTCAGTATTTGAACGGAAACAAAATAATACAGCATTTATTATAGTAAAGCTTAAGTGAGACTGATTTCTCTTGATAAATGTCAGCATATTCCGTGATTTATAGCCTATACATGCCACAAAATTGTTGTATACTTTTGAAATGAGGTGGATTAATTCTTTATTTGCTAAATTGTGCTCACAGCCCCTGAATTTGCTGCTGGTAAGACCTACGTGTATAAGTATGAAGCGCTCATCCTGGGCGGTCTTCCTGAGGAAGGTTTGGCAAGAGCTGGATTGAAAATCAGCACCAAACTTTTAATCAGTGCAGCTGACCAAAATACTTATATGCTGAAGGTAAAAATAAATCAACAAGTATCATTTACCTTTTCAAATACCTTTTTAACTCATTTTATTTAAACCATAGCTTGTGGAACCTGAGCTCTCTGAGTACAGCGGCATTTGGCCAAAGGACTCAGCAGTCCCAGCAACCAAGTTGATGGCAGCCCTGGCACCTCAGTTCGCAATCCCCATCAAGTTTGAATACACCAATGGAGTTGTTGGTAAAATCTTTACTCCTGAGGGAATCTCAACTTTGGTGCTGAACATCCACAGAGGCATCCTGAATATTCTTCAGCTGAACATCAAGAAGACCCACAAAGTCTATGACTTGCAGGAGGTTTGTAAAAGATTCCCATGTTGGCCTAATTGAGAAGTTATTTGCAAGTAGTCATGAAACCTCAGTCTAAAAGGTTACTGTTTTCCACAGGTTGGAACTCAGGGTGTGTGCAAGACTCTCTACTCTATCAGTGAAGATGCACGTATTGAGAACATCCTTCTGACCAAAACCAGGGACTTGAACAACTGCCAGGAAAGAGTCATAAAGGACATGGGGTTGGCATACACTGAGAAATGTGACAAGTGCCAGGAGGTAAAGTTATACCCATTATATAACAAGGAAACATCTTTGAAAGCCAAACATTGTCTATAACATATGATTTGTTTTTGACAGGTAACCAAAAACCTGAGAGGTACCACAACATTCAGTTACACCTTGAAACCAGTAGCTAGTGGAGTCATGATCCTGAAAGCGGACGTAAATGAGCTCATCCAGTTCTCACCTTTCTCTGAGGCTCATGGAGCTGCTCAAATGAAGACCAAGTATGTCAAGGGTTACTAAGAAAATGGAGGTGATATTAAGGTTTAGATTAACTTTAACCTAACCTAACCCACTTGCATCTTAATTTAAAGGCAGTCCTTGGAGTTCCTTGAGATTCAGAAAGACCCCATTCCATCTATCAAGGCTGAATATCGTCACCGTGGATCCCTCAAGTACGAGTTCTCCAACGAACTTCTTCAGACACCACTTCAGCTTATCAAGATCACCAATGCAAAGGCCCAGGTATGATTTAAACAGCTTTTGAAGACAGGGCGAGATTAAAAACATAATGTAAATATTGGCTTCAAATGATGTAATTCATTTCATTTGTGTGGAACTAGATTCAAGAGGTCCTAAATCACCTTGCTACCTTCAATGTGGAGAATGTTCATGAAAATGCACCTCTGAAGTTTTTGGAACTGGTACAGCTCCTCCGTGTTGCTCGCTATGAAGATTTGGAAATGTACTGGAATCAGTACAAAAAGATGTCCCCCCACAGGTGCTTTTCAGTGACTGAACATATCTTGAAAAATAAACACCAGATTTAAATGAACTATTTTCTAACTTAAATTCTCTTTGCATTAACAGACACTGGTTCTTGGATACCATTCCCGCCACTGGCACTCCCGCTGCTCTTAAATTCATCAAAGAGAAGTTCATGGCGGAGGAAATAAGCATTGCTGAGGCAGCTCAGGCTTTGGTCTCAGCTGTGCACATGGTGACTGCTGACCCTGACGTTATCAAGCTGTTTGAGGTTGGTAATCTGCACTTTGTCAATACCATATTTTGTTAATAATAAATATATGCATAACATTTCTGATTTTTGTACTTTTGTAGAACCTGATGGCCAGCAACAAAGTTGTGGAAAACCCACTTCTGCGTGAGGTTGTCTTCCTTGGATATGGTACAATGGTTAACAAATACTGTAATGAGACAGTTGCTTGTCCCTCTGAACTTATAAAGGTAATTTAACAACATAAATTCCAAGTTACTTCAAACTGAGGAAAACCGAGAAATATATTATGTTGTTAATGACTAATTTCCATCAACAGCCTATTCAAGAACGACTTTCAGACGCCATTGCAAAGAATGAGGAAGAGAACATTATCCTGTACATCAAGATCTTGGGAAATGCTGGACATCCATCTAGCCTCAAGTCACTCACTAAGATCATGCCCATCCATGGCACTACTGCTACATCTCTGTCAATGAGAATCCATGTTGAAGCCATCATGGCTCTGAGAAACATTGCAAAGAAGGAGCCCAGACTGGTTAGTTCTAAATGTCAAGTGATGGAAAGTGTTTTGTCTGTTCACAGAGCTCCATTTTAAATTAATCTTTGTCCTCTAAATTAGGTCCAGGAACTGGCTCTCCAGCTCTACATGGACAAGGCTCTCCACCCAGAGCTCCGTATGCTTTCCTGCATCGTTCTCTTTGAGACAAGTCCTTCCATGGGTTTGGTGACCACTGTTGCTAACTCTGTGAAAACAGAGGAGAATCTGCAGGTGGCCAGCTTTACCTACTCTCATATGAAGTCTCTGAGCAGGAGCCCTGCAACTATTCATCCCGATGTGTAAGGCAATTGTCTGTTCCTGAATTATCATCAAGTCGTACCAATTCATGTTGAGTCACCTCTTTAATGCTCCTATTACAGTGCTGCTGCTTGCAATGTTGCCATGAAATTCTTGAGTTCAAAGCTGGATAGACTGAGCCTGCGTTATAGCAAAGCTGTTCATGTGGACATCTACAACAGTAAGACAATATGAAGAGAAGATGAGTTCTATTTTTACTGAAGTATTAGCTAACTTGTTTATTAAAATCTATATCAGGCTCCTTGATGCTCGGTGCTGCTGCAACTGCTTTTTACATCAACGATGCTGCCACCTTTATGCCAAAAACTGTTGTTGCAAAGACCAGAGCCTTCCTAGCTGGAGGTACTGCAGAAGCCCTGGAGGTAAAGATAATTACTTTTATACATTTTTATAAAAAAAATTATATTTTATATGAAGGTTTATATACATTTTTATAAAAAAAGTTACTAAAATACAAAATAAACAAAAGTTATAAAATAAATACCAAAGGCATTATTTTTTTTATGCTGTTGGTTTTGGTTTTTTCTAAAGATTGGAGCAAATATTGAAGGACTACAGGAGCTGCTTCTGAAAAACCCTTCTCTCTCTGAAAGTACTGACAGGATCACCAAAATGAAGCGTGTCATCAAGGCTGTAAGCAACAGTGAAAGTCACAAATCAAAAGGAGAAATATTACACAGTCTAAAATTATCAAAAACTACTTTTTTCTCCCTCCACAGCTGTCAGAATGGAGATCCTTGCCCACCAGCAAACCCCTGGCTTCTATCTATGTCAAGTTCTTTGGACAAGAGATTGCCTTTGCTAACATTGACAAACCCATGATTGACCAGGCTGTGGAGGTATTATAAAGACGAGAATCAATTGAGATTAAGACAAATCAAGTTATGACAGACATAGTATAAACTATGTACTCTTCCCCTACAGTATGGCAAGAAAATACCTATTCAGGAATATGGAAGAGAGGCTCTTAAAGCTCTGCTCCTGACTGGCTTCAATTTCCACTATGCTAAGCCTGTCCTGGCTGCTGAGGTGAGGCGCATTCTTCCGACTGCCGCTGGTCTCCCAATGGAACTCAGTCTGTACAGTGCTGCTGTGGCCGCAGCCTCTGTTGAGAGTGAGTAAAACACAATATAGATTGGATTGCTGGCTTTGCAGTCTAACTTCATTTTAAGAGGTGGGATTGCAGTGATAAAAGATTATTAACAATATTAGGAAATACTTACAATTAATTTTGACTTCTTCATTGAAAGCAAAAAAATCTTGTGGTCAGTTTTATGCAGCAGGACAACTCATGAGCTTTTCTGTTTTTTTAGTCAAGCCCAACACATCACCACGTCTGCCGGAAGATTTCCCCCTCAAAAGTCTCCTGGAGACAGACATTCAGCTCGAGGCTGAGGTCAGACCAAGGTAAGTGCCTACTGTCGAATACTATTTGTCCGTCACAATAAAATGATTCATTTGATAAAACAGAATCTAAAAACCTTTCTTTATTTTCTTTAGTGTTGCCATGAACACATATGCAGTTATGGGACTTAACACTGACATTCTCCAGGCTGCTGTGGTAGCAAGCGTTAAAGTCCACTCTGTTATGCCAGCCAAAATCGCTGCAAGACTCAATATCAAAGAGGGAGACTTTAAGCTCGAAGCCCTTCCAGTTGATGTACCTGAAAACATCACAGCTCTGAAGTAAGACCTTGGAAGAATTTGACATAACTTATATCCATATACTTAGAGTCCAGCTGAATTAGTTTATTTTCTTTCTAACAGTGTAACAACTTTTGCTGTGGCAAGAAATATCGAGGAACCTTCTATTGAGAGAATCACTCCCCTTCTCCCTACCAAAGTTTTTCAATCAAACTCAAGCAAGATTCTTTCCAAGTTTGCTTCCTCTGTTAATAGCATGGTAACTTTAACATACATTGGCAGCTAATGTTATATTTGCAATCAAATTTTGAATAATTTATAACTTACTTCTCTAATAGTCAGCATCCTCAGAGCTCCTTCCCCTGGAAGAAGAATCTGCCGAGCCTGTTCCTAAACACAAGGTTCGTCCAATTGCCAAGAGGTACTGTGTTAAGCACAGTGGTGTTGGACTGAGGGCCTGTTTCAAGTTTGCCAGTCAAAATGGTGCCTACATCCGGGACTCTGCCCTGTACAAACTGGCTGGTAGCCACAACTTCTCTTTCTCTGTGACACCAAGTAAGCACTGGCAAAATAGCACCTGAGAATTTTATAGAAACATGTTGTACACATAAAGTACTAATAGCATGACAATGTTTTACTTCAAGTTGAAGGTGAAGTTGTTGAGAGATTGGAGATGGAGGTCAGAGTTGGACCAAAGGCTGCAGAGAAGCTTGTTAAACGTATCAACCTGAGTGAAGAGGAAATCATTGAAGAAGGAGGACCAGTCTTAGTGAAGCTCAACAAAATCCTGTCTTCGAGACGCAACAGCTCCTCATCTTCCTCCTCTAGCTCAAGTAGCTCTGCTTCCAGTCGTTCCTCAAGGTCCTCCTCTTCCTCCTCCAGCTCTTCATCTCGCTCCAGCCGTAAGATCAGTCTTGCAGCCCGTGCATACAACAGCAGCAGGACCAACAGCAGCAGCAGCAGCAGCAGCAGCAGCAGCAGCAGCAGTAGCCGTAGCAGTTCCAAACGCAGCAGTAGCAGCAGCAGCAGCAGCAGCAGCAGCAGCAGAAGCAGCAGCAGCAGCAGCAGGAAACTCAAGTCCTCAAGATCCAGCAGCAGCTCAGCCAGGACCAGCTCTGCATCAAGCCTTGCATCTCTCTTCAGCGCCAGCTCAAGCTCTTCTCGCTCAAGCTCTTCTCGCTCCAGCGTTCGTCTCTCAAAAGTAAATGTCTTTGTCTTGATTTTGCAGAACACTGTTTTAACAGATCAGCTGACAGCACCATTGTTCTTTACAGCAAGTGATGGAGAAGTTCCAGAGGTTACACAAGAAGGAGAATGCCTCCAAATCAGTTTCCAGAAGCAGGAGCAGTTCATCTAGCTTTGAGGCCATCTACAAAACGGTAAAAAGTTGCAGATCAGAAAAATGTATAAGCATTTAGAGGTGTTATTTATATTCTGTTTGACAAAGTGTGAACCAACACCAATTAACCTGTAACTGCAGAAAAAATACCTTGGTGAGGAGGAAGCTGTTATGGCAGTGATCTTCCGTGCTGTCAAAGCTGACAAGAGGATGGTGGGCTACCAGTTTGCTGCCTACCTTGACAAACCAAATGCCAGACTTCAGATCATTGTTGCCAACCTGTCTTCTGATAGCAACTGGAGGTTCTGTGCTGATGGAGTTGTTTTGAGCAAGCACAAAGTTACAGTAAGATCCTATCTACAAGTTATAAAATTCAAGTACACTAGGAACCATATGTGACTTATTCTAATGCGATAATGTTTGTCAATAGACTAAGATTTCCTGGGGCGAACAATGCAAGAGATACAGCACCAATGTCACAGGAGAGACTGGTCTTGTTTCTTCAAGCCCTGCAGCTCGCCTCAGAGTGTCCTGGGAAAGATTGCCTTCTGCCCTGAAACGCTATGGAAAGATGTAAGAAACTCTAAATCTTGTAAGACTCCTAATTTCTTATGTCATTCATTTTTGTACAGTTTCAGATATTTTTTCCTTCCCTTCCAGGGTTAACAAGTATGCCCCTGTTAAAATCCTGTCAGACTTGATTCATACAAAGAGAGAAAACAGCACTAGGAACATCTCACTCATTGCAGTTGCATCATCTGAAAAGACATTTGACTTCATTGTGAAAACTCCAATGGTATGAAAAGTTCAAACCTCTCTCTTCAAATTGAAAATCATCAATGTTTTTTATATAATTTAAATGAACTCTTTTTACAGAACTCTACCTACAATGTTACTGTGCGTCTTCCCATGTCTATGCCCATTGATGAAATCAAAGGTCTCAGCCCCTTTGATGAAGTCATTGACAGGATCCACTTCATGGTTTCCAAGGCTGTTGCAGGTAATGACGAATCTTTCTTTCATAAATAGAGATACAAACTGCACCTTTATCCAGCAAGTCCAGATTAAATCTTGTTTTCTTACTCTTTCCAGCTGAATGCAGCTTCTTTGAAGACACACTCTACACATTCAACAACAGGAGCTACAAGAACAAGATGCCATCCTCTTGCTACCAGGTTGCCGCACAGGACTGCACAGATGAGCTGAAGTTCATGGTTCTCCTGAGGAAAGATTCTTCGGAGCAACACCATATCAATGTCAAAATTTCTGAGATGTAAGTTTCCAGGGCAAACTAGAAGAAATCTTTAGTCTTCATGTACAAGATAAACCCAAGAACGTCAAGAACCCAAGATGAATAACGTTTTCCTTTGTCTGCTTCCAGAGATATTGACATGTATCCAAAGGACAACAATGTCACTGTGAAAGTCAACGAAATGGAAATACCCCCCTCAAGGCTGCCTTACCGCCACCCAACAGGTTTTTCTGAACAGTCCTCACTGTTTTATGTATTATAGCACTTGTAAATATTAACGTCAATTATTCCTGGTAATTTCTCGGTGTCTTAAAGTTTTCTCAAGTTACAATTAAGTATGCATTATGAAACTGTTACAGCTTCCATCGAGATCAGACAAAGTGGAGAGGGCCTTGCTGTGTATGCACCTAGCCATGGTCTGCAAGAAGTCTACTTTGACAGAAAGACATGGAGGGTAAAAGCAATACTATTTCTAAAACATTGCAAGCAAGTGGGGTTTCAGGGAAACATCAAATAGAGTTGATATTTATGTTCTATAATGTCCCATCTGATATTGCAATGCAGATCAAAGTTGCTGACTGGATGAAAGGAAAGACCTGTGGACTCTGTGGAAAGGCTGATGGAGAAATCAGACAGGAGTACCGCACTCCCAATGGACGCGTGGCTAAGAACTCAGTCAGCTTTGCTCACTCCTGGATTCTGCCTGCTGAAAGCTGCAGGGATGCATCTGGTAAAACACACTGTATATCGACAAATTTTGCACATTAATAAATTGTGTATTGCCTTCTTCAAAAACTAACTTTGCGCTCCTACAGAGTGTCGTCTGAAGCTTGAATCTGTGCAGCTGGAAAAACAGTTGACCATTCATGGTGAGGACTCCACATGCTTCTCTGTTGAGCCTGTACCTCGCTGTCTGCCTGGTTGCTTGCCAATCAAGACCACCCCTGTCACTGTTGGTTTCAACTGCCTGCCATCTGGTGAGTTTTGTTTTAAATAAAAATGGGACAATGCATCAAAGTTATAATTGGGCAATTTCTAACTGGTGTGTTTCCTTTGTTTGTGCAGATTATCAGAGCAGTGTCTATGACCGAAGTGTAGACCTGAGACAAACTACCCAGGCTCACCTGGGTTGCAGCTGCAACGCCAAGTGCTCTTAAACATAACATTTCCTTTAAGTCACTATAATGTGTACATTTCTCTGTAAAAATAAATAAATTGTATCTCAAAATCGTTTCACTGGATTGATTGTTAAGTTGGATCTATTGCACAAATCTAAATTGTGAGGGAATTGGGAGGAGGGATCAGAAAAACTAAGGAGGAAATGACATTACGGTTGAGTTGGTCTAGTAAATGGCGACCATTAAAGAGTGGATTCTGAAATCAGCTGTGTTATTATTGAATTAACATTGGTAGCAGAGCATGGCCACTGCTGGAAATTACAAAATTCCTCCACCGTTTGATGAGAAGACGTTTTACGAAATTTGGAAAAATGAGATTGAAATCTGGAGACTCGTTACGGACTTGGACAAAAAGAAGCAGGCTCTGGCAGTTACACTCTTAAAAGAAATGTGTTAAAAAGTAACGCAAAAAATTTGTTATTACACTTAAAGCACATACTGTGTTAATGTTAACACACAATGTGTTAAAATTGCGACAAACGTATAACACAGATTATGTGTTGAACATTTTAACACATTTTTGTGTTATTTTGTGTTTGTCAGATACAATTTACTTTGTGCTGCCATCAGATGGTAGAATTCCTCTCAATGACAGCAACAAGTAGGCTATTTTTATTTTTAAAAATGTTTTTCTAAGATTTTTTAAAATATCTATAGCTTTTTACTTTTTTGCTTTTACTGAATAAAAATTATTAATATTACTGTAAAGTGTTGGGTGAGTTGCTCACGTTTATAAATGATGCAGCGCAGACAATGTCTTGGTTTGAGAAATAATCCAACATCATATAGAATTACAAGTGAGGTTGTTTATTTGCTACTCATTTTACCAACTAATTTGCATTAAACACATTCCGTCAAAATTACTAAGATCTTTTACATAATTTAAAAACATTCTCAATTTGTGTTTGCCAAAAATATTTAGACAATTCTTTTATTTATTTATAATAAATATGATATTTGAAAATATAATTATGGTAATGAGGTAAAGTTTAGCCTATAACACCAAAGTAATTTTGCCAAGCAAGGAGCAACAACAACAAGTAGGCACCAGTGGAAGGGACTAAAGGAGGTTCCGTGTTCTGATTGGAAGAAAGGTTTTCTGCCTCTTGCCGTAAGCAGACAAAGAAGACAAAGATGGAGGCAGCGTCTTCTGGAGTACATTCAGCCATTTCGGTAAGTATGTACTTTCTATTTGCTTTAATGCAATGGTGTTGTGTTCGTGTTATTGTAATTTTTAGAATCATGAGTTTAAAAGTATTGTATTTTTTTGGTGCTACAACAACAGGGCTCTGAAAATTATGCTGGGTATTGTAAATTAGTAAATAACATCTTAAAAATATAAGACTGGTATATTAAGGTCCTAATGTCACATCAGGAGTTAACAAATGATGTGCATTTCCCATGGGCCACAGCATAAAGTACACATTTTTTTGAGTTTTTCTTTTTGTTAACTTTCAGATGAGGCTTGTTACACAGCGCTTGTATTAACACATCTACCGCCTCCTGTAAATCGTTGTAGCGCCAAGACCACAATAACCTACCTCCTGGATTTTGTGCCGGTATGTATTTTCCTTGGAAAATTTTCATCAAATTAGATTTATCCAAGTGTCTGACCATTTGACTAACAAATTTGTTCTGTTATATTTCTGGTCTTCTGTCTTTAAGCCTGGAACAAGAAAAATGTTGTTGTGCAATGATTCCTCTGCTTCATCAATGAATGCTCAGCCCCAGCTGATCTGCATCGGTGACCTGAGTTCATCAAAGCAGTATGTCATCGTTGCCAGGAATGACAGTCACTATTCCTCTAGTCAATGGTCTCACATGTGCTGTGGAAAAGCTTTTCAAACTATACTGGGTGTGTAACTTGTCCTATCCACCACAGCTCTGCCCTGTATTTCCGTTCTTTGACTACATCTACCATTCTCCACACAAAGAAAGACAAAAGTACTGAAACTGATTGCACAACTCAAAGCTTGCAAGTAAAATGCTCAGTTGCCTAAAATGTAGAGGAATTGCATTTATAGAGGTGAAAAACCTCATATGGCACTTCAGTGTAATACATTGCTTGTCAGACGGACAGAGTATAAAGCTTATGTGGTCAAGACAATTGCCCAAGGACATATTACAACTTAAATTCATTTTCTAGGCATCTACATAAAGCACATTTTGAAACGTGTACAAAAACTTTTTCCTGTTGTCCAAATGTTGTCCCCAAGTGAGGCTTTGAACGGTGGACAACAAATTCATACTGTTTCTGACAATGTGGATATGCCCAATGTAAGTGACATGGTTACAGCTCCATTATCTGAAAATTGTGTTGATCTCAGCAATTGTACAGCGTCTTTTGTGGCCCAGATGTATTAATCATCAAATGTGACTGTTTTTGATGTTATGAAAAGTGTGAAGTGTGCAAAAGAGCTAATTAATAGAACAGTAGACAGGTTGGACAAGGCAACCACTACCTTGTTGAGCCCTTATTTGGTGCAGTTATTCATATTCTGTCACATAACGAGTCCATTATCATGTTTGTTCAAAAACTAAATGTACTGTATTTTGATCACTTTTATGCCTGTGCAGTAAAAAAAACAAGTGACTATGAATTTATCACACTTGCTGATGTTTCTGATGTTCATCCTTTAAATGTAATGACAAGCTGTGGCTCCAAAGAGCTGTATGTTGCTCCAAGATACAAAATCTTGTACCTTGGTTGATGACTACACTAAATACATGTTGCTATTTGAGTGCATTCGAAAACCTGATAAATGTTGAAATGGCAAGACAGGGGGAACAGGATTCTTTTGCTCTTATGAATTTTATTGCCATGTGTATTTCAGGCTTGTTGTCTGAATGTTAAATATTGCATTTTACAGGCAGTATGAATTTCAAAAAGTTCTGTTGAATAACTTAAACTTAATTGTAAACCGTATTACTGCTGCTACAAATTGTAGTAAAACATGGATTTAATATAATAAAAGTATTTCTAATTTTCTCAAATGGAAATGTTTGACAATCTGAGAACACATTTTATGTGTACATTTTTGTCAAAATAACACATTTTACTGGTTGATTCTATAATTGGAGATACATTTTGCATTTCAAAATTATTTTTTTTAAGGTTGTCATATAGAACAATTGATTAAGAATAATATTGAAAACACTTTAAATTTCATATATTCAGTGCTAAACAAATACAGGTAGTTTATTATTTTCCTTATTTTATCAAAATACCACCTGTTCATAGTTTTTCTGATCAACTCTGTTACGGACGAACAACCAAATATATAGAAGTAACAGTACATCAAAAAATTATTAATCTTTTTAGTTTTAATTTGTCATGTAGTCCTTTTATTCAGACCTTTGAAACAGATATTAGATGTTACATTTAGACAACTTTACCATACCTTGGTAACAGAATTGACAGTAACAGAGTTGACATTTTTAGCATTTTTTGCTAATTTCACCACATTTTAGCAGAAAGGCTAAGAGCACATGGCGTGAATCTAAAGATGATTTTAAAAACTTGTAATAACTCCTTCTGTTAATATCTTTGAACTCTGCTTTCCCTATGACATTGTTGAAACAGATTTGACATGTTATACTAGAACTCTAGGTGCAAGTGCCTGTAAAATTACATGTTGTCAGAGAGACCAAAACACATACCTCCTAGCTCTTCAGAGTTTTGTACCAAAATGAAGTGACGTCATCTGGCGTTTCATAGATATTGATGGGACATATCAGCATAATTTAAAGAGACAGTAACATGTAGTAACAGAATTGACAAAGGATTTATGGACTGGTATTTTTGAACAATAAAAGTTACTTTTAAATAAAGTAATTTTGCATAATTTGCCAAATGTCCCCAATAATAATTTATAAACAAAATAATTAAAACCCCAACCTGAAATTTGTAATTTAAAACATGTTTGATGCATATTTGACCCTTGTTTGAAAAAAGTGGCAACCACTTCGGACACTTTGAAATCATGACTTTCGGCATAATGAAATAGCTTTTAAAATAAAATATTTTCTAGTTTTACACTCTAACATTTTGTGACTCTTAAAAAGAGTGAAAATATGAAAATATGGTTTCGAAGTAAGATTTTGGTAAAACTGGTAAAAAAGAAATGGCTTTGGACTTCAAATGTATCTCCAATTATAGAATCACCCACATATCTGTGTTGACTTGAGTGACACACTAGTTGTTAAAAGGGAAATACATTAGTTGTGTCATAAATGACACGACATGTGTTGTCCCTGAGCTGATTCAGCACATGTGTTAAAATTTAACATATGTGTTTTTGACACATCTGTTTTAAGAGTGTACCTTCTGACTTTCAGGAAGAGCGGGGGAAAGCGCCCTAGATAGCGCTGCGGGAGATCTTAAAGCTGATATAGGAATGACCGTCCTTCTGACTAAGCTGGACACTGTGTTTCTGAAAGAAGAAAAGGATCGACAGTACGAGGCTTACACAGAGTTTGACTAAATCAACAGACAGAGCGGCATGTCCATGATGGATTACACTGTCGAATTTGAACGACGATACAACAAGCTACGTAACTTTATAATGGAACTGCCAGATGGCGTGTTAGCATTTAAGCTACTTGACACCACATGGCTAAACGTTAAAGACAAGCAGCTAGCTCTTACCACCTGTTCCACTGTCTCTTTTGATAACATGAAATCGTCCCTGAAAATAATTTTTGGCGATAACGTGTATCTGCCACAAGAGGGCGACTCAGAGGGCGACTCCGCCTTCTTTACCAAATACACAGGCAAGCGTGAACTGAGTGTCACTGCATGGTCTGTTCAGGAAGCACGATCCGTAGCCCATCTGCGAATGCACGCAAGGAACTACTTCCAGGTAGATTTCTTTTGTTGTTTTGTTTTTTATTTGTTAATTTACAGATCAAGGCCATTTACACTTTACAAATAAATAGAAATAGATAGGCAATCTTGCTGAACCATTATACAAAAAGGATTAACAACATAACAAAAAAAACAGAAAGAAATCACGGGGAAACACTAGTTGTCTGATCTGATATATTTACATGCTGCATTTGTAATCTTAACAGCTTTCTTCTTTATCTTATATATTTACTTGCTGATAAATTTACTTGCTGTATTTGTAATCTTAACAGCTTTCTTATTTATCTGATACATTTACTTGCTGATAAATTTACTTGCTGCATTGTAATCTTAAGCCGGTCAGGAAGTCGGCGGAAGATGGCGGACTGAGTGGACGCACTACCGAGAACTCATACAAAAATTCCTCAAAAAAGTAAATAAGAACTATTACCCCACAAAAAAAAGTTTAGGGTTACTAGCTCGAATGCCGAACAAAACGAAAAACCAAGCCAACATGGATAAGAGTAAAGTTCTCTCCACGGAGACCGAAGCAGGCGACGTGCGTGCTAGCAAGTTGCAAGCTGGCCACATGCAGGCTAACAACGATGCTGATGCTGCATGACTATGCTATGGAAGCTACAAATGCCGGGAACGAAAAGGGACAGATACATGAGGTTGAGGAGTCTCCATTGAACACACCAACTAAAGGCTCTCATGTCCGAAAATGGGTAAGAACAAATGAGGAGTCGTCATTTGAATCAATTCTTGCTGCAATAAACTCCTTGTGCACCAGATTTGACAAGCAAGAAAAAAAGCTGGAAGACATCAATATTCAGATTCAGAATAACAGCACAATGATTGGCAGCCTGCCTAAAGGCACTAGAATTCAATGCTGCAGAACTGAAAGAATGCAAAATCAAAGTATCAACTTTAGAAAAGAAAATGGTAGCCATGGAAAAAGAAAACGCCAGCCTTAAAGAAAGATCAGGGGAACATGAGAGATACAGCAGACGGTGGAACTTGAGAGTGAAAGGCATGAAAGAATCAGTGAATGAAAACACAAGAGATGAGATCATTAAATTACTCCAGAAGATCGCACCCCAGTGGGCTCAAAAAATGGATGAAATTGTGGACACTGTTCACCGGATAGGGAGAAAGGAATAGAAGAATACGCGCCAGGTCATCATCCAGTTTGTGAAACGTCAACACCGAGACGCGATTTGGAGATTAACAAAGGAGTCGGAAACCTGCAAGGAAATGCGAATTCGCTTCACGGAGGACTTAACTATGGCAGACAAACAGGCGAGAGAAGTGTTATTGCCCCGAATACAAGAAGCAAGAAATGCTGGAAAGAAGGCATACTTTCGAGGGCCTTTTGGATTCATTGATGGTCAACGGATCTAGAAGGATGTATGAAAATCTTCATGTAACCCTGTGGAAACGATGGTGAACCTGTGAAGGTGGGGTCATAAACTGTTTGTTATTTAGAGGAACATCTCGAGTTAAGTGCACATTTAAAGAGGTTGTTACTTTCTGTGTTCATGTCAGAGCGTTTATAGTTAAACAACACAAAGTTATTGTATTTTTTATGTCTTTTCTAAAGTCAGAGTTTTCCTTTTTATCACTAAATGCAAGAGGTCTTAAGGACAATGTAAAGCGTAAGGCTACCTTCTTATTTTGTAAAGGACTGAAAGCACATTGTATATTTGTGCAAGAGACTCATTCATGTGAAGAGGACACTACATTTTGGAAAAACCAGTGGGGTGACAAGATTCTTTTTTCTCATGGCAGCAATCGTTCTGGAGGTGTGGCCATATTTTTTTCTAAATTTCCGGGGGAGGTTGTAACCTCCAAAAGTGATACGAGTGGTCATTGGATTGCTGCAGTTGTTAATTCTGAAGGGTCTTTTGTAATTTTAATTAACATCTATGGTTATAACAACATTGGTCAAAACAAAATATTATTAGGAACCCTTACTGAAATTATTGAAAACTATTCTATAAGATTTACTTTAGTAGGTGAAGATTTTAACATGGCTCCAGACGAGTGGCTCGATAGATGTCCATCTATGTATTATGATAACCACTGTAACACAACATTGGAGGAATTCATGAATGTCAACTCATTATTCGATATTTGGAGGGAAAAAACCCCAAAGAGGAGGCAATACTCCTGGATGAAACCTAATAGAAGATCTAGATCTAGAATAGATCTATGGCTGATATCTGCAGATGTAATAAGTTGTCAATGTTGTTTCAATGTCTGCTGCACCTTTAACAGACCATTGTGTAATTAAACTTACTTTGAAAGCGGAAAATTACTCCAAGTTATGAAAAAATTACTGGAAATTTAATGCTGCTTTGTTAAACTCAGATAACTTTATCGAGGAATTAAAATGCTTGTTAAATAAAATTAGAGATGATAACAATATTGATACTTGTAGGAAATGGGAATATTTTAAGTATATGGTCAGAAGTCTTTCCATTAAAGTTAGTAATGCTAGATGCAAACAGCAGAAGGAAAAGGAATTTCAACTGGTTCAAGAAATTAATCAGTACTGTAGAAAACCTGAGCTATCAGAGGAAGACAAAATACATTTATCAAGTTTACAAGCCAAATTAGATCAATTTGTTACTTAAAGGGCACAAGGTGCTTATATTAGATCTAGAGCAAAATGGATTGAACAAGGTGAAAAGAATTCATCTTATTTCTTTAGCCTGGAAAGAAGAAGGCAAGAAAAAAATAAAATAAATGCCTTGATGGTTAACAACGTAAAATGCTCTGATAACAAAATAATTGCAGAGGAAATATATCAGTTTTACTCTAAATTATACTCTTCTTCCTTCTCTCATGAGGCGTCATTGTAATTTCTAGAAAGTATTAAACAACATATTCCTCAAATTAATCTGGCATTTAAAGAACTATGTGACTCAGAAATAACTATGAAGGAATTAGATACAGCTATTAAACAAATGTCAGTAGATAAAGCTCCTGGGCAAGATGGCTTGACCTCCAACTTTTACAAATTCTTCTGGGAAGACATAAAGGAATTACTATTTAATGCTATTAACGACTGTATTGAAAATAATCATTTAATGTCAACAATGAAACAAGGCATAATTACTCTGTTACCCAAGCCTGGCAAGGATAAAAGGTATATGGAAAACTTAAAGACCGATAACCTTATTAAATGTTGATTATAAATTACTTACGCATTTTATTGCAAATCGATTGAAAGTGGATATAGGACAGATAATTAGTGAAACTCAATCCGGGTTTATTAAAAAAAGATTGATTCATAATAACATCAGATTGGTTATTGACTTGTTAGATTATAACTCGGTGATTGAAGATAAAGGCTTCATTCTTTTTCCAGACTTTTATAAAGCCTTTGACTCAGTTGAGCATCCTTTTATACTGAAAGTTTTAGAATATTTTGGTTTTGGCTCTAAATTCATTCAAATGATTGAAACGTTGTACAATGACATAAACAGTTCTGTATCGCTCCCACAGGGAACTTCTAAAAGATTTGAGGTTAAACGTGGCATAAGACAAGGCTGCTCTTGCTCACCACTTCTATTTATTTTAGTAGCAGAATTACTTGCTATTCTCATGAAAAATAGCCCTGATATTGAGGCTTTAAATGTGTTAGGAATGAATCTGAGTATAATTCAACTTGCAGATGATTCAACCATCTTCCTCAAACGTTCAGACCAGATTCCGCTAGTTCTCAAAAAAATAGAGGTCTTCTCCATAGCATCTGGACTCCACTTGAATTTTTAAAAATGTGAACTTTTGGCTATACATGATCATCCACTAATTGATTTATATTTTAGATCCCAGTTAAAAAAGAAGTGAAATACTTAGGGGGGATTATAACAAAAGATTGCAAAGCTAGAGAAGAACTAAATATTGTGTCCAATAAAAAGAAAAGTGATTTGATTCTTAATTCTTGGCTGCAAAGAGACCTATCATTATTTGGACGTGTCTTGATAACTAAAATTAAATCTTTATCTAGAATAATGTATCCTGCTTTCTCAATTGCTATCCCTGATACTTTAATTAAATCTGTTAACCAAACAAATCTCAATTTTATCTGGAGAAATAAACATCACTATCTCAGGAAAGGAGACTCGATAAAAACATTGGATGAAGGAGGTTTGAATGTAATTGACTATGAAGTAATGAATGGTATGATAAAACTTAAATGGTTAAAGCAATTTATACAAAATAAAAATGGTTTCTGGTTTCACATCCCTTTTAAAATATTTGAAGGGTGTGGGGGTATTGATTTTTTGTTGAGATGCGATTTCTGCTTGTCCAAACTCCCCATCAAGTTGTCTAAATTCCATGAACAAGTCATGTTATATTGGAAAATGATCTATAAACACAATTTCACTCCCCATAACTCCCCCATCTGGAACAATAGAAAGGTATTTGGTCTATTTTACACCTGATGGATTCTGATGGCAGGTTTCTCCTTTATGACAAATTTAAGGAAAAATTTAATTTACATTGTTCTAAAAAGCAACACTTAGTGGTGATTAAAGCAATACCGCAAGTAATGGTAAATACAGTGAGAGGCATGTTACCTTATATGGTGTTAGCTCCACAGCTCCCATCTCTTTATATTGATGACATTGATTTTAAAGAGAATAAATGTACAAATAAAATTATAAGACATGTTCTTACCTCTGTAATCTTCCCTGTGTCGTTGAAAAGGAAATACTTGTTAAAAGATTACCCTGATGAAATAATAATCCGGATTAGAAGATACCTCTCTCTCCCAGTCCCACCAAAAACTAAAGAGACTCATTTTAAGATCTTGAATGACATTTACCCTTGTAATGAATTTCTCAGACAAAGATTTAATGTGGAGAGAAATAATTGTAAATTCTGTGACCTTGATATTGAAACTCTTGAACATGTGTTTTTTGATTGTCATTGTATCAGTACTTTTTGGGGATGTTTTCAAACCTGGACTTCTGAAAAAGACTCTCAAGCACCATGCTTAAATTTTAATTGTATCAAAATTGGGGTGTTAATGCAGGACAAAAATAGAGATATACTTTACAACACTTTAATTATTATGGCAAAATACTTTATCGATAGATGTAGATTTTCAAATGTCACTCTACTGTTCTTAATTTATATGAATGAGTTGATAAATTTCAAGAAAACGTTGAAACATATCAAAACTAAACAGGCCTTATGTGTTTATAATAGTTTAGTTACTTTCATTCCTGATTAATCTCTGACATTTAATTTAAAATTTTCTTATTTTCCATGTAATTATTATTATTTTTTTCAGATTTATATTGCTGTTGTACTGTTGTTTGTGTGTTTTTACATATTCTGCTTGGTCAGACATACTAAACCTTGTATTGTTTTCAAATTTTGTAATGCTGGAATTTGTTAATAAAGCTGAATTTGGAAAAATAAAATAAAAATCTTAAGCCGGTCATGTGATCGGCCTCTCCTGGAGATCGATCACATGACCGGCTTTCCTATAAATAATTGCTCTAAATGTCTCCGACTCCAGAGGTTTTTGCTATATGTGCAGCGGTAAAACAGATGAATGATAGTTTCTGGTTCTATATGACAAAAGTCACAGTTGAAGTCAATGTTTAATTTAAAGAGCGCAAATCCATCCATCTTGTAGCGTCTCGAGAAGTAAACCCCCCCGGAAGTAGTTCCTTGCGCACATGCGCAGATGGGTTCATGGTACGGATCGTGCTTCCTGAACAGATCGTGCAGTGACACTGAGTTCAAACTCAGAGCAGGGCCTGAGAACGGCTGCAGGGACTAATCCACTTGACAAATAGGTCTATGGCAGAAGACCTTAATGTGCAATATGCCAAAGCACTTATCACTGGGCAAAAGACTGACACCAAATGATGAGGAAGAAATTCTTATTGTGACAGAAAACATCACAACAAAAGGAAAAAAAGGCCATACTACTGAAGCTCCATAAACAATTTGGACATGCATCAGTTGACAGACTGCAAAAACTCCTGTCGTGCTCTGGCAACAGTGAGGATGAAAGTATTACATTCCTGAAGGATATTGTAAAAAACTGTGAAATTTGTATCCGATACAGTAAATTAAAACCCAAACCTGCAGTGGATTTACCCATGGCTTCAACATATGATGAAACTGTAGTTGTCAACCTGCATGAGCTTGAGCCAGGACTGTGATATCTACATGCCATCGACCATTTCACAAGGTTCAGTGCAGGTGGCATTATCACCACAAAAAGATCCAAAGAGATAGTAAAGCACTTTATTCACTACTGGATAAGCATCCATGGACCACCACACAGATTATTCAGTGATAATGGAGGTGAATTTAATGTTGCAGAAATCAGATATAGCTGAACATTTCAACATTGAGGTTAAAACCACCACTGCCAGATACAGTCCATGGAGCAATGGCCTCCTGGAAAGACACAATCAAATCCTCACTAAAATGTTGCTTAAAGGGGCTATATGCAATTTTCTGAAATTTAAACTCGCGACTGACACCTGTGGCAAAAAAACCAAAAACTGCTCTTCCTTTCTGCTCGCTCTTGCAGCGCGCGCTCCTACACCTGTGGCTCTCAATCTTCGATCTTTTTCGGGCACTTGTCAGGGGTTTAACTTTTTTTGTCTTATGTGGAGTTACTGTTGGTGTCAGAGTTGCCCTTGGTCTCCTCTGTGTATTCACACAATCAATTAAACTGCTTGCGAGTGCTGACTAGCGGTGGTGGCAGAGTGATCATGAATGCGCTTGACGTCCCATCCGCAGACAGCACGGGAAAATCCGACCTGACAGGAAAATACAAAAAATTGGATACAGGCTTATAGGTGCACCCACTGTGAGCTGACAAGGTGTCAGTATGCTCATCAGGAGATGTTTGAGTCATAAATGGTCAAATAAAAAGGCTACTGTTACGTTTATTTTGGGGGGAAAGTTGCATATAGCCATGGCGACAGCCTCTATCAACTCGTCTTTGGACAAAACCCAAACCTGCCGTTAGTTCTCATTGATAGACCTCCAGCATTGGAACCTGATGTCAGTACATGAATGTCTCAGCACACTGCAGCACTGCATATCATGAGAAAAGCCTTTGCAGAGGCTGAATGCTCTGATAGGATTTGAAGAGCCCTTTGCAAGCAGCTGCAACGCACTGATGAAAAATAATAAACGGGATACAAAGTTTATTACAAAAGAACTGACTGTCTTGAACGGAAAAGTCCAGGTGTGGTTATTGGCCAAGACGGTGTAGTTAGGGCGGCTGTAGTTCGATTCCTGCTACATGTCGTTGTGTCCTACCCGCCTACTGGTGTTGGCCAGAGGGGCCAATAGCGTGATATGGCAGCCTCGCTCCTGTCAGTCTGCCCCAGGGCAGATGGGGCTACAATCGTAGCTTGCTTCCACCAGTGTGTGAATGTGAAAGTGAATGAAAAATGGAGTTGTAAAACGCTTTGAGGGTCTCGAAGTAAAATCCCCAACTTAAGCATTAAAACTTAGAAAAACACTATAAAACCGCACGTAGGCTGTTGACTTACAAACATTAAAACAAGAACAAATCTTTTGCATGTAAAACAAAGGCAAGGAGGGGGAAAAACACTTACTTGTGCTGCTCCTTTGATTTATGGTGGGTCCCTGAGCTCATGGAGTAGAACCGGTAGATGCTAATGAGATTACAATATAAATAAACTCTTCGACAAAATTACAAAACGCTACCTAGCTGATAACTTACCACCCTCCAATTCCTCCAGTCTATTTGTAGCTTCTCTTTAACAACTCAGACAGTCTTTGCGCTCCCTCCATAACTGTACTTCTTTTTGAAGGAGGCTGCTGTGGGGAGCTCTGCACCATAGGGAGCAGAGCTTTTAGTCGCTGTGCACCTCGTCTCTGGCACTAACTCCCCCCGGACATCAGAAAGATTGACAGCTTCACCCTTTTCAAGTCCAGACTCAAAACTCGTCTGTTTAAAACTGCCTATAACTTATGATTACTTTGTACAATTTACTTTACTACTTCCATGTTGTTTTAATATTTTTTTTATTCTACTGGATTTTATTGTGTTTTTATCATGTGAAGCACCCTTGCGTGTCCTGAAAGGTGCTCTTATTATTATTATTATTATTATTATTATTATTATTATTATTATTATTATTATTATTATTATTATTATTATTATTATTACTGTGGTTGCTAAACTGAAGCCAAAAGCGCAGGCATGCACAATCAGTCTGCACATGGATGCTGCTCCTTCCTGTTTATTGACCAATAGTAGAGGAGCTGGACCAAGAAGGGCAGCCCTCCTCATTTGCATAATGAGGCAGAAATGTATAAGGTAAAGTAAAAAGAGGAGACGAGGGAATGTAAAAACAAGGAATGCATGTATAAGGAAAATGATTTTTTTTCCCGACAAAAATGAATGTATAAGGAAAAGGAAATACAAAAACAAAATTTTTCTTGACAAAAATGCACGTATAAGGAAAAGGAAAAACAAAATATAGACATTTCCTGACGAAAATGCACGTATAAGGAAAAGGAAAAACAAAAGTTATATATTTCTGCTTTTATTTTTAATTATGTCAGTTTTGGTCCTCCATATACGACCATCTCCAGAGGCTAAGAGCGAAGAAATCGCATGGAAGTTAAATAAATGTGTCTATGGTTTGGCAGATGCTTCCTTGCTCTGGTACAACAAGGTGAAAGAAACCATGACGAACCTGGGGGGCACCGTGTCAAAAGTTGATCCAGCTGTGTTCAACTGGCTAGATGATTCCTGTAAGGTCACAGGAGTCCTTGCAAGTCATGTAGATGATTTTGTATGGGGTGGTTCAGACAAGTTCTTTTCATCCATCTCTTATCCCCAAACTGAAAGCTGTTTTTCAAGTTGGACGAGAAGAATATAACAGCTTCATCTACATTGGTATGGAGCGTCATTCTGCAAAGTGTTCATTTCCTTGGTGTGCTGCAGGAACTGCCAGGTACAGCCTGTAAAGTAAAGGGTTCTGACGTTGTGGTGACGGGGTAAGCCGTATTGCGTCATTTCCTGTTGTCACTGCTGTGCTCCGTGGAGCTGTTTTGGTGTTCAAACGCTCTTGAATTGATCTTATTTTCTCTGTGCTGAGGCTTTTCTAAGTTATTTTAACACACAATCACACTAAAACACACATTTTGTGGTGGTGTACTTTACGTTTTGGGAACTCCTCGTGTTTCACACAGTTTTTCTTTGGGTGGAAGGACTCGCTAGCTCAGTTAGCTTAGCTTCATTGCGGCTATGGGTACTCTTCTTTCTCCTGTCTCTAACTCTTCTCTTCTCTCTTGCTCTCTCTGTCAGATGTTTAGTTACTTCCCTGCCTCCTTTAGTGATAATGGTAACTGTAATAAATGTAATATTTTTGTAGCTTTGGAGGCGAGGGTATCAGAATTAGAAGCACGGCTCCGCGCTGTTGAAAAACCAGCAGATAGCCGAAGCCCATTAGCCAGCGCGGAGCCAACAAGGATAGAACCCCCTAGCTGTCCTCCGGTAGAGCCCGCGCAGCCGGGACCTCTAGGCGGCTGGGTGACTGTACGTAGGAAGCATAGTTCTAGGACCCAGCCCCCGGGCCACCACCAACCGGTCCGCGTTTCTAACAGATTTTCCCCGCTCAGCGACACACCCGCTGAGAAGCCGGCCCTGGTAATTGGCAGCTCCATAGTCAGAAACGTGGCATTAGAGACACCATTGACCATAGTCAAATGCTTGCCAGGGGCCAGAACGGGCGACATCAAATCCAACCTGAAACTGCTGGCTAAAGATAAGCGTAAATACAGTAAGATTGTTATTCACGCTGGCGGTAATGACACCCGGTTACGCCAATCGGAGGTCACTAAAATTAGTGTTGCTTCGGTGTGTAAGTTTGCCAAAACAATGTCAGACTCGGTAATCTTTTCTGGTCCCCTGCCTGATCGGACCAGTGACGACATGTTTAGCCGCATGCTGTCATTCCATCAATGGTTGTCTAGGTGGTGTCCTGCAAACGATGTGGGCTACATTGATAACTGGAGAACTTTTTGGGGAAAACCTGGTCTGATCCGGAGAGACGGCATCCATCCCACTTTGGATGGAGCAGCTCTTCTTTCTAGGAATATGGCCGAATTTATTAATCCTCCAAAACACTGACAACCCAGGGTCCAGACCAGGAAGCAGAGTCGTAGTTTAACCCACCTCTCTGCTGCTTCTGTACTGTTACCCACCCATTACCATATAGAAACAGTGTCTTGCCCACGGCCTAAATTAAATGGATTAAAAGTTAAGCCAACAAAAGCAAATTATGGAAATCTCATAAAAATAAATACAACTTTGACTGAAAATAAATCTATTAAATGTGGTTTATTAAACATAAGATCTCTCTCCTCAAAGACTTTGTTAGTAAATGACTTGATTTGTGATAATCACATTGATTTCCGTTGTCTCACAGAAACCTGGTTGCAGCAGGAGGATTATGTCAGTATAAATGAGTCAACTCCTTCCAGTCATTTAAATTTTCACATTCCTAGAAATACTTGGCGAGGAGGAGGAGTTGCAGCCATTTTCCGTTCTGATTTACTAATTAGTCCCAGACCAATTGATAGCTACAGTTCTTTTGAGCATCTAACCCTTAATTTTCCGCATCCAAGTTGCAAAACATTAAGACCATTTTTGTTTGTGGTTTTGTATCGTCCACCAGGCCCTTACTCTCAATTCATGGATCAGATCTCACATTTTTTATCTGATTTAGTATTAAATACTGATAGGGTTATTATAGTGGGGGACTTCAATATTCATGTGGACACTGAAAGTGATAGCCTAAATGCAGCATTTAATGCTATTTTAGACTCAATGGGCTTTACTCAAAAAGTACAGGGATCGACCCACTCAGGTAAACACACTTTGGACCTTGTACTGACATACGGTATTGAGTGTGAGGAAATAACAGTCCACCCACATAACCCGGTCCTGTCTGACCACTTCTTGATAACTTTTGAATTTACTTTAACTGACCATCTTAAATCTGAAAGAAAATTTTACTATAGTAGAACTTTATCAGACAATGCTGTAACATTTTTTAAAGAATCTGTACCATTCTTACTTTCCTCAGTGTCTCAGAGTAACACAGTGGATGGCAGCAATTCTATCTCTAACCCTTCAGAAATTGATGGTCTGGTTCACAGCGTTACGTCCTCATTGCGTTTGGCATTAGATAGTGTAGCCCCATTAAAAAAGAAAGTGGCTAGCCATAGGAGGCTGACTCCTTGGTTTAACGCAGAGTTGCGTACTTTAAAGCAGAATACTAGGAAGTTGGAGAGAAAATGGCGCTCTACACATCTAGAGGATTCCTATTTAACCTGGAATAACAGTCTACTGCTGTATAAAAAGACCCTTCGACAAGCTAGAACAGCATATTTTTCATCATTAATAGAGGCGAATAAAAACAATCCTAGGTTTCTTTTTAGTACAGTTGCCAAACTTACACAGAGTCATAGCTCTGTTGAGCAAACTATTCCCCCAGCTCTTAGCAGTGATGATTTTATGAGATTCTTCATAAATAAAATAAATTTTATTAAAAATAAAATCATTGGCACCCTCCCAAACATGATTACTTCTTCCTCAGTAAATGAGTCAGTATCGGAAAGAACTGTAGAACCTCAGTATTGCTTAGGCTGTTTTGATTCAGTCGAGCTTTCAGAATTATCAAAAATATTAGCCTCATCTAAACCTTCAACTTGTATTTTGGACCCAATCTCAACCAAATTATTTAAAGAAGTGTTCCATTTGGTTCCTGGCCCCATTTTGGATATGATGAATCTATTCTTAGTAAACGGATACGTACCACAGGAATTTAAAATAGCTGTAATTAAACCTTTACTAAAGAAACCTTCCCTTGATCAAGATGACTTACTGAATTACAGACCTATATCTAACCTTCCTTTCTTATCCAAAGTCCTTGAGAAAATAGTTGCTAATCAAGTCTGTGAACATCTAAACAGTAACAAGCTGTTTGAAGAGTTTCAGTCAGGTTTTAGAGCTCATCATAGCACTGAAACAGCACTGGTGAAGGTTACTAGTGATATTCTCATGGCCTCAGATAATGGACTGGTGTCTGTTCTGGTTTTGTTAGATCTCAGTGCTGCTTTTGAAACAGTCGATCATAATATTCTCTTAGAAAGGCTTGAACATGTTGCAGGGATCAAAGGAACAGCACTAGGCTGGTTTAAATCATATTTGTCTGATAGATTCCAGTTTGTTCATCTAAATGATAAATCATCTTCACTCTCAAGGGTTACTTGTGGAGTTCCACAGGGTTCTGTCCTTGGACCAATTCTTTTCAACATATATATGCTTCCAATTGGTAGAATCATTAGACAGCATGGGATAAATTTCCACAGCTATGCCGATGATACACAACTATATTTATCCATAAATCCTGATGAACCCAGTCAGTTAGGTAGATTACAGGCATGTCTGGAAGACATAAAAACATGGATGACCCTAAACTTTTTGCTTTTAAATTCTGACAAGACAGAAGTTGCTGTCTTTGGACCAGAAGTTCTTAAACAGAAATTGATTAGTCAATCACTTCATCTGGATGGCATTAAATTGGCCCCCAGTAATAACGTAAAGAACCTCGGCGTTATTTTTGACCAAGACTTGACATTTAAATCCCATATTAAACAGGTTTCTAGGATTTCTTTCTTTCACCTCCGGAATATTGCTAAAATTAGAAACATCCTGTCCAGGAGTGATGCTGAGAAACTAGTCCATGCATTTGTTACCTCAAGGCTGGACTACTGTAATTCTTTACTATCAGGAAGTCCACAAAATGCCATTAAAAGCCTTCAGTTGATCCAAAATGCGGCAGCAAGAGTTCTGATGAATATTAAAAAGAGAGATCACATTTCTCCTGTTTTAGCTTCCCTTCATTGGCTCCCTGTTAAATCCAGAATAGAATTTAAGATCCTTCTTCTTACATACAAAGCCCTTAATAATCAAGCTCCATCATACATCAGAGATCTAATTGTTCCATATGTTCCTAAAAGAGCACTTCGCTCTCAGACTGCAGGTTTACTTGTAGTTCCTAGGATCTCTAAAAGTAGAATGGGAGGCAGATCTTTTAGTTATCAGGCCCCTCTCCTGTGGAACCAGCTCCCAGCTTTAGTCCGTGAGGCAGACACTGTTTACTTTTAAGGCCAGGCTTAAAACTTTCCTTTTTGATAAAGCTTATAGTTAGAGTGGCTTAGGTCATCCTGAGCTATCTCTGTAGTTATGCTGCTATAGGCTTAGACTGCTGGAGGACAGACTTACCAATTTTCTTCACTCTGCTACTTCCTTTTCTCCTACGACTCTCCAGTTGTATTACAGTACATTGTGTTATTTTGACTGTTAACTTTGTTTTCTCTCAGTGTTTTTCTCCCCATCGAAGATATACCTGGTCTGGTATCCTGCTTGGCTGCAATGCCCTGTTGGACGGGGGGCATCGACTGGGATGATCCTCTCAGTAACTGAACATCCACTGTGTCCTGTTATCAACTTTTTACTTTCTGTAACATAGAAAGTTCTCTTATATCGGATCTTCTGTTCCTTCTGTGTTCTGCTCTGTCTTCTCAAACCCCCAGACGGTCGTGGCAGATGGCCGCTCCTACTGAGCCTGGTTCTGTTGGAGGTTTCTTCCTGTTAAAGGGGAGATTTTCCTCTCCACTGTCGCTACATGCTTGCTCAGTATGAGGGATTGCTGAAGGATTGCTGTGGTTGGAAATCTGCCCAACCTCACGCCAATGACTGACGCAATCTGCTGGGATTCCTTAAATAGGAAACTTTTTAACTGATTGGAATGTTTGTATAATTGTATTGAAATGACTTCTTGTTAAGTGCCTTGAGATGACATCTGTTGTGAATTGGCGCTATATAAATAAACTGAATTGAAAATTGAATTGAAATAGAAGCACATCAGCGGGCCTACATAAAAAAACCTGCAGTTCATTCCTATGGATCCCACCAGAGCACCACAGTGGGAGGCCCCTTTAACAAAGAGATGAACATTTTTAAATCCAAGATTGGGCCGATTCTGTGGGTAGCAAGACAGAGCAGACCTGATATCATGTGTGACATATCTATCTTGGCATCTAATACAAAAACATGCTACAATTAAAACATTACAGTGTGCAAACAAACTGATCAGAAAATTTAAATCAGAGGAAGTTACGCTTAGGTTTCAATACTTGGGTGACAACAATGCCGCATGTATAAAATCCCCTGCTATTTGTAATAGGACGCTATAGCTTTAAGAACTGACCACGTGCTCAATGCACGCTCCGCTCGTTAGGAGCCTCTGCCAAAGTGAGGAGGAGACGATGCTGTTCAGTAACCTGCTTGTTCTACAGCCTGTTTACTGTTATAATTCCTCTGTGTGCGTTGGTGAAACTGTAAGTATTACATAATATTCAGCACCTGTAAATATTTATGTCAAACATTGTTCCAGTTGTTAGTTTTGACAAACTGCCTGTGTACTCTATAATTATTTTGTTAAGGCCAATCTGAATGTTACAGTACCATGCTAATTCTGTTACTTGAATATTAGCAGGTGATATTTGATATAACTATAGCAGCATTAGCAGTTGCAAAATAGCAAGTCATGCTAATGCCCATAAGTTATTGGCAATGTTTCATAGTCGGACTCAGAGCCATTGACTTTGTAGCTACTGCCACCTTGTGGTAAAATATAGCATAGGTTGCTGTTAATTGCAGTTGAGTTAATCTGATGCACCTTGCTGATTATATTTTCGTTTTATCCTTTATTTCTGTATGTTAGGAAACCACACTCACACTCACTTAAACAAACAAATACACAAGACTGCACAGGCATTCAATATTTAATACAGATATTACAACTGTTGGAGGAACATTTCAATAAAACTCAAACATCCTGGGAGTACGCTGCATTCTTTCTGACCGAAGAATTAGTCCAGGGGTTGTAGGATCAGCAACAACAATATATTATTCCCTACACTACAAGTCAGTGGTGTTTAGCGATTCCTCAATAGGAAACCTCTCAGACGGAGGTACACAAGGTGGACATTTTATCATGCTGATGGGAGAAGATGGTAAATGTTCACCCATTTGTTGGCAGTCAAAACGGATCAGGAGAGAGGTACGGAGCACATTAGCCAGAGAGACTTTGGCACTTGCAGACGGGATTGATAGTGCCGTCTTTCTAGCTACACTCTATGAGCTCATCGCTGGTGATGGTTCGCAGAAAATCCTGCCTATTATCTGTGTAACAGACAACCATTCCCTCCTCGATGCTGTCAAATCTACAAAATCTGTAACTGAAAAGAGGCTTCGGCTTAAGATGAGCAGAATCAAATAACTTATGGACTCAGGAACAGTTCAAGAACTCATATGGACATCTAATAAAAAGCAGCTTGCTAACTGCTTAACAAAAGTGGGGGCACTGCACTTGGACTGCTGAAAGCCCTTAGTGAAGGGGACTGGCAATTAAAGAGTAAACGGGAAAAAAAGAACGCCACTGTTTCCTACATGATAAATTTTTTTTACAGAATGTTGTTTTAATCTGTTTTCTTTTTAAAAAAGAGGGGAGATTGTTAAATTGCATCTATCTTATTGTACAAATCTAAGTTGTGTGGGAATTGGGATGCGGGATCAGAAGAACTAAGGGGGAAATGACGTGGTTGAGCACGTTGTTGGTAATTGGCAACCATTAAAGTGTGGATTCTGAGTGTGTGATTATTAAATTAACAGTGATTATTTATTGGTGTGCAATCTATGAATTTACATAGATTTAAAAGGAAAATGCTAATTACACTCAACAGACTTTTTCATGAAAACGTTTGTCTGCTAATAATGTTGGGTTTTTCATATAACTCAAACATACAATAAAAATCCTTCAAATGAAATTATATTACATTTTTCAAGGACTGTCAATAAACATAAAGAACCTTCTTTTTTTATATCCCTGAACAATAGTGAAGGGAAATTGTATGTTACCCATTGCATTTCACATTTAAACCTTTAGTCAAAATTATTTTGGGGGAATAAAAGTTTGCTCAATAACAAAGAAAAAAAAACAGTGCAGTTTTTACAATATTTGATCATGAGGAAATTTAAAATGACCATCACTCTATGGAGCTCTCAGAGGTGATCATGATCTTGAAAGAGATTAAGGTTATCCCCACAACAGCACAGGGTGATCTTGGTAAAGATCCTAAGGCAGTTGGGACCGAAGTCACCAAGAACACCATCTGAAAAACATTATGCTGTAGTGGGACTGAAATCTCTCCCCCATAACCTCCAGACTACAGAAGGCCTAGTTTAGAGACAAAAAAAGGCTGACTTTGACCCGAAGAACACTACCTGCAGTTATGTGAGGCTGAAACATTTTGCTTTGGTTCCGTTTTTCCATTGTAGCTACGGTACAATTTCACTGCAAAAAATGGGCCAATGGACAGTGCAAGGAAGAGCAGTCCTGGTAAAGCTCAATTTCTCTTCAATTTCCTCCTCCAGCTCTAGCAGCTCTGCTTTGAAGCATTCCTCAAGTTCCTAAAAAAGCTCTTAGTCTTGATCCACACATAAAATCAGGTTTTTAGCCAATGTATGATACAGCCTAAAAAGTCAGACAGCTGCAGCTGATCCAGAATGTTGCTGATTGTGTCCTCACTAGAACCAGGAAAGTAGAGCACATCACCCCAGTTCTAAAGTCCTTACACTGGCTCCCTGTAGCTGAGAGAATAGACTTCAAAATACTTTTGCTAGCTTATAAATCATTGAATGGCCTAGTGCCAAAGTATGTTGAAGATCTACTCTCACTATACCAACCCACCAGACCACTCAGGTCCTCTAATTCCAGTCTACTCAACATCCCTAGAATTAGAATCAAACATGGAAAAGCAGCTTTCAGTTTCTATGCTCCTCTAATGTGGAAGAAACCTCCAGACAACTGCAAAGCTGCTGAAACACTGAGTTGTTTTATTTCGTGGCTAAAATCCCATCTGACTAATGTTTTCATGAATTTTGTGTTTGTTTCATGCTTTATTGCTGTTTTTACTTTATTCTAAATTCATGTCTGCTTTTGAGTAATGTTTTAACGTGTCATACTCTGTGTTTTATGCTTTATTGCTGGTTTTACTTTATCCCCTTAATCATGTAAACCACCTTGAATTACCTTGTTGTTGAAAGTGTGCTATACAAATAAAATGGCCTTGCCTTGCCGTGCCCTACGGCAGCAGGGTCCACAGGGTTGTGTTGCAGAGAGAGACTCTAATTCCCTTAATAACAACAATAAAGGTGGGTCATGGATGGGTGTTCTAGAACACAAAAGTACACACTCAGCCAACATTTACATATGAAATCCAAAAGTGTCAGATTGGGATGAATAATGAGTATGTCTACAGAAGAGGTGTCAAAAGTGTGGTCCTCAACTCCAAATTAAGAATGATACACATCTTCACAGGTGGCTGATGTGTTTATTTTTATTTATGGTCAAATGATTACTGACGAATTAATATGTTCTTACAATGGAAAATTTTAGGTACAGCACAAAGTATTTGTCTTTTATTACCTACACCTGTTGAATTCTTTTCAGTTTCATAGAAATTAGGATCACATCTATTCAATGACTTTAATTTAAAAGCCAGATTTGATTTACTCAGATCTGTTTGTAATTAGGGTGTTAAACTTTTCTAAATGCACCAAACGTTTTTAAAGACATGGTGACCCAAATGTTCTTATTACTGGTCTCCACGTGTTTGGATTTATGCCTCACGGTGCACACCAGTACCACCTGAAGGACAAAGACAGACAGTGCAGGTGGAAAATCTGAAACCAGCTCATGAACGAATTGATGAAAAGAAATATGTTCAGATTAGTATCATATTTAAAACCATGTAATAAATCATTTAAGTATAAATTGTGTGATTTCCCATTAGAAAGTTACAGGTACTGCCAGCAACCTAAACAAACCAATTTTACAGTCATAGAATTACTGAAGTGGTTTAAATCTAACGCATCATGTACTTTTATAGAATGTACACCCTCTTACACATTTACAAAAAATATCAGCAATTAATATTCTAATAAACCTGATACTAAAATTAATGAATGATTGTTTATTCTCTATGTGTTACATCCTTAATACTCTGAGATAAATAGCTTTTTCTAAAACTTGGGAAGCTAGGAAACTTGTTCCTGAAAAAAATAACTTAACAAGCTATATCATTGGCTAAATTAACCCAATATTAAAGACTAAGCACAACTAACAACAATCCTATCGAAGAGAAATGTGTTCGTTGTTCCGCAGCTGAACAGAGAATAAAAGTCGTTAGTTTCCAACATAAAGCCTTACTCTCGACAACAATGATTTCAGTATCACATAAATAAATAAATAATGAAATACTTTCCCTAAAAAATTTAAAACACTAAGTGTATAAAATACGAAACCTTTCTAATTAATGTTGTTTTATGCATTAACAAGACATGTTTGGATTCATTTTACTCTTTGTCTCCACTGTTTGCATTCATCAGACACATTTCTGCAATTATACATAAACATAGCGCAAAAAGTGATCCTCATTCAAATGATGAATGTTCCATGGCTTTATATAGTGCTGTTCTTCTTCTGTGTGAGTGAATGGTTGCTGAGGTCTTCGCTCTCCCTCCACTGTTTGTGCCGCAGAGAAACATTTTTGCAGGGTGGGATGAACTCTTCAAAGTATTTGGATTTTCTGTGTTTTGATGAGCTGCAAGTCACACTTTACGAGAAGAGGGGGGAAATTTAAATTAAAACTTTTAAAATATTATTTTACAAACTTAATTTCAAGTGAAGACATTGTACCCATTTTCTGGAATAAGGCAAAGTGGAGACTCCAAATCAGCAGCGGAAGACGATGTGAGAGAAACTGATCTGGATGTCGGCAAGGCTGGGTCTGACTGCCATTCATTAGGAGGTTCTGGAGCCATCGGTGTACTAACCTCTGTTTCAGCTGGTTAGATAAAACTGACTTAATGACATACCAGGATTAACAAAACAGTAACTGTTAAATGTTTCTGAACTTAAGGAAAGACTCACCTATCAATAAGGCACTTGCAGACTTTGGCAGATGAAGCTGCATTGAGTTTCCAAATGGACTCATACTCAGAAATTGCTGTTTGAGCCATGTTGCCCGATCCTCCTCAAAGATCTTCCTCTGCAAGTTAAATCAGAAATTTTTTGAAAAACAACAAGGTAGTAATATTTGGGCACACATTTCCTGTACAGTACTTTAATCACCTCATGGCTCAGTCTAATAGCTGCTTCAGTAAAGTTTCTCCTTTCCCTCTCAAAGCTTTTTCTCTGTTCCTCTAAGCTCTTCCATTCATCACCAAGGTGCATCTTCTCCTGCAACATGTAGCCATCGTTCTGCAGCGATGCTGAGTCTTCATTGCACGGAAAGCTCAGCTGCTTCTGCAAACCGTTAGAGGAACCAAGCATGGTCAGGATTCCAGCAAAGCATTTGTTATTTAAAAGAAATTCACATAGATCAGCATTAGAAAAAATTCCAGATGAAAGGTAATGCTTGATGATTTCAAGTAGTGATTAAGAACTATGGCCACTTTTTTTAAACAGTAAGGTAAGAAGGGGTGATTTTATTAGTACCCTTAGGTAAATTTACTGTGCAGTTCAGAGAGACCAGCAACTATGAAAATACAGTAAGATGTAGTAAGAAATAAGTAAAATAAAATATATACATAAAACGCCACAAATACATGTAACAAACACCCCCATCAAGGGTAAAAGAATACATAAAAAGTGGTTCTGACGTCTGAGAACAAGTGAGAAAATAATGCCATAATTCCATTAAGACCTATTTAAAAACAAAATTGCAGCTGACTTCTTTGTTTCTTGAAAACATCCATTGTTTGCCATTACGTGATTCTGAAGTGGTGATTGCTTTTCTAAAGTCAATGCCCCTGACCTTTTGTTTCTGAGGTGCTGATTTTCAGATGTGAGTCTTCAGACCACCCAAACTAACCTGGACCATGGATGCTGCCATTGCCTAACAGCAGACTGGCAGTTACTATCATCAGCATATTTAAGAATCAAGTGGTCTTTAAACACTGGCTGAAAATGTCCCTCAGCTTGGAAAAAGCATTGTTTTAAAATATTACATAGTCAATAAATCAAACTCTTCTAAAATAAACATCTTGTTAAAGAAGTAGTGTTTCATGACCTTTATCTTCAGACTTTGATAGTCTTTGATTATCAAGTAAATATTTTATAGTTGAACCCCAGAAAATATTATCTTACCTGTAGGAGCTGCTGCTGTGCTTGAATGAAATCTTTGCACTGCTGGAGCTCCATCTTTAGCCTGTCCATCTCCTCCTCATGACTCTCACGAGGGACAGCATCATCATTTTTGGACTCAGACATCTGAGTCAAAGATACTAAAAAATAATGAAGATTCAGCTGTGTCACAAAGCTGTTAGAGGTCAAGAATTTGATTATTACCTAAGGAGGAGGGCCTTGGTAATTAATAATACATTAATGCAGACCATAGAATTAAGTTATTAAAAAACTGAGCATCTGGTGTAGCTGTTGCTTTTTATGTACTCTGCAAGATCTGTTGTCTGATTTGAGAAAATGTGTTAAATCCTTGATCTTTAAACTTAAGCCACATAAATGATACAAGAATAAGAACAAAATTAAGTCATTGTTTGTATTGTAAGCTATGAATAGTTCTTTCTTGATCTACTGAAATATATTTGGTAATGGCAAACTGTCCTCAAACCCGACAAGTTTTTTCTCCAAACTACCTTGGTTGTCCAGTCTTTCAACGTGGCTCTTAAATCTTCTCCACTGGAGGCGAATACTGTTAGTCAGCTTCTCCCTGGCATGAATACAATACAGCTCTAAACTTTCCTTACTGGAGTCAAACACATCATCTTCATCATCTGAGGCAGCCTGAAATGAAGTTACAAATTCTTGTCAATCCATTGGTAAAAGTGAGGAAAACACTGTGTAATAGATATTTTGATACAATAGTTATCTTTTCTTAGCTAAAATGGACAAAACAAAAAGTTTACAATTTTTTTGGTTATATGCAACAGAGAAGAGAAAAACTACTAGAAAAAGCATTTACAAACAGCATTGGTACAGATGTTACAGTGAAAGAACAAAACAGTTCCAACCTGCATGCCATTAAGTTCGTGCTTTTCTCCTTTCAGGGCCAGTTTTTTTGACTTCAGGATGAACACCATCTCCTTCCTCATCTGCTGCATCACCTTCTTCAGCTCTGAATTTTCTAGTACAAGCTCCCTCTGCCTCATGTCGTAGTCGCTCAGAAGAGTCCTATACATCTCCCCCTCATGCCTTCAGATGAGAAGCACAAGCATATTTTATGGTATTAATCAGTTACAAAGCTACAATCTGATTAAAAACTTGGATGCTTTTAAAATTAGACAACTTACAACAAATGCTTACAGCTTATGAAAAGCCCCAATTCAAACTCTCAGAAAATTAGAATATTACATGAAATGAATTTAACATGGATTTAAAATAGAGAAATGTCAGACCTCTGAAAACTAGTACTTGGTTTGGGCCCCTTCTGCATCAATTATTGTTTCAATGCAGCGTAGCATGGATGCTATCAGCCTGTGGCACTGCTGAAGTGTTATAGAAGACCAGGATGCTTCAATAGTAGCCTTCAGCTCTTCTGCATAGTTTGGTTTCATGTCTCTCATCTTTCTCTCGGCAATACCCCATAGATTCTCTATGGGGTTCAGGTCAGGCCCTTTTGCTGGCAAATCAAGCACAGTAATCCCACGGTCATTGAACCAGGTTTTGGTACTTTTGGCAATGTGGACAGGTGCCAAATCCTGCTGGAGAATGAAGTCAGCATCTCCATTAAGCTCATCTGCAGAAGGAAGCATGAAGTGCTCCAAAATGTCCTGGTAGATGGCTGCATTGACTCTGGACTTAATAAAGCTCAGTGGACCAACACCAGCAGATCACGACTCCCCAAATCAACACAGACTGTGAAAACTTCACATTGGTCTTCAAGCATCTTGGATTGTGTGCCTCTCCATTCTTCCTCCAGACTCTGGGACCTTAGTTTCCAAATGAGATGGAAAATGTGCCGTTCTTTTTTTCTTTAGCCCAGGTAAGATGCTTCTGACATTGTTGTTGTTATTATTGTTCAGGAGCAGCTTGACAAGATGAATGTGACATTTAAAGTCCATGTCCAGGATCCATCTGTGTGTGGTGGTCCCTGATCCACTCACTCCAGCCTCAGTCCTTTCCTTGTGAAGGTCCCCAACACTTTTTAATGGCCTTTTCCTGACCATCCTCTCCAGGCTGAGATCATGCCTGCAGCTTGTGCACCTTTTTCTTCCACACTTTTCCCTACCACAAAACTTTTTATTAATGTGCTTTGATACAGTACTTTGGGAACATCCAACTTCTTTTGCAATTACTTTTTGATAGAGTTGATTGAGTTATTTTTAGCTACCTCTGTAGTTATAATACAGCCTTAGAACATTGGAAGTCATTTTTCCTTGCTCTCCTTTTTTCTCTCAGTGGACTCCATTTATTTTTTAACTGTAGTAATTGCTACCATTAAATGTATGTTATTTCTTGGTGTTTTCTCTCCATGGAAGATTTGCCTGGCTCTGTGCAGTGTTTAGCTGAACCACTCATACAGCCAGCTGGTCATGGCTGATGCTTACTTCGATAGCTGCTCAGGATTTTGCTGTAGGTTTCTTTCTTTTTAATGTAATTCATTCCTTTTTACTGTCCCCACAAGTTTAAAAATGCAGTGAAGGCAGGTGACAGCAAATTAATTTTTTCTGCAGTTCATGCTTAAAAGATATATTGTTCCTTAAATATCCTATATAAAAAATATCAGATTAGCTGCAAGTATAATATAACAATGTATATAACCTTTGGAACAAACATCTTTATACATATTTAATAATACTGGCAATGATTTTCTTCCTGTGTGTGGAATTACAAATTGGATTACAATTGCCTAATTACAATCGAAGCATTCTGATTTAAAATGTATCTTTTTAAAACAAACAGAAAAAGTCATCATGGCTCTACCAATTTCATTTTATAAAAGTGAACAGGACCTACTTCGCCTCTGTCTTTTCAGTTTTCCAAAGACTTCTCTTTCCGTCAGCCCTTCCAATATTGTTCAGTACGTCAATGGCTAAAGGACAAGAAAATAAAATACAGAGAATATAAAATAAGGCAAGTAAACAGTTTCTCCAGCTAGTTTGTGCATAAGAATATTGTATCCTTTTATCTGTTCAGTTGTCACATTACATGTAAATTTGTTCCACAGCTGTTTCCAAGCCATCGGTCATTAGGTGGTATAACAGATTTTGTTTACTATATGGCCATGTTAACTTAGTTTAAACCACATAATTTAACTGTAAAAGATATTTCACATTTTCTTCTTCAATCTTTTTTCAAATATCTCAATTTTTCATAAACACAATTATTACTCTTTTTTGCAGCACAGCAGAAGAATGAGCAAGCTTCAGTGGATTGGCTGCAAACTCTAAACTCCTAGTATACCTTTATTAATGATCCAAATAAATGTAAAATTTTACCTTGTTTCCTCTCCTTTTTGTCAGTCAGGAGTTGATTCAGTCGCTCCTTCAGTTTGGTAAATTCTCTTTCCCTCCTTTTCATTTCGTGGTTGTACTGACAGGCGCGGTTTGAGATTATATTCTGGAGTTTTTGCACCTGTCGCGAAGAAAAAAAAAAGGAAAATCAAGCTAATGCTTTTTGTACAAAATGTGTGAGGCAAACTGTGAAATCAAGAGTTGTGATCTAGTACACATTGCCTCATCACACCTCTTCTTTTTCATTTTTCAGGCAGTTCTGCAGACTCTTCAGCTTCAACTGAAGCTGTCGTTCTCTCTCAAGTAGTCCCATGTTTTGTCGTTTGGAAAGTTCAACCTCTTCCTGCGCAACACAATGAAATGTGTTACTGACAGCAAAGCCATTTTGCTGAACACAGTAAATTCCAATCGATCTTGTAAAAATAACAGGTTTAAGGTTTAGAAGCATTTTATTTAGTATTTATTAAGTATTCTGTCATAATAATTATAATACATTATTTTGGATAATAGTCACTCACTAGAAAATTTCAGGAAATTTAAACGGGGCCTGCCACGTGGTGCGTAATCAGTCACACACCCCCAATCAGAGGTTCTGTTGCCTAGCCCAGCATGCTAATGCCAAATTTAAAAAATAGCTAAAATGCTAACATGACCTAGCATGCTAATGCTAACTAGCATGTTATCAACAGCCTCGAAGCAATGAGTAAAAAAAGTTAAGCAAAATAAAAAAATTAGCAAAAATGCTAACATGAGCTAGCATGCTAATGCTAGCTAACCTGTAATCATTAGCCTCAACGTAATCACTACGAAAGGTTAAGAAATTTAAAAAAATTTGCTAAAATGCTAACATGAGCTAGCATGCTAATGCTAACTAGCATGCGCATGCTAGCTAACATGGAATCATTAGCTACAACGTAATCACTACGAAAAGTTAAGAAAATTTGAAAAATTAGCTAAAATGCTAACATGAGCTTGCATGCTAATGCTAACTAGCATGCTAATGCTAGCTAACATGTAATCATTAGCTACAACGTAATCACTACGAAAAGTTAAGAAAATTTGAAAAATTAGCTAAAATGCTAACATTAGCTAGCATGCTAATGCTAACTAGCATGCTAATGCTAGCTAACATGTTATCATTAGCATCAGAGGAATCAGCACGAAAAGTTAGTCAAAAACCCAAATTTAGCTAAAATGCTAAAAATAGCTAGCATGCTAATGCTAACTGGCTTAATAATGCTAACTAGCATAATATTAGGTAAGGGGTGTGAATACTTTTCTATGTGTTAGAATACTCTCCTAAGTCAGATAAGCGGTCTGTTTTAAAAGCCCAGGCAGCAATGTGCTTAGAAATGAATGGACAATGTATTTGCTGAAGCATTATGGGAAATGGAGTTGTGGCCAGAACAAAGAATGTGCCTATTAAGTCAACTAACTTATAGACAGAAAGAGAGAGAGAGACAGGGACACAAGGTCCTTTAAGACCGCTCAATTCGCAGCTCCACAGTCACTGACAGAGAGACAGAGACGGGCAGACAGAGACAGACAGGGAGACAGAAAGAGAGACAGAGACAGACAGGGATAAAGAAAGAGAGACAGAGACAGACAGACAAAGAGATAGACAGAGAGACAGAGACAGACAGGGAGACAGAAAGAGACAGACAAAGACAGACAAAGAGACAGACAGAGAGACAGAGACGGGCAGACAGAGACAGACAGGGAGACAGAAAGAGAGACAGAGACAGACAGAGGGACGGAAAGAGACAGACAGAGAGAAAGAGACAGACAGAGAGACAGACAGACAGAGACAGACAACCCCTATGAATCGTCTATGGAAAATCTGAAGGCTTTTATTTTGAAGAGCTTGTTTGAGTCTTATTTTGAAAGTCCATCATGGATGTCAGTTAAGGCTGATTGAATATCATATGTATAATGAAATCCTCTGAAGGGTAATCCATTAATCTAACAGGCCTTAACTCCATGTCTAAATAGAGTTCTAATGACCTTAAGAGACCTTTTGTTCTCCTCAGAGGCCAGCTGTGCTGTTGCTAAGTAACAGCAAAGTCACAGGTGCATGTGTGTGTGACCCAATCAGCTGATGCTCGGCTTACAGGCAGTCAGAGAGACAGACAGAAAGACAGCAATAGTTTAAAACAATAGGGTCCTGTGATATTGTATTGAAGATCAGAGGGCTTTTATTTTGAAGATATTGTTGAGTCTTATTTTGAAAGTCCAGCATGGATGTCAGTTGAGGCTGATTCAGTCTCTTTATTCATATGTTGCGCTACCACCAATGGTAATCAACTGTTCTATCAGACCTTAAATTCATGTCCATATAGTGTTATGATGACCTTTAGTGACCTTTAATGAGCTCTTCTCCACAGAGCCTCAGACAGTGTGGGTCAAAAGTCAATTTCAAGACATGTATGAGCACTCCACACTAATCAGAATTACTGGAAATGAATCTACAGCTACCCAAAAGTCAATTTACATGAACAAGCACTCCACACTAATCAGAAAAAAAAGAGACAGAGAAAGGCAGAAAAAAATGTTCTTGGAGAGCGCTGCTTTCGCAGCGCAGCTTCCACTGACAGAACGTCACACAGACAGCTGATGACTCAGTTCTTTCAGACCGCTGCTTCCGCAGCGGACCCTCCGCTGCGAAACAGACATGGAGTCCTTCAGAGTCAGTCGCTGACGGAGAGAACCTCTATGTGATAGTAGTGTAATAGTAGTAATAAATGTGTAATAGATCTTTAATAGTAGTGTAAAATAATAGGGTACTGTGATATTGTATTAAAAATCTTAGGGCTTTTATTTTGTAAATATTGTTTGAGTCTTATTTTGTGGGTCAAAAGTCAGTTTCAAGAAATCTAAGAGCACTCCACACTAATCAGAATTAGTAGAAAGTAATCTACAGCTCCTATGGTAAACCTGAAGGCCTAAATCCATGTTCCAATAGAGTTGGAATGAACTCAAATGACCTCTGGCTCTCCTGAGAAGTGCAGGTGTGCCGTTGCTTGGCAACTAATGGCCGTGACTAATTTAGCGTGACTAATTTGTCTCTGACATGTCAGCCACTTTGAAGCTCTAAATCCATCTCTGACCCCAAAAAGGCTTCCGAACAAATTGCCGCTGTTCAAAAACCGTGCGATGTATCGAAAAAATTCTTGAAGCGTCAGTGAGAGCCGGGTTTCGCCTTCGATCATGGAAAAGCACAACTCTCTACATATTTCAGAGTCCGAGAACGAACGAGTTAAAAATGTCTTGTCACAAGCCCCAGCTTCAGAAACTGTCAGACTTGCTCAATGTTAAACAATAGGGGGATTTTCTGAAATCTGCTCAAAATGTGTCTGATTTTTTGCAAACGAAAGTCCGCTGAGAGAAAACGGTGAGACATAGAGAAATTTTGAAAAGATCGTGTGAATGTCATCGGGCGTGGCTTTCACATGGGCGAAAATCAGTTCAGTAGAAGGAAATATGTGACCGTGACGACGAGTTAAAAAATAATTTGGGTTCCAGCTCGGACAAAGTCTCGCACTCTAACTTAACGGCAGTTACACTGAAAAATTTTTACATTTTTAAATTTGAGGCAAACTTTGGGTCGCTCAGAGGCTCATTGTGAAAAAACCGTAACAGATATCAACATCCCGTCTTCACTTCTGAAAAGTGCTCGGATATTCCTACAAACTGAGATTTTAATGGTTTTTCTAAGTGAACGTATGATGACACAGTAAATCCTCAAAAAAGTGGATTTTTTTGATCGCTCCGACACCGGACTCCATTCATTCCTATGGGATTTTTGGGCGTGGTTTTTCGCTAATTACGTCGCCATGGTAACTCCAATCGCTTATAAAAGTAATAGCACCCATCTCGAGATCGAGCCGCACGTTTTGATATATATATTGTGGGGGTGCATGCTACGGTACGACCCGCATTAAGGTGGACGGAAGAAAAATAAATAAATAAACTAGAAAATTTCAGGAAATTTAAACGGGGCCTGCCACGTGGTGCGTAATCAGTCACACACCCCCAATCTAACATGTTATCAATAGGTTCGAAGCAATAAGTAGAAAAAGTTGGGACAAATTAAAAAAATGCTTAAATGCTAACATGAGCTAGCATGCTAATGCTAACTAGCATGTTATCAATAGCCTCGAAGCAATGAGTAAAAAAAGTTAAGCAAATTCAAAAAAATTGCTAAAATGCTAACATGAGCTAGCATGCTAATGCTAACTAGCATTTTATCAATAGCCTCGAAGCAATGAGTAAAAAAAGTTAAGAAAGATTCCAAAATTAGCAAAAATGCTAACATGAGCTAGCATGCTAATGCTAACTAGCAAACTAATGCTAGCTAACATGTAATCGTTAGCCTCAACGTAATCACTACGAAAAGTTAAGAAATGTTTAAAAATTAGCTAAAATTCTAAAATTAGCTAGCATGCTAATGCTAACTAGCATGCACATGCTAGCTAACATGTAATCATTAGCTGCAACGTATTAACAGTGAAAAGTTAAGAAAATTCAAAAAAATAGCTAAAATGCTAAAATGAGCTAGCATGCTAATGCTAACTAGCATGCTAATGCTAGCTAACATGTAATCATTAGCTACAACGTAATCACTACGAAAAGTTAAGAAAATTTGAAAAATTAGCTAAAATGCTAACATGAGCTAGCATGCTAATGCTAACTAGCATGCTAATGCTAGCTAACATGTTATCATTAGCATCAGAGGAATCAGCACGAAAAGTTAGTCAAAAACCCAAATTTAGCTAAAATGCTAAAAATAGCTAGCATGCTAATGCTAACTAGCTTAATAATGCTAAGTAGCATAATATTAGGTAAGGGGTGTGAATACTTTTCTATGTGTTGGAATACTCTCCTAAGTCAGATAAGCGGTCTGTTTTAAAAGCCCAGGCAGCAATGTGCTTAGAAATGAATGGACAATGTATTTGCTGAAGCATTATGGGAAATGGAGTTGTGGCCAGAACAAAGAATGTGCCTATTAAGTCAACTAACTTATAGACAGAAAGAGAGAGAGAGAGAGACAGGGACACAAAGTCCTTTAAGACCGCTCAATTCGCAGCTCGACAGTCACTGACAGAGAGACAGAGATGGGCAGACAGAGACAGACAGGGAGACAGAAAGAGACAGAGAAAGACAGACAAAGAGACAGAAAGAGAGACAGACAGAGAGACGGACAGAGACAGAGAAAGACAGACAAAGAGACAGACAGAGAGACGGACAGAGACAGACAGAGAGAAAGAGACAGACAAAGAGACAGAAAGAGACAGAGAAAGACAGACAAAGAGACAGAAAGAGAGACAGACAGACAGAGAGAGAGAAAGAGACAGACAGAGAGACAGACAGAGACAGACAGAGTAAAAGAGACAGACAGAGAGATGGACAGAGACAGACAGAGTGAAAGAGACAGACAGAGAGATGGACAGAGACAGACAGAGAGAGAGACGGACAGACAACCCCTATGAGTCTTCTATGGAAAATCTGAAGGCTTTTATTTTGAAGAGCTTGTTTGAGTCTTATTTTGAAAGTCCATCATGGATGTCAGTTAAGGCTGATTGAATATCATATGTATAATGAAATCCTCTGAAGGGTAATCCATTAATCTAACAGGCCTTAACTCCATGTCTAAATAGAGTTCTAATGACCTTACGAGACCTTTTGTTCTCCTCAGAGGCCAGCTGTGCTGTTGCTAAGTAACAGCAAAGTCACAGGTGCATGTGTGTGTGACCCAATCAGCTGATCAGACAGTGTGGGTCAAAAGTCACTTTCAAGACATGTATGAGCACTCCACACTAATCAGAATTACTGGAAATGAATCTACAGCTACCCAAATGTCAGTTTCAAGACATGTATGAGCACTCCACACTAATCAGAAAAAAAAGAGACAGAGAAAGGCAGAAAAGTTCTTTCAGACCGCTGCTTCCGCAGCGGACCCTCCGCTGAGAGACAGACATGGAGTCCTTCAGAGTCAGTCGCTGACGGAGAGAACCTCTATGTGAGAGTAGTGTAATAGTAGTAATAAATGTGTAACAGATCTTTAATAGTAGTGTAAAATAATAGGGTACTGTGATATTGTATACAAAATCTTAGGGCTTTTATTTTGTAAATATTGTTTGAGTCTTATTTTGTGGGTCAAAAGTCAGTTTCAAGACATGTAAGAGCACTCCACACTAATCAGAATTAGTATAAAGTAATCTACAGCTTCTATGGTAAACCTGAAGGCCTAAATCCATGTTCAAATAGAGTTGGAATGAACTCTAATGACCTCTGGCTCTCCTGAGAAGTGCAGGTGTGCCGTTGCTTGGCAACTAATGGCCGTGACTAATTTAGCGTGACTAATTTGTCTCTGACATGTCAGCCACTTTGAAGCTCTAAATCCATCTCTGACCCCAAAAAGGCTTCCGAACAAATTGCCGCTGTTCAAAAACCGTGCGATGTATCGAAAAAATTCTTGAAGCGTCAGTGAGAGCCGGGTTTCGCCTTCGATCATGGAAAAGCACAACTCTCTACATATTTCAGAGTCCGAGAACAAACGAGTTAAAAATGTCTTGTCACAAGCCCCAGCTTCAGAAACTGTCCGACTTGCTCAATGTTAAACAATAGGGGGATTTTCTGAAATCTGCTCAAAATGTGTCTGATTTTTTGCAAACGAAAGTCCGCTGAGAGAAAACGGTGAGACATAGAGAAATTTTGAAAAGATCGTGTGAATGTCATCGGGCGTGGCTTTCACATGGGCGAAAATCAGTTCAGTAGAAGGAAATATGTGACCGTGACGACGAGTAAAAAAATAATTTGGGTTCCAGCTCGGACAAAGTCTCGCACTCTAACTTAACGGCAGTTACACTGAAAAATTTTTAAATTTTTAAATTTGAGGCAAACTTTGGGTCGCTCAGAGGCTCATTGTGAAAAAACCGTAACAGATATCAACATCCCGTCTTCACTTCTGAAAAGTGCTCGGATATTCCTACAAACTGAGATTTCAATGGTTTTTCTAAGTGAACGTATGATGACACAGTAAATCCTCAAAAAAGTGGATTTTTTTGATCGCTCCGACACCGGACTCCATTCATTCCTATGGGATTTTTGGGCGTGGTTTTTCGCTAATTACGTCGCCATGGTAACTCCAATCGCTTATAAAAGTAATAGCACCCATCTCGAGATCGAGCCGCACGTTTTGATATATATATTGTGGGGGTGCATGCTACGGTACGACCCGCATTAAGGTGGACGGAAGAAAAATAAATAAATAAATAATAAAGAGTCCAGTTTAGAGGTGTAGAATAATAGGTGCCTTGCCATGCAATTGCATGGGAGGCAGTGCATTGCATTGCTTCGCAATGCAATGCTCTGCTTCTCCCTGCATTGCATTGGCAGGCCCCTAACTAGAAAATTTCAGGAAATTTAAACGGGGCCTGCCACGTGGTGCGTAATCAGTCACACACCCCCATTCAGAGCTTCTGTTGCCTAGAACAAATTAAAAAAATAGCTAAAATGCTAACATGAGCTAGCATGCTAATGCTAACTAGCATGCTAATGATAGCTAGCATGTTATTAATAGCCTCGAAGCAATGAGTAAAAAAAGTTAAGCAAAATTCAAAAATTAGCAAAAATGCTAACATGAGCTAGCATGCTAATGCTAGCTAACATGTAATCATTAGCTACAACGTAATCACTACGAAAAGTTAAGAAAATTTGAAAAATTAGCAAAAATGCTAACATGAGCTAGCATGCTAATGCTAACTAGCATGCTAATGCTAGCTAACATGTAATCAAAAGCTGCAACATAATCACTACGAAAAGTTAAGAAATGTTGAAAAATTAGCTAAAATTCTAAATTTAGCTAGCATGCTAATGCTAACTAGCATGCGCATGCTAGCTAACATGTAATCATTAGCTGCAACGTAATAACAGTGAAAAGTTAAGAAAATTCAAAAAAATAGCTAAAATGCTAAAATGAGCTAGCATGCTAATGCTAACTAGCATGCTAATGCTAGCTAACATGTAATCATTAGCTACAACGTAATCACTACGAAACGTTAAGAAAATTTGAAAAATTAGCTAAAATGCTAACATGAGCTAGCATGCTAATGCTAGCTAGCATGCGCATGCTAGCTAACATGTAATCATTAGCTGCAACGTAATAACAGTGAAAAGTTAAGAAAATTCAAAAAAATAGCTAAAATGCTAAAATGAGCTAGCATGCTAATGCTAACTAGCATGTTAATGCTAGCTAACATGTAATCATTAGCTACAACGTAATCACTACGAAAAGTTAAGAAAATTTGAAAAATTAGCAAAAATGCTAACATGAGCTAGCATGCTAATGCTAACTAGCATGCTAATGCTAGCTAACATGTTATCATTAGCATCAGAGGAATCAGCACGAAAAGTTAGTCAAAAACCCAAATTTAGCTAAAATGCTAAAAATAGCTAGCATGCTAATGCTAACTAGCTTAATAATGCTAAGTAGCATAATATTAGGTAAGGGGTGTGAATACTTTTCTATGTGTTAGAATACTCTCCTAAGTCAGATAAGCGGTCTGTTTTAAAAGCCCAGGCAGCTATGTGCTTAGAAATGAATGGACAATGTCATTGCTGAAGCATTATGGGAAATGGAGTTGTGGCAGGTATAAAGAATGTGCCTATTAAGTAAACTGACTTATAGACAGAAAGAGAGAGAGAGACAGGGACACAAAGTCCTTTAAGACCGCTCAATTCGCAGCTCGACAGTCACTGACAGAGAGACAGAGACGGGCAGACAGACACAGACAGGGAGACAGAAAGAGACAGAGAAAGACAGACAAAGAGACAGAAAGAGAGACAGAGACAGACAGAGAGAGAAAGACAGACAGGGAGACAGAAAGAGAGACAGACAGAGACAGAAAGAGAGACAGAGACAGAGAGAGACAGAGAAAGACAGACAGACAAAGAGACAGAAAGAGAGACAGAGACAGACAGAGACAGAGAAAGACAGACAGGGAGACAGAAAGAGAGACAGACAGAGACAGAAAGAGAGACAGAGATAGACAGAGACAGAGAAAGACAGACAAGGAGACAGAAAGAGAGACAGACAGAGACAAAAAGAGAGACAGAGACAGAAAGAGATAGAGAAAGACAGACAAAGAGACAGAAAGAGAGACAGACAGAGAGAAAGAGACAGACAGAGAGACAGACAGACAGACAACCCCTATGAATCTTCTATAGAAAATCTGAGGGCTTTTATTTTGAAGAGCTTGTTTGAGTCTTATTTTGAAAGTCCATCATGGATGTCAGTTAAGGCTGATTGAATATCATATGTATAATGAAATCCTCTGAAGGGTAATCCATTAATCTAACAGGCCTTAACTCCATGTCTAAATAGAGTTCTAATGACCTTAAGAGACCTTTTGTTCTCCTCAGAGGCCAGCTGTGCTGTTGCTAAGTAACAGCAAAGTCACAGGTGCATGTGTGTGTGACCCAATCAGCTGATCAGACAGTGTGGGTCAAAAGTCACTTTCAAGACATGTATGAGCACTCCACACTAATCAGAATTACTGGAAATGAATCTACAGCTACCCAAATGTCAGTTTCAAGACATGAACAAGCACTCCACACTAATCAGAAAAAAAAGAGACAGAGAAAGGCAGAAAAGTTCTTTCAGACCGCTGACCCTCCGCTGAGACACAGACATGGACTCCTTCAGAGTCAGTCGCTGACGGAGAGAACCTCTATGTGAGAGTAGTGTAATAGTAGTAATAAATGTGTAATAGATCTTTAATAGTAGTGTAAAATAATAGGGTACTGTGATATTGTATACAAAATCTTAGGGCTTTTATTTTGTAAATATTGTTTGAGTCTTATTTTGTGGGTCAAAAGTCAGTTTCAAGACATGTAAGAGCACTCCACACTAATCAGAATTAGTACAAAGTAATCTACAGCTTCTATGGTAAACCTGAAGGCCTAAATCCATGTTCCAATAGAGTTGGAATGAACTCTAATGACCTCTGGCTCTCCTGAGAAGTGCAGGTGTGCCGTTGCTTGGCAACTAATGGCCGTGACTAATTTAGCGTGACTAATTTGTCTCTGACATGTCAGCCACTTTGAAGCTCTAAATCCATCTCTGACCCCAAAAAGGCTTCCGAACAAATTGCCGCTGTTCAAAAACCGTGCGATGTATCGAAAAAATTCTTGAAGCGTCAGTGAGAGCCGGGTTTCGCCTTCGATCATGGAAAAGCACAACTCTCTACATATTTCAGAGTCCGAGAACAAACGAGTTAAAAATGTCTTGTCACCAGCCCCAGCTTCAGAAACTGTCAGACTTGCTCAATGTTAAACAATAGGGGGATTTTCTGAAATCTGCTCAAAATGTGTCTGATTTTTTGCAAACGAAAGTCCGCTGAGAGAAAACGGTGAGACATAGAGAAATTTTGAAAAGATCGTGTGAATGTCATCGGGCGTGGCTTTCACATGGGCGAAAATCAGTTCAGTAGAAGGAAATATGTGACCGTGACGACGAGTTAAAAAATAATTTGGGTTCCAGCTCGGACAAAGTCTCGCACTCTAACTTAACGGCAGTTACACTGAAAAATTTTTAAATTTTTTAATTTGAGGCAAACTTTGGGTCGCTCAGAGGCTCATTGTGAAAAAACCGTAACAGATATCAACATCCCGTCTTCACTTCTGAAAAGTGCTCGGATATTCCTACAAACTGAGATTTTAATGGTTTTTCTAAGTGAACGTATGATGACACAGTAAATCCTCAAAAAAGTGGATTTTTTTGATCGCTCCGACACCGGACTCCATTCATTCCTATGGGATTTTTGAGCGTGGTTTTTCGCTAATTACGTCGCCATGGTAACTCCAATCGCTTATAAAAGTAATAGCACCCATCTCGAGATCGAGCCGCACGTTTTGATATATATATTGTGGGGGTGCATGCTACGGTACGACCCGCATTAAGGTGGACGGAAGAAAAATAAATAAATAAATAATAAAGAGTCCAGTTTAGAGGTGTAGAATAATAGGTGCCTTGCCATGCAATTGCATGGGAGGCAGTGCATTGCATTGCTTCGCAATGCAATGCTCTGCTTCTCCCTGCATTGCATTGGCAGGCCCCTAACTAGAAAATTTCAGGAAATTTAAACGGGGCCTGCCACGTGGTGCGTAATCAGTCACACACCCCCATTCAGAGCTTCTGTTGCCTAGAACAAATTAAAAAAATAGCTAAAATGCTAACATGAGCTAGCATGCTAATGCTAACTAGCATGCTAATGATAGCTAGCATGTTATTAATAGCCTCGAAGCAATGAGTAAAAAAAGTTAAGCAAAATTCAAAAATTAGCAAAAATGCTAACATGAGCTAGCATGCTAATGCTAGCTAACATGTAATCATTAGCTACAACGTAATCACTACGAAAAGTTAAGAAAATTTGAAAAATTAGCAAAAATGCTAACATGAGCTAGCATGCTAATGCTAACTAGCATGCTAATGCTAGCTAACATGTAATCAAAAGCTGCAACATAATCACTACGAAAAGTTAAGAAATGTTGAAAAATTAGCTAAAATTCTAAATTTAGCTAGCATGCTAATGCTAACTAGCATGCGCATGCTAGCTAACATGTAATCATTAGCTGCAACGTAATAACAGTGAAAAGTTAAGAAAATTCAAAAAAATAGCTAAAATGCTAAAATGAGCTAGCATGCTAATGCTAACTAGCATGCTAATGCTAGCTAACATGTAATCATTAGCTACAACGTAATCACTACGAAACGTTAAGAAAATTTGAAAAATTAGCAAAAATGCTAACATGAGCTAGCATGCTAATGCTAGCTAGCATGCGCATGCTAGCTAACATGTAATCATTAGCTGCAACGTAATAACAGTGAAAAGTTAAGAAAATTCAAAAAAATAGCTAAAATGCTAAAATGAGCTAGCATGCTAATGCTAACTAGCATGTTAATGCTAGCTAACATGTAATCATTAGCTACAACGTAATCACTACGAAAAGTTAAGAAAATTTGAAAAATTAGCAAAAATGCTAACATGAGCTAGCATGCTAATGCTAACTAGCATGCTAATGCTAGCTAACATGTTATCATTAGCATCAGAGGAATCAGCACGAAAAGTTAGTCAAAAACCCAAATTTAGCTAAAATGCTAAAAATAGCTAGCATGCTAATGCTAACTAGCTTAATAATGCTAAGTAGCATAATATTAGGTAAGGGGTGTGAATACTTTTCTATGTGTTAGAATACTCTCCTAAGTCAGATAAGCGGTCTGTTTTAAAAGCCCAGGCAGCTATGTGCTTAGAAATGAATGGACAATGTCATTGCTGAAGCATTATGGGAAATGGAGTTGTGGCAGGTATAAAGAATGTGCCTATTAAGTAAACTGACTTATAGACAGAAAGAGAGAGAGAGACAGGGACACAAAGTCCTTTAAGACCGCTCAATTCGCAGCTCGACAGTCACTGACAGAGAGACAGAGACGGGCAGACAGACACAGACAGGGAGACAGAAAGAGACAGAGAAAGACAGACAAAGAGACAGAAAGAGAGACAGAGACAGACAGAGAGAGAAAGACAGACAGGGAGACAGAAAGAGAGACAGACAGAGACAGAAAGAGAGACAGAGACAGAGAGAGACAGAGAAAGACAGACAGACAAAGAGACAGAAAGAGAGACAGAGACAGACAGAGACAGAGAAAGACAGACAGGGAGACAGAAAGAGAGACAGACAGAGACAGAAAGAGAGACAGAGATAGACAGAGACAGAGAAAGACAGACAAGGAGACAGAAAGAGAGACAGAGACAGAAAGAGATAGAGAAAGACAGACAAAGAGACAGAAAGAGAGACAGACAGAGAGAAAGAGACAGACAGAGAGACAGACAGACAGACAACCCCTATGAATCTTCTATAGAAAATCTGAAGGCTTTTATTTTGAAGAGCTTGTTTGAGTCTTATTTTGAAAGTCCATCATGGATGTCAGTTAAGGCTGATTGAATATCATATGTATAATGAAATCCTCTGAAGGGTAATCCATTAATCTAACAGGCCTTAACTCCATGTCTAAATAGAGTTCTAATGACCTTAAGAGACCTTTTGTTCTCCTCAGAGGCCAGCTGTGCTGTTGCTAAGTAACAGCAAAGTCACAGGTGCATGTGTGTGTGACCCAATCAGCTGATCAGACAGTGTGGGTCAAAAGTCACTTTCAAGACATGTATGAGCACTCCACACTAATCAGAATTACTGGAAATGAATCTACAGCTACCCAAATGTCAGTTTCAAGACATGAACAAGCACTCCACACTAATCAGAAAAAAAAGAGACAGAGAAAGGCAGAAAAGTTCTTTCAGACCGCTGACCCTCCGCTGAGACACAGACATGGACTCCTTCAGAGTCAGTCGCTGACGGAGAGAACCTCTATGTGAGAGTAGTGTAATAGTAGTAATAAATGTGTAATAGATCTTTAATAGTAGTGTAAAATAATAGGGTACTGTGATATTGTATACAAAATCTTAGGGCTTTTATTTTGTAAATATTGTTTGAGTCTTATTTTGTGGGTCAAAAGTCAGTTTCAAGACATGTAAGAGCACTCCACACTAATCAGAATTAGTACAAAGTAATCTACAGCTTCTATGGTAAACCTGAAGGCCTAAATCCATGTTCCAATAGAGTTGGAATGAACTCTAATGACCTCTGGCTCTCCTGAGAAGTGCAGGTGTGCCGTTGCTTGGCAACTAATGGCCGTGACTAATTTAGCGTGACTAATTTGTCTCTGACATGTCAGCCACTTTGAAGCTCTAAATCCATCTCTGACCCCAAAAAGGCTTCCGAACAAATTGCCGCTGTTCAAAAACCGTGCGATGTATCGAAAAAATTCTTGAAGCGTCAGTGAGAGCCGGGTTTCGCCTTCGATCATGGAAAAGCACAACTCTCTACATATTTCAGAGTCCGAGAACAAACGAGTTAAAAATGTCTTGTCACCAGCCCCAGCTTCAGAAACTGTCAGACTTGCTCAATGTTAAACAATAGGGGGATTTTCTGAAATCTGCTCAAAATGTGTCTGATTTTTTGCAAACGAAAGTCCGCTGAGAGAAAACGGTGAGACATAGAGAAATTTTGAAAAGATCGTGTGAATGTCATCGGGCGTGGCTTTCACATGGGCGAAAATCAGTTCAGTAGAAGGAAATATGTGACCGTGACGACGAGTTAAAAAATAATTTGGGTTCCAGCTCGGACAAAGTCTCGCACTCTAACTTAACGGCAGTTACACTGAAAAATTTTTAAATTTTTTAATTTGAGGCAAACTTTGGGTCGCTCAGAGGCTCATTGTGAAAAAACCGTAACAGATATCAACATCCCGTCTTCACTTCTGAAAAGTGCTCGGATATTCCTACAAACTGAGATTTTAATGGTTTTTCTAAGTGAACGTATGATGACACAGTAAATCCTCAAAAAAGTGGATTTTTTTGATCGCTCCGACACCGGACTCCATTCATTCCTATGGGATTTTTGAGCGTGGTTTTTCGCTAATTACGTCGCCATGGTAACTCCAATCGCTTATAAAAGTAATAGCACCCATCTCGAGATCGAGCCGCACGTTTTGATATATATATTGTGGGGGTGCATGCTACGGTACGACCCGCATTAAGGTGGACGGAAGAAAAATAAATAAATAAACTAGAAAATTTCAGGAAATTTAAACGGGGCCTGCCACGTGGTGCGTAATCAGTCACACACCCCCAATCTAACATGTTATCAATAGGTTCGAAGCAATAAGTAGAAAAAGTTGGGACAAATTAAAAAAATGCTTAAATGCTAACATGAGCTAGCATGCTAATGCTAACTAGCATTTTATCAATAGCCTCGAAGCAATGAGTAAAAAAAGTTAAGATTCCAAAATTAGCAAAAATGCTAACATGAGCTAGCATGCTAATGCTAACTAGCAAACTAATGCTAGCTAACATGTAATCGTTAGCCTCAACGTAATCACTACGAAAAGTTAAGAAATGTTTAAAAATTAGCTAAAATTCTAAAATTAGCTAGCATGCTAATGCTAACTAGCATGCACATGCTAGCTAACATGTAATCATTAGCTGCAACGTATTAACAGTGAAAAGTTAAGAAAATTCAAAAAAATAGCTAAAATGCTAAAATGAGCTAGCATGCTAATGCTAACTAGCATGCTAATGCTAGCTAACATGTAATCATTAGCTACAACGTAATCACTACGAAAAGTTAAGAAAATTTGAAAAATTAGCTAAAATGCTAACATGAGCTAGCATGCTAATGCTAACTAGCATGCTAATGCTAGCTAACATGTTATCATTAGCATCAGAGGAATCAGCACGAAAAGTTAGTCAAAAACCCAAATTTAGCTAAAATGCTAAAAATAGCTAGCATGCTAATGCTAACTAGCTTAATAATGCTAAGTAGCATAATATTAGGTAAGGGGTGTGAATACTTTTCTATGTGTTGGAATACTCTCCTAAGTCAGATAAGCGGTCTGTTTTAAAAGCCCAGGCAGCAATGTGCTTAGAAATGAATGGACAATGTATTTGCTGAAGCATTATGGGAAATGGAGTTGTGGCCAGAGTAAAGAATGTGCCTATTAAGTCAACTAACTTATAGACAGAAAGAGAGAGAGAGAGAGACAGGGACACAAAGTCCTTTAAGACCGCTCAATTCGCAGCTCGACAGTCACTGACAGAGAGACAGAGATGGGCAGACAGAGACAGACAGGGAGACAGAAAGAGACAGAGAAAGACAGACAAAGAGACAGAAAGAGAGACAGACAGAGAGACGGACAGAGACAGAGAAAGACAGACAAAGAGACAGACAGAGAGACGGACAGAGACAGACAGAGAGAAAGAGACAGACAAAGAGACAGAAAGAGACAGAGAAAGACAGACAAAGAGACAGAAAGAGAGACAGACAGACAGAGAGAAAGAGACAGACAGAGAGATGGACAGAGACAGACAGAGTGAAAGAGACAGACAGAGAGATGGACAGAGACAGACAGAGAGACAGACAGACAGACAACCCCTATGAATCGTCTATAGAAAATCTGAAGGCTTTTATTTTGAAGAGCTTGTTTGAGTCTTATTTTGAAAGTCCATCATGGATGTCAGTTAAGGCTGATTGAATATCATATGTATCATGAAATCCTCTGAAGGGTAATCCATTAATCTAACAGGCCTTAACTCCATGTCTAAATGGAGTTCTAATGACCTTAAGAGACCTTTTGTTCTCCTCAGAGGCCAGCTGTGCTGTTGCTAAGTAACAGCAAAGTCACAGGTGCATGTGTGTGTGACCCAATCAGCTGATGCTCGGCTTACAGGCAGTCAGACAGACAGACAGAAAAAGAGCAATAGTTTAAAACAATAGGGTTCTGTGATATTGTATTGAACAGTGTGGGTCAAAAGTCAATTTCAAGACATGTATGAGCACTCCACACTAATCAGAATGAATAGAAAGTAATCTACAGCTACCCAAATGTCAGTTTCAAGACATCTATGAGCACTCCACACTAATCAGAATTAGTATAAAGTAATCTACAGCTTCTATGGTAAACCTGAAGGCCTAAATCCATGTTCAAATAGAGTTGGAATGAACTCTAATGACCTCTGGCTCTCCTGAGAAGTGCAGGTGTGCCGTTGCTTGGCAACTAATGGCCGTGACTAATTTAGCGTGACTAATTTGTCTCTGACATGTCAGCCACTTTGAAGCTCTAAATCCATCTCTGACCCCAAAAAGGCTTCCGAACAAATTGCCGCTGTTCAAAAACCGTGCGATGTATCGAAAAAATTCTTGAAGCGTCAGTGAGAGCCGGGTTTCGCCTTCGATCATGGAAAAGCACAACTCTCTACATATTTCAGAGTCCGAGAACAAACGAGTTAAAAATGTCTTGTCACAAGCCCCAGCTTCAGAAACTGTCCGACTTGCTCAATGTTAAACAATAGGGGGATTTTCTGAAATCTGCTCAAAATGTGTCTGATTTTTTGCAAACGAAAGTCCGCTGAGAGAAAACGGTGAGACATAGAGAAATTTTGAAAAGATCGTGTGAATGTCATCGGGCGTGGCTTTCACATGGGCGAAAATCAGTTCAGTAGAAGGAAATATGTGACCGTGACGACGAGTAAAAAAATAATTTGGGTTCCAGCTCGGACAAAGTCTCGCACTCTAACTTAACGGCAGTTACACTGAAAAATTTTTAAATTTTTAAATTTGAGGCAAACTTTGGGTCGCTCAGAGGCTCATTGTGAAAAAACCGTAACAGATATCAACATCCCGTCTTCACTTCTGAAAAGTGCTCGGATATTCCTACAAACTGAGATTTCAATGGTTTTTCTAAGTGAACGTATGATGACACAGTAAATCCTCAAAAAAGTGGATTTTTTTGATCGCTCCGACACCGGACTCCATTCATTCCTATGGGATTTTTGGGCGTGGTTTTTCGCTAATTACGTCGCCATGGTAACTCCAATCGCTTATAAAAGTAATAGCACCCATCTCGAGATCGAGCCGCACGTTTTGATATATATATTGTGGGGGTGCATGCTACGGTACGACCCGCATTAAGGTGGACGGAAGAAAAATAAATAAATAAACTAGAAAATTTCAGGAAATTTAAACGGGGCCTGCCACGTGGTGCGTAATCAGTCACACACCCCCAATCAGAGGTTATGCTGCCTAGCCTAGCACACTAATGCTAGCTAACATGTTATCAATAGGTTCGAAGCAATAAGTAGAAAAAGTTGGGACAAATTAAAAAATTTGCAAAAATGCTAACATGAGCTAGCATGCTAATGCTAACTAGCATGTTATCAATATCCTCGAAGCAATGAGTGAAAAAAGTTAAGCAAAATTCAAAAATTAGCAAAAATGCTAACATGAGCTAGCATGCTAATGCTAACTAGCATGCGCATGCTAGCTAACATGTAATCATTAGCTGCAACGTAATAACAGTGAAAAGTTAAGAAAATTCAAAAAAATAGCTAAAATGCTAAAATGAGCTAGCTAAAATGAGCACACCCCCAATCTAACATGTTATCAATAGGTTCGAAGCAATAAGTAGAAAAAGTTGGGACAAATTAAAAAAATGCTTAAATGCTAACATGAGCTAGCATGCTAATGCTAACTAGCATGTTATCAATAGCCTCGAAGCAATGAGTAAAAAAAGTTAAGCAAATTCAAAAAATTAGCTAAAATGCTAACATGAGCTAGCATGCTAATGCTAACTAGCATTTTATCAATAGCCTCGAAGCAATGAGTAAAAAAAGTTAAGAAAGATTCCAAAATTAGCAAAAATGCTAACATGAGCTAGCATGCTAATGCTAACTAGCATACTAATGCTAGCTAACATGTAATCGTTAGCCTCAACGTAATCACTACGAAAAGTTAAGAAATTTTAAAAAATTAGCTAAAATGCTAACATGAGCTAGCATGCTAATGCTAACTAGCATGCTAATGCTAGCTAACATGTAATCATTAGCTACGACGTAATCATTACGAAAAGTTACGAAAATGTCAAAAAATTTCTTAAATGCTAGCATGAGCTAGCATGCTAATGCTAACTAGCATGCGCATGCTAGCTAACATGTAACAAATAGCATCAGAGGAATCAGCACGAAAAGTTAGTCAAAAACCCAAATTTAGCTAAAATGCTAAAAATAGCTAGCATGCTAATGCTAACTAGCTTAATAATGCTAAGTAGCATAATATTAGGTAAGGGGTGTGAATACTTTTCTATGTGTTAGAATACTCTCCCAAGTCAGATAAGCGGTCTGTTTTAAAAGCCCAGGCAGCAATGTGCTTAGAAATGAATGGACAATGTATTTGCTGAAGCATTATGGGAAATGGAGTTGTGGCCAGAACAAAGAATGTGCCTATTAAGTCAACTAACTTATAGACAGAAAGAGAGAGAGAGACAGGGACACAAAGTCCTTTAAGACCGCTCAATTCGCAGCTCCACAGTCACTGACAGAGAGACAGAGACGGGCAGACAGAGACAGACAGGGAGACAGAAAGAGAGACAGAGACAGACAGAGAGACAGAAAGAGACAGACAGAGAGACAGAGACGGGCAGACAGAGACAGACAGGGAGACAGAAAGAGAGACAGAGACAGACAGAGAGACGGAAAGAGACAGAGAAAGACAGACAAAGAGACAGAAAGAGAGACAGACAGAGAGAAAGAGACAGACAGAGAGAGAGACAGACAGACAACCCCTATGAATCGTCTATAGAAAATCTGAAGGCTTTTATTTTGAAGAGCTTGTTTGAGTCTTATTTTGAAAGTCCATCATGGATGTCAGTTAAGGCTGATTGAATATCATATGTATAATGAAATCCTCTGAAGGGTAATCCATTAATCTAACAGGCCTTAACTCCATGTCTAAATAGAGTTCTAATGACCTTAAGTGACCTTTTGTTCTCCTCAGAGGCCAGCTGTGCTGTTGCTAAGTAACAGCAAAGTCACAGGTGCATGTGTGTGTGACCCAATCAGCTGATGCTCGGCTTACAGGCAGGCAGTCAGACAGACAGACAGACAGACAGACAGAAAGACAGCAATAGTTTAAAACAATAGGGTCCTGTGATATTGTATTGAAGATCAGAGGGCTTTTATTTTGAAGAGATTATTTGAGTCTTATTTTGAAAGTCCAGCATGGATGTCAGTTGAGGCTGATTCAGTCTCTTTATTCATATGTTGCGCTACCACCAATGGTAATCAACTGTTCTATCAGACCTTAAATTCATGTCCATAGAGTGTTATGATGACCTTTAGTGACCTTTAATGAGCTCTCCTCCACAGAGCCTCAGACAGTGTGGGTCAAAAGTCAATTTCAAGACATGTATGAGCACTCCACACTAATCAGAATTACTGGAAATGTAGCTACAGCTACCCAAATGTCAGTTTCAAGACATGAACAAGCACTCCACACTAATCAGAAAAAAAAGAGACAGAGAAAGGCAGAAAAATTCTTTCAGACCGCTGCTTCCGCAGCGGACCCTCCGCTGAGAGACAGACATAGAGTCCTTCAGAGTCAGTCGCTGGCTCATCTCCAAAGAGACAAGAGGTGCAGCTGCTGCTTAGAGGGACAGACAGACAGACAGACAGACAGACAGACAGACAGACAGACAGACAGACAGACAGACAGACAGACAGACAGACAGACAGACAGACAGACTGCAGTAGTGTAAAACAATAAGCTGCTATGATCTTCTATAGAAAATCTGAGGGCTTTTATTTTGAAGAGCTTGTTTGAGTCTTATTTTGAAAGTCCATCATGGATGTCAGTTAAGGCTGATTGAATATCATATGTATAATGAAATCCTCTGAAGGGTAATCCATTAATCTAACAGGCCTTAACTCCATGTCTAAATAGAGTTCTAATGACCTTAAGAGACCTTTTGTTCTCCTCAGAGGCCAGCTGTGCTGTTGCTAAGTAACAGCAAAGTCACAGGTGCATGTGTGTGTGACCCAATCAGCTGATCAGACAGTGTGGGTCAAAAGTCACTTTCAAGACATGTATGAGCACTCCACACTAATCAGAATTACTGGAAATGAATCTACAGCTACCCAAATGTCAGTTTCAAGACATGTATGAGCACTCCACACTAATCAGAAAAAAAAGAGACAGAGAAAGGCAGAAAAGTTCTTTCAGACCGCTGCTTCCGCAGCGGACCCTCCGCTGAGACACAGACATGGAGTCCTTCAGAGTCAGTCGCTGACGGAGAGAACCTCTATGTGAGAGTAGTGTAATAGTAGTAATAAATGTGTAATAGATCTTTAATAGTAGTGTAAAATAATAGGGTACTGTGATATTGTATACAAAATCTTAGGGCTTTTATTTTGTAAATATTGTTTGAGTCTTATTTTGTGGGTCAAAAGTCAGTTTCAAGACATGTAAGAGCACTCCACACTAATCAGAATTAGTACAAAGTAATCTACAGCTTCTATGGTAAATCTGAAGGCCTAAATCCATGTTCAAATAGAGTTGGAATGAACTCTAATGACCTCTGGCTCTCCTGAGAAGTGCAGGTGTGCCGTTGCTTGGCAACTAATGGCCGTGACTAATTTAGCGTGACTAATTTGTCTCTGACATGTCAGCCACTTTGAAGCTCTAAATCCATCTCTGACCCCAAAAAGGCTTCCGAACAAATTGCTGCTGTTCAAAAACCGTGCGATGTATCGAAAAAATTCTTGAAGCGTCATTTTTGACCAAGACTTGTCCCATATTAAACAGGAGATTTCCTTCTTTCACTCTACGAATCAGCTAAAATTAGAGAGATAATCCTGTCCAGGAGCTATGTTAGTTGTTGGCGCTCCTTTGTCAAAGGGGAGTTTTTCCTCTCCACTTCGCTACATCATGGAAAAGCACAACTCTCTACATATTTCAGAGTCCGAGAACAAACGAGTTAAAATTGGTTTCGTGTCTTGTACATACAAGTCCCCGAGTTAAAAATGTCTTGTCACAGCAGCTTCAGCAGCTGTCAGACTTGCTCAATGTTAAACAATAGGGGGATTTTCTGAAATCTGCTCAAAATGTGTCTGATTTTTTGCAAACGAAAGTCCGCTGAGAGAAAAACGGTGAGACATAGAGAAATTTTGAAAAGATCGTGTGAATGTCATCGGGCGTGGCTTTCACATGGGCGAAAATCAGTTCAGTAGAAGGAAATATGTGACCGTGACGACGAGTTAAAAAATAATTTGGGTTCCAGCTCGGACAAAGTCTCGCACTCTAACTTAACGGCAGTTACACTGAAAAATTTTTAAATTTTTAAATTTGAGGCAGTTTTGGGTCGCTCAGAGGCTCATTGTAAAAAAACCGTAACAGATATCAACATCCCGTCTTCACTTCTGAAAAGTGCTCGGATAATTCCAAACAAACTGAGATTTTAATGGTTTTTCTAAGTGAACGTATGATGACACAGTAAATCCTCAAAAAAGTGGATTTTTTTGGATCGCTCCGACTCCGGACTCCATTCATTCCTATGGGATTTTTGGGCGTGGTTTTTTGCTAATTACGTCGCCATGGTAACTCCAATCGCTTATAAAAGTAATAGCACCCATCTCGAGATTCGAGCCGCACGTTTTGATATATATATTGTGGGGGTGCATGCTACGGTACGACCCGCATTAAGGTGGACGGAAGAAAAATAAATAAATAAATAATAAAGAGTCCAGTTTAGAGGTGTAGAATAATAGGTGCCTTGCCATGCAATTGCATGGGAGGCAGTGCATTGCATTGCTTCGCAATGCAATGCTCTGCTTCTCCCTGCATTGCATTGGCAGGCCCCTAACTAGAAAATTTCAGGAAATTTAAACGGGGCCTGCCACGTGGTGCGTAATCAGTCACATCATGCTGCCTAGCCTAGCACACTAATGCTAGCTAACATGTTATCAATAGGTTCGAAGCAATAAGTAGAAAAAGTTGGGACAAATTAAAAAATTTGCAAAAATGCTAACATGAGCTAGCATGCTAATGCTAACTAGCATGTTATCAATATCCTCGAAGCAATGAGTGAAAAAAGTTAACAAAATTCAAAAAATGGCTAAAAATGCTAACTGAGCTAGCATGCTAATGCTAACTAGCATGCGCATGCTAGCTAACATGTAATCATTAGCTGCAACGTAATAACAGTGAAAAGTTAAGAAAATTCAAAAAAATAGCTAAAATGCTAAAATGAGCTAGCTAAAATGAGCACACCCCCAATCTAACATGTTATCAATAGGTTCGAAGCAATAAGTAGAAAAAGTTGGGACAAATTAAAAAAATGCTTAAATGCTAACATGAGCTAGCATGCTAATGCTAACTAGCATGTTATCAATAGCCTCGAAGCAATGAGTAAAAAAAGTTAAGCAAATTCAAAAAATTAGCTAAAATGCTAACATCAGCTAGCATGCTAATGCTAACTAGCATTTTATCAATAGCCTCGAAGCAATGAGTACGAAAAAGTTAAGAAATGATTCCAAAATTAGCAAAAATGCTAACATGAGCTAGCATGCTAATGCTAACTAGCATACTAATGCTAGCTAACATGTAATCGTTAGCCTCAACGTAATCACTACGAAAAGTTAAGAAATTTTAAAAAATTAGCTAAAATGCTAACATGAGCTAGCATGCTAATGCTAACTAGCATGCTAATGCTAGCTAACATGTAATCATTAGCTACAACGTAATCATTACGAAAAGTTACGAAAATGTCAAAAAATTTCTTAAATGCTAGCATGAGCTAGCATGCTAATGCTAACTAGCATGCGCATGTCAGCTAACATGTAACAAATAGCATCAGAGGAATCAGCACGAAAAGTTAGCCAAAAACCCAAATTTAGCTAAAATGCTAAAAATAGCTAGCATGCTAATGCTAACTAGCTTAATAATGCTAAGTAGCATAATATTAGGTAAGGGGTGTGAATACTTTTCTATGTGTTAGAATACTCTCCCAAGTCAGATAAGCGGTCTGTTTTAAAAGCCCAGGCAGCAATGTGCTTAGAAATGAATGGACAATGTATTTGCTGAAGCATTATGGGAAATGGAGTTGTGGCCAGAACAAAGAATGTGCCTATTAAGTCAACTAACTTATAGACAGAAAGAGAGAGAGAGAGAGAGGCAGACAAAGTCCTTTAAGATCTCTAACTCCGCAGCTCACAAGTCACTGACAGAGAGAATAGGAGAGAGATGGGGGGGCAGAGAGAGACAGACAGGGAGAGAGAAAGAGACAGAGACAGACAAAGAAAAGGAGACAGAGAAAGAGAGACAGACAGAGAAAGAGACAAAGAGACAGAAAGAGAGAGACAGAAAAAGAGAGAAAGACAGACAAAGAGACAGACAGAGAGATGAGAGAGACAGAGACAGAGAGAAAGACAGAGACAAAGAGACTTAAGTGACCTTTTGTTCTCCTCAAGAGAGAGAGAAAGACAGAGAAGAAGAGACAGAAAGAGAGAGACAGAGAGAGAGAGAGACAGACAGATGGATAGATAGATGAGTCTCTTTATTCATATGTTGCGCTACCACCAATGGTAATAGATAGATAAATATGGAAAGACAGACAGAAAGACAGACAGACAGCCCCTATGAATCGTCTATAGAAAATCTGAAGGCTTTTATTTTGAAGAGCTTGTTTGAAGCTCATCTCCAAAGAGACAAGAGGTACTTTGACAGAAGACTCCATCATGGATGTCAGTTAAGGCTGATTGAACATCATATGTACTACTAAATCCTCTGAAGGGTCTTCCATTAATCTAACAGGCCTTAACTCCATGTCTAAATAGACTTCTAATGACCTTAAGAGACCTTTTGTTTTCCTCAGAGGCCAGCTGTGCTGTTGCTAAGTAACAGCAAAGTCACAGGTGCATGTGTGTGTGATCAATCAGCTCATCAGAAATACTGTGGGTCAAAAGTCACTTTCAAGACATGGACGTAGCACTTCACTAGTGATAATCACTGGAAATGAATCTCAGAGTGCACCAAATGTCAGTTTCAAGACATGTATGAGCACTCCACACTAATCAGAAAAAAAAGAGACAGAGGAAAGGCAGAGAAGTTCCTTGAGTACCGCTGCTTCCGCAGCGTACTCTCCGCTGAGACACAGACATGGAGTCCTTCTCTCCAGTCAGTCGTCTAACGGAGAGAACCTCTATGTGAGAGTAGTGTAGAGAAGTAGTAAATGTGTAACAGATCTTTAATAGTAGTGTAAAATAATAGGGTACTGTGAGATTGTATACAAAATCTTAGGGCTTTTATTTTGTAAATATTGTTTGAGTCTTATTTTGTGGGTCAAAAGTCAGTTTCAAGACATGTAATAGTATTCCACACCAATCCAGAATTAGTATAAAGTAATCTACAGCTTCTAGATGGTAAACCTGAAGGCCTAAATCCATGTTCAAATAGAGTTGGAATGAACTCTAATGACCTCTGGCTCTCCTGAGAAGTGCAGGTGTGCCGTTGCTTGGCAACTAATGGCCGTGACTAATTTAGCTTGTGACCAATCTGTCTCTGACATGTCAGCCACTTTGAAGCTTGAAATCCATCTCTGACCCCAAAAAGGCTTCCGAACAAATTGCCGCTGTTCAAAAACCGTGCGATGTATCGAAAAAGTTCTTGAAGCGTCAGTGATAGCCGGGACTTCCGCTTTCTATGATGGAAAAGCACAAACTCTCTACATATTTCAGAGTCCGAGAACGAACGAGTCAACCATGTCTTGTCACAAGCCCCAGCTTCAGAAAGTGTCAGACTTGCTCAATGTTAAACAATAGGGGGATTTTCTGAAATCTGCTGACGTGTCTGATTTTTTGCAAACGAAAAGTCCGCTGAGAGAAAACGGTGAGACATAGAGAAATTTTGAAAAGATCGTGTGAAGGAACCATCGGGCGTGGCTTTCACATGGGCGAAAATCAGTTCAGTAGAAGGAAATATGTGACCGTGACGACGAGTTAAAAAATAATTTGGGTTCCAGCTCGGACAAACTCTCGCACTCTAACTAAACCGCAGTTACACTGAAAAATTTTTAAATTTTTAAATTTGAGGCAAACTTTGGGTCGCTCAGAGGCTCATTGTGAAAAAACCGTAACAGATATCAACATCCCGTCTTCACTTCTGAAAAGCGCTCTGATATTCCTATAATCTGATATTTTAATGGTTGTCTCCAAGCTAAATTTAATCCACCACACAGTAAATCCTCAAAAAAGTGGATTGTTTTGTATCGCTCCGACACCTTGACTCCATTCATTCCTATGGGATTTTTGGGGGTTGGTGGTTTTCTGTGATTATGCGGCCATGGTAACTCCAATCGCTTATAAAAGTAATAGCACCCATCTCGAATATTTTAGTCTGCACGTTTTGATATATATATTGTGGGGGTGTATGCTACGTGTAATGACCCGCATTAAGGTGGACGCAAGAAAAATAAATAAATAAACTATATTTTTGAGGAAATTTAAACGGGGCCTGCCACGTGGCGCGGAATCAGTCACACACCCCCAATCAGAGGTTATGCTGCCTTAGCCTAGCATACTAATGCTAGCTAACATCAAATTTAAAAAAAAGTTATCAATAGGTAATGCTAACTAGCAATAAGTAGAAAAAGTTGGGACAAATTAAAAAATTAGCAAAAATGCTAACATGAGCTAGCATGCTAATGCTAACTAGCATGTCATCAATATCCTTGAAGAAATGAGTGAAAAAAGTTAAGCAAAATTCAAAAATTAGCAAAAATGCTAACAACATGAGCCAGCATGCTAAACGTTACTTAGCATGCTAATGCTAGCTAACATGTAATCATTAGCTGTACATAATCAGTACGAATCAAGTTTAACAAATGTTGAAAAATTAGCTTAAAATTCTAAAATTAGCTAGCATGCTAATGCTAACTAGCATGCGCATGCTAGCTAACATGTAATCATTTGCTGCAACGTAATAACAGTGAAAAGTTAAGAAAATTCAAAAAAATGGCTAAAATGCTAAAATGAGCTCAGCATGCTAATGCTAACTAGCATGCTAATGCTAGCTAACATGTAATCATTTGCTGCAACGTAATAACACGTGAAAAGTTAAGAAAATTCAAAAAAATGGCTAAAATGCTAAAATGAAGTCAGCATGCTAATGCTAACTAGCATGCTAATGCTAGCTAACATGTAATCATTAGCTACAACGTAATCACTACGAAAAGTTAAGAAAATTTCAAAAATTAGCAAAAATGCTAACATGAGATAGCATGCTAATGCTGAACTAGGATGCCATGCTAGCTAACATGTTATCATTAGCATCAAGAAGGAATCAGCACGAAAAGTTAGTCAAAAACCCAAATTTCAGCCAAAATGCTAAAGATAGCTAGCATGCTAAATGCTAATGAGCCAGAATGCTAAGTAGCATAATATTAGGTAAGGGGTGTGAATACAAGTTTTCTATGTGTTAGAATACTCTCCTGAGCTGATATAAGCTTGCTTGTTCAAGAAGCCTAGGTAACAATGTGCTTAGAAATGAATGGACAAGGTCATTGCTGAAGCATTATGGGAAATGGAGTTGTGGCCAAAAGAAAGAATGTGACTATTAAGTTAATGAATTTATAGACAGAAAGAGAGAGAGAGACAGGGACACAAAGTCCTTTCAGACCGCTCAATTCGCAGCTTCAATAAGTCACTGACAGAGAGACAGAGATGGGTAGACAGAGACAGACAGGGAGACAGAAAGAGACAGAGATAGACAGACAAAGAGAGATAGAAAGAGCAAACAGAGAAAGACAGACAAAGAGACAGAAAGAGAGACAGAGACAGACAGAGAGAAAGAGACAGATAGATAGAGACAGACAGAGAGAAAGAGACAGACAGAGAGACAGACAGAGAGAGAGAGAGAGAGAGAGAGAGAGAAAGAGAGAGACAGAGACAGAGAGAAAGAAAGACAGGGAGACAGAAAGAGAGAGAGAGAGAGACAGAAAGAGAGACACAGACAGAAAGAGACAGAGAAAGACAGACAAAAGAGACAGAAAGAGAGAGAAACAGAGAGAGACAGAGAGAAAGAAAGACAGACAGGCAGACAGAAAGATAGACATAGATAGACAGAGAGATGGACAGAGACAGAGACAGACAGGGAGACAGAAAGAGAGACAGAGACAGAGAGAGAGATGGATAGATAGATAGACAGGGAGACAGATAGAGACATAGATAGATAGATAGATAGATAGACAGAGAAAGAAAGAGAGACAGATGGAGAGAGATAAACACAGAGAAAGACAGACAAAGAGACAGATAGATAGATAGATAGATAGATAGGGAGACAGACAGAGAGACAGAGACGGGCATACAGAGACATAAATGGAGACAGATAGATAGACATAGATAGATAGAGACAGAGAAAGAGAGTCAAATAGATAGACAGAGAGACAGAGACGGACAGACAATAGACAGACAGGGTGACAGAAAGAGAGACAGAGACAGACAGACAAAGAGATAGACAGAGAGACAGAGAGACGGAAAGAGACAGACAGAGAGAGAAAGACAGACAGAGAGACAGACAGAGAGAGACAGACAACCCCTATGAATCGTCTATGGAAAGTCTTGAGTGGCCTTTTATTTTGAAGAGCTTGTTTGAGGCTGAATTTCAAAGTCCATCATGGATGCTCAGTCAAGGCTGATTGAATATCATATGGTATAATGAAATCCTCTCAAGGGTAATCCATTAATCTCTAAGAGACCTTACCTCATGTCTAAATAGGTTTTCTAATGACCTTAAGAGACCTTTTGTTCTCCTCAGAGGCCAGCTGTGCTGTTGCTAAGTAACAGCAAAGTCACAGGTGCATGTGTGTGTGACCCAATCAGCTGATCAGACAGTGTGGGTCAAAAGTCAATTTCAAGACATGTATCTAGGACTTACACTAATCAGAATTACTGGAAATGAAGCTACAGCTACCCAAATGTCAGTTTCAAGACATGAAGAAGCACTCCACAGTGTAATTCTGAAAAAAAAGAGACAGAGAAAAGGCAGAAAAGTTCTTTCAGTCCGCTGCTTCCCGACTTGCTCCTCTGCTCAGATACAGACATGGAGTCCTTCAGAGTCAGTCGCTGACGGAGAGAACCTCTATGTGAGAGGAGTGCAGAGAGTAATAAATGTGTAATAGATCTTTAATAGTAGTGTAAAAAAATAGGGTACTGTGATATCGTATTAAAAATCTTAGGGCTTTTATTTTGTAAATATTGTTTGAGTCTTATTTTGTGGGTTAAAGTTAATTTCAAGTTATGTAAGAGCACTCCACACTAAAGAATCAGAATGAATAGAAAGTAATCTACAGCTTCTATGGTAAACCTGAAGGCCTAAATCCATGTTCCAATAGAGTTGGACTTGAACTCTAATGACCTCTGGCTCTCCTGAGAGTTATGCCTTGCCCGTTGCTTGGCAACTAATGGCCGTGACTAATTTAGCGTGACTAATTTGTCTCTGACATGTCAGCCAATCTTCGAAGCTCTAAATCCATCTCTGACCCCAAAAACGGCTCCGAACAAATTGCCGCTGTTCGAAGACCATTGCGAGGTATCGAAAAAATTCTTGAAGCGTCAGTGACAGCCGGGTTTCGTCTTCGATCATGGAAAAGCACAACTCTCTACAGATTTCACAGTCCAAGAACGAACGAGAGAAAAATGTCTTGCTACAAGCCCAAGCTTCAGAACGGTACTTGCCGAATGTTAAACAATAGGGGGATTTTCTGAAGCCTGTTTAGAATTCATCTGATTTTTTGCAAACGAAAGTCCGTCTGATAGAAAACGGTGAGACATAGAGAAATTTCGAAAAGATCGTGTGAATGTCATCGGGCGTGGCTTTCACATGGGCGAAAATCAGTTCAGTAGAAGGAAATATGTGAGCGTGACGACAAGTTAAAAAATAATTTGGGATCCAGCTCGTACAAAGTCTCGCACTCTAACTTAACGGCAGTTACACTGAAAATTTTTTAAATTTTTAAATTTGAGGCAAAGTTTGGGTCGCTGATAGGCTCATTGTGAAAAAACCGTAACACATATTAGAATATCCCCGTCTTCACTTCTGAAAAGCGTGCGTATATTCTCAAGAAAACGAGATTTCAATGGTTTTTGAAGTGAAAGTTGATGATGAGATAGTAAATCCTCTAAAAGGTGGATTTTTTTCATTTCGCTTGACACCTGACTTCGTATTCATTCCTATGGGATTTTTGGGCGTGCTTCGTCGCTAAATACGTCGCCATGGTAACTCCAATCGCTTATAAAAGTAATAGCACCCATCTCGAGATTCGAGCCGCACGTTTTGATATATATATATTGTGGGGGTGTATGCTACGGTATCACATTTATTCCGGTGGACGGAAGAAAAATAAATAAATAAACTAGAAAATTTCAGGAAATTTAAACGGGGCCTGCCACGTGGTGCGTAATCAGTCACACACCCCCAATCAGAGGTTCTGTCGCCTGCAAAGCCCAGCATCCTAATGCTAGCTAACATGTTATCAATAGGTTCGAAGCAATAAGTAGAAAAAGTTGGGACAAATTAAACACTTTCGCAAAAATGCTAACTTCAGGATCATGCTAATGCTAACCAGCAGGTTATCCATAGCCTCGAAGTAAGTCAGCCTAAAAAGTTAAGCCAAACTTGAAAATTAGCACAAATGCTAACATGAGCTAGGACTGCTAATGCTAACTAGCATATGCATGCTAGCTAAACATGTAATCATTAGCTGCAACGTAATAACAGGGAAAAGTTAAGAAAATTCAAAAAAATAGCTAAAATGCTAAAATGAGCTAGCATGCTAAGGCTACAGAGCACGTCAATGCTAGCTAACATGTAATTATTAGCTACAACGTAATCACTACGAAAAGTTAAGAAAATTTGAAAAATTAGCAAAAATGCTAACATGAGCTAGCATGCTAATGCTAACTAGCATGCTAATGCTAGTGAATAGATGTAATCATTAGCTTCAACGTAATCACTACGAAAAGTTAAAAAGTGTCTTAAATCTAGCCAAAATTCTTAAATTAGCTAGCATGCTAATGCTAACTAGCATGCGCATGCTAGCTAACATGTAATTATTAGCTGCAACGTAATAACAGTGAAAAGTTAAGAAAATTCAAAACAGAAGTCAACTAGCTAACCAAGCTTACACATGCTAATGCTAACTTAGCATGCTAATGCTAAAGCTAACATGTAATCATTAGCTACAATGTAATCACTATGAAAAGTTAAGAAAATTAGAAAAATTAGCTAAAATGCTATCCTGAGCTAGTTATGATTATGCTAACTAGGACATGCTAATGCTAGCTAAACATGTTATCAATTAGCTATCACAGGAAGTTATGCTATGAAAAGTTAGTCAAAAACCCAAAATTCAGGCTAAAATGCTAAAAATAGCTAGGATGCTAATGCTAACTAGCTTAAAAATGCTAAGTAGCATAATATTAGGTAAGGGGTGTGAATACTTTTCTATGTGTTGGAATACTCTCCTAAGTCAGATACAGTTTGGCTTGTTCCAAAAGCCCAGGAACCAATGTGCGTAGAAACCAATGGACAATGTATTTTGCTAAGGCATTATGGGAAAATGGAGTCGTGGCAATAACAAAGAACGTGCGCTATTAAGTAAACTAACTTATAGACAGAAAGAGAGAGAGAGAGAAGGACACAAAGTCCCTTAAGACCGCTCAATTCGCAGCTCCACAGTCACTCACAGATAGAAGACAGAGACGGGCAGAGAGAGACAGACAGGGAGACAGAAAGAGACAGAGAAAGACAGAGAGACGGAAAGAGATAGATAGACTGTGAGATAGATGGAGAGAGATAGATAGAGATAGATAGATAGAGGGAAAGAGAGACAGAGACAGACAGAGAGACGGACAGAGAGACAGAGACAGACAGAGAGACAGAGACAGGCAGACAGAGACAGACAGGGAGACAGAAAGAGACAGAGAAAGACAGACAAGAGAGACAGAAAGAGAGACGGTGACAGACGGACAGACAGAGACAGACAGGGAGACAGAAAGAGAGACAGAGATGGACAGAGAGACAGAGACGGGCAGACAGAGACAGACAGGGAGACAGAAAGAGAGACAGAGACAGACAGAGAGACGGACAGAGACAGAAAGAGAGACAGACAGAGACAAAGAAAGAGACAGAAAGAGAGACAGACAGAGAGAAAGAGACAGACAGAGAGACAGACAGACATACAGACAACCCCTATGAATCTTCTATAGAGAAAATCTGAGGGCTTTTATTTTGAAGAGCTTGTTTGAGTCTTATTTTGAAAGTCCATCATGGATGTCAGTTAAGGCTGATTGAATATCATATGTATAATGAAATCCTCTGAAGGGTAATCCATTAATCTAACAGGCCTTAACTCCATGTGAACCGAAGAGAGAACTGAATGACCTTAAGTGACCTTTTGTTCTCCTCAGAGGCCAGCTGTGCAGCTGCTAGAGTAGAAGCAAAGTCACAGGTGCATGTGTGCGTGACCCAATCAGCTGATCAGACAGTGTGGGGTCAAAAATCAATTTCAAGACATGTATGAGCACTCCACACTAATCAGAATTACTGGAAATGAATCTACAGCTACCCAAATGTCAGTTTCAAGACATGTATGAGCACTCCAAAAGCCAAGTTCAGAATTAGTGGAAATTAAAGCTACAGCTGAATCCAAATGTCAGTTTCAAGACATGTATGAGCACTCCACACTAATGCTCAGAATTACTGGAAATGAATCTACAGCTACCCAAATGTCAGTTTCAAGACATGTATGAGCACTCCACACTAATCAGAATTAGTGGGAAATTAAAGGAGCTTACCCAAATGTCAGTTTCAAAACATGTATGAGCACTCCACACTAATCAGAATTACTGGAAATGAATCGATAGCTACCCAAATGTCAGTTTCAAGACATGTATGAGCACTTCACATGAACCACAATTACTGGAAACGTAGCTACAGCCACCCAAATGTCAGTTTCAAGACATGTATCAGCACTCCACACTAATCAGAATTACTGGAAATGAATCTATAGCTACCCAAAGGTCAGTTTCAAGACATGTATGAGCACTCCACACTAATCAGAAAAAAAAGATAAATAGAAAGGCAGAAAAGTTCTTTCACATTGTTGCTTCCTCAGTTTACCCTCTGTCTTAGACAGACATGGAGTCCTTCAGAGTCAGTCGCTGACGGAGAGAACCTCTATGTGAGAGTAGTGTAATAGTAGTAATAAATGTGTAATAGATCTTTAAGAGTAAGTGTAAAACAATAGGGTACTCTGATATTGTATTAAAAATCTTAGGGCTTTTATTTTGTAAAATATTGTTTTGTAGTCTTATTTTGTGGGTTAAAGTTAATTTCAAGTTATGTAAGAGCACTCCACACTAATCAGAATTAGTACAAAGTAATCTATAGCTTCTATGGTAAACCTGAAGGCTTAAATCCATGTTCCAATAGAGTTGGAATCAAATGATGAGACCTCTGGCTCTCCTGAGAAGTGCAGGTGTGCCGTTGCTTGGCAACTAATGGCCGTGACTAATTTAGCGTGACTAATTTGTCTCTGACATGTCAGCCACTTTGAGTCTTGAAATCCATTCTTCTCACCTGAAAAAAACCTTCCGAACAAATTGCCGCTGTTCGAAAACCGTGCGATGTATCGAAAAAATTCTTGAAGCGTCAGTTAGGTAGATTACAGGCATGTCTGGAAGACATAAAAACAGGGATGACCCTAAACTTTTTGCTTTTAAATTTCTGACAAGACAGAAATTGGTGTCCTTGGACCAGAAGTTCTTAAACAGAAACTGATTAGTCAATCACTTCATCTGGATGGCATTAAATTGTCCCCCAGTAATAACGTAAAGAACCTCTGCTGTTATCCATGACCAAGACTTGACATTTAAATCCCATATTAAACAGGTTTCTAGGATTTCCTTCTTTCACCTCAGGAATATTGCTAAAATTAGAAACATCCTGTCCAGGAGTGATGCTGAAAAACTAGTCCATGCATTTGTTACCTCAAGGCTGGACTACTGTAGTTCTTTACTATCAGGAAGTCCACAAAATGCCATTAAAAGCCTTCAGTTGATCCAAAATGTGGCAGCAAGAGTTCTGATCAAATATCTAAAGAGAGATCACATTTCTCCTGTTTTAGCTTCCCTTCATTGGCTCCCTGTTAAATCCAGAATAGAATTTAAGATCCTTCTTCTTACATACAAAGCCCTTAATAATCAAGCTCCATCATACATCAGAGATCTAATTGTTCCATATGTTCCTAAAAGAGCACTTCGCTCTCAGACTGGAGGTTCACTTGTAGTTCCTAGGATCTCTAAAAGTAGAATGGGAGGGACAGATCTTTTAGTTATCAGGCTCCTCTCCTGTGGAACCAGCTCCCAGCTTTAGTCCGTGAGGCAGACACTCTGTTTACTTTTAAGGCCAGGCTTAAAACTTTCCTTTTTGATAAAGCTTATAGTTAGAGTGGCTTAGGTCATCCTGGAGCTATCTCTGTAGTTATGCTGCTATAGGCTTAGACTGCTGGAGGACAGACTTACCAATTTTCTTCACTCTGCTACTTCCTTTTCTCACTACGATTTTCCAGTTGTATTACAGTACATTCTGTTATTTCGAGTGTTAACTTTGTTTTCTCTCAGGGTTTTTTCTCCCCTATTGAAGATACACCTGGTCTGGTATGGCTTGTCTGCACTGCTCCTTGCAATTGGACGGGAACCATTGATTGGCATGATCCTCTCAGTAACTGAAGATCCACTGTGTCCTGTTATCAACTTTTTACTTTCTGTAACATATAAAGTTCTCTTATATCTGATTCTCTCGTTTCTTTTATGTTCTGCTCTGTCTTCTCAAACCCCCTTATGGGTCGTGGCACATGGCTGCCCCTCATCAGTGGTGGTTTTGTTGGAGAGGTTTCTTCCTGTTAAAGGGGAGTTTTTCCTCTCCACTGTCGCTACATGCTTGCTCAGTATGAGGGATTGCTGAAGGATTGCTGTGGTTGGAAATCTGCCCAACCTCACGTCAATGACTGACGCAATCTGCTGGGATTTCTTAAAGAGGAAACTTTTTAACTGATTTAAATGTTTGTATAATTGTATTGAAATGACTTTCTGTTAAGTGCCTTGAGATGACATCTGTGCCTTATCTGCCTTATAATAATAAACTGAATTGAATTGAATTGAAAATTGAAAGTGACAGCCGGGTTTCGTCGTCGATTATTTAAAAGCACAACTCTCTACAGATTTCACAGTCCGAAGAACGAACGAGTTAAAAATGTCTTAGACAAGGAGCAGCTTCAGAAACTGTCATACTTGCCGAATGTTAAACAATAGGGGCGTTTCTGGAGTTTCGTCTAAACGTGTCAGATTTTTTGCAAACGAAAGTCCGCTGAGAGAAAACGGTGAGACATAGAGAAATTTCGAAAAGATCGTGTGAATGTGGTCGGACGTGGCTTTCACATGTCCGAAAACGAGTTCAATAGAACGAAATATGTGACCGTGACGGCGAGTTAAAAAATAATTTGGGTTCGTGCTCGGACAAAGTCCCGCACTCTAACTTAACGGCAGTTACACTGAAAAATTTTTACAATTTCGTATCTTATTAAACTTTGTGTCGCTCAAAGGCTCATTGTAAAAAAACCGTAACAGATATCAACATCCCGTCTTCACTTCTGAAAAGTGCTCGGATATTCCAACAAACTCGACAGTTTCCATGGTTTTTCTAAGCTAACTGATTATGACACAGTAAATCCTCAAAAAAGTGGATTTTTTGGATTGCTCCGACTCCTGACTCTATTTATTCCTATGGGAGTTTGGGCGTGCTCTGGTGAGCTACGGACGTCGCCATGGTAACTCCAATCGCGATAAAAGTAATATACTCATCTCGAGATCGAGCCGCACGTTTTGATATATATATTGTGGGGGGTGCATGCTACGGTACGACCCGCATTAAGGTGGACGGAAGAAAAATAAATAAATAAACGTAGAAAATTCTAGGAAATTTTCCAAATGGTAAGGCCTGTCACGTTTGCCCTGAACGAGCCACACACACCCCCAATCTAACATGTTATCAATATGTTCGAAACAATAAGTAGAAAAAGTTGGGAGACTTTAAAAAATGCTTAAATGCTAACATGAGCTAGCATGCTAATGCTAACTAGCATGTTATCAATAGCCTCGGAAGCAATGAGTAAAAAAAGTTAAGCAATTTTAAAAAAATTAGCTAAAATGCTAACATGAGCTAGCATGCTAATGCTAACTAGCATTTAATCAATAGCCTCTAGCAATGAAGAAAAAAAGTTAAGAAAGATTCCAAAAATTAGGAAAAATGTTAACATGAGCTAGCTATGGCGATGCCAACCAGCAAAATCATGCTAGGAACATGTAATCCTTAGCTACAATTAAATCACTACTAAAAGTTAAGAAATGTTTAAAAATTAGCTAAAATTCTAAAATTAGCTAGCATGCTAATGCTAACTAGCATGCACATGCTAGCTAACATGTAATCATTAGCTGCAACGTATTAACAGTGAAAAGTTAAGAAAATTCAAAAAAATAGCTAAAGTGTGTAAAACTAGCTAGCATGCTAATGCTAACTAGCATGCTAATGCTAGCTAACATGTAATCATTAGCTACACAATTTTGTAACCACTACGAAAAGTTAAGAAAATTTGAAAAATTAGTGAACAAAATGCTGGCACCAGCTAGCATGCTAATGCTAACTAGCATGCTAATGCTAGCTAACATGTTAGCAGTCACTGACAGTATTACAGAGGAATCAGCACGAAAAGTTAGTCAAAAACCCAAGTTTTAGCTAAAATGCTAAAAATAGCTAGGCATTGGCCAAATGCTAACTAGCTTAATAATGCTAAGTAGCATAATATTAGGTAAGGGGTGTGAATACTTTTCTATGTGTTGGAATACTCTCCTAAGTCAGATAAGCGGTCTGTTTTAAAAGCCCTAGGGCAGCAATGTGCTTAGAAATGAATGGACAATGTCATTGCTGAAGCATTATGGGAAATGGAGTTGTGGCAGGTATAAAGAATGTGCCTATTAAGTAAACTGACTTATAGACAGAAAGAGAGAGAGAGACAGGGACACAAAGTCCTTTAAGACCGCTCAATTCGCAGCTCGACAGTCACTGACAGAGAGACAGAGACGGGCAGACAGACACAGACAGGGAGACAGAAAGAGACAGAGAAAGACAGACAAAGAGACAGAAAGAGAGACAGAGACAGACAGAGAGAGAAAGACAGACAGGGAGACAGAAAGAGAGACAGACAGAGACAGAAAGAGAGACAGAGACAGAGAGAGACAGAGAAAGACAGACAGACAAAGAGACAGAAAGAGAGACAGAGACAGACAGAGACAGAGAAAGACAGACAGGGAGACAGAAAGAGAGACAGACAGAGACAGAAAGAGAGACAGAGATAGACAGAGACAGAGAAAGACAGACAAGGAGACAGAAAGAGAGACAGACAGAGACAAAAAGAGAGACAGAGACAGAAAGAGATAGAGAAAGACAGACAAAGAGACAGAAAGAGAGACAGACAGAGAGAAAGAGACAGACAGAGAGACAGACAGACAGACAACCCCTATGAATCTTCTATAGAAAATCTGAGGGCTTTTATTTTGAAGAGCTTGTTTGAGTCTTATTTTGAAAGTCCATCATGGATGTCAGTTAAGGCTGATTGAATATCATATGTATAATGAAATCCTCTGAAGGGTAATCCATTAATCTAACAGGCCTTAACTCCATGTCTAAATAGAGTTCTAATGACCTTAAGAGACCTTTTGTTCTCCTCAGAGGCCAGCTGTGCTGTTGCTAAGTAACAGCAAAGTCACAGGTGCATGTGTGTGTGACCCAATCAGCTGATCAGACAGTGTGGGTCAAAAGTCACTTTCAAGACATGTATGAGCACTCCACACTAATCAGAATTACTGGAAATGAATCTACAGCTACCCAAATGTCAGTTTCAAGACATGAACAAGCACTCCACACTAATCAGAAAAAAAAGAGACAGAGAAAGGCAGAAAAGTTCTTTCAGACCGCTGACCCTCCGCTGAGACACAGACATGGACTCCTTCAGAGTCAGTCGCTGACGGAGAGAACCTCTATGTGAGAGTAGTGTAATAGTAGTAATAAATGTGTAATAGATCTTTAATAGTAGTGTAAAATAATAGGGTACTGTGATATTGTATACAAAATCTTAGGGCTTTTATTTTGTAAATATTGTTTGAGTCTTATTTTGTGGGTCAAAAGTCAGTTTCAAGACATGTAAGAGCACTCCACACTAATCAGAATTAGTACAAAGTAATCTACAGCTTCTATGGTAAACCTGAAGGCCTAAATCCATGTTCCAATAGAGTTGGAATGAACTCTAATGACCTCTGGCTCTCCTGAGAAGTGCAGGTGTGCCGTTGCTTGGCAACTAATGGCCGTGACTAATTTAGCGTGACTAATTTGTCTCTGACATGTCAGCCACTTTGAAGCTCTAAATCCATCTCTGACCCCAAAAAGGCTTCCGAACAAATTGCCGCTGTTCAAAAACCGTGCGATGTATCGAAAAAATTCTTGAAGCGTCAGTGAGAGCCGGGTTTCGCCTTCGATCATGGAAAAGCACAACTCTCTACATATTTCAGAGTCCGAGAACAAACGAGTTAAAAATGTCTTGTCACCAGCCCCAGCTTCAGAAACTGTCAGACTTGCTCAATGTTAAACAATAGGGGGATTTTCTGAAATCTGCTCAAAATGTGTCTGATTTTTTGCAAACGAAAGTCCGCTGAGAGAAAACGGTGAGACATAGAGAAATTTTGAAAAGATCGTGTGAATGTCATCGGGCGTGGCTTTCACATGGGCGAAAATCAGTTCAGTAGAAGGAAATATGTGACCGTGACGACGAGTTAAAAAATAATTTGGGTTCCAGCTCGGACAAAGTCTCGCACTCTAACTTAACGGCAGTTACACTGAAAAATTTTTAAATTTTTTAATTTGAGGCAAACTTTGGGTCGCTCAGAGGCTCATTGTGAAAAAACCGTAACAGATATCAACATCCCGTCTTCACTTCTGAAAAGTGCTCGGATATTCCTACAAACTGAGATTTTAATGGTTTTTCTAAGTGAACGTATGATGACACAGTAAATCCTCAAAAAAGTGGATTTTTTTGATCGCTCCGACACCGGACTCCATTCATTCCTATGGGATTTTTGAGCGTGGTTTTTCGCTAATTACGTCGCCATGGTAACTCCAATCGCTTATAAAAGTAATAGCACCCATCTCGAGATCGAGCCGCACGTTTTGATATATATATTGTGGGGGTGCATGCTACGGTACGACCCGCATTAAGGTGGACGGAAGAAAAATAAATAAATAAATAATAAAGAGTCCAGTTTAGAGGTGTAGAATAATAGGTGCCTTGCCATGCAATTGCATGGGAGGCAGTGCATTGCATTGCTTCGCAATGCAATGCTCTGCTTCTCCCTGCATTGCATTGGCAGGCCCCTAACTAGAAAATTTCAGGAAATTTAAACGGGGCCTGCCACGTGGTGCGTAATCAGTCACACACCCCCAATCAGAGCTTCTGTTGCCTAGCCCAGCATGCTAATGCCAAATTTAAAAAATAGCTAAAATGCTAACACTAGCTAGCATGCTAATGCTAACTAGCATGTTATCAACAGCCTCAAAGCAATGAGTAAAAAAAGTTAAGCAAAATTAAAAAATTAGCAAAAATGCTAACATGAGCTAGCATGCTAATGCTAGCTAACATGTAATCGTTAGCCTCAACGTAATCACTACGAAAAGTTAAGAAATTTAAAAAAATTAGCTAAAATGCTAACATGAGCTAGCATGCTAATGCTAACTAGCATGCGCATGCTAGCTAACATGTAATCATTAGCTACAACGTAATCACTACGAAAAGTTAAGAAAATTTGAAAAATTAGCTAAAATGCTAACATGAGCTAGCATGCTAATGCTAACTAGCATGCGCATGCTAGCTAACATGTAATCATTAGCTACAACGTAATCACTACGAAAAGTTAAGAAAATTTGAAAAATTAGCTAAAATGCTAACATGAGCTAGCATGCTAATGCTAACTAGCATGCTAATGCTAGCTAACATGTAATCATTAGCCTCAACGTAATCACTACGAAAAGTTAAGAAATTTTAAAAAATTAGCTAAAATGCTAACATGAGCTAGCATGCTAATGCTAACTAGCATGCTAATGCTAGCTAACATGTAATCATTAGCTACAACGTAATCACTACGAAAAGTTACGAAAATGTCAAAAATTAGCTAAAATGCTAGCATGAGCTAGCATGCTAATGCTAACTAGCATGCGCATGCTAGCTAACATGTAATCATTAGCATCAGAGGAATCAGCACGAAAAGTTAGGCAAAAACCCAAATTTAGCTAAAATGCTAAAAATAGCTAGCATGCTAATGCTAACTAGCTTAATAATGCTAAGTAGCATAATATTAGGTAAGGGGTGTGAATACTTTTCTATGTGTTGGAATACTCTCCTAAGTCAGATAAGCGGTCTGTTTTAAAAGCCCAGGCAGCAATGTGCTTAGAAATGAATGGACAATGTATTTGCTGAAGCATTATGGGAAATGGAGTTGTGGCCAGAACAAAGAATGTGCCTATTAAGTCAACTAACTTATAGACAGAAAGAGAGAGAGAGACAGGGACACAAAGTCCTTTAAGACCGGTCAATTCGCAGCTCGACAGTCACTGACAGAGAGACAGAGATGGGCAGACAGAGACAGACAGGGAGACAGAAAGAGACAGAGAAAGACAGACAAAGAGACAGAAAGAGAGACAGACAGAGAGAAGGACAGAGACAGAGAAAGACAGACAAAGAGACAGAAAGAGAGACGGACAGAGACAGAGAAAGACAGACAAAGAGACAGACAGAGAGACGGACAGAGACAGACAGAGAGAAAGAGACAGACAAAGAGACAGAAAGAGACAGAGAAAGACAGACAAAGAGACAGAAAGAGAGACAGACAGAGAGAAAGAGACAGACAGAGAGATGGACAGAGACAGACAGAGTGAAAGAGACAGACAGAGAGATTGACAGAGACAGACAGAGTGAAAGAGACAGACAGAGAGACAGACAGACAGACAGACAACCCCTATGAATCTTCTATAGAAAATCTGAGGGCTTTTATTTTGAAGAGCTTGTTTGAGTCTTATTTTGAAAGTCCATCATGGATGTCAGTTAAGGCTGATTGAATATCATATGTATAATGAAATCCTCTGAAGGGTAATCCATTAATCTAACAGGCCTTAACTCCATGTCTAAATAGAGTTCTAATGACCTTAAGAGACCTTTTGTTCTCCTCAGAGGCCAGCTGTGCTGTTGCTAAGTAACAGCAAAGTCACAGGTGCATGTGTGTGTGACCCAATCAGCTGATCAGACAGTGTGGGTCAAAAGTCACTTTCAAGACATGTATGAGCACTCCACACTAATCAGAATTACTGGAAATGAAGCTACAGCTACCCAAATGTCAGTTTCAAGACATGTATGAGCACTCCACACTAATCAGAATTAGTGGAAATGAATCTACAGCTACCCAAATGTCAGTTTCAAGACATGTAAGAGCACTCCACACTAATCAGAATTACTGGAAATGAATCTACAGCTACCCAAATGTCAGTTTCAAGACATGTATGAGCACTCCACACTAATCAGAATTACTGGAAATGAATCTACAGCTACCCAAATGTCAGTTTCAAGACATGTATGAGCACTCCACACTAATCAGAATTAGTGGAAATGAAGCTACGGCTACCCAAATGTCAGTTTCAAGACATGTATGAGCACTCCACACTAATCAGAAAAAAAAGAGACAGAGAAAGGCAGAAAAGTTCTTTCAGACCGCTGCTTCCGCAGCGGACCCTCCGCTGAGACACAGACATGGAGTCCTTCAGAGTCAGTCGCTGACGGAGAGAACCTCTATGTGAGAGTAGTGTAATAGTAGTAATAAATGTGTAACAGATCTTTAATAGTAGTGTAAAATAATAGGGTACTGTGATATTGTATACAAAATCTTAGGGCTTTTATTTTGTAAATATTGTTTGAGTCTTATTTTGTGGGTCAAAAGTCAGTTTCAAGACATGTAAGAGCACTCCACACTAATCAGAATTAGTACAAAGTAATCTACAGCTTCTATGGTAAACCTGAAGGCCTAAATCCATGTTCCAATAGAGTTGGAATGAACTCTAATGACCTCTGGCTCTCCTGAGAAGTGCAGGTGTGCCGTTGCTTGGCAACTAATGGCCGTGACTAATTTAGCGTGACTAATTTGTCTCTGACATGTCAGCCACTTTGAAGCTCTAAATCCATCTCTGACCCCAAAAAGGCTTCCGAACAAATTGCCGCTGTTCAAAAACCGTGCGATGTATCGAAAAAATTCTTGAAGCGTCAGTGAGAGCCGGGTTTCGCCTTCGATCATGGAAAAGCACAACTCTCTACATATTTCAGAGTCCGAGAACGAACGAGTTAAAAATGTCTTGTCACAAGCCCCAGCTTCAGAAACTGTCAGACTTGCTCAATGTTAAACCATAGGGGGATTTTCTGAAATCTGCTCAAAATGTGTCTGATTTTTTGCAAACGAAAGTCCGCTGAGAGAAAACGGTGAGACATAGAGAAATTTCGAAAAGATCGTGTGAATGTGGTCGGACGTGGCTTTCACATGGCCGAAAATCAGTTCAATAGAACGAAATATGTGACCGTGACGGCGAGTTAAAAAATAATTTGGGTTCTTGCTCGGACAAAGTCTCGCACTCTAACTTAACGGCAGTTACACTGAAAAATTTTTAAATTTTTAAATTTGAGGCAAACTTTGTGTCGCTCAAAGGCTCATTGTAAAAAAACCGTAACAGATATCAACATCCCGTCTTCACTTCTGAAAAGTGCTCGGATATTCCTACAAACTGAGATTTCAATGGTTTTTCTAAGTGAACGTATGATGACACAGTAAATCCTCAAAAAAGTGGATTTTTTGGATCGCTCCGACTCCTGACTCCATTCATTCCTATGGGATTTTTGGGCGTGGTTTTTGACTAATTACGTCGCCATGGTAACTCCAATCGCTTATAAAAGTAATAGCACCCATCTCGAGATCGAGCCGCACGTTTTGATATATATATTGTGGGGGTGCATGCTACGGTACGACCCGCATTAAGGTGGACGGAAGAAAAATAAATAAATAAACTAGAAAATTTCAGGAAATTTAAACGGGGCCTGCCACGTGGTGCGTAATCAGTCACACACCCCCATTCAGAGCTTCTGTTGCCTAGAACAAATTAAAAAAATAGCTAAAATGCTAACATGAGCTAGCATGCTAATGCTAACTAGCATGCTAATGATAGCTAGCATGTTATTAATAGCCTCGAAGCAATGAGTAAAAAAAGTTAAGCAAAATTCAAAAATTAGCAAAAATGCTAACATGAGCTAGCATGCTAATGCTAGCTAACATGTAATCATTAGCTACAACGTAATCACTACGAAAAGTTAAGAAAATTTGAAAAATTAGCAAAAATGCTAACATGAGCTAGCATGCTAATGCTAACTAGCATGCTAATGCTAGCTAACATGTAATCAAAAGCTGCAACATAATCACTACGAAAAGTTAAGAAATGTTGAAAAATTAGCTAAAATTCTAAATTTAGCTAGCATGCTAATGCTAACTAGCATGCGCATGCTAGCTAACATGTAATCATTAGCTGCAACGTAATAACAGTGAAAAGTTAAGAAAATTCAAAAAAATAGCTAAAATGCTAAAATGAGCTAGCATGCTAATGCTAACTAGCATGCTAATGCTAGCTAACATGTAATCATTAGCTACAACGTAATCACTACGAAACGTTAAGAAAATTTGAAAAATTAGCTAAAATGCTAACATGAGCTAGCATGCTAATGCTAGCTAGCATGCGCATGCTAGCTAACATGTAATCATTAGCTGCAACGTAATAACAGTGAAAAGTTAAGAAAATTCAAAAAAATAGCTAAAATGCTAAAATGAGCTAGCATGCTAATGCTAACTAGCATGTTAATGCTAGCTAACATGTAATCATTAGCTACAACGTAATCACTACGAAAAGTTAAGAAAATTTGAAAAATTAGCAAAAATGCTAACATGAGCTAGCATGCTAATGCTAACTAGCATGCTAATGCTAGCTAACATGTTATCATTAGCATCAGAGGAATCAGCACGAAAAGTTAGTCAAAAACCCAAATTTAGCTAAAATGCTAAAAATAGCTAGCATGCTAATGCTAACTAGCTTAATAATGCTAAGTAGCATAATATTAGGTAAGGGGTGTGAATACTTTTCTATGTGTTAGAATACTCTCCTAAGTCAGATAAGCGGTCTGTTTTAAAAGCCCAGGCAGCTATGTGCTTAGAAATGAATGGACAATGTCATTGCTGAAGCATTATGGGAAATGGAGTTGTGGCAGGTATAAAGAATGTGCCTATTAAGTAAACTGACTTATAGACAGAAAGAGAGAGAGAGACAGGGACACAAAGTCCTTTAAGACCGCTCAATTCGCAGCTCGACAGTCACTGACAGAGAGACAGAGACGGGCAGACAGACACAGACAGGGAGACAGAAAGAGACAGAGAAAGACAGACAAAGAGACAGAAAGAGAGACAGAGACAGACAGAGAGAGAAAGACAGACAGGGAGACAGAAAGAGAGACAGACAGAGACAGAAAGAGAGACAGAGACAGAGAGAGACAGAGAAAGACAGACAGACAAAGAGACAGAAAGAGAGACAGAGACAGACAGAGACAGAGAAAGACAGACAGGGAGACAGAAAGAGAGACAGACAGAGACAGAAAGAGAGACAGAGATAGACAGAGACAGAGAAAGACAGACAAGGAGACAGAAAGAGAGACAGACAGAGACAAAAAGAGAGACAGAGACAGAAAGAGATAGAGAAAGACAGACAAAGAGACAGAAAGAGAGACAGACAGAGAGAAAGAGACAGACAGAGAGACAGACAGACAGACAACCCCTATGAATCTTCTATAGAAAATCTGAGGGCTTTTATTTTGAAGAGCTTGTTTGAGTCTTATTTTGAAAGTCCATCATGGATGTCAGTTAAGGCTGATTGAATATCATATGTATAATGAAATCCTCTGAAGGGTAATCCATTAATCTAACAGGCCTTAACTCCATGTCTAAATAGAGTTCTAATGACCTTAAGAGACCTTTTGTTCTCCTCAGAGGCCAGCTGTGCTGTTGCTAAGTAACAGCAAAGTCACAGGTGCATGTGTGTGTGACCCAATCAGCTGATCAGACAGTGTGGGTCAAAAGTCACTTTCAAGACATGTATGAGCACTCCACACTAATCAGAATTACTGGAAATGAATCTACAGCTACCCAAATGTCAGTTTCAAGACATGAACAAGCACTCCACACTAATCAGAAAAAAAAGAGACAGAGAAAGGCAGAAAAGTTCTTTCAGACCGCTGACCCTCCGCTGAGACACAGACATGGACTCCTTCAGAGTCAGTCGCTGACGGAGAGAACCTCTATGTGAGAGTAGTGTAATAGTAGTAATAAATGTGTAATAGATCTTTAATAGTAGTGTAAAATAATAGGGTACTGTGATATTGTATACAAAATCTTAGGGCTTTTATTTTGTAAATATTGTTTGAGTCTTATTTTGTGGGTCAAAAGTCAGTTTCAAGACATGTAAGAGCACTCCACACTAATCAGAATTAGTACAAAGTAATCTACAGCTTCTATGGTAAACCTGAAGGCCTAAATCCATGTTCCAATAGAGTTGGAATGAACTCTAATGACCTCTGGCTCTCCTGAGAAGTGCAGGTGTGCCGTTGCTTGGCAACTAATGGCCGTGACTAATTTAGCGTGACTAATTTGTCTCTGACATGTCAGCCACTTTGAAGCTCTAAATCCATCTCTGACCCCAAAAAGGCTTCCGAACAAATTGCCGCTGTTCAAAAACCGTGCGATGTATCGAAAAAATTCTTGAAGCGTCAGTGAGAGCCGGGTTTCGCCTTCGATCATGGAAAAGCACAACTCTCTACATATTTCAGAGTCCGAGAACAAACGAGTTAAAAATGTCTTGTCACCAGCCCCAGCTTCAGAAACTGTCAGACTTGCTCAATGTTAAACAATAGGGGGATTTTCTGAAATCTGCTCAAAATGTGTCTGATTTTTTGCAAACGAAAGTCCGCTGAGAGAAAACGGTGAGACATAGAGAAATTTTGAAAAGATCGTGTGAATGTCATCGGGCGTGGCTTTCACATGGGCCGAAAATCAGTTCAGTAGAAGGAAATATGTGACCGTGACGACGAGTTAAAAAATAATTTGGGTTCCAGCTCGGACAAAGTCTCGCACTCTAACTTAACGGCAGTTACACTGAAAAATTTTTAAAATTTTTTAAATTTGAGGCAAACTTTGGGTCGCTCAGAGGCTCATTGTGAAAAAACCGTAACAGATATCAACATCCCGTCTTCACTTCTGAAAAGTGCTCGGATATTCCTACAAACTGAGATTTTCAATGGTTTTTCTAAGTGAACGTATGATGACACAGTAAATCCTCAAAAAAGTGGATTTTTTTGATCGCTCCGACACCGGACTCCATTCATTCCTATGGGATTTTTGGGCGTGGTTTTTCGCTAATTACGTCGCCATGGTAACTCCAATCGCTTATAAAAGTAATAGCACCCATCTCGAGATCGAGCCGCACGTTTTGATATATATATTGTGGGGGTGCATGCTACGGTACGACCCGCATTAAGGTGGACGGAAGAAAAATAAATAAATAAATAATAAAGAGTCCAGTTTAGAGGTGTAGAATAATAGGTGCCTTGCCATGCAATTGCATGGGAGGCAGTGCATTGCATTGCTTCGCAATGCAATGCTCTGCTTCTCCCTGCATTGCATTGGCAGGCCCCTAATAAATAATAAAGAGTCCAGTTTAGAGGTGTAGAATAATAGGTGCCTTGCCATGCAATTGCATGGGAGGCAGTGCATTGCATTGCTTCGCAATGCAATGCTCTGCTTCTCCCTGCATTGCATTGGCAGGCCCCTAACTAGCATAATATTAGGTAAGGGGTGTGAATACTTTTCTATGTGTTGGAATACTCTCCTAAGTCAGATAAGCGGTCTGTTTTAAAAGCCCAGGCAGCAATGTGCTTAGAAATGAATGGACAATGTATTTGCTGAAGCATTATGGGAAATGGAGTTGTGGCCAGAACAAAGAATGTGCCTATTAAGTCAACTAACTTATAGACAGAAAGAGAGAGAGAGAGAGACAGGGACACAAAGTCCTTTAAGACCGCTCAATTCGCAGCTCGACAGTCACTGACAGAGAGACAGAGATGGGCAGACAGAGACAGACAGGGAGACAGAAAGAGACAGAGAAAGACAGACAAAGAGACAGAAAGAGAGACAGACAGAGAGACGGACAGAGACAGAGAAAGACAGACAAAGAGACAGACAGAGAGACGGACAGAGACAGACAGAGAGAAAGAGACAGACAAAGAGACAGAAAGAGACAGAGAAAGACAGACAAAGAGACAGAAAGAGAGACAGACAGACAGAGAGAAAGAGACAGACAGAGAGATGGACAGAGACAGACAGAGTGAAAGAGACAGACAGAGAGATGGACAGAGACAGACAGAGAGACAGACAGACAGACAACCCCTATGAATCGTCTATAGAAAATCTGAAGGCTTTTATTTTGAAGAGCTTGTTTGAGTCTTATTTTGAAAGTCCATCATGGATGTCAGTTAAGGCTGATTGAACATCATATGTATCATGAAATCCTCTGAAGGGTAATCCATTAATCTAACAGGCCTTAACTCCATGTCTAAATAGACTTCTAATGACCTTAAGAGACCTTTTGTTCTCCTCAGAGGCCAGCTGTGCTGTTGCTAAGTAACAGCAAAGTCACAGGTGCATGTGTGTGTGACCCAATCAGCTGATCAGACAGTGTGGGTCAAAAGTCACTTTCAAGACATGTATGAGCACTCCACACTAATCAGAATTACTGGAAATGAATCTACAGCTACCCAAATGTCAGTTTCAAGACATGTATGAGCACTCCACACTAATCAGAAAAAAAGAGACAGAGAAAGGCAGAAAAGTTCTTTCAGACCGCTGCTTCCGCAGCGGACCCTCCGCTGAGACACAGACATGGAGTCCTTCAGAGTCAGTCGCTGACGGAGAAGAACCTCTATGTGAGAGTAGTGTAATAGTAGTAATAAATGTGTAACAGATCTTTAATAGTAGTGTAAAATAATAGGGTACTGTGATATTGTATACAAAATCTTAGGGCTTTTATTTTGTAAATATTGTTTGAGTCTTATTTTGTGGGTCAAAAGTCAGTTTCAAGACATGTAAGAGCACTCCACACTAATCAGAATTAGTATAAAGTAATCTACAGCTTCTATGGTAAACCTGAAGGCCTAAATCCATGTTCAAATAGAGTTGGAATGAACTCTAATGACCTCTGGCTCTCCTGAGAAGTGCAGGTGTGCCGTTGCTTGGCAACTAATGGCCGTGACTAATTTAGCGTGACTAATTTGTCTCTGACATGTCAGCCACTTTGAAGCTCTAAATCCATCTCTGACCCCAAAAAGGCTTCCGAACAAATTGCCGCTGTTCAAAAACCGTGCGATGTATCGAAAAAATTCTTGAAGCGTCAGTGAGAGCCGGGTTTCGCCTTCGATCATGGAAAAGCACAACTCTCTACATATTTCAGAGTCCGAGAACGAACGAGTTAAAAATGTCTTGTCACAAGCCCCAGCTTCAGAAACTGTCAGACTTGCTCAATGTTAAACAATAGGGGGATTTTCTGAAATCTGCAAAATGTGTCTGATTTTTTGCAAACGAAAGTCCGCTGAGAGAAAACGGTGAGACATAGAGAAATTTTGAAAAGATCGTGTGAATGTCATCGGGCGTGGCTTTCACATGGGCGAAAATCAGTTCAGTAGAAGGAAATATGTGACCGTGACGACGAGTTAAAAAATAATTTGGGTTCCAGCTCGGACAAAGTCTCGCACTCTAACTTAACGGCAGTTACACTGAAAAATTTTTAAATTTTTTAATTTGAGGCAAACTTTGGGTCGCTCAGAGGCTCATTGTGAAAAAACCGTAACAGATATCAACATCCCGTCTTCACTTCTGAAAAGTGCTCGGATATTCCTACAAACTGAGATTTTAATGGTTTTTCTAAGTGAACGTATGATGACACAGTAAATCCTCAAAAAAGTGGATTTTTTTGATCGCTCCGACACCGGACTCCATTCATTCCTATGGGATTTTTGAGCGTGGTTTTTCGCTAATTACGTCGCCATGGTAACTCCAATCGCTTATAAAAGTAATAGCACCCATCTCGAGATCGAGCCGCACGTTTTGATATATATATTGTGGGGGTGCATGCTACGGTACGACCCGCATTAAGGTGGACGGAAGAAAAAATAAATAAATAAATAATAAAGAGTCCAGTTTAGAGGTGTAGAATAATAGGTGCCTTGCCATGCAATTGCATGGGAGGCAGTGCATTGCATTGCTTCGCAATGCAATGCTCTGCTTCTCCCTGCATTGCATTGGCAGGCCCCTAACTAGAAAATTTCAGGAAATTTAAACGGGGCCTGCCACGTGGTGCGTAATCAGTCACACACCCCCAATCTAACATGTTATCAATAGGTTCAAAGCAATAAGTAGAAAAAGTTGGGACAAATTAAAAAAATGCTTAAATGCTAACATGAGCTAGCATGCTAATGCTAACTAGCATGTTATCAATAGCCTCGAAGCAATGAGTAAAAAAAGTTAAGCAAAATCAAAAAATTTGCTAAAATGCTAACATGAGCTAGCATGCTAATGCTAACTAGCATTTTATCAATAGCCTCGAAGCAATGAGTAAAAATTGTTCAGAAAGATTCCAAAATTAGCAAAAATGCTAACATGAGCTAGCATGCTAATGCTAACTAGCATAGTCATGCTAGCTAACATGTAATCGTTAGCCTCAACGTAATCACTACGAAAAGTTAAGAAATGTTGAAAAATTAGCTAAAATTCTAAAATTAGCTAGCATGCTAATGCTAACTAGCATGCACATGCTAGCTAACATGTAATCATTAGCTGCAACGTATTAACAGTGAAA